>CAWUPM010000289.1:337724-939849 GCA_963924295.1 Dioctria rufipes
TGTGGTGGCAAATATTTAGGTCGAGGCAGGTATTTTTAATGTGCTGGAGGACCTTTTTTTCGAAAAGTTTGCACAGGTTGGGCAGATGATGGATTGGGCGGAACTCATTAAGGTTCTTCGAGTTTCCGTTTTTGAGGCTATGTGCGACGTTTTCCAGACATCAGGAAAGTATTAATTATTGTGGCAGCTGTTGAAAATAATTATGAGAAATTGTATGGCGACAGGTGGGAGGATTATGATAGCATTGTTGGAGATGTTATCTGGGCCGGCGGATTTTTTGCCTCTGATAGTCCTGATTAGAGCGAACACGTGAGTAGGATTTGAAAAGATGCTCAAATCGTTTGGGTTTAAGTACGTGTTTGTGGAATTAAAGATTGTGGCGGAGGATCCCACTGCCTGTGCAGTGAAGTCATCAACGCTGGAGTCTACAGTGGTCCTAAAATTAGCATAGTTTAGAGATGAGTTGTCTTTGAAAGTGAATTGGAAATACTCCGCGAAAACATTGTATTTTTCTTGTGATAGGTGGTAATCGTTCGAGCCGCTTTAAATGGTTTTGTGGAACTTTGCATTTCTGTTGCAAGACCTATTTATATCCTGAAAGCAGTCAATTTCTAAGTTCCTGAGATTCAGTTGCGATTCAGGGATATTTCCTGCAAGGAATTGAGAGAGCCTGTCTGAAATTGTTGCCAGTCAACATCTTTGAGTGAAGTATAGGGTTGAGGGTCAGAAGTCAAGATATCTAAGGGCGTGCTAGTGTTGATTGCGAGTTCAATTGCCAAGTGATCAGCTTCAGCCATATGCGTTGTGTAGACGTAATTTGAGACGTAGGTTAGGTGCTTAATTAGATTAGAGGTAGCGATATAGAAATCAAGAATTGACCCAAATCGTGGGAAGTTCGGAGTATCTTGCGAGACAACAACGGAATCATGGGTGGTGCTAAAGCGTAGCCAGTCATGCACTGCCTTGCCTGACTGACTTACGACACAGTGACTCCACATGATGAAATTGTAGTGCTAAAAAGTTAGCTTATGTCTTTCAGTAAGGAGAGTTTCAGAGAGGAACACAAACGTGGATTTATTATCAATGATGAAGAGGTTCAGTGCTGATCTTTTGCTCTGCTTTACCAGCGAATTGCAGTTAATTGACATGATTCTCAGCTTACTTAATCGCCTAGACATAGTCAAAATGCACATTGAAAATAAGCTGCTCGATTTTCCGAGATAGAAGGGAGCTAGCTTCTTGTATTTAGGAAGGAAATGATTGATTTTGCACTTATGGTCGAAAAGGTCACAGCCCAATAGGGACTTGTCTGTTTTCGTGCAGAAATCTTCAACTCCTGATTCTCTGGGTTTTCCAGGAGCTGCCTTGGGGGTGGACCTAGGCGTCTTTAGAGATTGCCTGGGCGAAAAACTTCCCTGGCTGCATGTAGTTCCTTGCAGCTTCCTTCATATAGTCTTCACGTTGGCGACATACCTCATTCTTTTTAGCGCGTTGTTGTACGACCTCCTTTTACTTGGAGTAACTGCTATAGCTAACTGGATGTTCTTCAGCTTTATTATTGATGCAGAATGGGGCACTTCTCGGTTTTCCTCTCACACTGACCACGTAAGTGGTCATTTTTACATTCCACACACCTGTGAGATTCGAGGAGTGCGGTGTTTTTCCCAGTAAACAATCTGCTTTAATAGGCGATTTCTTGTCCTGATGTATACTTTAAGTAATAATTTCCACCGAAACTTATAACGATGGAACTTGATTCCTTAGTCCTGGGAGTTTTAAAATTCACGACCGGGTTGATTATAAGTCGATGAAGTTTTTCCACGAGTGCTGCCTTCGCATCTTCGGCGTGGTATGTATGCTGAATTCCCCTCGGCAGAAGTGTCGTTTTCCTGCCACATTTCATTTAGGCGTGTAGCTCTGCACGCTCAAGTCCTTTGTAATACTGCACAGCGCCCTGTGGTCATCCTGAGAGGTTGGCTTAGTAATGCACTAGCGGACCTTTGCCTTCTTGATAAAAAGCTTTGGCTCCACCTCTTGTTTAGAGCTCGTTATTAAAAGCTCTAACGTTAAGGTTGTGGCAGACAATCGGTGGGGGTCTGACCGCCTTTTCTACTTGAACCGTAGAAGTTTTAGGCTAGATTTCAAGGTCCTTCTGATTTCCCAAAATGTAATAAAATACACCGGTGTTTTCCACCTTAGTAGATTGCTGCTTCGACGCCGATGGCTTCCTCTTCGCTGAAGTTCCGGCAAATTTAGCAGAATTCACTGGAATCCTCTTTGCTTCCCTCTTCTTATTTTCCACGGCAGTGAAATTATCATCATCGTTTTCGTCCTCGGAAGATGATGACTCATATAATGAAGTCTCACGTGAGTCAGTTAACAGCTCTTAAACGTCGCTGGCTACTTTTGCTCTGTCTTCACGTGACGAAGGAACTCCGCAGCTTCGAGGTTCATGGCTGCCTCCTTGGTGTCCGGGAGTCTCAATTCATATTTTTTAATACAGCCGTCTTAGACTACTCTAGACTGCGGACCTGAATGTTGCTTTTTCGGCTTCAAACGCGGGCTCAACATTCATTATGTTAGTTTCACTCATGTTGGAATTAAAAAAAGTGTCGCTTATCACCGCAATAAACACATGGCACTACTCACAATTTTACGGACAATTGAAACTTATGTGTCTATATCACACAACTATGCATTAATTTTATTTATATGTGTCTCTCTGACAGCACCCTCGATTATATGTGTTGTTACGAGCCTAAAATCCATGTTACGCAACAATAGGTGCAGCCGGCTAAGAGCGATGAGGTAGGTTTTCAATTAAATACTCAGACTTGAACTAAACTATGTAGGACAAATCTATTATAGGGCGACACGTGATTTTTGTTCTTTTTTTTCCCTTGGTTGAACAACGCTACCAAAACTTCCAGTCAAACTAGGTAGGCGTACGTGGGATTCCGTTCCGAACTTATTGGGATTACCCCGACAGGAGATATATTAGCATCCAGGATATGGGACTTGCTAATTATTAAATTATTAGAGAAAATTAGTAAGATCATTAGAGTGAAGAGAAGGAAAACCATGTACCACAACTTGTCAGTCGATGAAATATATGATAATATCCAAGGTTGTCCAATGCAGTATAAATAAATAGATAGACGATTACTTAACACAAAGAAAGGAAATCTGTGTATCTTAAATTATAATGCAATGTGATACAATGAGGGAAAAACCTAGCGATGCACACAATTTGCTTTTATTGCCAGTGCTCCCACATCCCCACCCACCAGCTTCTCTCACACTCGCCCCGAATATTTCTAAAATCTCTACTTCTGTTCAGAGCTCTGTCTCACTCAGTCATTTAATTATGCATACGCATACGACACTGGCAAAATTGGCATGACACTTTGGCTAATCCATAAGAGGCTGCTGGTGCTTGTTCCGCTCCGAAATCACACCGACAGGCATACAGATATTCCTTGTTATCTGTATGCCTCTTGGTGTGATTGCGGAGCGTAAACTGCAGTGAGCCACAATAACACAGAAATGAGAATCAAAGGCAGAAAATGAACAAATGAAAAAAAAATTCCACGAAAAATTGCAAAGGACAACAGTGCCAGGATATATGCAGCTATATTTACATTTATTGAATATATTATTACTTCCGGATTAGGAAATGGTTATGAGCATTTTAATTCAAGACAATATCTCTTAATTAAATGAAATATTTTTTTTATTCCGCAATTTCATTAATGCATACTATAAGAAATTTTTAGTTTTTATTTATGAATTTGGATTTGATGGTAGATTCGGAATGAGCGACCCAAAATCCCTTGAAGTTTAAAGTTTTTGGTAGTTATCTTAGCTTCGCTATCTTGAATTTTGGTAGATTTTAATTTTGTGGTTCCAGAGACGCTTTTTTATTTAATTAATTGCTCTGAAAATAATTCCGTGAATTACAATATTATATCTTAAATGAGCTGCTTACACAAAAATCGAGAGTAATATTATTTTCCCAACTACAGAGAATTCCAAAAAATGGTTAATTTGTTCCGGCAGCATTCGTCTTTGAAGAAAAAGAAACAAATCGTCAGAATAGAGATGGTGCATACGAAAAGGGCATACCAGCTGATTGCTGATTCTGCTTAATTTCCTGCTATCGTGCTGCCTTCATTATTTTACGTTTGGCGCGCCCATAACTCTCTCTTGCGCGCACGGGCCACGAAATGCCCCGAATATGAAAAAGGAAGGAACACAGAGAGAGCTGCTTTAGCAGAGGGATCCCTACCACTTTCTTCTTTCTTCTTTTTGAGAGCTAGGTTGCCACAGAGCACGTTGCGAACTTCGACACATTTTTCCTTGATTTGAGTTCTCTATTTATTGTATGCTCATTGCTCAGTGCTTTAATGTACTATGTAGTGCGCTGTTAGGTGGGATTCCTGAGGACGTTAGGGTTTAGGGCCCTATAATTGATGAAGACGTATTTCAATTCTTTTAATCAATCTTTAATTCACTGGGATATCTCTACACACTACTTACTAAAAACTAAAACATAAAATTGACAAGAGTTAAAATCAAACTGTACTCTAATGGAATCACACGGAGCCCCCCTAACTACCAATGCTGCTGTTGAGTAACGACTGACTCGAATTCAATGCTTCTGACGATACCTTGCACGAACTTCGATAATCGATATTTTATAAGAGCAGGCGAGACGACATGCTGACAAATGATAACAAAATGCATACGTAGATAGTGACTCATTGACTTGCAATGCCTTTGTGGGGCACTGAGCGCAGTAGAGTACTCCCCTTCCAGTCGAAGACGCAAAAATATAAGGATATAACTAGAACAAAATTTAACTTTTATAGATGTTTTCAGAGCGTGTCGTTAGATTATGCTATAAAGGCCGGCTTTAACCGATCGATGTTTTATCAAAGTAGGCGAGACGACATGCTGACAAATGATAACAAAATGCATACGTAGATAATGACTCCATGTCTTGCAATGCCTTTGGGAGGCACTGAGCACACTACATACTATATTGTTCAATATAATCCGATGAAAATTGTTACATTATGTATCCTAATTTATAATTCCAAACATATCTATATATGATATTGTTACAGACGTACCAAAATAAGACGAAAGTCAAAATAGAACTGCGACAGTGGCTCGGGACTATCTCCTTCCGGCGTTGTGGCCCTTTGGATTTTACCAAGAAACCTTCCCGGAAATTGTCAGCGACAAAAATAGAGGAAGACCTGAAATAGGAAAACTCCGTAGTTTAACCGTTGTGACTTGAATTTTTTAAGAACTCCCCTTCTCGCATGCTTTCGTTGTTCCTTTTCCGCTATGGTAGTAAGCTGTAACATTTGTTTGGTAAGTTCACGAGCAAATTCAAGTGACTGAGCTACTTCATCAGATTTTGCAACTGCAGCCTCCTGGTCTCCACTTAGCTCTTTACCCGAGACTTGTATTGGTCTATATGACTCGAGTTTCGTCTTACGCTTTTCCAAATTGCGATGGAAATTAAAAATCCCAGGAGAACTATCCTAAACCCCACGCAAGAAGCGAAGAAGCGCGACATCATAAACAAAACCATAGCAAACACAAAACAAATCAGAACCGAACTTGATATTTATTCAGTCAGCTATTCAGCGGGTAAAGAAAACGCACTGAACCATAGCGAAATCAAAAACAAATTTTTTCAGTTCAGCGCGACACCTAGTCCATCCACAAGAAACCTGGCAGGCCTCGCAAGCTCGGCGACCGTGACGTGCGTCGCAAGAAAAATTGCAACATTTCTCTCACTCATGCCATATCACAAATTCTATGAAGTCCGAAAATCTACTAAAGTCCAAGGCCAACTGATCCGGCTGGTATAGAAAATAAAAGCAATCAATGAGATGACACTCACTGCTCGGGCGTAAGCGCTGCAGCGTCATTTGCCTTGGTGTCTCTCATCACTGAAAAGTGGTAATACGCGGCAAAGTGTACGTCGGTCCATTGAATATTAAAACTTACAAAGTTGACAGCTAGAGGAAAAAAGAGCTACCGAATAGTCTGACGCTGAGTAAATTACAATTAATATCAGATAATGTGACATTTGTTGAAGTAAAAGCACAAATAAAGATTTAGCCAATATTAGAAGAGAGAAGCAAATGATTAAATTATAATTAATGCCAGATAATGTCACATTTGTGAAAGCAAAAGCACAAATAAAGTTTTAGCCAATATTAGAAGAGAGAAGCAAATGAATAAATTACAACCAATGTCAGATAATATGACATTTATTGAAATAAAAGCACAGACAAAAATTTTAGCCAATATGAGAGAACAAAATCGATTGAATAATCTGATACTTAGTAAGTTACAACTACAGATAAAAGGTTTACCAAATATCGAAACCAAAATGTTAAGTAAAGAGTATTAAACAAAAAACTAGTCAAATAAGAAACCTTGTCAAAACGAAGTTTGTTATGGTCGTAGCGTATTGCATACAGCAATATGCTACACGAGAGACTGCATCGTGTATGCCGGCGGCTGTCAATCAGAATATTCGAATGCACCCAGACCGAGAGAAGTGCGTTTCCTCGAGCTCGGGGTGACATGCTGATGAGAAAAGGAAAAGAATAAGTAGACAATCTCCTCTGTCATTTGTGATCCATCGAGCAACTAAATCAGTGAATGAACAAAAATTAAATTTCCGCAATCATCTGCTAGTAAACACAGCCTGTAAGTAAATTTAAAATATTTTTCAGTTCTTAGACTGACCTATTTTCCAATAATCTAGTCATTTTCGTCTACGCCGCACAAAATCCACCACTTATTCAGGCAGGAAAAATTGCTTGGCTGGAAGAACAGTCAACTCTCCTTTATTCAAAAAGGTGCCTAAGAATATTCTTATGTATCAATTACACCAACGCTATACTAATTAGTGGCAGCCACTGTACCTTATTGCAGAAAGTGCGTGGGTTTTCTTTCAATTAATAAACACAAATAAAAGTGGAGCTGTAAGCTATGTAATATCTCCCAAAATTTCAGAAAGAAATCTGAACATTATTAACTGGATAGTTTATCTATATGGAGAAAACTTGTTCCAGTGCAGAATTTTGCTCGATTTATAGATGCAGACTTTATGGTTGCAACGTCGGAACGTGTAGAGTATTACTTTGTAAAAGCGCTGAAAATAAGGCTCCGTGAATTGTTCAATTTTCTGTGGACCATAATGTATTAAACAACCATGAAATGCTACGACTAAGGCGAATTGCTTTGGATATACAAAAGTAAGAAAATTTCCCATTTATAGCACCAGATGCTTAGGATATTATATAGGCAAAAGAGGCTATAGAGATTGTGATCTATATACTGAAGCAAGAAGTGAACATATTATAGTTCAGACAGAAATCGTTGGTGGAATTACGGTAGATTATTTTTGTCAATTTTTACTGCTAATGTCCAGTGGAATGTGTAAAACTCTCCAGGATATTTATTCCGGTGATACTGTCAAAGAAAATAAAGAGATTGTTAGAATGACATCAAAAGAGTTCGAAGCAGGTACTGAACAAAATAGTTAAAATTCATCAAGACATGTTTCAGACATTGAAGAACTTTCCCCCAGGAGAGATGAGGTTACCGTAATTTTGAGAAATTTTAATACTTCTATCAAGAATGTTCAACCAACAAAAAAAACTTAACCAAGTAAGAGGGTTTTTCCAGTATGTGAAATTAAATTGAATTGTTTAGAATTAATGCATGCTTTCTATTTTATTCGCTAAGCAAACGTATTTCCATGCCGAATTTTCAAAATGGAAATTATTCATTATCGTTAAATTCCACACTTTATGGCATAAATTTAAATTCATTTCTAATCGATCTAGATTCCAGTTTGATTCCTCAAATTTAATTAGGTAATCTATTCTGAAACAATACTTAGCTGTTATAAGAGCGCTTTATCTAGTAATAATTTTTCGTAGAAGTTATTTGTTTCTTTGTACATATATATATACGTACACATATATCAATATTATTAATAGTACGAGTATTATTATTTCTTTTATCATTGGAATGAATTCAAACAACAAACGCGGAATATATTACGTCTTTGAAAGTGTTAATATCTAGGAATGTTGTACTTTAAGACATATTTAAGGCAATGAATTATTATAACGTAATTATGCTCTAAATACTTTTATTTCTCCTATCACTGTTCCGGAGCCCTCTCGATTGAAGGTCGCCTAGGTCCGCCTAGTCTCTCTTTCCAGGCCAACAAAGGACTCTGAAAACATCTGCCCTCAGAGTCAGATGGGTGGCTGGGGCACGCACATAAGGCAAAACATCTGCGCCTTCGCTGATGGGTATGGGTAAGTTACGTAAGGGTCCCTTCACGACCGAATGTGTGCCGGCTTTTAGTTAATAGGCACGAAATTTTTTCTTATTATGGCAGACGGCAGCGGCAGGTTTTTCATGGAACCTGCCCACACTCTCCGCCAATAGCTGAGGCAAACTAGCGTGCCGCCCTGCAATCAACGATGTCCGTCGAGTGATCTGTCAGCTCATGTTTACAGTCTGGACTTTAAGTCCAAGCCAATCAGTCAACATGGTTCCATAACAAGTTCCAATCAAAATGTCAATTCAGGATTATAAAAAAAAAAAAAAAATTGTGAAATCAAAAAAATTTTCAAAATGTACTTGTGTAACAAACTTAGAATTAGAATAAAATAAAAAAAAAAATTAAAACTATTAAAATGAATACTTTTTATTCCTTCCGGAAACAAATGCAAACTGTCACACAACTTAAATCAGGAATAGAATTAGAATTAGTCCACAAACAGAAAAAAAGGAAAAAAAACCATTTAAATGAATTTTCTGAACGAATGTAAACTTGTAAAAATAGATGTCGCTGGTAGATAAGAAGTACGTCACTCAGACTCCGTGTGGAGAGGCTGGATTGTTTTTTGGGAAAGGGGGATAGACAAGTTGTGTGACACAAAAAAAATTTCTAGAAAGATATTTGGAAAGTAACGATCGAGGAACGCAAAGAAAAAAATAAAGTTTTGTTCAACTTCGTAAACAAACTACGCTCAGTTTTCTTTTATTACTTGTCTGTAGTCTTGAAAGTCTTGAAAGTAATTCAAAGTAAGCGATTTTGAGGGGAACGCAGCGTGCCAAATAAGTCGCACGCAACTCTACCACCCCGTCCGCACCCAAGTAGAAATCAAAGGTGGAATTCCAAGGAATTCAAGGTAAAGTTCCTTAATCCAAAGGTCAAGAGTCTGCTAGCATAGTCAGTACAAGCTCCTGGGCCTGATTTCCATTGCAACGGTATCCGCTCGGCCAGGTGTTAATCTATACAGAGAGATCACCTTGAAAGACGCCTTAAGTTCCGCACACGTTCTGGGCCAAGGGGCTGATTTTTGGGGACATCCGCAGGATAGTGGATTTTGAGGCGTCAATAGTAAAAGCTGTAACAATATGATATTCAATGTGATCCAATATAATTTGTAAAGAAGTAAACAAACACTTAGGGCAAAGAAGGTAATATATGTGTCATGAATTATCGCCCAACGTAATATATTACAAGAACTAAAGTAACACACGTTTATATGTACGAAAGTAAACGATCACTTCACGCAAGGAAGTGAAGCTATGTAACACCTCTGCTAAATGTAAAAAGAAAATCGTATAATACTCAATCTAATTCAATATCACGTATGTGCAAGTAGGCGATGACTTAACGCAAGAAAGGAAAGCTAGGTGATCCAAACTTTCCGCGACCAAGCCACGGACCTTGCTTTCAGAGGCCCAAGATATTACAAACAAGATGCACCAAGCACTGGCGTATAAACTTTCTTAGGTGAAAGTACACAATAGGTCAATACAATATGATTTAATTTTCGCTCTATTACCACAATTCATCTTCTTAAGTTTCCAAGGCCGGCAACAACACCTATGTGCGTCACCCTATTAGCATCTAGTTCATCTGGCGCAGATGTTGAAGGAAATGCTTGCCAATTTATATGGTGTACTAATGCTTTCCAATCACTTTACTTAGTTTATCGTCGGAGGAATTATGTACTGGCTTTCAACCTACCACTTTTAATATTAAGTTTAAGAACGACTATCCACTGCATGGCAATCTACCAGATTTCTATTTTTGATACCAGATCCACTACGAACTCTAAGACAGTTCACCATATTTAATCGCAATACAAGGCCTTCGATGACATGAATAAAGCGGCGAGACGACTGAAGCGGGGTGCCCACTGTTGCAGCATAATCATCAATCTGTAATAAACATTATATCACAAAGTATATTTCTTAGAATTTAGTATTAGCAATACTCATCTAAATTTTGATTATTCCAATTTGTAGTAATCCAATCTTGCTCTTTAAATAGCTGAAAACAAATAAATTAATTTCATTAATTAGAATATAAACAAAACCTAATATGTAAACAAATAAATTATACAAGACTCACCAACGACAAAAACGATTCCACATCACAAAACATTTAAACAAAACATAAGTAACACAAAGTTTCTCATGAACATAAATAAATTTAGACAAACTTAAAAATCTACTTACCTATTTATTTGACAGCGATTTTCAGTCCATTGATAGTGACATTTGCTGCAATAGACTAGGAACTTTAACACTCCTACCAACATTTCAATGTATAAATTTCAGGTCAATATGTATCGATAAGTATAGGCGAAGTTTTAAAGAAAGGGATAGCATATAAAACATACAGATTTTTGAGGGGAAACATTTGACCGTTACCTTAAATGATAAAATTTCTGGAAAATTCAAATGGATTTTACAATGCCAAAAGGGTACGGTATTTTTCAAGAGAAGAGATCACTTTGAAATCGGGAGTCGAGAGGTCAAGTAATCTTGTTTCGCGGTTATTAAAAACTTGAAATCAATTGAAAAACTTGAACGCAATTAAAAAAAGGGGGTTTGAAATCTATGTACATTAAAGCCGAGAAATCAATATACGGTTACTTTCACAAATATTATAATATCGTTTTTGTCGTCGGAAGTGCTTTGGTTAAAGTGAGCTTGAACTTGTAAAGTCATTTATAAATAGTTGAAACAACCTTGAACTAATTGTACAGAATTAATTGTTTAAATAAAGTTAAGTGTAGTTAAAAGGTGTTTATTCATTTTCAATCACCACTTATTGTATGAGAAGTGTATCCCAGTGGCAAGGCTATTGTCTGTGATTTGAACAAGAGAGGTTCGATTCGCCGTCGCATCAGCTTATTTTTATTATATTTTTTTATCAGTGGAATGATGGATTCAGTCGATTAATCAAAAACCCAATTAACCTACGTTCATTAATTTATCTTGAAATCAAACACCCACGGTTCTTGGGTTGAAGCAGCATTTTTCGTTTGCGCCAGTGGTTGCCAGTACCATCTAGTAATTCTCGCTTACTTTACTCTCGTTCAACTATCCCTGCTGACCGACGATCCTGCACTATCGGTGAGCGCACCACAAGAAACGACTAATTCACCTTGGCAACACAGGAGTACTGACAAGCACCGGTAAACAAATATATTGTAATGTATGTATATATAAACCTTTCAATTCAAATTTATGTCACCCCAAATAGATAAGATTACATACCGAACCAATGCACTGTAAAGCCATGACCACAGACAAGGAAAATAAACAATTATCGAAACGATAATTAAAAGAAAATAAAAACAAACAAAGTTTGCTCGACCTCAAGAAATATTTGCAACGCAAGCAAATTCTGCTATGCAAGCATAACTCTTCATTGATAAAATATTCATACCTGAAGTCATTGCTTTACATACGTATCGATACATTTTGACTCATTCAGAAATTGTGTGGTCAGAAATGCTGACACTACAATTTCTGATTATTAATTTTGTATACCTATTGCAATTCTGCAATAATCCCCCCTTTAGAATTGTAAAGAAATATTGATTCCTTTGTAATCATTTTATATAAATAAGCTGCTACTGTTCAATAAAAATTAGACTTAAACTGACTATCGAAAGGTGTCTTTTTATTTCTCAAAATTCGACATCGGCATACTCTGCCATCATGCTCGGCATACTCTGCCTTAGCAAAATTCAAGATCGGCATACTCTGCCATCCCTCCAATATAGCGGCATACTCTGCCTTTGTACAGATATAACAGCGGCATACTCTGCCATACATTATAAAGCGGCATACTCTGCCTAAAATATTATAAAGCGGCATACTCTGCCACACAAATTACATTGGCATATTCTGCCTTAAATAATAAAACAAGAGAGGCATATTCTGCCATCAAAAGTAAGTTCGGCAGTCTTCTGCCTTTTCTTGATACAAGTCATGGCATGTACAAAACAAGGATAGATGATTGCGTAAAAACCATAAAATTATTATAACAAGGTATTTACATATATGTATAAAATATATTCAATATCGAAATATCCACTTAGCTCTTCTTTTCCTTATAGGAGTAGGCGATCATCCTTTCACACAGGAACGATTTGACAGCTACTTCATCTTCTTGACTGCCAGAAACTCGGCGAGGCTTAGGTAATTTTTCTTCGTATTTCTTTATAGTTTTTCTTTCTTTCTTTAAAACTTGGATCCGTAAAGTGACGTGAACGGCTTTCGCATATTACAACACCGCCAGGTCTTTGTAGTTGACCAGGTGTACTATAAGCAAAGAACAAACAAATCCCCGTAGGTTTAGCCAACAGTGTGTAACTTAGATCAGAAAAATAAATTAATTCGCGAGCGGTATGTAATACGGTGCTCTATTGTGTCACGTCAAGCTTTACGGAACTCGTTGTTGTGTTTTCACTTTTCTTTAGTGTGACATCAGAAACAAACAAAAATTCTCATAGAGCTCCACGGACCTTGAATTCTAACACAAAACTTACACCTTTCTATAGGGGGGGGGGGTCACTTAATTCTACAATTTTTTTTCCCGCGAAGTGGTGTCAATATGGTGGTTGAGAAGTGGAGATTTCGATAGATCTTGCGGCCCAGAAAGATTGGTGGCCCCCGGATTTAATTTGTCGACGTAATGTGCGAAATGTGCGGTGTTTGGGGTATATTGCTTATAATGTTTTAGTGAGTTATATACGAGAATTTATTAATTAAAATTTGAAGTTTTAATGCCGGGCGGAAGTAGTTTCGCGGCGATCGAATAAATGCTAGCTCGTTTCTGATTGACTGAATTCCCGGGGAAATTGGAAAATATTAATATTCATTTTTTTGTGTTTTGGAGAGTGGAAATTCATAGATTTCGACCTTGAGAACCCAAAATTAATTTCAAGAATATTGTGAAAATGTTGGTCTCCAAGCTATTTTTGGTCAAAGTTTACATTTAACAAGTAGGTTATTTTGATATTTTTCCAATTTCCTCACTGGGTTCGCGGCCGTGATAGTTTCCAACCAGAATAAAATAGGTAGAGTTTCAAATCGTCGCGTATCTCTAATTCGGAATAATTCATGAATTTATTGAAAACGTGTCAACTTGTTGCTTTTCTCCTTTTCGGGACTTTGCGTAGTGTTTTGGGGTGCTTCCCTGTATGAATATTGTTCAGTCCACATACATATCTTCAGAATTTCCGCATCCCTCGATGAAACCATTTGTCCTAAAAAATCCAAGAAAAAAAAGAAACAACACAAAGAATCAATGTTCTATATATATAACTTATCTGATTCCTCAACCAATATAAAACATCCCAATCCTGCCTACAGCCGTTCTACATATTATTTGAGCTGAAATTAAATAGAAAATACATTAATTACATATAAATTAACCAAAATATCATAAACTTACCAAATCATATACATCTCCAGTATATTTACAATTTTCGTAATGTCATCTAGTGACATTACGTCAAACATCTGGTGTCGCCACAATCAAAACTGGACCAAATCGAACCAAGCGTTGCCGGAGCAACACATTATGGAGCTGGGACGTAGCTGTTCGTGACGGCTATATAAAGCTGACGAGTCGCAATAGGTGGCACCATTCTTTGCTCAGACTTCAGTACAGAGTCTAATCTGAAAATAATCGTGTTCCAATCCTCCATACAGAAGTATAATTCTGGTCAGAGTTTAATCCGGGATTATTCCTATCCTTACTACAGAAGTATAATTCTGTTCAGAGTTTAATCTGAAAATTCCTATCATCCACATTCCCACACATAAGCAGGAGAATAATTCTGCCAAACTCTTATAGTGCTACATCTGTTCTGCACCACACGTTGTAGCACGCTGCTGCACCCCTTTTGCTGCTTATTCAGCTTTTCTGTCTGACAGGGCCGCTACCATCAAATAGATTCACAGAAAGTTCTTCTGTGCGTCATTTTTACTGCCCTAGTGCCCACACGTAGTAGCTGCATTATTATTTTTATTCTAGTAGTTTATCAGGTGACAGAAAATAATTCCGGTCTTCTTCTTCTTTTCAGGGATAAATAAACGGACCACGTTATTTGGACTACTTTTTTTCTATTTTTAGTTTTTTTTTATATATACTGAAGTGTGAATTTGAATTTCTAGTTTTTAAGCTCTTTTGAATTTCGTGAATTTTGTGATATTAGGTTAAGTATATGAATTATGAAATAAAATTTTATATTTGAAGTTGAAAAACGCTGAGTTATCTATTTAACAACTGACACCTCTCCGTTATTGTTTGAGATCAGCTCTCACAAATATGTTGTTTTGGTCGTGCTTCATATTAGTGCATAGGCGAGTTAGTGCCAATTGTAAAATACTACGAGAAATAAATGCATTTGTGCTCATATCCTCCCTTTTACATAGCGTGCGATTCTTCCAAATTTTTATTCTAAATAATCTAATTAGTATTCTTAACTGTTACTTATTTATAGTCTGGCTGAGGATGTCTAACTAGGTAAAGGTGTTTTGTAATCTCTGGTGTCTTCTTTTGTTTCCTTTATTGCAAAAGTTGAACTCTGGTGTCTCCCGTCATACATGTTCCATGTTTTCTGTATTTTCTCCTTGTAGCCTGAGCTTCCCCTTTACCCATTCTTCTACTTATCCACGCCCTGTAGTTTTAGGTGTTCTAACGATATCCTGGAATGGAGTAGTTTTTCGCCAAGGACTTGCCTAAAAATAGAAGGAAATACAAAAGCAGTAAAAAAATTCTATTAGATTTTATGTGCGGACATCACAGAACATAATATACAATATCAGATCACTTTATTTCAATTTTCTTTTATGCAGAGCTTGATTCTTTGTTAGTCAATGTTTAAATATTTTGAAGGGTATCCTCAGCTTCAAAGCCCAAGGGATGGACGAATTCATTAATGGTGGCTACAGGGTGCTGAGATGACTGATCGGCTATCGCCAGTGACAGATGGAAGATGAGGAGTGTCAAGGATAAGTCGAGTATGTTTATGCACGGGTATCTTGGTTCCTGGATGGAACCACAAAATTGTTTATGCAAGTAGCTTGGTTCCTGTAGGAACACCAAACAATTTAAATTGCAATAATTAGTTCCTGAAACTATAAAACGATATGGGGAAAGGTCACACCATATGCCCGTATACTAGGCTGATGTAAAATTCCCGTATTATTTATTAATACTGCAATTTCGGCACGTGTGTAACGGAACAGTTGCTGTAGAACCGTTCACAAGCCACATGTGGTGATGCTAAATTGGTGGATTATGTTAGTGTAGCGGTATATTAAAATCAGAACGCATATAATTAGAGATACATTCGATTTAATTTGTAATTCATTTGAAGTTAACTTAAGCACTCTAAATTAAAGCGAGACACTTATCTATGATTAGTCTATGATATTTCAATAATATATTACTAAATCTAGGTTTATAAATTTCAACATGAGCTAAAAACAATTCCGCATATATATTCCAACTTGACTCAACTGAGTAGTGTAGGAATACTGTCTTGAAATATGTTTTAAACAAGATAAATTTAATTTATTTCTAATAAAATGTTTATGCAAATACAATTTATGCAAACAAGAGAACAATTCGCAGGTATATTCCAGCTTGACTCTGACTGAGAAGTATAGGAATAACTGTCTTGAATTGTTCTGTACAAGGTAATTTACGTTATTAATGAAAAAACTGTTATCACTGAAATCTAATTTTAATAAAAATGAAAGAAAATGAAAAATATTTAATTAACCTTCTTAACAAATGTTGTTGTTAATGCACAATAAATTTAACACAATTGTCACTATAATTGTTTCCCTTCACCAAAAATCGCATGAGAGCTTATGCTTACCATAGGTAGATTATAAGCTAATTTCACGATTTGCACAAGTGAATAAACTCAAAAAAAGAAACTAAACTGGAACACTATACCACGATCTAGACTGCTTGACTTGGAAAAATATAAGAGAGCGATCCATGCAAATGCTCGGCTTTATATAGGGTTTGAACCGCCATTTTTGTGTGTGGAACCCGCAACCATAATGCTAATTACTCAGAATGCCTTGGTTTTCATCAACATAAATTAATTTAATTCGATGCGGAATTTAGTCATCTATATTTCCTCACAAAAAGATCTCCATCATAATTTAATTTAACTGAATGAAAATTAAATATCCAAATTGTGCTATAACATGGCGCAATTAAATTCTTGTCATCCATGTTGAGAAAAATTGATGTGGAACGTATTTTTCTTCATCTCACTTCCACTTGCTATCTCTTTTCTTCTCATTAGTTATATGAGAAATCATAAATTAGCAAATATCTTTTTACTGAGATACTTTAGGACTTTTTAAATACCTCCATCGGATTCCTCATTAAAAAATACCCTAAACATGTGCCATATGTTGGCAATACATGAAATTTGACAGTTCCGCGATGTTTATAGTTTTCCTTTCGCGGTTCCGCGGTCGCGAGTTTTCAGTGGTGTTTTTCCTGGTGTAGTGCTACTTAAGACAAAGGTAAGTTGTGCTAATTGTATTGTGCTCAGTAATTAGTGTTTGTGTGTGTTTATTTTGTAAGAAAGTTCCCTTGTTTATATAATTAACAATCTTAACCTGTCTTCAGGTGAGATTTTCGTTCATTGTTTTTCCGCGGAAAAACCTCGCGGGAAGTTAATTTTATGTACAAAATCTGTTTAATAACTCATGAACTTCGGTTCTATTGAGTTATTGTACTTTAAAAACTTGTGAAAACTATATATTTAAACAAGTTACTTTCCCTTGCGAGAACTGTCAAAGTTGAAAATTTTCGCGTAATTTTCCTTGAAATAGTTCGCGGGAAAGTGGTTTGTTATAGCTATTGTGTTCTATGACTCTTTTTCAATGATTAGTATAAATTTCGAGTGATAGAAATTGAAATTTATCTAATTATTACATAAATTCCATTTCCCACAGTGTTGTTGTTGTGTTTACATACATCTGTTTACATGTCATATGTATGGGGAGAAATTGGAAATTTTTGTGCTTTTTTATTTAAATTCAATTAATATTTCTTGTTTTTTTTTTAATATAATAATTCATGGTTTATTGCATTAATTAATTCATATTTTCTTTTCATTTCAGCTAATCCTCCATGGATGTAGGTACGTAGGTACCAATTCTACGTGGGAGGAATATATGCCAGACGATTTCCCTGGCTAGTACTTAAGTTAAGTACTTTAAGTTGGTTTTTCTTTTATTAATTGTTTTTTGTTTCTTTTTAGATTTATTCATCGCTGAACATTCTCCCCCTCGTTGAATGCCTGCATTCAACCGATTCTTCAACTTTTGTATGCCGCGTTTGTGATAGCGATTGAACTTGATCTCACCATCAGCTAGTACATGCAAAAACACTTGGTACCGATCGGGAAGATTGATTGTCTTGGTTTTGCATTACCGACATCAAAATGTTTATGCACGGGTATCTTGGTTCCTTCCTGGATGGAACCACAAAATTGTTTATGCAAGTAGCTTGGTTCCTGTAGGAACACCAAACAATTTAAATTGCAATAATTAGTTCCTGAAACTATAAAACGATATGGGGAAAGGTCACACCATATGCCCGTATACTAGGCTGATGTAAAATTCCCGTATTATTTATTAATACTGCAATTTCGGCACGTGTGTAACGGAACAGTTGCTGTAGAACCGTTCACAAGCCACATGTGGTGATGCTAAATTGGTGGATTATGTTAGTGTAGCGGTATATTAAAATCAGAACGCATATAATTAGAGATACATTCGATTTAATTTGCAATTCATTTGAAGTTAACTTAAGCACTCTAATTTAAAGCGAGACACTTATCTATGATTAGTCTATGATATTTCAATAATATATTACTAAATCTAGGTTTATAAATTTCAACAGGAGCAAAAAACAATTCCGCATATATATTCCAACTTGACTCAACTGAGTAGTGTAGGAATACTGTCTTGAAATATGTTTTAAACAAGATAAATTTAATTTATTTCTAATAAAATATTTATGCAAATACAATTTATGCAAACAAGAGAACAATTCGCAGGTATATTCCAGCTTGACTCTGACTGAGAAGTATAGGAATAACTGTCTTGAATTGTTCTGTACAAGGTAATTTACGTTATTAATGAAAAAAACTGTTATCACTGAAATCTAATTTTAATAAAAAATGAAAGAAAATGAAAAATATTTAATTAACATTCTTAACAAATGTTGTTGTTGACGCACAATAAATTTAACACAATTGTCACTATAATTGTTTCCCTTCACCAAAAATCGCATGAGAGCTTATGCTTACCATAGGTAGATTATAAGCTAATTTCACGATTTGCACAAGTGAATAAACTAAAAAAAAAAGAAAAACTAAACTGGAACACTATACCACGATCTAGACTGCTTGACTTGGAAAAATATAAGAGAGCGATCCATGCAAATGCTCGGCTTTATATAGGGTTTGAACCGCCATTTTTGTGTGCGGAACCCGCAACCATAATGCTAATTACTCAGAATGCCTTGGTTTTCATCAACATAAATTAATTTAATTCGATGCGGAATTTAGTCATCTATATTTCCTCACAAAAAGATCTCCATCATAATTTAATTTAACTGAATGAAAATTAAATATCCAAATTGTGCTATAACATGGCGCAATTAAATTCTTGTCATCCATGTTGAGAAAAATTGATGTGGAACGTATTTTTCTTCATCTCACTTCCACTTGCTATCTCTTTTCTTCTCATTAGTTATATGAGAAATCATAAATTAGAAAATATCTTTTTACTGAGATACTTTAGGACTTTTTAAATACCTCCATCGGATTCCTCATTAAAAAATACCCTAAATTCATGTGCCATATGTTGGCAATACATGAAATTTGACAGTTCCGCGATGTTTATAGTTTTCCTTTCGCGGTTCCGCGGTCGCGAGTTTTCAGTGGTGTTTTTCCTGGTGTAGTGCTACTTAAGACAAAGGTAAGTTGTGCTAATTGTATTGTGCTCAGTAATTAGTGTTTGTGTGTGTTTATTTTGTAAGAAAGTTCCCTTGTTTATATAATTAACAATCTTAACCTGTCTTCAGGTGAGATTTTCGTTCATTGTTTTTCCGCGGAAAAACCTCGCGGGAAGTTAATTTTATGTACAAAATCTGTTTAATAACTCATGAACTTCGGTTCTATTGAGTTATTGTACTTTAAAAACTTGTGAAAACTATATATTTAAACAAGTTACTTTCCCTTGCGAGAACTGTCAAAGGTGAAAATTTTCGCGTAATTTTCCTTGAAATAGTTCGCGGGAAAGTGGTTTGTTATAGCTATTGTGTTCTATGACTCTTTTTCAATGATTAGTATAAATTTCGAGTGATAGAAATTGAAATTTATCTAATTATTACATAAATTCCATTTCCCACAGTGTTGTTGTTGTGTTTACATACATCTGTTTACATGTCATATGTATGGGGAGAAATTGGAAATTTTTGTGCTTTTTTATTTAAATTCAATTAATATTTCTTGTTTTTTTTTTTAATATAATAATTCATGGTTTATTGCATTAATTAATTCATATTTTCTTTTCATTTCAGCTAATCCTCCATGGATGTAGGTACGTAGGTACCAATTCTACGTGGGAGGAATATATGCCAGACGATTTCCCTGGCTGGTACTTAAGTTAAGTACTTTAAGTTGGTTTTTCTTTTATTAATTGTTTTTTGTTTCTTTTTAGATTTATTCATCGCTGAACATTCTCCCCCTCGTTGAATGCCTGCATTCAACCGATTCTTCAACTTTTGTATGCCGCGTTTGTGATAGCGATTGAACTTGATCTCACCATCAGCTAGTACATGCAAAAACACTTGGTACCGATCGGGAAGATTGATTGTCTTGGTTTTGCATTACCGACATCAAAATGTTTATGCACGGGTATCTTGGTTCCTGGATGGAACCACAAAATTGTTTATGCAAGTAGCTTGGTTCCTGTAGGAACACCAAACAATTTAAATTGCAATAATTAGTTCCTGAAACTATAAAACGATATGGGGAAAGGTCACACCATATGCCCGTATACTAGGCTGATGTAAAATTCCCGTATTATTTATTAATACTACAATTTCGGCACGTGTGTAACGGAACAGTTGCTGTAGAACCGTTCACAAGCCACATGTGGTGATGCTAAATTGGTGGATTATGTTAGTGTAGCGGTATATTAAAACCAGAACGCATATAATTAGAGATACATTCGATTTAATTTGCAATTCATTTGAAGTTAACTTAAGCACTCTAATTTAAAGCGAGACACTTATCTATGATTAGTCTATGATATTTCAATAATATATTACTAAATCTAGGTTTATAAATTTCAACAGGAGCAAAAAACAATTCCGCATATATATTCCAACTTGACTCAACTGAGTAGTGTAGGAATACTGTCTTGAAATATGTTTTAAACAATATAAATTTAATTTATTTCTAATAAAATATTTATGCAAATACAATTTATGCAAACAAGAGAACAATTCGCAGGTATATTCCAGCTTGACTCTGACTGAGAAGTATAGGAATAACTGTCTTGAATTGTTCTGTACAAGGTAATTTACGTTATTAATGAAAAAAACTGTTATCACTGAAATCTAATTTTAATAAAAAATGAAAGAAAATGAAAAATATTTAATTAACATTCTTAACAAATGTTGTTGTTGACGCACAATAAATTTAACACAATTGTCACTATAATTGTTTCCCTTCACCAAAAATCGCATGAGAGCTTATGCTTACCATAGGTAGATTATAAGCTAATTTCACGATTTGCACAAGTGAATAAACTAAAAAAAAAAGAAAAACTAAACTGGAACACTATACCACGATCTAGACTGCTTGACTTGGAAAAATATAAGAGAGCGATCCATGCAAATGCTCGGCTTTATATAGGGTTTGAACCGCCATTTTTGTGTGCGGAACCCGCAACCATAATGCTAATTACTCAGAATGCCTTGGTTTTCATCAACATAAATTAATTTAATTCGATGCGGAATTTAGTCATCTATATTTCCTCACAAAAAGATCTCCATCATAATTTAATTTAACTGAATGAAAATTAAATATCCAAATTGTGCTATAACATGGCGCAATTAAATTCTTGTCATCCATGTTGAGAAAAATTGATGTGGAACGTATTTTTCTTCATCTCACTTCCACTTGCTATCTCTTTTCTTCTCATTAGTTATATGAGAAATCATAAATTAGCAAATATCTTTTTACTGAGATACTTTAGGACTTTTTAAATACCTCCATCGGATTCCTCATTAAAAAATACCCTAAATTCATGTGCCATATGTTGGCAATACATGAAATTTGACAGTTCCGCGATGTTTATAGTTTTCCTTTCGCGGTTCCGCGGTCGCGAGTTTTCAGTGGTGTTTTTCCTGGTGTAGTGCTACTTAAGACAAAAGTAAGTTGTGCTAATTGTATTGTGCTCAGTAATTAGTGTTTGTGTGTGTTTATTTTGTAAGAAAGTTCCTTTGTTTATATAATTAGCAATCTTAACCTGTCTTCAGGTGAGATTTTCGTTTATTGTTTTTCCGCGGAAAAACCTCGCGGGAAGTTAATTTTATGTAGAAAATCTGTTTAATAACTCATGAACTTCGGTTCTATTGAGTTATTATACTTTAAAACCTTGTGAAAACTTGATATTTGAACAAGTTATTTTCCCTTGCGAGAACTGTCAAAGGTGAAAATTTTCGCGTAATTTTCCTTGAAATAGTTCGCGGGAAAGTGGTTTGTTATGGCTATTGTGTTCTATGACTCTTTTTCAATGATTAGTATAAATTTCGAGTGATAGAAATTGAAATTTATCTAATTATTACATAAATTCCATTTCCCACAGTGTTGTTGTTGTGTTTACATACATCTGTTTACATGTCATATGTATGGGGAGAAATTGGAAATTTTTTGTGCTTTTTTATATAAATTCAATTAATATTTCTTGTTTTTTTTTTATTTAAAATAATTCATGGTTTATTGCATTAATTAATTCATATTTTCTTTTCATTTCAGCTAATCCTCCATGGATGTAGGTACGTTGGTACCAATTCTACGTGGGAGGAAAGTATGCCAGACGATTTCCCTGGCTGGTACTTAAGTTAAGTACTATAAGTTGGTTTTTCTTTTATTAATTGTTTTTTGTTTCTTTTTAGATTCATTCATCGCTGAACAGAGTATGAATTGTTTTTGTTTATTCTTAAAATAATATTGGAACGAAAAACTGACCCAATGTATAATTTTATTCCAAGGTTCGTTGAATGTATTATGTTATAGGAGTGGTGGAAGTTCGCATAAGTTGATATTATATAAAAACATATTCGTAAATAAGCTAGCCATAACAGTGTCGCTATCACTACACTGAATTTTCCATGTACATATCCATAAATACATATGCAAATACAAACTGAGCTACTTGCAGAAACACAAAAATCCCGTCGGTAACATATGTTTTACCTGTGGCACTTTATATATGAAAATGATGGAATGATGCTTTCACTTTGTCGGTTGGTCACTGACTCACTATGAAGTTATGTTATGAGTGACTATGAATCAACTGTCCTCTCCGTGAAATGCATCGGCTTTTTATTTAGTAAGGAAATTCCGTATATGAATTCTAGAATTGATTATATCGGGAACGCCTTCGGAAAATATTGGTAATAAGCAATATTGCCTATTCCGCAATATTTGATCATTTCCCCTTCATTCGATGGATTTCTCTGCAGCCATTCCTTAACCATGTACACAGGCAAGAAACCAAAGCTACAAAAATACAGCGAACGTTGCCCAATAAGCGGGTTAGTTCATATTCGGTTTACATATAGGATTTCCCAATTATGTACATAGAAATATCGACACATAGGATTTCCCATTTAAGTGAAAAGTAAAACTAACGGAGCAAACAGCATACACTGACTGTGGATTAGTTCAGGATTAACCTAGTACCATTACAATTCTCAAAATTGGGCTCGTTCCATGAGGTTTGTGCTTTTGTTCAAAGTGCGGCGTATTGGCGTCAAAAAGGTTGAGGTTGCTCGAAAAGAACAATAGAGGAAGTTGTTTCAGAAATTGAAAATAGAATTGGCTAACCATATGGGAAACGCATTACGTAGAAATCTTTAATAAATTGGCCTTGGAATCTCCGAGAAAATACTTGAAATACACTTTGATGGGCGTATTCACGTTTGTCAATTTATGTTATTTTAGGTGGAGTCCGTCGACGTTGCCAGGAGACAATATAGATACTCAGATGGGTGGGGGTGGTGTTGTGGTGCTTCGTATGCATAATATCTAGCTTTTATCTCACTCAATCGCGCGATTTCATACTCCGGGATTTCACTCTGTGTCTGGATGTGTGTAAGTATGTGTGCGTATGACTGTGC
This sequence comes from Dioctria rufipes, assembly GCA_963924295.1. Classification (NCBI taxonomy): domain Eukaryota; kingdom Metazoa; phylum Arthropoda; class Insecta; order Diptera; family Asilidae; genus Dioctria; species Dioctria rufipes. The sequence goes on from CAWUPM010000289.1 coordinate 361,564, forward strand.
GAGCATTCATTCATATGTGTGGGAGATTGTAGCACTCTACGTCGATGCGTTTTCAGGCAGTGCGCTATTAAATAGTAAAACACGAAGTTTTTGTATGGCAACCCTACAAAAGAATTGCCCGAGTAGTCCGATTTTCGAACTGTATTTGCAATTTTTATGAAAACTCCGTGTCGAAAGTATGAGTTTTCTACCTGGACGCCTTCTCAGGCAGCAACCAAGTATATAGTGAAAAACGAAAGTTTTGTACGCAACACCGAGAAGTGGTATCCCGATTCAGTCGATTTTTGAAATTTTATTTACCATTGCTATAAAAACACCATGTACCAAATTTTTTGTATGGCAACCCTACAAAGGAGTTGACAGATTGGTCCTATTTTCGCACTTAATTTACATTTTTTTCTTAAAGGCCCGTGTACAAAATTTGAGTTCCCCACGTCGACGCGTTTTCACACAGTTTCCGAATATATAGTGAAAAACTAAAGCATTGTATGACAAAACCAAGTAGGGGTTGGTCGATTTTGTCCAGTTTTTAAATATTATTTACTATTGGTATGAAAACACCACGTAACAAATTTCGTCTCCCCGCATGTATTCGTTGCCAGCCAGTGTCCAAATACTTGCTAAAAAATGACATATTTGTATGACAAACCTACCAAATAGTTGCCCTATTTATGTAGTTCGAACTTATATTTGCAATTTTTATGAAAACGCCGTGTACAAAATTTCACATTTCCACGTCGACGCGTTCTTAGGTAACATTTTAGATCTCGATAATGGCGCATGTTCAGTCCACCGATGTATTTACGTCCCCTCGATGCTTTCCACTTCTATATCTACATCTTCCTACAAAACAAAAAACCACAAAGTATTCATTTACCAAATAAATACAACAAAAATCAGATACTTGTCTAAAGTAAATTATTCTCCAATAAATAATCCACTTCCGATGATAGTCTCGATATTTATCCGATCTGGAAACAGGCAAAAAATTATTAATAACTAATTAATAAATCAAAAAAAAAGATCAAATCTTACCAAGTTATAGGTATATCCCTCTGTATATTTACATCTTTGATGACAGCAAATGACATTAACGTCAAATCATTTGCTTTCGCCTCAGTAATCAATTCAATAAACGTCGCTAGGGCAACACCGAGAGGCGAAAGCTCATAACTGGATGCGGCGGCTATATAAAGCCGACGAGCCGCAGCAGAAAATCATTCTTGGTTCAGAGCTCATCTGATTCGGAGAATAATCCGATTAGCAAGAATATTATTCCCAACCTCCAAAATAGAAGAATAATTCTATACTTCAGAGAATAATCTGAAATTCCTATTATTTCCAAACTCCGTCCCACACCTAAGCAGAAGAATAATTCTGCCGCAGAGAATAATCTGCAATTTCCTGCCCACACCTAAGCAGAAGAATAATTCTGCCGCAGAGAATAATCTACAATTTCCTGCCCACACCTAAGCAGAAGAATAATTCTGCCGCAGAGAATAATCTGCAATTTCCTGCCCACACCTAAGCAGAAGAATAATTCTACCGCAGAGAATAATCTGCAATCTTCTTCTTTTTACTAGCATCTTGTTGCCCACGTATAAGCAGAAGAATAATTCTGCCGCAGAGAATAATCCGCAATCTTCTTATTTTTACTAGCATCTTGTTGCCCACGTATAAGCAGAAGAATAATTCTGCCGCAGAGAATAATCTGCAATCTTCTTCTTTTTACTAGCATCTTGTTGCCCACGTATAAGCAGAAGAATAATTCTGCTGCAGAGAATAACCTGCAATCTTCTTCTTTTTATTGTAGCATTTACTGCCCGTGTGTCTAAAAATAGCATTCTTAAATTTATTCATAGGAAGTAGTCCTCTCATAGACTATTAATATTCTTCTTCTTCCTTTTTCTAGAATAAGACGAATTAAAGGAGGCGGACTACGGGAGCATTGAAATTTTATACTGAGTTTTTAATTTGTTTTCGTTTGGATTTTTTATTGAATTTTATATTGAATTTGAATTTGCCTGTAGGTTAGATTTAGTTTTAAGTTTCAATGAATTATTGTGATATTAGTGTAAGCAAACGAATTTATAATACTTGAAGTATTTTATTAATAAAAGTTTTATATTTGAATTGTATGACTGAGTTGTCAATTAAAAACCGGCACTCCCTCCCACGAACGAGACTAGCTCTTACATTGGTCCTTCAAGTCCGGATAACTCAGTCAGTCAAATATAAAATTAAAATAATACTTAATATCACATAATTCAAGAATGTCAAAAGATGGCGAATCCATTTCATCTGACGTTGGTGACGAAACCATTGACTCTGTGTCAGAGTTGGTTTAGTCCCAAAAAGAAGTCAAAGAGTTAATGGAAGATTTATTTAAAAGGCATCAAAGAGAAGGAAAAAAGAAAACTGTCAAATCGACAGAAAAACGTTTACAAACGTTTACCGAATACTGGAAAGAATTCCAAACGCGGCATAGGGCAATTAAAAAGAGAGCGACAAAAGAAGATCTCCAGCTAGATTATTTTACGAAGGAAATATTTAGCGAGGTTCAGGAGTACTACATTGAAAAGGCTGTTGGCATGGAAGAGGACATAGATAGACTAACACCAACACCGTCTGCCAGAAATCCTCCACAGACAACACAAGCCAGCACAAGCTCATGTAACAATGAAAGACTCCCTAGAATAAAGCTACCAACCTTCAATGGAGAATATTCTACATGGATCTCATTTCAAGACTTGTTCAACTCAGTAATTCACAATAACAATAATTTAAGAGACGTCGATAAATTGTACTTTTTGAAAACAAATCTAATTGGAGAAGCTGAAAAGCTGCTCAGGCATTACGAAGTATGCGACGTAAACTATCAACCAGCTTGGCAGCTCTTAAAAGAACGCTACTCAAATAAGAGAATCCTAGTCAATGTGCAATTAAAAAAATTATTATCTCTCCCAACCATAAACCATGATACTGCCGACAATATTAAAAGGCTACTGGATAACATAACTGAAGCTTTACTGGCACTTCAGAACTTGAAAATAGACACCGATAATTGGGATCCAATAATTATATACTTAACTGTACAAAAATTGCACCCAGACACGCACCAATTATGGGAGCAGAGCCTCCACAGTAGCACAGAATTGCCCGAATTAAAAACATTAACAAAATTCTTAGAGTCTCGCTTCCGAACTCTAGAAATGATAGGAAACAAAAATACGTCATCAAATATGACACAGAGAAAACCATTCTCACCCAAACCCACATATGGACTCTTGAACAAAACTAAAAATGCAGTGCCAATACAACCACCTACAAAAAAGACCTCTTGCAGCCATTGCAAAGGTAGCCATATAATTTTTCATTGCCCAACATTTAGAAATTTGACCACCCAACAAAGGCACGAAGTTGTCATAAATAAACACTTATGCAAAAATTGCTTATCACCCAACCATATAACTACTAGCTGCACAAGCAACAAAAAGTGTTATCATTGTAACAGAAATCATAACACTCTGCTCCACTACGAGCAAAATTATTCAAAAATACCAAATCAGTCCACCCAAAATTCCAACATGGAAGCCAAACAAATCACACCCGCCTGTAGAAATGATGAACAACAAGTTCAGAATTTCCTAACGTCAAATATGAAAAGAGCTCTTCTCTCTACGGCTCTGATAAACATTACTGCATCATCCGGAATCACAATGGCATTCCGAGCACTAACAGACTCTGGGTCTCAAGTGTCCATCATGAACGAGAAAACCTTTAAACGATTACAACTCAAAGGATCTCCTACTACCCACGAATTAATCGGACTTGGCACGACACCCACTAATATAGACTTAAAACAGGCCACAGTCACAATTAATTCACTACATTCAAATTTTAATATAACAAGCAACATGCTTGTAATTAAAAAGATCACCGAACTATTGCCAGCCCAAACGATCGAAGTTTCAAAATGGAAACACATCGACAATCTCCCGCTAGCAGATCCTAAATTCGCTATTCCAGGAGAAATAGACATTCTTCTTGGAGCAGATATTTACGCCGCCATTCTCACAAATGGCATAAAAAGAGGACCTTGCAATACACCTACTGCCCAAAATACGAAACTTGGCTGGATCTTAATAGGAGCAGTACAAAAAGCATGACAACGACAATGCTATCCACCCACACCATTATAAATACTGATTTAGATAATCAGTTAACAAAATTTTGGGAACTAGAGGAATGCTCCACTAGACCCAAATTTTCACCAGAAGATCAATTATGCGAGGATCTCTATAATGAAACAGCAAAACGATTACCCTCTGGAAAATATGAGGTAAATCTACCTTTCAAAGACTGTAATACACCTCAGCTCGGACAGTCTAGAAACATGGCTGTCAAACAATACTTGCAGCTAGAGAAAAGACTATCTAACAATCCAGAATTGTATAAACTATACAAAGCTTGTATCGATGAGTACACTCATCTTGGACACATGAAGCCTATTCCACCCACACAACTATTATTAGAAAACAAATCATGTGATAACACTCCATTCTATTACCTACCGCATCATGCAGTGTTTAAAGAGAGCACTACCACTAAGCTTCGAATTGTATTCAATGCATCAGCACGCACCTCAAATGGTAGATCATTGAATGAACAATTACTGATTGGACCTACAATCCAACCAACACTTTGGACCACCTTATTGAGATGGCGACTGTACAGATTTGCATTTACTGCAGATATTGAGAAGATGTACAGGATGATTCAGATGGCACCTAAACACCAACAGTACCAGAGAATAATCTGGAGAAATACACCAAAGGAAGAAATAAAAGACTACGTCCTAACTACAGTCACCTTTGGCACAGCACCAGCACCATATCTCGCCATTAAAACGTTGCAGCAGTTAGCAAAGGATGAAGCTAGCAATTATCCACTCGCAGCAAAAAGCATCATGAGAGATTTTTATGTGGATGACTTGGTCTCGGGAGCACACAGCTTAAGCGAAGCACAACAACTACAACAAGAACTTATTGAAGCTCTAGCCTCAGGAACATTTAACCTAAGGAAATGGACAGCCAACCATCATGACTTACTAAAAAATATTCCACTAGAGCATCGAGAGTTAAAAACGAATCTGGAATTCTCAGTACACGAATCGATAAAAACTCTCGGCATCCGCTGGCACCCAACAACAGATTTCTTCTCTTTCAAAGTCAACACTCCCGAACCAAAAACCACATACACCAAACGAATAATACTGTCTGAAGTGTCGTCTCTATTCGACCCAGTAGGCTGGTTAGCGCCATGCATTATTACAGCCAAAATTTTAATTCAGAAGCTCTGGCTCTCTAAATGCGACTGGGATGATTCTGTATCCACAGAAGTTTTAAAAGAATGGAATCATTTCAAAGATCAACTACCTACCATTCAGGATATTCAGATTCTACGCTGGCTAGGCTACAAGCCTAACATACGCGAGATGGAACTACATGGTTTTTGCGATGCCTCCAATCATGCCTACTCAGCAGTTTTATATCTCAAAATACATCTTAATGAGAGCTCCCGAGTACAAATCATGACAGCAAGAACCAAGGTAGCTCCCATCAAACCAGTCTCACTACCTCGACTAGAGCTATGTGGTGCTATCCTGCTCTCCCGACTTATTAAACAAGTTATCACTGATTTAGAGCTTGAAAAGGTTAAAATTACAGCATGGACAGACTCCAATATAGTTCTAGCTTGGCTACAAAAACACCCATCCACCTGGAAAACGTTCGTGGCTAACCGTGTCTCCGAAATACATGAAAACATTCCACTAGCCATATGGAAACACGTTCCTTCAAGGTGCAATCCAGCTGATATAGCATCTAGAGGAATTCCACCAAATACCTTAGCTACAGCATCGATATGGTGGAATGGTCCAGACTGGTTACACCAAGATGAACAATTCTGGCCGCAACAAACGCCAGAAATACACACTCGATTAGAGTATAAAAAGAAATCAAAGGTTCTCACCACTACAATCAATGAACAAATTCCTTTGCTTCACAAATATTCATCATATCAAAAAACGATAAGAATAACCGCCTACTGTCTCCGATTTATAAATAGTGTACGCAAATTACATCCGACTACTCAATTCTTATCAGTACACGAATTAAAAATTGCGGAACGATGTCTAATTAAATTGCTCCAAAATATTACATTCCACAACGAAATCTCCCACTTACTAAAAAATCTTCCCCTTCCTAAAAAGAGTCGACTTCTATCTCTCAATCCCACGCTCGACTCTGCCAACATTCTACGAGTTGGAGGTCGTCTCACAGAGTCTCAATTAAGTTACGACCAACAACATCCCATAATTCTCCCCAATAACCATCAGTTAACCAATATTCTTATAGACCATATACACCATTACACATTACATGGAGGCACACAAGTCATATTGAGTACTATAAGAAATCAGTATTGGTTAATAAATGCCCGCAATACGGTTAGACATCGTATCCATAAATGTGTTGACTGTTTTCGATTCAATGCGAAACCTAGCTCTCAGTTAATGAGTTCACTGCCCGCAGCAAGGGTCAATATATCTCTACACTTTCAACACGCTGGGGTAGGCTACGCAGGTCCGCTTGATATGAAAACATCAACACTAAGAGGAGCGAAATTAACGAAAGCCTATATTTGTCTGTTCGTTTGCTTGGCCACTAAGGCCATACATATAGAACTTGTCTCTGATATGACTACACCAGCCTTTCTAGCCGCTCTTAAAAGATTCGTTGCAAGGAGAGGCCTTTGCTCACACATCTACTCAGATCAGGGAACAAATTTTGTAGGAGCGAATAGAGTCTTACAATCAAACTTACAAAAATCCATCAGAACAATCGAGGTCGAATTAGCCAGCCAATTTGCTAACCAAGGCATAACTTGGCATTTCAACCCTCCTGCAGCACCACACTTTGGTGGCTTATGGGAAGCCGGTGTAAAATCCACCAAACGCCATCTACACAAAACCATCAAAGATGCAAAACTCACCTATGAAGAGTTATACACAATGTTGGTTCAAATTGAGGCATGTTTGAATGCCAGACCTCTCTCTCCTCTATCCAATGATCCAACAGACTATAATATTCTCACTCCTGGACACTTCCTGACAGGTCGTCACAATCTCACCGTACTAGAACCTCCCCCACTTAACCCACAACATCCTCTCAAGAGATGGCAGCACATCCAATCTCTCTCCCACAATTTTTGGAAACAATGGTCAAGAGATTACTTACACACATTGCACCAACGACATAAATGGAAGATAGAAAAGGAAAACTTACAAATAGGAACTCTCGTTCTAATAAAAGATGATCATACTCCCATCGGAAAATGGTCATTAGGTAGAATTATTGACATTCACACTGGTCACAACAATCTAGTGAGAGCAGTCTCAATTAAAACCCCGAAAAATATTCTCACCCGTCCAATTTCAAAAATTTGTCCTCTCCCTTTCACTACATCATCCTAATAAATATCAAAATATCCCCACCAAAATCGATTGCTCTCTGGCATTACCAAATTTCAAAACACCCGTTATATTCAAATATAAACGAATCCAGAATCCGCCAAAACTCACTTCAAATTTGAAAGTTGACAAGTGCGCGTAGTGATTTTTATTCCTTTTGAATTCGTTTATATTTTTTTCAGTTTTTTCATTTTTTCATTTGTTTTATTTTCGACCATGGATGAGCTGTTGGAAATTTTCAACTCAGAATCTTTGGATTCTTTGGATACAGGCCTATCACCAACTCCACCAGAATTACTGGCTCCCTTCAAGCCAATCAGGCCTATCAGCCCTCTGCCACCAACACCGAAAAAGGCACGCAGGCTCCAGTCGGCAATAGTGAAACCACCACCACATGAAATTATTCCAGTACGAAAAATAGTCAGACCATTTGAGTCAATGCCTAAAGCAAACGACAGCTTCAAGTTCAAGCCAAGGTCCAAGGAACGTCACCCAGGAATTCGTGTGCAAACACAGCCAAGGTTGCCTACTGCAACGAGCACTACATCACTCAATATGCCAGAATTATACTCAGAGAACAACACCCCGAGAGCTAAACCAAGGCCAAAGAAACACCACCCAGTAATTCGTGACTCAACAACGTCACGGAACCTTAATCAGAAACCAGCAACAACAACAACATTACCAGGTCTTCCAGAAGACTTAAACACAATAACGCCTGTCAAAGAGACTGGAGCAGTTATCCCAAAACATCTACAAAAGTCCACTAAAAATACTAAAGGTATAAAAGCGCCTCAGCACCTGTTACCTCAGGCAACAATTATTGAGCCTCCAGTCGAATTTATGGATATACCAGTTACTCCTCCAGCACAATTTTCGAACCAGCCGATAACTCCACCAAAGCTATTCCAAGATTCTCCCACTAACAATGGAAGGCCAGCGGATCAAAATGCAGGAATACCACATGACCTAGCTGGGAAGATTATTGCCACGCCGATCGTGATTAAGCTACTCGAAGCAACGCATTCACCTTGGGACAAAATTAGGAAGGCAAATTATTTTATTAAATGGAGTCTTCCTGGAGGTGTGGAGATGAAAATGAAAAAGAAAAGGGAAAAATTACACATCTATCATCAACCAACCGTAAGTTTATTTTCTTTTTTCTAAATAAAAATGGTACATTTTTTTTTTGGAGGCGGGAGGATGTTCAGTCCACCGATGTATTTACGTCCCCTCGATGCTTTCCACTTCTATATCTACATCCTCCTACAAAACAAAAAACCACAAAGTATTCATTTACCAAATAAATACAACAAAAATCAAATACTTATCTAAAGTAAATTATTCTCCAATAAATAATCCACTTCCGATGATAGTCTCGATATTTATCCGATCTGGAAACAGGCAAAAAATTATTAATAACTAATTAATAAATCAAAAAAAAAAGATCAAATTTTACCAAGTTATAGGTATATCCCTCTGTATATTTACATCTTTGATGACAGCAAATGACATTAACGTCAAATCATTTGCTTTCGCCTCAGTCATCAATTCAATAAACGTCGCTAGGGTAACACCGAGAGGCGAAAGCTCATAACTGGATGCGGCGGCTATATAAAGCCGACGAGCCGCAGCAGAAAATCATTCTTGGTTCAGAGCTCATCTGATTCGGAGAATAATCCGATTAGCAAGAATATTATTCCCAACCTCCAAAATAGAAGAATAATTCTATACTTCAGAGAATAATCTGAAATTCCTATTATTTCCAAACTCCGTCCCACACCTAAGCAGAAGAATAATTCTGCCGCAGAGAATAATCTGCAATTTCCTGCCCACACCTAAGCAGAAGAATAATTCTGCCGCAGAGAATAATCTGCAATTTCCTGCCCACACCTAAGCAGAAGAATAATTCTGCCGCAGAGAATAATCTGCAATTTCCTGCCCACACCTAAGCAGAAGAATAATTCTGCCGCAGAGAATAATCTGCAATCTTCTTCTTTTTACTAGCATCTTGTTGCCCACGTATAAGCAGAAGAATAATTCTGCCGCAGAGAATAATCTGCAATCTTCTTCTTTTTATTAGCCTCTTGTTGCCCACGTATAAGCAGAAGAATAATTCTGCCGCAGAGAATAACCTGCAATCTTCTTCTTTTTATTGTAGCATTTACTGCCCGTGTGTCTAAAAATAGCATTCTTAAATTTATTCATAGGAAGTAGTCCTCTCATACACTATTAATATTCTTCTTCTTCCTTTTTCTAGAATAAGACGAATTAAAGGAGGCGGACTACGGGAGCATTGAAATTTTATACTGAGTTTTTAATTTGTTTTCGTTTGGATTTTTTATTGAATTTTATATTGAATTTGAATTTGCCTGTAGGTTAGATTTAGTTTTAAGTTTCAATGAATTATTGTGATATTAGTGTAAGCAAACGAATTTATAATACTTGAAGTATTTTATTAATAAAAGTTTTATATTTGAATTGTATGACTGAGTTGTCAATTAAAAACCGGCACTCCCTCCCACGAACGAGACTAGCTCTTACAGCGCATCTATCGTGTCCGAGGGTATCCTATCTTTCGAGCTGGAGCAAACCAAACACATTCACAAAATTTCTTTCAAATCGGTTGGGCGGTTTCGGAGATTAGCGTGTACGAGCATAGTGACACGGGATTTTTATTTATTAAGATAAGTAATGCACGTTTGTACCTTGTAATAGGAAATTGTTAATTTGTATGTACATATGCGCGTTTGTCATGTTTACAGGAAATCATTTTCATGTACGTACGAATGTACGGTTGATAAATCTTTATTATATATGTACGTGACAAGATTCTTATTATGTATGTACGTAACAATGACAGTGATTCATTACGGGCGTTAATTAGCATATACGTATAAACATTCTATGGCGGAGATAATTAATATGTAGGTGGTTAATGAGTTAAGTGGTAATGATTCATTCATTACTCTGGATTTCTGACGGTTCTCATAATTAATTTTTTAGTTCCCTGCATTTTTCCTGGGAAAGTCATATTATAAGGAAGTAAGATTAGATTAAATGAGTAGTTTTAAAAGAGGAACCGTGAACAGTTTTAGTAATTTGTAATTGGGATGGAGAAACAAACAAGGGCTAAAAAAATTATCACTTAAACTTACGAATTGTTAAATTAGTTAACTTATCTTTGTTTTTGAAATTTTGATAAATTTAGTTTCATAAAGTACGTTCTTTTAATGGTACGCTATCTTAGGGTTAAGAACTCAAATGATTTCTTTAATTTAATTTCAGTTTCTTTTGTTTTCCGACTATACTGAAATTCATAGACCTTGGCGCCATCTGCAGGTGATCATTGTTTTCTTTGCCATCCAACCAATTTTCCACATCTGGTCTTCAAACGATTAAATATATATCCTTGAAATGGAGAATATAGATTTTAGGCTTTGAAAATTGCAGCGTTTATACCACTTCATATTAGAATTAATCCATGTTTTCAGATTTTCTATACCTTGAGATTCGAGAGAGATTATTTCCATACTATGAGTTTTACAAGTATTCAACACCATCTGTGTAATCAGCTGATAAATATTTATTTAACGAAAAAAAACAACAATTCTCTACCAACTTAATTGGTCTATCGCACGGTGAATTCGAATATCACTGGCAATACTCCAGAATTTTAACATAGTCAACATATACGTATATTTATAAAAATATTAAATAACAGTGGTTAAAGTGTTCATCCCTGCGGAACACCAGACAAAGGAAGCAGATAAAGATTGATGTGTAGAGATATGCAGAAAAGATGAAGTAGAATATTAATTTCTTTAGAAACTTATCGATCTTAGCCAATCATTTAATTTCATAGAATCATCGGGCTTTCCCATAGGTCTAGTATGCGATTCTAGCACTTTACAGAATTCACAATATATCCTTAATATCACGAGTTTCGTCATTTTTTTTTTTGTTTTTTGTAACGCATCGGACTCTTTACTACAGGGGCCGTGGCCAACTTATTGTCTTGTTTCACAACTTCCTAAAGACTGACGTATTTTTTACATGCAGAAAAGTAAAGAATAAGGTTGACATACTAATAGCGATTTCAGATTATATATGGGGCAGCATCTATCATAGAAAATAGAACCGAATTAAATTGCGATCAATTCTGATGGCGACTTGTGAGCATGCGTTTTTGGCTATTTGAAAGCACTAGATATACGAAAACTGCTAGAAATCTGACGAGGTTATAGCCAAAACTAAAAATGAATGCATTGCGCTCATCTCAATAGCTTCTACTTCCACGCTACTCTTATCACAATGAATATAATTTTATAATGCTTTTACCGGGTAAAGTTAATATTTGTTCAAGTAGGCCTTGTGGAGCTCTTCGGTACAAATTAAAAGCAGAAAAAGATTTTTTATTTTTATTTTATCATGCAATTATTTTATTTAAGGTGGAAAAGTTCCAAGTCTTGGTTGGTTCGACCCATACAACAAATTCGAGTGATTCGAAAAACACATTTTCTATTACTCTTATTTTTTCTATATTTATTCCATTCTCCTATTGTAATTTGTTTTTCCAGTAACTCAATTTTGTTGTTTGGGTCGAACAAACTAAAAACTTTCCCGCCCTAAATAAAATAATTTGGTGATAGAATAAAAAGAAAAAAGAAATTCTTTCCATTTTGTGGTTTTAGTTTGAATCCCAGATAGGGTTCCCTTATCATTTAGTGAAGAGTGATAAAAAACTCGATATCAAGCTTATTACTCTTTGAAAAATGAACCTCTTGCCTTGTGGAAGCATAGACTCACTTTCGCTAGATAGGTTGAGGCAATACGACATTGCTTAGTTCCTCTAGGCTGTACTGTACTGTACTTCACACGAATTTTTCTGCAGTTGGAAGATTCTGAAGTTCAGCGACAGCAGAACCGGACTGGCATAACGGGCGCATGGCGCTAGCACGATGGGCCGGTAGTCTCCATATTAACACGACCACACGTATTTACCACATACTCTGGACGAAAGTTGCGGATGGGAGGAGAGCTATTGAAATTGAAAAAAAGTACATTATTGCATAACCTAAAAGCCTATTACAATAAAGCCAATTGGTCCACGGCAACAAGGCCATCTGGGCATAGGATAGTTATGAGTTAAAAATACTCAGAAATGTCCCACGACTTATGAACACTGACAGGACGCTAAACCAAGTGGGTGTTGCCGAGATAATATTTATTATATATTTCAAATTTGGTATTCTCGTGGCTTTAAAAGCATTCACTTTTTTGTAATGTAGTTTACATTATTTTTTGCATCATATCATTTTTATTTCGAAAACCGCATGGAAAATGTGTTTTTTTATCAAAAGGGTTCAACAAGGCTTTCAAAGGTTTGCTATTCCTAACTGTACTTTTAAAACAAATTCGAAACTGAAGTGGAAATATAAAAAGAGTTTTCTAATTGTAAAAAAAAAGTAATTTTATTTCATGTAAATCAATTTTGAAGTAGAGTATACACATGGTCATGGTCTATTAGAGTCAGCTTTTACTTATGAGAAATTTCTAGTATCAGAAAGACCCAAATACAGGGTGTCTCCCCTTAGGAGGCCAATAGAGCAGGAGGTGATAGTAGTCACCTAGGCAAACAAAAAAATGTAAGGCAAGGGAGGAGGGGCCATATCAACCGTTTAGGAGGTACAGGATGATTAAGAAAAACGCTAGTTTTTTCAAAAAACACCCGGTATTTAAAAAAATACTGGGTGCCCGGTGTATGCAGAACCAAATGACCTTTCCAACGACTGCTCAACCAGCCCCATGCTCTACTCTTCTCAGGAGTTATGGGGGTCTAAACAAAATATTTCGGATACTTTAGCTTCTTTTTTACTTTGACTTTTTTTTTTGCAAAACGGTATTGACATAACTTTTTTTTTTAAAAACTTTAAACTGTAAACTCTCCTCTTAAATTTGACCTGGGATCAGCAGCTGTTAAAGTTTTATTAGCTCAAAACCTATTCATGTCATACCGAAATTAGCCGATAATTTTTTAAAATGACGTGTTTTCAGGGAAGAAATTTAGGTTTGAGAATAGCTTTCTTAATAGGCTTTGAGCTAATAACCCTTTAATGGCTGTATTTAGCACATAGACTATAATAGGTCAAGTTAAAGAGGAGAGTCTACAATTTATAGTTTTTATAAAAAAAGTTATGTTTACGAGCGTTTTGCAAAAAAAAAATCTAAGAAAATCCGAAGTTTTTATTTTATACAAGCATAACTCTTAAGAGGAGAGAGGTAAGGGGCTGGTTGAGCAGTCGTTAGAAAAGCCATGAAGTTCTGCATAAAATGTGTTCTGCGACCGTACGCCCTGTACGTTTTAAGATACAGGTTGTTTTGTGAAGAACTAACTTGATATTTATATTGCCCCCCTTCCTCACCCACTGCAAACCAGTTTTTGTTTGATAGGTGAGTACTATCACCTCCTGCTCGGTTTATGCTCCGTTGATCTCCTAAGGGGAAACACCCTGTATTCCACATTTGGTGAAGCAGTGGTATCGTCTTTGTTCCTATATTGGTCCATATAAGTAAAAGGAAGAATCGATTGAATTTCTAAGCGGTAACAAAAACAATTAAAAAACAAAGAGTAGTTACTTCACGCAGTGCTGTAACAACTCATTTTGACGTCTGGGGCATACTTATAAACTTGCTCCCCTGATACATAAAATTCTCAACATAACCTTATATAATTTTAACTATACTATTTTGACGTGGTCTATCAACTTTCTGTACAAATTGAGCTAGAATTGATCATGAGAAGAACAGTAAATAATATTTATTGCACATAAACTTCTTAGTAATATTAATTTTTTGCGAGTAAAGTACAGTTAAGAACATTATGGTGAATCAATTTGATAGAAATATTTACAAGAATTTATAGATGGACTTTTTTATCTTTTTTCGCCACGAATTAGTTTATAATATTCTCAAAATGACAAGCATTCCTGTCATTTCTTTTTCGGTTTACAAAACAGCCCCATCTAACAATCTTTCTTGACACATTTTAGATCACAGATAATTTTATATTAACTTCAATTTGCTGAAAATTCGTTTACATGAAGCTACCGTCATTGGCAATGTTCAAAAAACTCTGAACGTGATTTCGACATTTATATAGGATTCTTGGAGGCTATAGTCGTGAATTGATTGCAGCAATTCCAAAACCGATTATTTCAGACTATCAGCGTACAGTTTGCTAATAAGGTTGCCAGAAAGCAATCCAAACTCTTCTGGAACTTGTTCCAACATTTCGTACCTCTTCGTCAGTTAGAATAAAAGATCATCAATCAATTCAAAAATTGGTGTGCGAAGCTCTTGTTTTGTGGCAAAATTGGCATAACTCATCAGTTGTTTAACGTTTGCTGGTGTAACCATATCTCTAGTAAATTTTGTAGCAGTGACAAAAATTTCTTCCGTGTCAGGATCACGAGTCAACCTCAGCCTTGTCAAGTGAGTAAATTCAAATCGAGAGCAATAAATTATTTAACAGTTAAAACTCAAAAATAATTTGTAATTCTCTAAAGCAAATTTTATTAATATTATTTTTTTCGTCCACAACAAGTTATTTTTAGACGGGCGGAGCCTCTCCGATTCAACGTCTGCCTCATTTGCCATACTATTTGTACAGTTGTATAAGTAAAATTTTTGGTCTCTCGTATACTGTTTCCACAGAGAAACCTTGTTTTAGTTTTATTTTTAAGTGTTAAACGGCCAATCGCACTTACACATATTCTGTGCATAAATATTTCCTGTATAAATTTCTTCTTTCTTTCTTCATATTTAACATAGAATTCAATATTCATAGAAAACGTTGTCTTGCTCTTCTTGTGCTCGGTTCAGCAGAAAATGAGCGTAATAATTGGGGTTGTTCACCCCTTATAAAAAAAGTCATTTTTGGCGACCGTTGGGGCTTGCTTGTCATTATTTGCCTGTGCTGATTTGAAGACCCACTCCGGCCTTCACCGATAGTTGCCAGAGTAAACAGAGATCTACTGGAAAGCAAGCCTTTCGGATGGACTGTTATAGTGAAGATTCGCAAAGCCTGGGAAATCTATGTAGGTACATACTTAAACGTACCTAAATAATCATTTGCATGTATCAAAACAATCAAAAAATTCAAACCAAAAAGCAGGCAATATCTATGCGCGCCCGTACACCTTATATTTCCATTCTTTGCTTACATAAACAATCGATCAAATTTCACGGCGGACAGCCATATGATAAAAAGAATGAAGTGCAAGGAAGATAATTAGGAAAATATGAAAAAAAAATATTTCGCAGTCAGTTTGTTGCCCTCTAGATGAAATTGGTAATTGCAAATAAGCAAACTAAGTTCAATTGAACTTATCGACAATGAACAGGTAAACTAGGCACCTGAAAAAGAAAATCGGGGTAGCCTCGCCTTAGAATTTTAGCTTTAGAAAAACGAAGGAGAACGAGATTCCGATAACAGTCGGCACAAATAGAAACAATAAGGAAATTTGAAAATTTGTGTTTATTAAAAAGAAATGTTTCTTGTTTAACCTTTGTTTCGACGTATAAGCTTGTGTATTTTTCAATCAGTTGATCATTTTAGAAAAAAAGGTGCTCTGTTTATGATTTGTTCATCTTAGAAAAAAAATGATCTGCTGAAGAATGTTTTCGATAAAAATTGGAAAGTGGGACCTAATTTTTGAGTGAAATAAACAGTTGCATCTGAATTGTTTAACCTTCTTTTATTTTTAGTGCTTTAATTCCTGATAGGGTGTTTTTTACTATTAAGTTTAACCCAAAAGCAAGTCCACATTCTCAATTTTAGAGAATTACTCAAAAACAGACAAATTTAAAATAAAGCTTTCCTAATCAATTTCTTTTATAATTTTCATTATTCGCAGAAGCTTTTTATGATATCGTCTACATGCATTTTCCTGCGTTGTAAATAGATTTCAAGATCAATCAAAATTTGAATTAACAACTCGTTTACTCCAGGCTGAGACAACTTACAACTAGATAAAAAAATCTCCATGCATATAAACGCGGATCACTTTTTGAAAGCTCTCTAACTTTTTATTCAACCAAAGAAAGCTATTATTGCGACGAATTTTTGTGGCATAATACAACAAGACAGAGAGAGATGTGTAGAGTTTTCTATTAGAGGGCCATTAGCTCGTTTTAATTCAGCCGCTTTTTACTGAGTTTTTCACCACTAGATGTAAGTTGTTTCAGCTCCAGGTAAACAAACTTCTATCCAAGGAATTCATTTAGTTGCTTACTTCTGAATTTCATAGGCAGATTTAGCCACTTCATATTATCCAATAGTAAATAACTGAATATTTTTCAACATGAAAAAAATTGCCAGTTGCTACAACACCTAATATCTGGTACATACTTTACGTCATAGTCCTAATACATTTTTTCTGGTTGATGCATCCGAAATATGGGGCGCATTTCTTGCATATATAAACTTCAATTTAGTAATTGAGTTTTAGGTAAGAAAAGTTGATGCTGGAGTGGCAATACTGAAGCTGAGTGAATTGTCTCCTTTTTCTATTTCTGTATCCATATTCCTGTCAAAGTGGGTCAGAGCATACAGAAGAAAGTTGGCTTGGTAATGTCAAAATAATTTAATATTTCAAATTTTATTTTTAATTTTCCTTTGGTAGAAGTAAAAATGGCAAATTTACAGGTCAAGTAAACTTGAAGATATAAATTAAACTTAAAATCTTACTCCAGAGGTTGGCTAGCATATGTGGGTTGCCGCTTCTCATGTAATTTTTTAAAAATTTGTTATTAAAGTTACACTGAATTTCGTGTTAACCTACAAATGTGGGTATGTTTGTATATGGATTAGGAAGTATAGTATTATGTCAAATTTAAGAATTTTCATTTAGAATCATATAATGGCAGGGTCTTGAAATCCTAGAAAACTGAAAATATGATCTAAATTGCGTGGTTGGTTTCAAACGTAAAGTATTGACTCCACCGTTTGATAGAATTCACTTTTCTGCTAACAGCTCAAGACAAGTTCATGGCCCTTGTGTTATTTTACTTACAACATTGTAAGTTACAACTTTTGCAATATTTTATTCTCTTGAAATATAACAAAGAGGCGGTAGCCCTCTATTCAGTTATTAAACCCGAACTATTGAATTTTAGCAATTAGTGGAAATTGTTCCCTCTGGCATAGGATATAAAAATAGGAATAAACTAGGTTTAGGCTTAAATGTAAAAATCCTCTTTCGAGCTTCCAACGTATTCATCAATTCCTCTGATATTTGGTCATTGCATTTTTGTTTCTCCTTTTTAAATGGAATCTTGATTTGTAGGGACGGATGAAAGTGATTATAATGTATGAGTTGGGGATAATAAATACATTAAAATATGTGATTTAATGCAAACCGGAAATGGGACATTTTATATATCTTCCAAATATTGAATTTTTATAGATAAAAAAAAAACACATTTTGTAGCACGCCACTGGATTCTCCTTAGCTACGCAGCACTGACTTATAACAATGGACTGAGCGATTTGCTATTTCATGTGGCACAAAAGATATTGTGTTTCTGTATATCACCGATAGAGCACCTTTTAAAACGTTAACTACATAAAAATATGTAAAACTCAAACAATCAGATGACATTTTACACCCGTAAATCGAATTAGATTAAAAAAAAAATATTTTCTTTTCTCCAAGTGATGTTTTAATCGCTTATAAGCACTCTCATAAGAAATTAAACTAACTCTGACTTTAATTTTCAAAAGTTATTCTTAACTGAATCCTGCGTATGGGCGAGAGAGACGGCGCATGGTAAACACTATCTTTACCTTATTCTTTCTGCGGTGATTGCATCTGCAGCCAACATAAAAATATCAAAGGGCACAAGTAAACGTTCAGCAAGTAATATTTTGTGTTGGTAGCTCCAACTCTGTCATAGGGCGAAAGAGAGAACTGTAAAACTTGTGCCATTCTTTCCTATAGGAAAATGGCAATACGCTCAGTCCATTGCACTGACTTATAACAATGGACTGAGCGTATTGCCATTTTCCTATAGGAAAGAATGGCACAAATTTTACAGTTCTCTCCTTCGCCCTATGGCAGAGAATAGAATAGAATAGTGCAAGCGATTAAAATATCACTTGGACACAAGAAAATATATTTTTTTAATTTACGGGTGTAAAATTTCATCTGATTGGTTGAGTTTTTTGTGTAGTAAACGTTTTAAAGGGTGCTCTAACGGTGATATACAGAAACACAAAATTTTTTGTGCCACATGAAATAGCAAATCGCTCAGTCCATTGTTATAAGTCAGTGGTCCATTGATAAAAGTCAGTGCTACGCAGGAAACAATTGGTTTCCAGTCATCCCCACCATACCGCAGACATCGTACTCCAAACCTTTCTATATAAACAGAATATAATGTACAAACTTTGTCAGAAGTTTTCATAAATTGATGATTGGAGTATTGAATAAATATAATTTGTTAACAAGATATTCTTTCTTTACTCTACAATTGGCGTTCAACATGGGGCGCCAATTGTAGAGAATTAAGTAAACTGTTTTACTCTAAAAGGTTTTCGTTAATTACTCTACAATTTTCTTTAAATCCATCGGAAAATCAATTGAGGCAGGATGAACAGTTTTTTTTCTTGTCGAATTAACAATGTTAAATAAAACTAATTTTCTTAGTTAGGAAAAATGTTAAAATAAAACTAATTTTGGTAAGTAGGAAAAAAAGATGGGGTTTTTTTAATTGGAAGATTTTTCGAATTCGAATATTAAGATTCAATTTTTATGCAATTTTATTTAGTGTGAAATTCTTTTATTCTGAGTTAGAGGCTCCAGTGAGGTTTTTTGAGTTATGGCTTTGATCGCAGTATTACGGTTAGGGGGTTGGAATTTATCAGTTAAATATTCTCTGAAATATAAAATGTCAAAAAATAAACCGGTATATCTATTTTTATTCTATACTAGGCAGAGTATCGGCGTTGTTCTGCCGTAATATAGATGCCTAATTGGCTGGGGGTTGAAAAGGTGAGATTGCTAGAATATGTAAGTTATCATCTGGCATCTATGTGCGTGTGTGTGCCTGTGCCTGCGTGTGTGCATCCGTTCATATGTGTGGGGCCCATATATATATAGTTGAAGTAATGATGACATAACTCTATAGGATTTTTTACCGCGTTAACCTTATATTTTTTCAAGAAGGATTTTTTTTTCTCCCGTATATAGCAAAAGCTAAAAAATGTTTTTAATTTGTTATTTCATCACACACCCCATTAACATTTTGGGTGACAAGTTTCAAGTCTTAGTTTGACTCATCAACAGGTCCCAAATAGCGAAATTGAGTGACTTGAAAAACAAATGAAAAAATATGACAAAGAAAAGAAAGGAAATGAAAAAATTGAGAAAAATAAAAAACAAAATTTATTCAAAAATGTAAAAAACTTTAAAAAACTAGATTCATTCGAAACGAATCGAACCTGTATTCACCCGCAATAGGATGAAAAAGAAAAAAAAAAGGAAGAAGAAGAAGCGTTTCGTGTTAGCAGGAAACTTTACACTCATCGGTGCAGCTTGGTTTTCTACCTGCTGCATACGCTTGAAACAGATCAAATTGATCTCCTCTCATATAAGCTCAGAATAAATTCTGGGTGTGAATTATATGAAGCAAAAACACTCCTATATTTTAGCAAGGAGGAAGAAATAATGATAGGGATTACTCTATAGGATTTTTTACCGGGTTAAACGTATATTTTATGAAAACGTCGTGTAAGAAAAATGAGTTCTCCACCTTCGACGCTTTCTCATGCAACTTCGAAGTATATAGTGAAAAACCAAAGTTCTGTATGGCAACTTCAAAAAGGGGTAGCCCGACTTAGTCCTCTTTTGAAATTTTATTTACAATTACTATGAAAACACCATGTGCCAAAATTTGGACCTGTTCTCCGGCAGTGACAAAATAAATATTTCAAAACGCAATTTTTGTATAGCAACCCTACGAAGGAGTTGCCCGATTGCTTCCATTTTCGAACTTAAATTTATATTTTGTTATAAACGCCGTGTATAAAATTTTGGCTTATCTCGTCGATGTCTTCTCAGGCAGTTTCCAAATATATAGTGAAAAGTTTTGTATGGCAACAACAAGAAGCGGTTGCCTATTCCAATTTGTCTTTCCCTACAAACAGTGTCCTGGCAATTATGAACACAAAAACAACAAAATAAGCCAAATTAATTGAACTGTTCTCAAGTGATGATGTAACCTACATGCATTAATCGATTTGTATTTATACAGGTTAGAAGGAAATTGTTTTAAATGGCAAAAAATTAGAAATCTGAAAAAATTATATAAGCTCAAAGTTAATTAATTTAAAATGAAAATATATTTTGGTTGCTTTTAGTTGCTAGCTGTGACAAGGCAATCGCGGGAGAAGTGCGGGAAGAAAATGAGTCTTGTTTAAATATTTTTCGTATGTGTGGATTGTGACGAGATACGTAGCCTTCAATTTATTTAATTTCAGTGCGTGTAACTACAGTTTTTTTCCATAAGCCTAGTATCGAGTTCGGGCAAAATAAAATTTAACGCGGTCTCCAAATTTTTCACATTAAAATCGCTGGTAAAATTTTGACGTATATTAATTTGGAGAAAACAAAGCGACAGATGTCTAAAACTTTTATCGCTGAAAAACTTCAAATTGTTTATAAAGTTTAGATAATTTTTTCTACAACTTACACTTATAAATTGAAATATTCACTTTTTCCCAGTGAACTCCGTACTGCACTAGTAAAATCATCAGTAAAATTTTTGCTTGCGATTTTACCAGATCTAAAATTTGTATGGAAATGTCACATTTTACTAAAACTCGATACTAGGCTATACACCACAAATGCAAAAATATTTGGACTAACAAATTAAAGGTCTCATCAAAATATATGGAATGATAATATATTTTTTTTTAATATTTAATACTTCGTTAAATATGTTATATTCAGGGATCTAATTTTTCAATCTACAGTGAACAGCTTAAAAAATAAAATCACATCATTTTTCTACGAAATTTTTGGTCAGCCAATACATGAGAGAAGAATATTAATGAGAACGATGTTGATGATAGCTCGAGAGGGTTAAGAGGATTAAGAAGTAATTAAAATATATTTTTTTAAATAACAACAACTACAGGTTGTATACGTGATATCATCAGCATATCATTTAGTATGCAACTACGAAATTTAATTTTTCAGGCCGACACATAAGTTTATAAGGTTGCAACGACATGCTTTTATGAAAATCGTGCACACTATGATTTTCGAAATACAGAGGATATCTTGTATATTACCAATATCTTAGAACTCGAAATGATGGTTGTATATACCCTCCAAATCCCGAAAGTATATTTATCTGGTCAAAAATGAGCCCTATTACTAGTTAGTTGACACCCTGGGTATCGTTTTCAATATTCAGCTCTTCATTGATTTTTCCTAAAACCAAGGCTTAAAACGAACTTAAATCGATCTATTCGAAACTATATAAATACATAATAATGAAACCACTAGCATTTTTGGTTTAAGCACATAATCACCTATTACTTATTATACTTTTCAGAAAAGTTAATTTCTGTGAACATTTTATCTAACAAAAAACCTTAACCGCGTTTATTTGGGAATTAGTTTTTTTTACAACACATTCTGCTGATAAATACTCAAAGGTAATATTATTTTATTATTATTATTATTGTTGTTAGTTACGGATGCAGACAGGACTTCCGTCTCTCATCTAGTCATTGCAACGTATAAGATCTTTTGTGACATAGCCCTTAAATGCCCTAGGGCGCCCATTCGAACTTAAGGTATTTTACAAAGAATATGATGTTCTTGGGGGCCATTTTTTCGACATCCTGTGGGAGTGGAAACGCGTTTCCTAGGTGTCTTTGCCTTATATGACACAGTGCTTAGCAGGCATAGAGGACATGTTGAACAGTTTCTTCGTTTTCCATACAGAAGCGATAAGTCTCATCATCGATCTTACCCATATTTTTAAGAAAATATCCAAGTACGTAATACACAGTATATACGCCCGTTATTAATCTTTGTTCCTTACTATTAAGTGTCACAGCCTCCAAAAGCCTGATCTGAACTAGAAGCTGACTTTTGGGGTGTCCAAAGATAGGCTCAGGGCCAATAAACATAGACTTGGCTCCTTCCCTTTCGAGGCGGTCTGCAATATCGTTGCCTTTAATGGTTTCATGACCTGATACCCAAATCAGCGTCAACCTGTTTATTTCGGTCAGTTGCTTCAAGACAGTAAGACAGTCCCAAACCAGTTTAGACTCACAAGTAAAAGAGTTTAACGCTATAAGTGCTGCTTGGCTGTATGATATTATGTAGATATTGGCTCCACAAATATTCTTTGGATTATTTCGCGAGCGCAGAGTTCTATGATATGTATTTCGGCCTGAAAAATGGTTGGTTGGCCCCCAGTGCATTCGCGAGGAGGTATCTTGGCCCATATATTCCCACGGCCCCTCTACCTTTCCATTCGTGTACCCTTAAAGGGATCCTTTTTCAAAGGGTAGGTCCTCAGTGTACCACTGGTTGACGGTCCCCAAGATCACATTAAATGGTATTTTGGCACAACGTCTAAATTTAGGTTGGCCATTGGGTCTATATGGTAATTCGAGGTGAGATCGTACGATATGTTTTAAATCTGAATAACTTTTGACAAAAATATCTAACAAATTAAAAAACTACTTTGCAAATTAAATAACGAACGAAACTTAACTTTATTTCATAACAAAAATAAAAAATATATAATTCAATTGCAAGAATAAAAAAATAAATAAAATAAAAATGCAAATGTCCCATCTCACCTAGCTTCTTGAAGTGAGTTGGTACAGTGAAAAAGGTGAGATGGGACATGTCAAAATGATATCATTTATAATCTTAAATGCTTGCTTTAGCGCAGCTTTCACAGGTGTTCGCATATTTAGAGCAAATTTCGTGGTACCAAATTTTACAAACAACACATTGTAACCAATCTTCAGTATCAGGATTTTCTAACAGATAATTGGGAGTTTCGTCTTAGAAATGAGATCAGCCAGTGGTATCCTGCAATTCCACTTTGCCTGTCGAATTTGTGCGGAATCCCGAGTTGTTCTGCCAAGTTAAATACCATTGTCCTCACTATATATCGGGAGGGAGTGAATCCGTTCCTTTAAAGTTTTCTTATGTGTCGCACAATCTTCATCTCATTCTCTTCGCCTAGTGTACAGCTTGGTCCAAGTGCATGTTTTTTGTTGTCGTTTTTGATTATTCTCCGGCTTAACGCAGACTTTCGAATGTACTTTGTTGGCATTGCTACTTTAAAACCTATATTAATTAAGTGCTTAGAGAACAAGTTAGTTAGAAATTGTAAAGTTTTACTTTCTAGATACTAAAAACTTACACAAGCGATAAGAACTAAACCGCATAACATAACCACTTATTAACGACTGCCAATAATCAGTTCAGTGGAGTATTAGACAATGCATGTTGTTTCGTGGTTCCACAAGTTGCAAATTAAGAAAAATTAAGCTGCCCCATCTCACCTCCTGTCTCATCTCTCCTAGAATTACCCTAAGGTGGCCAATCAATTTGTTTGTGCTCAGGATGTTTGCCCTTTGCAGCCGAATTGCACTGAGGATGGCCTCCTTCCTAACATGCAATCGTAAAAGTAGCAGGTCCAACATAGCCTCTAAGGCTGCGGTTGGGCTGGTACGCATGGCACCAGTTACTCTGAGACAAACAAGCCGTTGTAGTTTTTGCAAACTGGCTTGGGACGCCTTCTTTTTGTGTTTTTGTTTTTGGCCACCAAACGAAGGAACCAAATGTGACCATGTTTCTTATAATGGATATGTAAGACATAGAGTCACTTTTGGTTTAACACCTCAAGTTTTGCCAAAGATCGTGCAGCATGTCGATATTGCCACTGTGGCCTTATCCCGTACTCTCTTTAAGTGGGTGTTCTAGGTTAGTCTGCTGTCTAAAGTAGTACCTAGATATTTGAGATATTTGACTTCCTTCGAGAATTCTACTGCTGTTCCCTCAAGAGGTGGTACTTGTAAATAAATCTTCCTTTTTCTCGTGAAGGGAACAACTATTGCCTTAATACATTTGTCGCGAACTATGTTTAGGGTTTCTGAATTAGATCAGAGATTATCCAATCTTCTTTATAATGACCAGCTCATCCGTATCGCCCTGATTATCAAAGCCGGAGTTGGTCAGTTTCTGTAGGAGATCAGCAATAACCAACGACAGAAGGGACAGAGCCCCACATTGGGGCCAACTGTTAGCTGTCACTACTGTAATGGAGTCCTCCCCCAGATTAGCTCCAGCTTTCAAGCAAAGCTTTTATCCATTTTATCAAGAAAGGTTCAATTCCTCTTTTGGTAGCTGAATTCTCAATGGGTGCAAAGGAGGTATTTTTAAAAGGTACAAAATAATTAATTTAAGTTACATTGAATGGGCTAAATAATTTGTTTCCCAAAATAGCTAAAATAAGATAACTGCAAAACTGCTGAGTAAAAAAAAACACATTTTTACGTAAACTCATCTGTATTGTATTTCTTATAAAATATATTATAAAGTATTCTTTCAAATGTTTGATTACCTTTGCCTGATAAAAATTAACAATTCACACATAAACACAAAAATGCTGAAATCTTTTTTTAGTTTTAAGATTCATTCTCTGACAGAAAGTTTAAGGAAAAGCTCGCTCATTTTGCCCCTGTCATTTTCAGCCATCATATTCTTCTTTATCAACTTATTTTTTTACCTTTAATCTGTTTATAATTTACATAACATACACCACACACTTAAGTACCTAAACTTTACTTCTGGATCATTAATCACATGTGTAACAAGTTTTTGTATTGATTTTTATTATGCTGACCTGCATCACACACTTATGTATGTTGCTGCGACTGTGCTAAATGGACCAGAAAATCAACTGAAATTGGTTCTAGTATTCCGGAAGGAACTGAAAACTTTTCCAAGATAAAGTGAAAAGATAATTGAGCAATAGGTATATTCCGGTCACATACACACTTTTAATGCTCATAAACAGCTTTTTGTGAGGGTTAAAATGGATATGACCAAGAAACCACACCTTGATTAAGGTAGATATTTCCTTTTAGTATCCCCCTTTCAAGGGAAATTGTACAAAATGGTAAGAAAAAAGATGAGTGGATTAATAGAAACAGAAAGTATTTGAAAATATATTTTGCCATTAAGTTTAAAGCAAAGTGAAAGTGTAGTTATTGTCGGGCATGAGATTTAGGAGTTTCAGGACATTTTTTGAAAATAATGGATGATATTACTGGCTAGATACATTCAATCGTTATGTGCTTTTCACGTTTTTAGTAGAGGCTATACTAACTACAAATTTCTCTTTTAAACAATTTTGGTATGTGGAGGCTCTTATGCAATGTTAGCTTTTGTTTTCAAATTCTTTGTCCAAATATTTTACCTGAAGCCCGTTACATATTTAGAGCTTCTACAAACTACAAAAAGAAAAAAGGTTTTGAAGAATCAAAATCCCCCAAAAAACGTTCATAACCCCGCCAGAAAAGTATAAATGGCTTAAAAAAAACTATCCATATCTGGCGAAATTTAATTTATATTCAAACTTTTTTAATTTTTTTTTTAATTAGAAATTATGATGAAATGAACATTAAATTGACAGCCATAAGTCAGTTGTGAATTTTCAAACTCAAAACTAAATTGAAACGTGATACTCGAAAAATAAAATTTTCATGTGGAAGGCCAAATTGCTGAAAAATTTGACAGCTTTTCCTGACGAAAAGCAAACATCTATAAAAATCAAAACAAAATTACACTCAAACAGGCCATATCAGATAAAGTATCACAAAATGAATGAAGTCTTCGTGAGAAAAATATACTTTTGGAGCTTTGTTTACCTCGATGGTACTTAGGCAGCTCTTTCAAATAAAAAATCGTGTAAATTTGGTTACCAAAGAATAGCTATGAAAATTTTCTTCAAATTTGGCACAAATATGTAATTTTGATCGCAATACATTATTATACCCTAGATGAAATTTATAGGGTATACTACGTTTGTCATTCTGTTTGTAACACCTCGAAATAATGATGGTAGAGCAAAATGGATTGGACACCCACGCATAATATTAAAAATTTATTTTGTTTTTTGCCTGTCCGTCCGTCTGTCCGTCAGTCCGTCCGTCTGTCTGTCCGTCCGTCCATCCGTCTGTGCGCACAATAACTCGAAAACGCGTATACTTGGAGTGGAGAACTGAAATTTTGTATACGGAGTTAGAGAGCGTAAAATGGTTAGGTTACTTTGTAATCAAAACTATTCTATTATTTTGTTAAGTAAGGCATATAGTAAGTGTAGCCTTTGGGAAAGTAAGGAACCAAGCTTTAAATTACTACCAGACTATATTCCTGTATGGATAGTTGTTTAGGCTCTATGGCATATGTAAATCCAATGTTTATCACTTTTCCATAAGTATCAATAAGGAACATTTTAGAAAACGTACTCAGAACGCACACATATAGATTTCTGTTTCATGGCTTTGGAAGTATTCTCGAGGGTTTTGCCTGGGGCCATGATTACAAATTTTTCTTCAATTCATCTACAGTAAGAGAACTAGGAAAAAGGTCCTAGAAAAGTCCATCCCAAATATGCTGTTTAATATTTGAATACCCGTGTGTGTGCTTGTCCAGGTATAGCCAATTGTTTTTTTTATATATTTACTAGTTATAAGTAAATATAAGCATAAATATATACGACACAGAAAAGTTGAAAGCATATTCAATACCTTATCTAAGGGAAGAGCGGAGAAAATGGTTACACCCTCACGATCCTTCTTTCAAAATGTATCATTTGACATTGATGCCAAATTTATTAAACATGAACCATAACATGATCCCTGAAAAAGTAAAGGAAATATTTTACATTCATATTACTTCGATATTCGAAAATGGTGCTACCATTTCATCATTCATAGATAGTTCATCCTAGAGATTCAGATTTGAATGAGACACTATTTGCGGAACTGCAAAATGAGATCTGGCACTTCTTGTAATCAAAATGCAAATATCTTCAAAGCTCTATAGTTGTCTGGGACCTATTAAGCAGCTGTAGAAGTTTCTAATGACCTATAATTTTTTCTAAATATTTGGACCTAGATAAATCATCACCCCGTCACTCTGCAGAATTGAATTTTCAACGTGCTTGCCGAAATCGAAATATATTTGATTTTTGGAGATGTAAAGTTCCTCCATACGAATATAAATCTCGTGAAATTTAGTAATATTTATCAATCTCTAGTATTACATACGTAATGATCTACATATGTATGTTTAGCATCAACTGATAATTAACAAATAAAAATGCTAGAATTGGTCTTATGATATCCTAGATGAATATTCTTATGTAATTTCCTATGATCACCTTTCTGTTAAGGTTTGATTTTTGAAATGGTTTTTCGCATATATGTATTTCTAGAATGGTTCATCGAACAGTAAAAATGATTATACCCAATATTATAGATTTCATTTTCTGAAGAACTTTTCAGACTATTAAAACCGTGTAGGATTGATTTTTTTTACAGATTTTTTTTTTTATATGGCAACACCTAGTAGGGGTTGCCCGATTCAGTTCATTTTTGAAATTATATTTACCATTTTTACGAAAATACTGCATACATAATTTTCAGCTCTCCTGTTGCCGCGTTCTCAGATAGTGCCCAAATATGTAGTGAAAACGTAATTTTTGTAAGGCAACGCTAGGAAGGAGTTAACCGATTTGTCTCACTTTTTTAACTTAATTTGTGATTTCATATAGGGTATACAAAACGATATAATTTCGATGTGAATTGTGACAATGTTACCTCTAAGGCGATCACAGCACAGCTGTTCAAGGCGTATTAAGGTGAAGTGCGAAATCTTTTACTGGCATTAAATCTGACAAAGTAGTATAGTATAGAACTCTGGGCAATATTAGGAAGTTTGGTTGTATGTTACATCTCATTGTATACAGTAGTTAATTGGAATTTCTTAGAATTTAAGACTAAGAGATTTTTGTCTATCCATCGAAAGAATTTATCCAAATCTGTGTTGATGCGAACAAGTCAATCTTCAGATTTAACGTATAACTGAACATCGTCTGTTCGAACCAAATTGATTCGAACATATTTTGTTAACAGACAACTTCTGAATATCCTGAAAACAAAGCATCAAAATTTTTAGTAAAATTAATTCTAATTTGATTACTATTAATCAAAAAACAGGTACACAACCGAACAAAGCCATGTATTTGTCATCTACATAATATATTGAACAAATAAAATACAGAAGTATAGCCTCATCGAGCAAATAAAAATTAAATCGTTATTATATGTTTGAACCATTTTATTCGTTCTAAAAACAATTCCTGAAAACGGGACATGTTACAAAAATTCCATACTAAAATTAAGTTCTAAAAAGAAAATGAATTCAATCTAATTACAATTTTCCCAAAACTTGGTACAATATCTGTCATGTTGCATACAATCAATAACACAAGTACAATCAGATCAAGCAGATCTATTTGCAACTCTATCCTTATCATCATAACAAGTACCATCCAACGGGAATTTCTTCTCCATGTGATAGAGACAACATTTTTTAGCAAATATAATTCAATTTAATGCAGCAGCATGGGTTGCTCTAAAATTCTAGTTGCTATGCATTTTGGTTCATTCCCGTAAGATCATAGAAGCACTACCAATTCTTGTGATCATACACCTCTGCTACTCCATCAGTGGTGTCATGGGAAAGTAACGGCTATATAAACGACAAGCTGACTGATCTAGATCTCACTCCCTCCCAAACTTAACAACAAACTCTTGCGAGAAAGTCATTAACTACAGCTGATGTGGCGCAGCAGCTGTAAGAAAAAGAACAAACAACAACACGAGAGGTGATAAAAACCAAACGAAAGATCAACAAGAAGGAAAAGCAAAACATCTAATCGAACTGAGGGCCAAAGATAAGCCTCAAACCCCTAAAGAAGACAAATCTGAAGGATGTGAAAAATCATCTAACAAAATCCAAAGAAGGAAGACAAGGAAGAAATTTGAAAGCGCAAAAGCACTTGACTTGACTGGATCTAGATCTCTTTTTACAATTGGCATCGCTTGATGTAGGTTGGTTAGGGACTAGCATTTCTATCGGGTACCGAATGCTATACTAATTACTAATAAGCATTAATTTTTGGTCTCGACGGAAATTAAAATATCTTACTCCAAGTCTCGACTGAAGATAAGTTAACACTTTAAGCCAGGTCTCGACAGACTTAAAGAATATTATCTCGGGTCTCGACCGTGATAATATTACTAACACAATAAAGAATTGTTCTAATCAAGAACAAGGGCTTAACATTAGCTTACAGGCAATTTCTCAATTGCCAAGTTTTAGATCGGTGAGTACCAGCCCCTTGTAACATTTTATTATTTATTCATATATCTGTATTATAATACACATATATATCTATATATATATATATATATATATATCTGCATACTATACACTTCGTATACATACTATATATCAAACATCATAATTTACTTCATTCAATGTTTATTTTACATATATGTATATATATATACATATTTATACATATAGTCCAATCTTTTGCCAATAAATATATTTCCAGTGTGGTACAAAAATGTCTGACCAAAAACTTACTTATATATTGAGTTTTATCTCAATCCACTCTGAAAAATATGTAGTAAAAAAAAAAGTAATTCAAATAAGTTTGCTTTATTCCGCACTCATTATACTTAACTCCAATAACAGCTCTCACTGTTGCTTCATATATTCCGAGCTGAAGGAGTAAATGACTTTTATCAAAGAAAATCTAACAGAAATAATACGCATCTCGCATATTGAAAAGTTTTATATGGCACCTTGTATTATTACCACCCGCTCTCACAAGCTTTACTCACTTCTCCGTTATGATATTACCGCAAATTGTTCGCAAATTCTCTGCTTATTGCTGACCCGGCATTCACCGGGATGGCGAGGGGTGGCTCGTCAAAGCACCAGCAGCAGAACCAGCACATGCACTCCATAATATGCCCATGCATTGCATTGCGTATTCTGTTTGCTTCATTTACTTCTTCCCTAGGAAACCGGTTTCATCAACAATACTTTGTTTGAAATAATTTTTATTTACAATGAATTGCAGTAAAGCAGAAAGAGAATAGTAAGATAGGCGGATGGGAGGGATTGTTGGCCGACAAGCAGTCAGGCAGCATAGTGAAACATAAACATCGGCATGCATACAGCGATTGGGTGGCGGAGACAAAGAGAAAAGAGCAATTTTCTCTCAGTCTAAAATTTTTGCTTCTTTCCGTGTGTTACCTCCCGACCGCAACCGCAATTAAGCATACAACTTTGTGCTATTTTAGAAGCCACATGAAGTTTCTTGTTAAGTTATATTTTTTTTGCTTTTATCCCACTAGTGTCCTTTTGAGAGCTTGAACATTTGCTTCCTTTCTCTATTTGTATCGCTCCGTCTTCATTTTTCTCTCTCCTCCTCATCCTATCTTCTTCTTCTCTTTTTGTATGACTTTCGCACAGCCAAAATTTCTCTCTCTCTCTCTCACTCTCTTACTAAAACTCAATGTTTCTCTTGCTTTCTCTCTTTCTCACCTACTCTTTCTTCATATCCTTTTCCTCCCTCCCTTCCTTCCTTCCACTCTCAATCAGTCCCTCTCTCCTTTAGACTAAATTCCAATCACCAAGCCTCCATATTAAAAAAAATATTCTAATTTATTTTACAGTTTTAGGTATGACATCGAAATGAAATAACTAGGGGACATTTTTTTTCGATAAACGAATATTTTTAATAATTTTTATTCACAATTTTGACATATGCAGGGTGTAAAGAAAGTACACAGAAAGCAGGTGAAACTTTGTTGAAAATGTTTTCATCGACTATTTTAAACGCCATTTCGTTCTGTACAATTTCAATAAATTCGTTGTAAGTTTCTTAATAATTGCACCGTCCTATCCACCCTATCCCGCTACCCCTTCCGACTTATATTTCATTTAAATAATTGCATAAGAAACCCTCTATGATTAGTATAATAACAAAAGACTTTCTCAAAAACATTTCTGATAAATTGAAGTACTTGACCCAAATGGCTTCCGCTCTGATTGTGAATGCTTTTAGTTGGCATGAAAAAATATTTTCAACTTATTTTATTTTAAAATGGTTGAGAAGGGCAGAAAGGAAAGAGTATCCCCCATTATCAGTATAATGCGAGTTGTCTTCGGCAAACTTATGGGAGGATAGAAAATTATATTTAAATTTTTTTGTTTTTTTTTTTTTTAGAACCACACAACGAAAGAATAAAAGTTTATATGTTTGTCAACATTCGTCATCCTAATTTACTTCATTAGCTTTAATTTAGTGTAGCATTTCAATCTATGCCCATTTTATCAGCATATCTCTTTCAAAAGTGCCCCAAAACCAATATATTTACATATACAGTTGCAGAAGCAAGGATACCAAACCCTAGAAGAATAGGTCCAGGAAGGTTCAGCTTTTGCTATCTCCCTAGTAACCACAATTGCAATGTCCTCACATTTTACAAACTATCCTACAAAAATATTGGACGGAATTTCAATATTTATCCAAAAAATTCCAACATCCTATGGAACTGAATCGTGTCGTGAAATTACATGCATTTGTGAGTGAAGTGAGTTTAGCAGTTAGATAAAAACAGTGGTAAGAAAATTGCTTTATATTTAATAATATATATATAGTGATAAAATTTAATGTTGAAGTATTTCCTATTTACTTTTAGAATTTTGCTTGGAGAGGTTTGGTGTACAACAAGCGATAAATGCGCAAGATATATTTCGTAAAACCCTATGTGGTTTAAAGACTCCTTAAAGAAAGACGTAAACAGAAGAATAAGAAAGTAAGATATAGATTTAGTTATTTTATTACTTTAAGGCGAATTACTTTTTTGTTCGCAGAGAGGAGGAAAACCACACAGCTCTGAATAAATTATAGATTTTGATTTCTTTCTTTTTATAACTGAATTGTTTTTTCATTTTGTTTGAATAAATTTCTTAAAGATAAATTTTATATTGTTAATAGTATATTTAAAATGCTTTTTATTGATTGTATCTGGGAGAAATTCTGAAGATACTGATTTAAGAAGAATTTTTGCAGAATTTCCCAACAAACCCTCCATAGATCCATATATCCTCTAAATTTCTAAAAACATTGTTCTTAAGATTAATTCACTTAATTCACAACTTTAGAAACTTCAAACGCCCACCATTCTGGCAAATACACACATGTAACACCATGATTTTCAGACTGGTCTAGTTTGACAAAAATCAATATTATGCCGAGTAGGCAACATTTTGAGATCGTGACTATGTGGAATGTGGTGATTGCCAATTCCGAAAATCAGTTGGGAATCAACTGAGGAAAGGCACACAAACCTGGTATCTATATATATATGGACTGGAAATAGGACAATGTGATGAGCTGGTGTATTTTAATCAGTATCTTGAGAATCCATTGGCTTCTTGTTCATAGCCCCTTCTCCTAACACCCTTTTAATTTTTAAAGTAGAAAAGTATATTCAAAAAATATTGCACAAAAATTCATATATCCAACATTATCTATAACCCGCGCCGCTATATACATAAGCTCCAGCTCACTGCTTATGACAAAAACTTATTGTTTCTTTCTGTATAGTGCACTGGAGTGCAGCTTCTGCTTGCATTGGGCTGCATGCGATCAGTTTTTATATTTGGAATTGACGGTTCTGTTCTTCGATCACTTTTTATGCAATCGGGGGCCATTTTTAGGTTTGAGCTTCACCTACTATAACTTATAATTGACCTTAAAATTATATTTTTTTTAGCAGACTCAGACTTTCATCTGTGTAGTGATCAACTGGGACTTCAATCACTCTCTCTATAGATCACTCCACTCTGCTACTTTAAAATCTTCATAATTTCTGTCGCTGGCGAAGTTTACTATTTCGTCATTCAAAGAAAGCAGCAAAACAGGAAACCTCAGTAATGAATGCACTTAACTGTGCATACAATATCAACATATTAACCTATATACTTCGATCCGCCTAAACTAATATATTTATACTTAAAACAAAACTATCAAAAATATAAATTTGACGATTGAAATGCAAACGAGGAGCTGAGATGAAAGAGGAATTTGCAAATTGCCATTCTTATAATTTCTTTTAACTATAAGCGCATTTTACAAAAACTTGTTTCTGAAAATGGGCACTGCAATATTTAATTGAATTTAAAATTGTAGATGTGCTCAACTTTTAAAGAAATTAATTCAGTCAGATGCATACAGGACGAGAAAGGGACATTATCTTGGATTTTATTGAAATATTCATCTTTCAAAATTACTTGAATTTTTTTTTATATGAAGAATGTACATGGATAGTTAGTTAAACCTAGCTACCTTTGGATGAATAATAACTGCTGGAAGCTGTTTTCATTTTGTCCATTGAAAATAGGCTTTTTATTGAGCTTTCGTTATATAAATTACCCCCACCCTTTGTTATTTATCTATAGAACAGGTTTGTTGAAACAATGGAATTTTCTTTGACAAATGTTCATTTCGTTAGAGGGAAGAGTGTTGGGAGCAGACATGAAAGCATCCTAACGAAAACAGTTAGCTAATTTCCGTATGAAACCGTTAGCTCTGTTTATGATTTCTGTGAAAAACTTTCAGCTTGAAATTTTACACCCTTTGCGTTGAAAAGATTATAATC
Organism: Dioctria rufipes; assembly: GCA_963924295.1. Classification (NCBI taxonomy): domain Eukaryota; kingdom Metazoa; phylum Arthropoda; class Insecta; order Diptera; family Asilidae; genus Dioctria; species Dioctria rufipes. The sequence goes on from CAWUPM010000289.1 coordinate 395,961, forward strand.
AGATAGCCAGTTTATACTCTAATCAAATGAAATAGAAAAAAAAATCTTTTTAAATCTTTTAAATCCGCATGCCCTGTGTACTCCTAGGTGAGATTGCCGTAGTAAGCTAATGCTCCCTACATCTTAACCTGCATTTCACCTAACCAAAAGGACCAGCAATGCCTCGCTCTAATATAAAGTCAACCGTGCCTCGACCTGATGTAGGGAAGCGCTAAATATTTTCTTAGAAATTAACTAGACATTTTTTCTTTAAAATCTTTATCAATTGTTGGTTCCGAAAATGGGTGCTGGGGCCGGATTCTGTAACACGGACAATTTGGGAATTTGGGAGATGAGAATTTCGTTTTCTTAGAATTCCGAATTCCCTAATTCTCCATTCCCTGTTCACTAACATGTGTGGAGAATTAGGGAATACGTAAGAAATGTGAAAAAGTGCGAATCGCCTGGGACGATTAAGGATATCACTTTTTGTTGTAGAGGGTTAGACATGTACATGTGTCTATTATCGTCCAAATATATGTGATTAATTTTTGGGGAGGGTGTTTGGTGATTGAGGGTCGTACCACCACTCATAAGAGATTGCGAAAACTACGTCATGTTTTGTACCAAATTAAAGAGGGAGCAGAGAATAATCGAGTCGTGTAATATGCCTTTAATCGTTTTAACGTGATAGCTGACCTTTGACCGTCCAAAAACTTTTTTTGCACTAGGATCATATACACCCGAGTTCCCATATTTTGTACACGTTTCTGCCGTACTTTGTTTCACATCCATTGGTGTTCCGTTGTGAACATTTTTGTCACAGGAAGTGAATTTCAAGGGCTTACCAATTTTTCGCAATGATGAAATGAAAATGTGTCCATTTTTGTACCACAAACAGCCAGTTTGTCACCTTAAAAATGACTGCTACATTTCTTTTATAGTTATATCCAAAACATGTTATCGGATTCAAAAATTAATGACATATTTAATTAGGGGACAAAATGTATATGCGATTTCATCCTACACACAAGCTTTACCCTGTATATTTAAAAATTTTACAGTATCTCTTCTGTACTGGAAGACGACCAAATTGATCTTTTTCGCGTGATTTATAATTTTTAGTAGCTACCTTGAAACACAAAATCCATGTTTCTCTGTAAGTATTGCATGGATTTCGATAATTTGGTTTTAAAATATGGCCAGCATATGCAGTGAATACATAACTCAATTTCAAATGCCTAGGTACCTAGGTACCTTCACAAAACGCAACAAAAGCAGACAATACAATTTTTCAACTTACTTTTCCACTTGCAAAACATGTAGAGAATTCCAAAATTCTCTATTCCACTTGTTAATTTTACTTTTATATATATATATATATATACATAATAAATGAACAAATGAAATATAATCCACTATGATAAAAAAACAAAATCACGAAAGCCCCGAGAGCAAGACAAGAAAAACAAGAAAAATTTTTCTTTGTTACACTATCACCTCGAACGTAAAATGTGTTGTATTCATATACTTTCATATTGATATCCCAGCGATGAAACGTCTGAAACTGCCAGAAAATTTACAAAATAACCTTCTCACCGTTTTACCCTACATTTTCGCTACTTGAGAATTTTATGCAGTTTCAATAAAATTTCCTTAAAGATTTCATTAATTCGATATCTGCGAGTTAAACTAGCTGCCTGAAACCTTCGCCACGTAATTTGGTCGAAGTGAAAGAGGCACCCTTTATTTTAGTGTGTATACCTCCTTTCAGGTTAATTTAAGCTTTCTTCAAATAGATAAATTTAAAATATTTCTGATGTGGGAGAGAATATGTTTGAAGTATACATATTTTATTAAAATTTTCGATTTTTCTTATATTTTGTTCCTGATTTTTAAATTACGTTGAGAAAAACTAACCTTCTGGGAGTCCTGTTCGCCCCCACCCACTCCGGCGTTTGGAATCTAATCTAATATTGATTCCCAAGTTGGTGAGGCTCATAAGCAAAACTACATCAATACAAGTATATATCTAGATTCCAGTTGTTTTTAAGATCGAGAAAAATAGGTTACCTATTAGTTATTAAATATACCCTGATTGCAACATACTTAATATTCTTTACAAGATGTTTTCGAAATATTGCGTAAAAATTAAAATTGAATATAAAATTACGTTTTGTCTATGCCTACAGTCCACAAGTGTAATCGTAAGTTTATTCCAGAATTATTAGAAAATGCACACTTAAATGGTCAAGTTACTTTCTTCGATATACTGTAAATCCGTAGGATAGTATAGAAATAGCGACTGTCGACTTGTATAAAGTTATAGTAGAAATATAATTAAATCAGTGAAGAGTCTGGTTCATTATTAACGTTCTCTGATGTTGGCTTTTTTTAATTACGAAATCTGTTATCAGCTTCTGTGTTTTTGGTTTGTCAAGTTGCTTATACAGTTCTTGATACTCAGCCGAACAGATCTGCTGCTTACGTTGAAATTTTAATGCGCGTTTCATGTCGGGATCATAAGTGAAAAAATGATGTTCCATACTTGCAGCAAATATCAAGCCCTCGCGAATTAAATCAGCTGTTAATTGAAGAATTTCAACTTCGTCTTTATCATCATGGTCCTCATTAGTAGCATGAACCGTTTTAGCTTCAATTGGATCCTCCTCACCCAAAGCTTTATCAATCATCAATTCATCGATATGTCCGCAAATTCGAGGTTTTCAAAACCTTCACCGATTGCGTGTAATAGACTAATAATTTCAGATCACACAATTGATGCTTCTGTTACAGAATTGCCACTTTTGACGAATTTTGGCCAAATTTTTCTCCAACAAGCATTTAGAGTAGGCAATTGCTTTATGGCAAGAGAAGCATGTGTAATACAATTCATAATTGTATAATTTTTCCATGCCTATAAGACCGTTAAATCCCTTTGTTCGACTGAATCCAAAATATATTTAAATGTCCTTTTTATGTAATAAATTTTAAATGTTGCTATTATACCCTGATCTAATGGCTGAATCAGTGAAGTGGTACTAGGCGGCAAAAACACCAACTGCAACGAGCAAAGGTACTTTGAATTCGAGCCCCTTTTGTTCCATATATTTTTTTACTTCAGGAACGATGCACTCGTGGAACCATTCCTTAAATAAAGCTGACGTCATCCATGCCTTATTATTCGCCATCCAATGAACTGGAAGTTGTTTAATGTTTTTTTTTCCTTTCAAACCTCGCGGCATGAGTTATCGGTTGATTAACAGAGGCTTTAAAATCTTATCACCAGATGCGTTGCTGCACAATAAGAACGTCACCTTAGCCGCTTTGAAACCACCAGCAGATTTTTCTGATTTTGATATGTACGTTATGGTTGGATGTTATAGTAGATATGTTGAATGCTCGAAAATGAAACTTTAAAACAGCTAATTTTATTTCGTCATTCGATGCACGCAATTTCAGACAAAAAACTTCCCGCTCTTTGTCCAACTGAGCCATTAATGTGGCTGTTGTGACCCAGTCTGTAAACAGATGGGAGTAAGAGGCTGGGAGGTGTTCTTCAGTACCCAGTATAGTGCCCGCATATTGCTGATTAAGGTGACATTTTTTTATATTACTGCGACAGCAACTAGATATGATGCTTCGCATAGAGACATGCGATGTTATTGTCCGTTTTGTGTTCCAAAACACAACTATCAAAAACATTGGCCAGCAATTTTATCATCGGTTTTAAAAAATTACGGCATCATAGTAACATATGTATGTATTTTAAGGTCATGTTCTCTTTCCGTATGCAAGCTTTCGAGGTGCGCAACTGTGGTCAGTTAGAGTTTCAACTAAGCAGAAATTGTTTTCCAGTATAGCGAATAAGTTAAGCGATTGGGTTTATTGAATTACAGTTATGGTAGGTTAGTTAGATTAAAGATGAAGCTAACATGTTTAATTGGTAGCACTTAATAAATATAGTTAGAAGTGAAATTGCAGAGTTTCGATTGCTTTGGGAGACAACAGTGGCATGTGTTCATATGTCTCCAATTATATTGAAAACAGAAGTTTGGACTTTGGAAAAGTAATAACAAAGAGAAATCATATTTAGCACAATTTCCTTGGGTTCGATGTGTATGCAGTAGTCAAGTTAAGTTTTTATTGCAAATATTTCAAACTTCCCTCCGTCTTATGTATCTTCCAGCGATTACGTATAAGGTGGATATGTCATACTATCCGCACCAATAAGTCAATATTCTAATTTGAAAAAAAAAAATCAAGTTCAGAAATATCTACAAAGCCCAAATATACTCTATATGTGGCATTCTAGCTTTTGCGCTCATCACATATATGCGAACATCAACAGGGATTTAGCCATTATACAAAAAATTTTCTTAAATTTCTCTGATGTAATTACGCATAAAAAATACCAAAATTAACAAATCAAATAAAAATGCAAGAATGCACATTCAGCGTTCTTGCAATAATCAATTGACCCGAAATCAATTCTCAATTAAATATCACAATAAATGTGACACAATAATGTTAATGCATTATAAGCAAAATATGCACCCGAGTGCATGTCACACATGCTTTGCAAATATGCTTAACACGGGTCAAACGAGTTGCATCACATCAAAATATATGTAAAGCACAAAAGCTCAAGTACCTAAGTAACTTTGTTTAACATGCCCCAAATCACGTGCATGTGTACACATTACAATTGTGTAAATCATAATTAAGATTAGGTTAATAAATTCAGTTGTGTATAAATAAGCTAGGAATTGGTTCAATAAAAAGAAGTCATTATTTAGCCTTTAGATAGTTGAGTCTTTTATTCCAGTGTCTGCTAGCCTTAGATGCACTCCCATTTTCCTAGGCATCTGCTAACTCTAGCTGCGCCTACAAAGAGACTTCCTCTATGGACTTCTCTTGGGAGATCTGCTTTTATAGCTTCTCCACATTTATATTACATAGCCGTTATATTTTTTAAATATTACATGGCAACCCTGCCTCATCATGTAATTATTATATCAACACAACTGTACAGCTGGCGCTAAGATGAATAAGAATTACAAATCCCATTTTTATATTACACTTGTATATATGTATAAAGCCTTCGAGACTTTAAATCATAATATTGGTCATATTGTTATAGTGCCATTTTCTTTTATCTTTCCTACTGTTACCCTTAGTAAATGACTTTCTTATAGGGGGGAGCATCTCTGATGAAATTTAACTTATATACGGCGTCCTTGAGCGTACAATACTTTGGCCATTACATTTTAGCAAATTTTTCAATGATTTTCTTCCTACTGTTGTATATTCACTACTCCGCCTATAGCCGAAAGAGAAGTTATACCTCAATAGCCATTTTGGACTCTTAAGAGATTGTGTATCTAAAAGAGCGGTTTTGCTTTAGACTTATAACTTAAATTTAAATATAAGTGGACCCTAAAAATTGAAGTCGACTTCCAAAATGTTTTACGTTAAATAAGTAAGAAAAAACTAAGTTATTTTCAATAAAGGGATTAGGTGATAAACGATAAATGATTTTAAAACTTTATTTTATACTTTAATGCCTCATTTCACATTCTAGTGATTTTAAAAACATCTTATTGCAGAATATTCGTCCGTTTAGGCTAACCGAACGTGTTTAGAACAATCTAAATTTTGAGCTACCACTTATGATATATAAATACATGTAGATACATATATATATATACGAAACCATATGCAAAAACAAAATTTATATTCAAAAACGCGTTAACTTAACTATTCAGTGAAGCACTGAGCTTCCAAAAATTTTTCTTAATAAGAAAATATAAAAATAGATTCACGACGAACTAATATAGCTACGTCTATACGTCACCTTCATTAGGTGAATCTTCTCCGTCGTCAATGACAATTTATATACAAAAACGCGTTAACTTAACTATTCAGTGAAGCACTGAGCCTCCAAAAACTTTTCTTAATAAGACTGGTAATAAAACTGTTGAAATATACCACAATCACGCTAAATTTACTAATTTAAGCCAATCCGAACTAATTCTCCTTAATTTAATATTGTTTATTCTGCTATTCATTGATTGATTAATTCATTTATATATGTAAGCTGATTGCTAAACTATGTATCGTCGTGGAGCCCAGCGCTATACGGTGCTTCAAGCAGGGGCTTTGAATTAAATACACTTTGAGTTGATTTGATTTGATTTGATCATTAGTACTTGCTCCTAGCGATGTTCAATAACGTTATTATCTGTGTACTTAATTTTATAATCATTTTCTTCTATTGTTCTTATTTGTTAGGATTTATGTCCTTCTTATCTTCTTATCTATCATAATTAAAATATAAATGTGGGCTATCTTTCATGGTCTAAGAAATTATAATGTTCCAGAATGATAAAAATGGAAAGAACTTATCAGATCTCGTTGCTTGTCCCGCGTAGAAATCCAATACTCGGTGGGTTAATTCGCCAGTAAATAGAATCCCTCATTTAATAATTTTCTTGCTGCAGAATGCGCAATTTACCCTGTGGATGAACACTTCACACAAATTCCTGTTTGATGGGCATCTGCAGCCATTTCCCAGAATATTTGAACGATCCTCGAGGGAAGCGCCTTTATTTTGATCTTCCTCAGGTTGATCCCTTTTTGTGATCGGTTTTACGTGTAAATTTCTACCTTGACTTTTACAATTCTTTCGTTTTTAATGAATACTATCAGAACCACCTTTTCCTAATTCTTCTCCGCCAAAAAAATCTTAACTCTTCTCCTCTTCTTCTTCTTTATCACCTCTGCATGTCATGCTGAGGTTGACGGCACATTGCTTCGTCGGGGTACGTCTGGATTTCGTTCTTATTTAACGAGGCCGGCCTACACGCATCAATATAGGTAGCATATTGCTATGTGCAATCTGCTACGACCATAACAGGGCAGAGTGGTCTACACCACCCGTGGTTCAGGCAATTCTGAAAAATGGTCGACTGAGCTAGCCGGTCTTAAACATAGGCCTCATCACTGCGGGCGCTCAATGTGTGTCTCGACCCACGACCCAATGCTTTCCTCATCACTCGAACTCTACTGCCGATGACGCGTCGGGGACACATCCTTGAAGTCTCGTCAGTCCTCGATCAAACTTCGACATCCTTCTCCGTGTGGGAAGCCAGAGGTACATCGACAAGCTCGTCGATGCCTCTCTGCCCTCCTTCACCGAAATGCTGAGGAAGCTTTGCGATCAGCAACCCAAAGAACTGATCACTAGGCTTTCCCGGCGCAATATCTCACCCTGATCTCAGACTGGCGATTGTTCAAGGGTGTGTCTCCAAGGCGTCGTCGAAGTAGTGACATGTTGACAGCCGAATATGGGAATGGATTCCAACAGGTATATCACCCACCATTGACTGGGCAATAGGAGGGCTTCGTGATATCCCATGGTTTACCAGTTAAGCTGGCAGGATGCCTTCTTAGGGCTACCAGGAATAGGTCTAGTACTACTATGTCTGACGATTAACGAAATGTTGCAGCTGGACAGACAAGGAAAAATTTTCCCCCTAATGAGGCCAATCCGGAAGGGACTATAAAAAGTTATCTACTCATAAGCGGTAGAGGTGCTATGATGAGATTGACTTTCAACAGGTATATCACCCACCATTGACGGGGCAATAGGAGGGCTTCGTGATATCCTATAGTTTACCAGTTAAGCTGGCTGGATGCCTTCTTAGGGCTACCAGGAATAAACGACAATAAGTATCGACGATGTTTTCATAATGATGATCACTGCTTGATGTCTTTAGCGTGATAGACACCTAACAGTTTTCCCCGCAGATCCTCAAGCTCGTATAGGGAATTTCCTTTCTTGGCTCTGACTCGACATTTGACAAATTTCGGTCCCACTTTTGCACTGGTCTGCTGCTGGAAATTGCTTTGGGCAAAATTCCGTCTGAATACCTCTTGACCCACTTTGAAATCAACAGGCTTCGCCCTGAGATTATAGGCTCGTGAACCCTGCTCGAATGCGTGTTGTAAGTTTTCCTGCACTCTCGCACGGATCAATCTCATTTTGTCTTCTGCGTCCACTCTCAATGGCTCATTAAGAGTTCCAAGGCTCCTCAAGATGGGATAGGAGCTGCCATGTTCAATCATTTGTTGACCGAAGAGTGTTCGATAGGGAGAGAAACCAGTAGCTTGATGGAAAGAGCTCCTGAGAGAACTAGCTACCTGGCTCAGCTTCTCATCCCACTTCGTATGTTCCTTCCGGATGTACGCCCTAATCCCTGACAATAGAGACCTGTTCACTCGCTCTGAGGCGTTTGCTTGCGGTGAGTAAACTGCCGTTCGCAAGTGCTTCACCCCATACTTATCCAGTAATCTGGTAAACTGAGCCGAGCAAAACTGGACTCCATTGTCAGAGACTATCGTTTCCGGAACTCCGAACACGTGGAACACTTCCGTCTCAATGAATTGGCATACATTGAGCGTAGACGCTTTTCTCATAGGTTTGAGAAGTGGAAATTTAGAAAAGTGGTCAAGAACTATTAAGATGCAGACGTTTCCTCTTACTGACCGAGGATATGGACCTAGAAAATCAATGTACAGCTTTTGCCATGGTCGTTCTGTCTCAGATTGGACTCTTATAGGTGGTCGTAAAATAGTATTAGGAGCCTTCGTTTCTTTACACACGTCACAGGCGCCTACGTAATTTCTGACATCAACTGTCATTCGTGGCCAGTACAGATGTCTTCGCAGACGTTCCAGTGTTTTCCCTATACCTTCGTGTGAAGCTAGTGGCGGATCATGCGCCCTTGAAATGACGTCGGTGACGAGCCCTCGTGGAATCCAAAGCTTCCAAGCTTCTTCCTCCTGAATAGGATCGCCTGTTCTCGGAACAGTCCGGATATAAACGAAGTCATCCCTGACGCAAAGATCTGGTAGTTTGCCAGAAGTCATTTTAACCTTATGCCTCAGTTCCTCATATTCCAACGAATTGAAATATGACGAACTAAGGTCAACTTCCGGGCCAGGATCTTCGTTTGTGTTCAAGCTGTCACAATGAATGCGTGACAGCGCATCAGGGACGACGTTCAGGCTTCCTTTCCTGTGCTCAATAGTGAAGTCGAAGCCTTGAAGCTTCAAACTCCACCGTGCAAGTCTACCGCTGAGGTCCTTTTGAGACATTAGCCATTTCAAGCTCGCATGATCCGTCACTATCTTAAACGGCATAAGTTCTATGAAGGGCCGGAACTTCTGCACGCTCAAGAGTGCAGCTAAGCATTCTTGCTCTGTGACGGTGTAATTTCTTTGTGCTGAGTTCAACTTTTTCGAGACGTAGGCTATTGGCTTCTCGTGGCCATCGTCATCTAGTTGAAGCAGCACTCCTCCAATACCTTGTTGGCTCGCATCGCACTGGATCACGAACGGTTTGGTGAAGTCTGGACTCACTAGCAACGGAGCAGAAGTAAGTTTTTTCTTTAAAAGATCAAGAGACGTCTGGGCTTCAGGCGTCCATTTGAACTGACTGGGGTTTTTCAAAGTGTCTGTAATGGAGGCAGTCAAATCAGCATAGTTCGGGATGAACCGTCTATACCATCCCGCCATACCTAGTAGGCGTCAAGCTTGCCGAACAGTTTTAGGTGACGGATAGTCAACTATGGCTGAAATTTTGTCAGGGTCAGTTCTCATACCTCCCTTTCCTACAATGTATCCCAAGTATTTAGTCTCTTTAATGCAAAACTTACTCTTCTCGACGTTGATAGTGAGGCCAGCTTTCCTCAAACAATCCGCTACACGGGCTAGCAGCGTGAGATGACTGGGATCACAGAAGCCAAATAAGAGTTCCTAAATTCGAATACTGATCGTGATAAAAAAAAAATAAAAATTTTATCGACTATATACATATATGCATTCCCTTTATTTAAAAATTTTGATTGACACTTTTCATTATATCCATAAATTTCTAGAGAAGTTGCATATTATATAATGGTAACATTCTTTATCCTTAATGTACAAAGAATCTACCGAAAGATATTTCAACCAAGGAGCTTGTTTAGATTATGGTAGCTGGTCATCATATGAATCAATCCAATATAATTCTAGTCTTGGTTCTATTTACTACTTTATCCTGTCTCTTACCAACTATTGTTTCATATTCGCCAGCTCATTCTAATCGTTTTTGAGTTCCATCATCATAGGGCTCTGTGCAGCCCGATTGTAATTATACGTATCAGTTCTGGTGAGGTGGTGATATTATGAAATTTTTTTTAGTAATTGCTTTTTATATAAAAAAATTAACTTTCTCATAACTTTCTCAATTGATGATGAATATCCTATCGATGTTCCGCTGTCATCTTTCAATAACATTGGAACGACATTTCTTTTTGGGCTAACCACAATTTCGGTTATTTTAAAAATTTCATATCAATTGATTTTGATTAGCTAAGAAGATTTCTATTACACTTGCTCCTCTAGCATCACTCCGTTTCATCCCAGAAAATGTATGTGGAAATGCTACAACAAAGGAAAAGCTACTCGGGAAAAGGTTAACGTTGGGATTATGCAAATTTCGGTGAATTTCCATAAGACCTTCAATAAAATCAACTGTTTTGCACCGAAAGCTACCATTTACGCACTTAGCTGGTGCGGATATACTGCGCAATATAGCGACCCGGCATGTGACACATATTTTTTCACCAGTCTACCCTCCATAAATTGTATTACTTAGTAAGGAATGTAGGTATGACTATAAGTATGTACAATAACAACAACCTGTAAAGAGTATTATATTTTATGGCAAGGCAAACATTTTCAACCCCGAAATATGACCGGCTTATCCCATTTTTGACAATCTTATTTCTTGGAATTTATCTGTTTTCAAATTCTATTTAATGTCAAATTTATTTTTTAAATGGCTTCTCCTTCGAGGAGAGAACTAAGGGAGGCGACATGTGATGAAAAAAGCGTAGCAACTTTCGTTCTTCTTCTTGTTTTTGTGAGGTGCCAGAGAAGGCGTTAAAAATTGTTGATGCCTTAAATATCACAACAAATTAATGGCGCGAAAATTCAAACACATTTCTTAAATAGTCGGCACAATCTTCCGCACCACCCACTGACATGTATATATAAATGGACTGACTGATCTCCTGTTTCATGTGGCACCAGTTTTTTTTTTAAAGTATTTTCTCACTGACGACGTATCTAAATTATTTGCGAATTTACTTATATATGCATGTGAGTGTAATTTACCGAATTTACGATAAAAGTATTTTTAAAGCATTTTCCTCAACACGGCTTGTTGTATCTAAATTTCGAGCACATATTATCACTTAGTCCAATAGTCATTAACCATTTCCTATAAAAAGTAAATTATACATTTGTAACTACCAAACGCACTTCGCGGCTCTTTATTTATAGAAAAGTGACAGTGAAACACCCCGCCAAAATCAAGATGGCGACAATTTTTGGCTACGCTGCCATACATATACTTTACAATGGGATGTCATCTCCTTTAGTTCTCTCCTCAAAGGGCTTCTTGAGTGAATCGTATCTCCTTCTTAGATTTGACTTATTTAGAACTCACACCATCTTCGACGAACATCGATTCTAAGAATAAAAGTTCCTCATGAATAATTAACTAACGACTCATCAGACCATAATGATTCATAAGACAACTGCAGGCACACAGCAATTTCTTTTATTTCTTTATTGGTTTTGACGTAGTTATGACAGTGACGCAATATACTTAGTTTTTATTCATTTTATTTTTGAATTTAAAGATTTGAAAATGAAAATCATTACATTAAAAAGTATTTTGTAAATATGCTATTTGCCTGCATTTCTTCTTATTTTTCAAATAGGCAGATGCACAGATTATATCATATGACAAAATAAATGCAGTTAATTTTTCCTAATTAGAGCTCTAATGAAGGAAAAAACACTTCACTAGTGTTCTTCGTTATGGTCTGATTTTCGAGCGATAATTATGGATACTAAAGGGTTTTCCAATAAGAGGTGTTATTTTGATATTGTGACACACGGCATTTTAATTAATAATTAGTACTAATAATCATTAGTTCTGATCTGATCAAGTACTCAGACTCATAACCTACACTTTTAGATAACTAGGTCCTCAATGTAATCCTTTAACCTCTACCTAGCTCATGTTGAATATTCAAGACTTTCATCTCGTTTTATGAGCAATCTACAGCCACATAATATGCAACATCCGATATGAACTTGAGTCGAGGGTTGTTCAGATAATTTTCAGACCTATAACCATTTCTTGTTTTACAGACAGCTACAGCAACAATGTTGAATTTTGGATTAAGTGAAGTTAACTCTTGATAAAATATTCGTTGGTTCTCCAAACAAATGGCCACCATTTTATGATAAAAATGCTTTGAATACGGAAAAAGTTTGTTGTTCATTTTGGACGACAAGTTATATGTATGTGGGATCGAATGATATGTAGTATGGTAGCACAGTTTGAGTTATTTAAAAGCGAAAACAGACGAGTCAGCTCTCTTCTCTTATCCTAGCTACAAGGCCGATCGGATGTCAAGAAGACGAGCGAACAAGTTCCCGCCGACGTTATTTAAACGAGTGTTATATTCTATAATAAATTTGTAAAAAAGAGTTTCGATTTATTATTTATTGACCTCTCAGACAAATAAAATCCCACATGTATATCACCTTCGATGAAGTTATTAGTCGATTATTTTGCTCATTCCCAGTAGGAAAGGCAATTATTCTATGAGTAATCGGGGATGAATTTACGATGACATAAGTGCTTGTTATCAGCTCCCTTTGAGCTCGTTTTAACATATGCATAAGAGACAGGCATTGAAATTGGAAATATCAAAGGTCCTGTCATTTGTTGAGATGGAAATAATGATAATTGTATTTATGTAATCTTGACAGTGTTTAGGAAGTGAAAATCATAACATCATAACGCTGTAAGAATGGAGGAACTGAAAGACATTACTAAAGATATTGTCTGGGAGGGAACTGACTTGAGTCATACTTAAGGAAAGTGATGAGTGTTTTGGATGATGAGTTGCAACCCAGATAATTGATTTTGTGTTAATTTTATTCTTTTCTATTATGCATGTCATTAGAGAGTAGCACTCGTTTTGAACTGAGAAATGATCAAAACTGGAGCACTCGGTTTTAGTTCAGAATAATCATAAAGCGATGAATCATACTTAGCTCAGCATTATCATAAATTCTTTCTGACTCAAAGTGGTCATAAATTGAGCCCTTTTTCGTAATTATCCTACTGAAATAAAATCATAGATAAATGTGATTTTTGGAGCACTGTTTAATTTGCAAAATGTTTTCAAAAATACAGATTAACTGATTTCGCCATTTCTCGAGGCAATTTTATTTAACAAAAAGCGCAATACGTACAGGTGTGACCAGCATAACTGTCATATGTAGAACAAAATGAAACGCTGATGCAAAAAAAAATAGGCGAATCATGCATTGCACATAATTCAATTCTATCTCACTTCCTTATCTTTTCTCCAGAATTGCTCAATTTCTAGTTCTCTTAGAGCAATTTTGAAATCTAACCAACTTTGTGTGGTCCTTTACGGTTTCTAGAAGGAGTAATGCTAAGTTTTTGTATTAGATTGTTTTAATTTAAAACAATATTAGGCCGAATTGTGGTAGCCATACCCAACGTCATGTCGTCGTGGAAAAAATATTAATTAAAGTAAAGAAAGGGATTTTTAATCACTAATTCTACAATGAGGAGTACAAGAGCCCTAAAAACATAGTTTCTTAACCTTATCTTCAATCAACGAACAATCAACTATGATATGAGTTTAGAACTCTATCGATAGATATGTATGAGATTTTAAGTGTTTGTTGCACGCATTCCTTCCAATGTCACATCAATGTCAATTGAATTTTTGCACATAAATATTGAAGTAGTAAAAAAAAAATACACGATTCGTATTCATTTAAAAACAAATAGTCTTTTTTATTTCAACATGAATTCAACATAACATTTTTGATAACCCTGAGTTTATTAAACACCACAAGGTCGCACTAAAAGTACTTCCTAACCCAATTATTATTAAGAGAATAAGGCATAAAAACGTGTACAGATTGTACAATTGTCTACACGTGTAAAAGTTTTAAGTGGCTTATGTACAAAAAATTGGAACGGTCAAATGCATAACGAACGTACCACGTAGCCCACACCATATGCCGCCTAAATATACACCACATACGAAACGTACTGTGTCTACCAACGTACGCACATACCCACTCAATTCACACTCAAATTCTCAGCACGGCGCTGCCTGCTAATAATGAGATGAGCGCAGTTGTTATCCGTTAGCTTAAGAGAGTGTAAGTGCCACTGTGTAAACCTAAAATAATTCAAAATTGTCTTAAGCTTAAAGTTTAGCTCGTAGTTAGATACCTAATCTAGTAAAATGAGTTGTTAAATAATAATTGGACTAGTTAAGAATTTATAACGAGAGCCGTGTTTCAATTTATACTGGGATACACGCAACCTAACACAATAATCACTGTCAATGAGTTAAAATTTAATAATGGTTACATGGTTTTTTTCTCACTTTCATCTCCATTACCCGGGGATTATACGAGTTAGTACAGCTTGCATGCAAGTCTCCCTTCCAACACGATTTTTAACTTGACAGCAGAAGGCAGTTCGCTTAATGTCTTATCAGCTTGCATGCAAGTTCATTAAAAAAATTGCATTGAGGCGTAAAATCATGCGTATATTGGAAAATTATAGCAATAAAGGAAGTAGCAGAATGATAAAACCCCAAGAAAAAGTTAAAACGAAGGTGTTGGTAAATGATGTAATGCAATTGATTCCAGAAAATCTCATTATCCCAGAATAAAGTTATCATATTCTCTCAAGCATTTCTTTTACGCCATCTTGAAAACTGTATAATGTCAAATTGCTATCACCTCAGCTGGCATGGTTTTCATCATACAAATTCGCTGAAAGTCGAGCTGCCAGCATGGCAGTAGAGGTTACACGTGCAAAAAGTATGTCAATGCAGCTTGCATGCAAACTGTACTATTACGTGTAACCCCCGGGTTAGTTATTACCTCGTTGTAGAAACTAAATAATCTTCTTCTTCTTTTGTAATATGCAGCTAAACATTGAAGTTCTGGGTCGTGGAAGCTCAATTTAGTAAGTACTAAAACTTTTTGTAAATTTTGTTATTTAATAATGTAATGTTTAATAGATGCAGCAATTTTTATGATACTTTACATGAAATCATTAATTTTTTTATGCGCTTATAACACAGAAAAATAATTATAGTACCGCAAACTGGAATGGACGTCAATGCATTGTATTAAAAATTATAATTTTTTACGTCTGTTGCTCTGTCCGAATGATAACTTGACGAGTACACGTTGTCCTATAGCCACTTGAATATTTGTAAATAACAGCGACAAATAAGTTTATATTTTCATTATAGCTGCACTTGTATACTACTTGAGAAGACGATAAACTAGAAAGATGAAATTTTAAACATGAATGGTAATGAATATAACAATTTCCAGATTAAGCCTTTACACGTAGGTATGTTACGAAGACAAGCATAAGTGTATAAATTTTTAATAACCATATTAACAGTCCGAGGCTTCAAGTTGTATATTTCCGATTTTCTCATTGGACTCGGAAGGAAACAGTGTAGAACTGTGGTTAGAATCATCACCGGCCACAGCTCGCTTGATTTCATCTAACATGGATGAGAGTTGCCGACGGCCCCGAGTGTCTGTCCTCCCTGGAAAGAGAGCCTGAGCCAACTGAACACTTTGGACCGCTCTGGCCTCCATGCTTAGAATTGGATCTCCTGTTCCACAGCCTTAATACTAAAAACAAAAACAAAAAGAACAAAAAATCAAGTTGTTATTTCTCCAAGCTATGTTTGAGGACGTATATGCTGATACTAGTACTTTCGTCCAATATAGAAGAACTTTGACCGCGCATTGTACATGAAACCGTTGTATTTAGGTAGCGACTGAACATATGCGGTGTGTTCGGAAAATTATTAGAATGATATTATAACATTCGATTATTAAAGGTGTTCCCTGACAAATGGTTGTTTTGCGAGTCGGCTCCCTACCCTATTTCTAAAAGGCGTTTTTAGTAGATAGGAGTTACGTTTAAATGAATTACTCTACTATAATTTCTGATAAACTAAAGTCTGCTAAATCGGGAATCATTAGAGCTTTCCTACAGTCCCGTTTCCAAGACATGTCACACATCATCAAATCCACCATGTATAATCCAAATGCAATTCTTTTCCTGTTTGTTTTGTCTAATAAAAGTAGTTTGAAAAGCAATTTCATATAAAAACTTGCCTACTTTTAAGCATTTACAGAAATTGTGCGAAATGGAAAAGTGCAGAATAGGTTGAATTCTGGATATAGAGTGTAACCTGTGCTTATACAGTCATTCCGCATGAAACTGATCACCTTTGGGCTCTCAACCGTATGTCATTTCAACAAAACTTTCAAAGTTTGAACGAAAATTATTCAACAACTTTTTTTTTTTTAATTTGGCCCCAATGGGGCTGTTTAGAGTTGAGGACCCAAGGAACAATTTTAGCAGCAATATGGCTGCGAAAATTGGTTGTTTGTTTTAAAAAGGCTTTATAACGGATTTACGTGGTAAAATTGTTTTATAAAAATTATAAGATTTGCTTTTTGGTTTTTGACACAAAATGTTTTATAATGTATTGTTAGGAATGCTTCCCAAACTAGGTATAAAACTGTTTGGCTTCGATTGCTACTTCGTTATATAATAGTTTTATAGTGGTCTGCAATGCCATTTATCTGAACCCTATTGAAACACTTTAGCTCTGGATGCTATAAAGTTGTTTGAAGCTTTCATAAAACTTCAGAAAACTGCATTGAGAGCCATTATAAAACAGTTTATTGTCGACAGCAAATCAGTAGCAAAAGCAAGAGGGGCGGATTCAGCTAGGGGGAGCGGGGGGCGCGCGCCCTCCCCGAAGACCACTGAAAACAATTGCAGTAGATCTTCTGAATTTTTTCTGACAAAATGATTCACATATATTCTACTGCAGCTTTTGTTAAAAACGTAACTATTTATGGAAGTGTTCAATTTGATACATTTAGCAACGCGGGCCCTAGCTAACACCTTGGCCTTCGGTCATGATGGTTGAAGCCTATAGAAAAAACAGGAAGCGCGGATACCTGTACATGAGCGTCGCTTTGCTCGGGGTGTTTGAAGCTAGCAGAGCCTATTCATATTATCGTGATGGAAAGCTTGTTTTAATTGAAAACAGCTGCCAGAGGGTCTTTGATAAGCCTTCCATGTAAAGACGGTTTCTTAGAACATTATTGGCGCAGCGTGCAAAAACGAAAATTTCAAAGAACAATTATAAGTCGTCATTTGAGAAATTCAGCGAAACTACGCAACGGCGAACAAGTCATTGTCCATTGTTGTAGTGAGTGTTATTACATTTAAAGCAAGAGATTTAAATAATTTTTTTTTCTTAAAATGTAATAGTTTAAAGAATACTTAGGACAAACGTTAAATAAAAACAAAATAAATCTGCAAATTGGGTAAGTCTC
The DNA here is from genome assembly GCA_963924295.1 of Dioctria rufipes. Lineage (NCBI taxonomy): Eukaryota > Metazoa > Arthropoda > Insecta > Diptera > Asilidae > Dioctria > Dioctria rufipes. The sequence goes on from CAWUPM010000289.1 coordinate 413,520, forward strand.
AATTAGTATCCTAGAAAATTTTATTGATCGTTCTGTTTTGCTTCAAAGGATGTTGATGAACGCACATTTGAATTTAGTATAATTCTAAGTCTTGAGCATACGTGAATACATTCGGCAGTTACACAAGAGATCTTAACAATAGCAAAATCGCCTTTGGTTTAACGATAAGTACAACCAAGCTATAAAAGCGAAATAGTCTGCTTTTCGCACCTATTAATTGCATCCATGTCAAGAACTAAAAGACTATCCAAAGAGAAAAATTGTTTTTGACCAGAACGTTAGAATATTGGCAAGACGTAAAGGCAGTAAAGGTAAAGTATCTAGTAACTAATCATCTCGTCAACGTAGTTTTAACAATTTTGGTGAGTGCAAAATTGTTACCCTAGATATTTCAAAGGCCTGTCACAGTGTCTGGAGTTCAGCCCTTTTAGCCAAATTTAAAACACTTGGCCTCTCTCGTCCTCTTCTATTATGAATGTAAAGTGGTTTATCTGGTCGCATAATACGGATTATATTAGATGACGTTACATCAGAATCTTAGCCAATGAATGCCGGGGTGCCTCAGGGCTCTGCTATCTCTCCATCTCTCTACCCAATTTTCATTAATGATCTGCTTTCCCTTACTTTCACTCCCATCCGTTGTTTTGCCGATGACAGTACCCTTGGTTTCGCTTACTCCCTTGACACCCTTGGGGACTACAGAGGAAATGTCACATGTGTCCAACTAGGTTGCATGATTCTTGATCCTTGAATTACCACCATGATAATATCCTCGCTTGGAGCAAACCAAATCGCATCGAATTCAATACATCTAAGTTCCAAAGCTGTCTCATCTCTTTAAGACAAGAACATAATTTTTCCATTCCCGTGTTTTTTTTATGGAGCACTGCTTGACGAAACACCGTCTTTATGTATTCTGACATTAATATTTCACAACTATTCTGTTGCCAAATAAGCAACGGAATATCATGGATCTCTGAAAAGGTGTGACAAGTATTTCAGCGCATCGATTCTAGCGCTCCTCTATAAGTCCTACATCAGACCTAGAATGGAATACAATTGCCATATGCAGGCCAGGGCTGGTCTCAGGGCCTTAAGTTCGTTGAATATTGTCAAAAGGAGAGCCTTCAGCTCATTGGGAATGTGGCAAAAACTTGGACTTAAACGAGCTCCGCCGCAATGTTGGTTGCCTTTCGTTCCTATATTGCTACATGCATTATCAATGTTCTGATGATATGTCTAGTCTGATTCCGGATTACTCCATGAAATACTGGCACTGCAAACCGCGCACATCCTTTTACCCTTCAAAATACTTTCGGTCGTGTGCGAACGTGGAACAGTCTACCATATTCTGTCTTGCCTCCGGCATGCAATCCGCCAAAGTTGAAGGTTAACATACATCGGCAGCTTCGCCATTCTCCCCACTTTCCCTAATTACTTTCTGTATCACCTTCTTGCCATGCTGTGCTTTGCATCATAGTTTATAGGATATCTCCTGAGCTTGGCTGAGCAATGCAAAAAACAAAAGAAGTCACACTTTCTTAACCTGCCAACGAAGTTATAGACGTACAAGGCATGTATTGCATCCGGTCTGTGACTGCTATTTTAAATAATTGTAAATTTTTAATTCCTGTATTTTACAAAGATACAATTTATGATGATTCGTGAATTTGAATAAAGTACGTTTCCCTAGTTTTACAAACTAAAATGGATGATTTGGAAGTTTTACATTTCCACCATTTACAAATCAAAACAAAATGAATAATCTAACATCTTCTATGACTCTCGAGAGTCGCAAAGAACGTTGAGAAACTTTCTTCGTTGCGAGTGGACACACTCGCTAATCTGTTCAACTCATATCTTTTAAATTATAAATTTTGTGCACTTGACATTTGCGAGTGGTGATGACGAGTGGCTTCAAACTTTTGTTCAGTTTTCAGCATATACCATTTTTAAACCACAGTTGTCCCCCCCCCCCCCCCCACTCACCGGAATCCTGGATCCGCCACTGAAAAGCAGAGTTACAAAACAATTTGACTATCCTGAACCGTCTTAAAACTTGGGAACTATTTTGTTTTAAACAGTTTCTGGAAAGATTTTAACAAAACCTTAGCACTATCTGTAAAACTCTTTCGTGTCAGATCATATTCTTCCAAGTGGAGGATTTGGTAGAAAAGTGGAAAGTAATTTGGGAAATATTCAGAGAGAGCTATTTACATCGGATATCGGTACACAAAATGCTCCTCATGTTCCGTTCTCTCTCGGAGTTTTACTATATATATCGCATAACTCTCGCAATTATCCTGATTGTAATTCCAGGAGTGATTTCGACATTTTCGTTGGTGATGAAGGTTTAGAAATAAGAGATAACTGGTCTGTAAAATTGGAAGACGTTATTGACAGTACGTCCTGCATTAAGAAAAATAATTTAAGCGATGATTGTGATATGACGATATAAAAAATGAATTTTGGCCGATTATTTTTAATTTCCATGAAATATCCCTCTTTTTATCCTAGAGTAATTGCTATTTACAGTGGAAAGGGCAAGCCTGGTAATTTAAAAGCATTTTCTGTCTTCACTTGTTGATGAATTCAAAGTACTTATTGAAAATGGAATCGATATCAATGGAAAGAAAATAGACGTTGTATTATTACGACTATTAGAATATATTAAAATATAAATTTAAATCAATATATAAATCACACAGGTTCGAATGGTAGATGCGATACGGAGAACTGTCACATTTATTGACGGTATTGCCTGCGGCCTACTTTTGATACTGTTGCTGTATGAGGAATTATTGCAATAACACGTTCCGCCTCTAAAACATCATTAAATTTATTCATTCGTCCTATTTGTTGGCTCAAAAATGTACAAAGTTAAACGACATCTTTCTTCAAAGTGATCCTTGCATTTTATCTAACACAAACGTCAACGGTGGATATTACTGGTTGGGATTATTACGTTTTTGTGTGGGAGTTCTATTACAGTTCTGCAAGAAACCATAGCTATATAGTTTTATACAAGTTATGAAGGAAGCTGAAGTATTATATAAAAGTTTTTTTTTTTTGAAAACAGGGGGAAGAGGAGAAACCCATCCCAAGCACGGAGGCCATAGCGGCCCATTGTACTATCCTGAATTCCATTCACCAAAACTTTCCTGTCTTCTTAATGATGCGCATCAGGTCTTGGTGAGGATGGTTTTTCAATTCATCCACAGATAGAAGGGGAGATCTTAGAGTATCCAGTTTGCTCCGGGCGAAGGCCGGACACTCACGCAGAAAGTGTATGGTTGTCTCAGGCTCTACATCCAGGCCGCACAAACACTCAGGGCTGTCAAACACTCCCATTTTTGTTAGATGAGCGTAAAGTGAGCTGTGGCCGGTCATGAAGCCAACCACAGTTCTACGGCGGGCTTCGGTCCGAGGAACGGTGATTCGGAGGCAGCCCTAGCTAAAAGGTCACCCCTTTAGTTTCGTATAATCCCCATGTGACCAGGAACCCATAGGAGGGACACCTTGTTGTGAAAACATAACTTATCTACTGATGACCTGCAATCCCCAGTAACTTAGATTTTATTCGAGGGCCATTCAAAGCCATCAAGGCTGCCTGACTATCCGAAAGGATAGCGATGTCTTTCCCCTTAATTCGCATATAAAGGGCCAACTTTCTGCCATTACGATGGCGAAGACTTCAGCCTGGAAAACAGTGGTGTGTCTTTCAAGTGAGTACTCCATCCCAAAATCAGGCTCAGGAAAGTATACACCTGCTCCAGCTCCCTCATTAGTGAGAGAGCCGTCGGTGAAGATTTTTAGAGCAGACCGGGGAAGGCTCGATAAGGCAGAGAGAGATATACATCCAATGCACAACCCTCGGCCTCATGCCCCATGTGCATGGCCGCATTAACTTTTCCTCTACGTGCAATCGCCATGTCAGCTTCGAGGCAGGGAAGACCACAAGGTGCTTGACATGAGGAGAGAGTTACAGAGTGTGTCCGAAAAGCTTTGGATGAACAAAGTACCCCAGCTTACGTCTTTTGGAGAAGAGCACCAAGCTACACTTTGTTGGGTTCACTGTCATATCATGACGGGTGCACCAGTCCTCAACAATATTGAGGCCTCGTTGCATGAAGGCACAGGCAGAAGCCATGATATGCCTGGAAATGAGCAGAGGGATGTCATCCGCATACGCTTCACAAGAGAATCCCTCGTTTTCAGCACCGTGATGAGTGAGTCAACCAACATACAACAGAGTACTGAGTATAGCACGCCACCTGGCGTGCAGCCTCTCTCCACCAGCACACTGAGAGAGGTACGGCCGCCTACATCCACAGTTATGTATTGTCGTCTTAACCTTTGGTGGATCCATCGCACAACAGTGCGGTCAATACCATGTCGACGAGCTGCCTCACATAGCGACTCGGGGGTAGCCTTGTCAAAAGTCCCCTCGACGTCCAGAAAGGCTCCCAAGTTAAGCAGTCCACGATCCACTCCCCGCTCAATGACAGTAACCATTGAGTGGAGAGCCGTCTCCGTAGTTCTGCCCGCCCGTTAAGCGTGCTGTGAGGTGTTTAAGGCAGAGGCCTTTAAGGGTACTCCCTTAATATATTCATCTACCAGACTCTCCAGGCATTTCAAAAGAAATGAGGAGAGGTTTATTGTTCGAAAACTCTTCGGGTCCATGTAGAAAGCCTTTCCAGGCTTCGGAATGAAGGCGACCCTCACCTTCCTCCACATCTCAGGGACATATCCAAAACCGATACATGCCCTGAAAATGGAGTCGATGTATGTGGCCAGCACAACGCTCTCCGCCTTAAGAAGGACTGGCAAAATACCGTCTGGATCCGGGGCTTTCAAGGCCGAGAAGGTTGAAATTGACAATTTCACCTTTTCGACGTCAACTACCTTAGCGGCAGTGGACCAATCTCCACCAGTGCATAGAGGTAGCTGATAATCGAGACCTTCCTGCTGCAGGTCTTCTTCAAGCTTGCAGTCAGGAAAATGCATCGAGAGAAGAAGTCTACAGGCTTCTTTTTTCGATGCCGTAAAGGAGCCATATGGCGTTCTTAGAACACTCAGCCTAGCGCTACGGGTCGCTCCTGAGAGCCCTTAGCAGCCTAACTGGTTCACGATAGCCGTGAAGCTCCTCGCAGATATCTACAAAGGCCTGTCTTTTTGATTTCCTAACAAGCCTCTTGTAGTTACTCTGAGTCTCGCGGTAGGCCAAGAGTTCATAAAAAGCGATAGAGCTGCATGGTGTTATTAAGATTGTCAGAGTAACTATAGTTTTATAAAGCCCTCAAGCGCAAGCATATGATTTTATGGTTTTATAGAAGTTTTAGAAAAATTATTTTGTTTTATTAAAGCTCTGGATAGAGCCAAATTGTTGTTTTAATATCGGCCAATTGTTTTAAAAATTATAAAGCTGCGAATGCCGCCATTTTGCAAAAGCATAAATTTAATGTTTTCTTAATCTATGTATTTGACGCATATATGAATTTTATGCTAAAAATAAAATTAATGGTCTATTATGACAATTTTAAAAATACCTTCACAGTAAAATGTGAAATTATCTAATAATCAAAATTACACCGGACCATAGAACAATGTTAAAAATCTTCACAAATTCACAGGCGCTTTGTACAATTTCGAGCTAAATTTAAAACTTTTACGGAAAAATTTGTTCAACAATAAATTTAATTGCATATATTAGGCGTCAATTTAATTTTCGACAATTTCAATACATTCTAATTTATTTGCCATTTATGATTAAACTTATAAAGATAAACACTTGTTCATTTATAGGATGATATCGCATACCAGCAAAATTATTTGTATATATACATATTTTACATGAGCAGGAAAGAGTCACATACACTGTAAAAAGTACAATAGCCATGTCTAACAGATACATTTAAACTTCTGAAATATAAGTATATGTATGTAAATTTGAAGAACGTTTTCATAGCAATAATAAATCAGTTTTATAAACGCTGCTAGAACGTTTACTCAACACACTTTTACAAAAACTTGTTTTATAAGATGTCTCATATGTGCTGCTAGAGCGTTTCCCGGAATAACTTAAGTATAGTATTAAGATTCTGTAAAGTGGTTGCCGTTGCCTTTATACAGTGTGCCCAAATCGGCTTTATAGAGGTTTTATAGAAACTGCAAGAATGTTATAAATACTAACGTTATATGACGTAAAGTCTTAAGCAGCGTTTACAATGGGAGAATAGATTGGAGTCACCAGATTGCATTTGCTCTCATCATCTCACCAACGTGAGATTAGGAATTTTTCAAATCTGATGCTACTCTGTGAAATCCACTCTGGTGGAAAGCGCGAAGAAACTATATTAAAGTGCAAGCTTGAGATAAGGAAAGACAATGCAATCTGGTGACTCCACTATACTCTTCCATTGTAAACGCTCCTTTATTAAAAGCTGTGAGAATACTCTGGCAACTCTTACAAAATTTGAACTGTTCGTTCGCGAAAAATGGATTTAATATATATTTATTAAGTTTGTAAGTTTGAATACCGAACGCGATGACAAAGCGTCTGGTAAAAACCTATAGAGCTAGATTAAAAAATGTCAGCAACCGGTAACTAAAACTAATGCAATTACATCAGATAGCAAAAATGGGCAACACAAAAAAATGCAATACAAAGCAATTAATGCAGCTGGGCGTGATCCCCACTGGATTTTAAGACCAAATTTGTAAATCATAACAGGTATAGATAAATAAGAATGCGATGCCCAGATAGATATATACAAATGATTGTCATGTATAGTTTACTAATTAAGATCTTAATCTGATGGTTGGGTTATCTTTTAAAACATCATTTCTCAGGAATGAGTGAACAATTTTTAAGATTCAAATGTTAAAGTAAGATTTTTTTTTTATATTTTAAACAAAAGGGAGTAAAATCAGCAAATACATAGTAGTTAGAGCAACTATTTTGAAAGTTTTTACCTCTCATAACCCTGCAAATATTTTACAGAAGAATTCGCTTTCTCGAAATAAGTATCTCGAATTTAGCAATAAATGAAAATTTCGAATTTCCCCCGAGATCCCTTCGTTTCACTGATTCAATTACTAATGAGGGGAAAATAATGAGATCAGGACGACAATTCGGATTATTGCCCGAGATTTCTCCATTTCTCTGATTTTGGCATCCATGCTTCGAATGTACTGCGAGATTCCTTCGTTTATCTGAAAAAGCTTTATATGACTCATCACGTACTGATAATTCTCAAAACTAAAATACATAGATAATTGATCTGTTTAATGGCATGTGCAGGTATGTATAGTGTTTATCTGGAGAAAGTGTTATAATTAAAGGTGCCATGAAGTGATTAAGATAGTAATGTCCACGTACATTATTTCCATTTAAAATGAATAAATGTCCATTTTCATGGCTCTAATAAATATCCGTAAAAACTCGGTTTACGAGAATCGCTTACGACACGATAATAACTCGCTTCTCTTAATATATAAGAAATAAATAACCCCAGTAACCCAAACACATTGTGCATATTTAACTTCGTTTTAACCATCAATTTCGGTACGTCTTGAGATCTAAAGGAATTCGCTATCGAGAGAGAATCTCGGGTTGATATGTCGGGAATCACGTTCCTTTTATTTCTCTGGTAGTCTGTTTTCCATTCGATGTCGAGTTCGTTCTCAAAGTTTAAAATCGTTGACAGTTGACAGCTTTAATGGAGATATAAAAGGTCACATATACTATATAAATATTTCATACTTAAGTAAAACTGTTTTTAGACTATGTGTGTTTGTGTAAAGTATGTCGACTTTCCAAGATATTTAACAGCAATCCAACATTAAATTTAATCTTGTAAAAATAAGTGTGACCTATGGCACCACAACTTTCAAAACGTCTAAAGTTTTATAAAATGTTCAGACCTGTCCTCCCTTTATGGCACGTTGGTTGCTGTCTTTTATTTTTTTACATTCTTCAGCAAGAATTTCCTTGAGCTGCCCTTTTTTTTTATAAAGCTAACTCATCTTCAAAGATTTGTGTCTACTTTGGCTTTAAAAGAAAAGCCCCCCACGTTTTGAGTTTACTTATTTTTTTTTTTCAAGTAGAACATTTGCGACATCGTTGCAAAGCTGTATATGTATACAGCTCCATTCATATATCAAACAGGATATATCCGTATCATTTAGATGTCCATTTAGATAATGCTTAAAAATGGGAGGCAAGTATGAAATTATTCAGTCGTTTATTCCTTCGCGTGAAATGCTAATATCTTCTTCAGGAGGGGGGTGGAATACCATTTTTAAGCAGTTTATCCAGTTTCTTGCATATGTTTATTTTTATTTATTTTTTTCTAAGGATTCTTTCACTTATAATTGAATGGTATTAGGTTTTCTCGAAAAATAACAACATCAATGTTTGATAGGGATTAATAGTAAATTCAGAAAATTCATTTCCCCGATTTTCTGATGTATTTGTACGTAGCGAAAAATGTAGGAATGAAGGATTCGCAAAGATATCTCTGCTGATTTTATTATTTACAATTGTACAGACATGCATACATACCTACCAGGATAGCTGGAAGATTTTTCTTAATCTGGCTAAGCTTCGTGATAATAGTTAAAGCTGCTTTCGAAAAATCTAACCAGAGAGCAACGATTTCAGTGGCTGTAAATATATCCAGGGAGTTGTGAAAAGCGACTCAAGCAGGACTAAATATGTTGAAGTTGTGCATTAAGATTTCTCTATGCAAAGCTCTGAAGATGCACCATGTAATCCTAATCGCATAATACAAACCTTGACAGATAGCAAAAAATAAAAATGGGCAGGAAATTTGAGACTATTGTGTTGAGTATTAAAGGAAGGTATGATAAACAGATCGCTTAAAAACATGCAGATCTTAATTTCAGGAAAGGAACTTGGATTGCCAAATGTTCGACATGCGCACTGTTTTTTAATTATGAAGTATTGACTAATTTTAAATGTGCGGCCGAGCTTTATTTTAGTATGTAGAAATGTGCTCGGGTTGAATAGAAAGAATTCTGGAAGGAATTATAGAGATTAGAAGTAACAAATGCGTCCGACGTTACATTAGTACTTCAGGAAATGTGTATTTGAACTTATCATGTCATCATCGCTTAATCGAAGAGGTTTTATTTTGGACTTCCTAACAGACTATCCAAGGCATCTATATGGAGTAAGAATATCATTTCGAAAAGACTTGTTTTTTTTGTCATATTTTTATCGCTCTTTTTTGTTTTTTTATCTTATATATTTTATTAGGTAAGGAAAATTGTATCGCGAGCCGAGTTTATTCGTAGCATCTGTTTTCCAAAAACAGGGCGAGGAATCTGTCCTGCAGAAATGAATTTTTGACAGGAATAACACCGCTTATAGTTGCAAAAAAATAGCTAAAACAATGTTGAAAAATGGAAACATATATCCCTTATTATTAGAACATATCATATGTACCCACCAGTCTGTTAAAAACAAATATGGCCTGCAAATTGCATCGAATATTTTAAAACTTACTATTGATACTTTAAATTAAATATATTCCAATTCGCTCCGCCCGCCACGCGAGTATATTGAGTGAATTAATCATTGGACAATGATTCTTATTTATAGCATTACCATGGAAATCCACTATAGAATCGAATGAATACCAAAAACTGAAGATGTTTTCATATAAGTGTGAAACAGAACTGAACCTTGCGGTGCAAACAGGGATCAAATTAACTTGAATTTATTCAGCAAAAATAAAATTTCCGATTCACCTTATAATGGTTAAAGTGTTACCGAAAAACAGAAATGGAATAGAAAAGGTAAAAATAACCACATGTAAAAACAAAATGGGGGCGGGGGGGAATGGGATAGTAGGTAGTTGTAGAATAATAAAAGGTTGGAAGGGATAAATAGAGTAATGCGTGCCCAGTAAAAAGTACATGAATTCATTCTAAGTAGTGATCTCGTGGACTCTAGAGTATAAATCAATTAAACAAAATCAGAAAGTGTAGTGAAGTAAATATTTGGTGAGTGCTAAGCTAAGATTTAGTTGTAGATTGTTTTGAGTGTTTTTATGCTTTATGCGAAATGTGTTTAGAGAAATCTCGCGCCGGTGCGCTTATCACGGCGAGATGTGAGCAGATGTTGGGGAAAAGTCTCACGTCGGTGCGCTGAACACGGAGAGCTGCTTGGGGATTTATTCAGGGATATTGCGCGGCCGTGTTAGACACGGCGTCATGATCTTATTTCCTCAATCCCCCCATTATGCCAAAGGTTGACTATCACGACGGTGCGCTTAACACGGTGAGAATTCGATCTGGAGAATCCCTTACCAATTCACTGCCATCAACAACGCAAGCGATATTTGGTATTCGGGTTTTCTATACAAAGCGTAAGTGTGAATGTAAATGTGAATGTACCTGTACGGTGCTCACTGAGTTTTAGTTACTCAAACCTTGCCTTTATTTCCCTTTTCAGAGGAGACAGGACAGCAGGTCGGGAAGGTAGACGCAAGAAGGAAGGAGTACCCTGGGCCCTGAATCTTGAACAATTTTAGTTGTATGTTCACAAAATAAAAATGCATTTTTATAAAGTAAAAAAAATCTTTTCATCTATATAATAAAAGAGATTATGACGAAGACGATAGGTCTACTCTCATTAGCTGGGTATAAGCTCCGTAGAGGTTTATTAAAGCATATCTAATAAATTGAGAAAAATGATACCTAATAGCGCAGTGCCACGATTAAAAATGGTTTTCGATGTCATCCCTAGATCAGATTTGTAGGTATTGCACCAATAGTGTTGACATTTACCTGGGTTAGTTATTTTATTATCGAAAATTTAGAGGAGCCAAACAAAGGCAGATATATGCCATTTTTCGAAACAAAAGATTCAGGATTGCGCTCACTGAATTTGTTGTTTTCGTAAAGTAGAGCAATGGCAACGGGGACATAAATATATTAAGGACTAAATTCAAGACGATATTCAGTACTACTTCACTACTCTTAACGATCGCTACAATGTACCTTATGTTTATCCGAAAACATTAGTATATTACGATTTTATGTCAAATGGTTAAATAGATCAATAGCCTCAATGCGAAATAGTTTTCGATTGAGTGATACACCAACAAGTAGGATTCCGAACTATCCAAGACTACACAATTTCCAATTCCAAATTTTTTTGGATCTGATGTGGCTGTGGACTTAATTAATTTTGCATAAAATCTTACTAGAGATCATCTGCATCTATCTGCGAGTAATATTTCTTGCTCTAATAATTTGATAATTCGATCGATTCCGGAAAAGATAGTTACTTCTAATACCTTTGTCTACATGATTTCTGCTCCGAAAATATCTTTAATTACATTACATAAAACTTGCGTAATTTCAAAATTGATTTTGCTTCATTTAGCGTCATACTTCCTCTAAACGTTTCCACATAATTTGACCTCATTCTGTTTTTTGTTGCTATACATGAAAAAATCGTCTTTAAATAGAAAATTTACTTTAACTTCAGAACTTTTCTTTCTTTGTTTTCATCAAGTTTTCTAAAAAAGAAATTTCTGCTGATGGTAGTGCGTTACAAGGAGGTAGGGGTACTAACCAAAACATTTTGTCAGCTCTAAAGATATTACAATTGAGGGAAAAAGGCATATGATAAAAAAAAATAGAAGCAAAACCATTAATTTACAAGGACTAAGGAGGAGATAAGAAATGTCTGGAATTTCTAAACAATTAAGAAAGAAAATAGAATAGGATAAGATGATATCGCACTCGCTGAACTTTGGTGCCATAAAAAGCATTTATCAGATGTTCAATTTCCTTAATGACTAACCCAAAAGAAGAAAAAAAAAATAATACAAAAACTAGTGGAAGGAAAATATAAAAGTAAAACTTTTCGTGAAGTTAAATTTATTTTTCATTAGAACAATCGGAATTTTATTGATAAAAGTATAATTAACATACAAGTGTATCATCTCATGAGGATGTTAAAGATTCCATAGATCGGGAAGGGTAGAAAAGTTTATATAGTGTCTAAACCAGTCAAGGGGAATAGGGGGAACAAGGAAATTGAAAAAATCAATAAATAATTCATGGTTAGAGCACTTCAGTTCCAAGTATGTTGAAATTATGTAACTTTTCGAAAAGATATGTAAAAAATATTTTTCTTCGGTTTGGAATTGATCGAATATTTGACCGTTTTATGGCATAAGTACTAAACAAAAATGTTTACATGAGCAAAACTAAACTTGACTAGCTGGTTTGAGAGACTTTTTTAATCTTCATAAATTTCGCATTACATTCCGTAAAAAATCAATTTAATGATATTTTTACTATTAGACTACAGTAACCACAATAAAAAACCAATAACCAGTATAAAATATTGGTGAAAAACGAATATCGTCCATAGCAATCCCACAAAGAGGTTACCATATTTGGCTTGGTTACGAAAACAATTTTCTTTGAAAAATCAAAATTTGCAAAATTTCTGCTCATTTTAAACCTGGGGTAGAGACTCTTAGATTAGAAAGTTCTAAGAGATTGAATGGATCTGCAGCTAGGACCTCCTCATAAAAAGTGTGTTTAAGCAGGTAAGAGGGGTATTGGTAGTACATTTAAAATGCCATACTGTAAATAACGCCAAAATATTAACGAACACATTCTTAAAAACCTCTTGAACCAACCAAACTAAAGCCTCGTTTTCATCCTTAAGGTAATTCAGTCAAGTAAGTCAAACCATTTCCTTTCTCATCTTTTCCATCGACTTTCAAAATGGTGCTATACTACTCTAATTTCTTTAGCAAATTCACTTAAGCCGAACGTAAGTTCGAACATATTGTACTTTTCACTTAACATTAACCCGTAGCGATACATTTGACTCGAATATGAACTATTATGTTCGGATATAGAAAAGTGTCAGATAATCAGCTGTTCTGACAGACGGTTAACCTATGTCTGTAAATCTTATTTCTCAAAGGCATTCAAATGAAAAATTGGAAATATATTAATTACGGCAAGCACATAATTGCTGTAAGGAATGAAGAAGAATTATGGAATCCTGCGTTATTCAAGTGTATAGAGATATTTTATTCTGGAATGAGCGATGGAAACAAATTTCCGTACTGATTATGGGCGAAGAGTTAGAGGCGCCGCATAAGCAAATTCGGTAATTTATTTAGGGAACAGAATTTAAAAAGAGCATATTCTTGTAGACCTTCAAGCAGAATGGAAGCGGTTACGTGAAAAATATATGCGGAAAGAAAAGAAATTAGAGAAAAGTTGCAACAGTGGATCAGTGGGTGGAGTTACTTCGAAGTGGGAGCAATGTCAAGCAATGTGGTTTGGTGATTTCGCCTATAACAACAGAAGGTTATTTTTGTATATATTTGTGAAAAAAGTTGTAAGTTTTTCCCATTGTAGGACATTCTCGAACTTGCAAACGTGCCAAATTCCATCGAAAACAAATACTGAATCTAGGAGTAGTAGAAGGTGTCATAACGAGTAGACATATGAAATTCTTGCTCCGGAAAAATTGTTAATTTAGTCGCTATATCCGATATTCCTAAAATTGTTTGTATATTGCTCGTATTCTACATTTTGTGTATGCGGTTTTGTTATTATTTTAATAAATTCGGTCAATCTGTAACACTGCTCCCCGTTAATAATGAAGCCTAAAACTATTAAGCAGCGTAGACCATCAACCTCATCCGACGCCTCAGGGGATTCACTACTAGCAAAAATGGAGACATTGCTAACGATAGACTGCAAGCTCTAGAAAATAGTATATTGGTAAAATTGCAAAACATTGTCGACAATTTTGAACAGCGGATTAACTCTCTGTCAAGTGAGGTGGTAAATTTGAAGGCCTTGTGCGAGGCGCAACCATGCAAAATTGGTGACTTTCAACAAGTGCTTAGGCAGACCAATGTTATCGTAAAAGGTATTCCTTTTGTAAAGTCAAAGAAGCCTACCGAGATAGCATATACAATTTGTTCCCTAATTAATCATATTCCAACGCCGTACATCAATGCATTTAGAATTAAATTCAGGGCTGGGAACGAAGGCAACAATACTAATAAGTCACCGATTATTTTAAAATTTTCAAGTGCTACTGAGCGACGTTCTTTTATGTACCAATACCGTACACAACAGAAGCAATTGACGCTGAATGCAGTTACCAATGATTTTTCTTCCATCAGTCGTATATACTGTTTAGAGAGTGTTTTGCCTATGATTAGTACAATGCTGCAACGAGTTCTGAGTATGCGACGAAGATATGCTGGAATCTGCATACACAAGTAATGGGCCTGTGCTTGTTAAAAAGAAAGGCAATCAATCGCCGCTAAAAGTGACTGACCTTGGACAGCTGGAGAAAACATTCGATTATGATAATTCGTGATTTAAGTGTAATATCTAGTTTTTTATTATTGATCTAGTGTTAAATCTTGAATCTTATTTTTCATTATTCTATTTGTTTTTTATTATTTCGTCATTGATTTAGAGTTAGAGCCTGGACTTTATTATTCTTATTTAGTGTTAGATCTTGAATATTTTATTCTTGTTTGGCATAATATTTTCTTGCTTACCTTTGAATTTCTATGGTTAGTGTAATATTTTTCTCTGCATTTCTGGGTTTCTTTTGTGTTTCATATCAGTATTGTGAGGTTTATTTTGAAATGATGTTGGCTGTTCTCGTAATAGCTGCTCCAGGTATATTTGTCAATTCAACGATGCAGTGTCTTCATCTGAATATTTCTGCGTGCCTTTGTATGCCCTCTCTCATATACAGCATTAAAAGATTACCGACTTAAATGTGACGAGAGCGGTGCTCAGGATATTTTCTGCGAACCCATTAGTGGGTTTAACAACTGCTATTTTAATGCTAGGACCTTAATATCAAAATTTTGTGAAGTATATGAAATGTTTGTGGATGCAAATGTTCATTCGATTCTAATATCCGAAACGGGGTTAAGGAATATATTTCGTCGAAAGCAGTGGGAATTCCGCGATATAAATTGTTTAGGCATGATCGCGTGCATCGTAGGGGCGGTGGGTAGCTGTTTACGTTAAAGACTGCCTTAAAGCTAGGATTGTTAAGAAACCTATTACGCCTTTCGATGAATTCGGTTGAGCTCGACAATTATATATAAGGAATTTCTGCTCTTTGTTTTTAATTATTTCACGAATTTAAATTAATTTTATGCATTGCTAAATTGTAATAGTATGATAGGGTCAAGCGATCTCCGTTTGAAAAGTTTATTAATTATTAATTGCTACATCCTAAAATAATCGTATGATAGCTAAATTTGTAAGGGTATTATGGGGTCAAGCAGTAAATGTTGAAATAACTTCAATATTATAGCATTCTTCACCAGCTCTATACCGACTCTCTTTAAAAGTTTCCCGAACGTAATCGATCGACTTCTGTTCTGCGTAAAAGAAAAGGCCAGAGAGAATGATGATGGTAGCTCGCCAATCTGATGTCCGAAGTATTCGTGCACGCTGTCTGAATTGGGAAGCACTATAAATGCCCCTTTCGATAATTCGAAACCTGACGAAAGCAGAATTAACTTCGATCAGTGTTGGACAGCCTTGCGATCTATGACCCGGAAGTGGCAGACGCGGCATTTTTTTTGAGAGCGCCATTCATTTTTCAAGTTTGAGACGAGAGCGCATCGGCAGCAGACAGTTTTTAAAGTATTTTTGACTTTGCTCGTGGATTATCGCTAATAATCGAGGACATCGACAATTAAAAAGAGTTTCGGTTGTGCTGGGAAGATCCATCATCGTGGGACAAATTAAGATCAGGAATAAAATAAGATCAGGTGATGTGTTATTATCATTTTGCTTTTCTTTTCATAGTTAAATTCGCCGTTTTGTAATATTCAATTTGGAGAGTGATTGTCGGTACTGCTCCCCCCCCAAATGTTCAATCATTTCTAACTTTACGCAAGATTTTGTTAGTCGGACTGTGTCAAAATTTTTTTTATCTCTTATTCTAATAAAGTTGCCATTGAATTACTGAAATAATTGTTGAGTTTCATGGTTTCCCTCCTAATTGAACAAAAACCATGTGGCGCCCAAAACTAAATAAAAAAGAAAAAAAATAAATAAAAAAGAAAAAAAAAGAAAAAAGATCAATCTAAAGTAAAATAACCCCCCCCCTTCCCACTAAGCTCCCAAACAGGCCAGCAGAGCCCACTGTTACGTCGTGAAGGGTAACGTAACATTTTGGCGCCCAACGTGGGGCGGTTGTTGGTTAACGATTTGTTCAATTTACCGAATTGTAGTCCCGTTAAATTTAAAATTAAGAAATAAAATAGAATTCTATGCTTATAAGTCAATTGAAAAGATGTCGAGCGAAGAGGATTTGTTTGCGGAGGAAGATGTATCTTCATCATTTATTCAAGATGAAATCTCTGAAGATCAAAAATCGTTAACAATTAGTGAAACCGATTCGGACGAAAAGGAAGAAATTGTAAAGGTCAACCGAAAATCTAAAAAACGTATAATTATTAGTAGTGACAGTGATGACAGTGAAGCAGAACAAGAAAAGCAACCACCGTCTTCACATTCTCATAAAAACAGCTCAAAGTCATCTATTGTAACAAGTGATGATAGCGTAGTGTATGAATCGGACCAACAGTTCCCTTCTACTTCTTCCAAATCTGCAGCGCAGCAGTTTGCGAATGAAACTGACGATGAGGAAAACTTTATTGAAAGGCAGGCATTGTCCCCTCACACATGGCAAAGTATTAATGGATTTCGTCCAAGAGATTTATCTAGTGACGAACCTGAAGAAAGCGTTGTTGAGGATGATGGTGTACAACCACCATCGCCAACTGTAGCATCTACGTCTAATAGCAAAATTGCTGTAGATTCAATTTTTTCAGACTTGGAAGAAGAGTTACACAGCCTTGATCTGGTTCCGGAATCAGTTGAGACTCGCAATCCAACAATTCTGAATCGCACAAGCGCAAATTTTAATGTATCCATTGCCAATAAGCATTCGTCCACGTTGTCTGAAAATGATAAAAATCTTCAAACAGCAGTCAGTTCCCAATACAAGAAGAGATTTCGGATGAAAATAATAAATCAAATAATGAAGTTGTTGAAATTAGTAGCTCGACGGATTCATCGATAGAAATCACATCAACTCCCATCGTTGAAAAGGAATTTCAATCCAAGATCCAAGCCGAACTTATTGGATCACCCCGTTCTACCCGACCAATTAAAAAGATAGTGTCCAAAGAATATTACGAAAAAGAATTGCGGAGATTGGAGGAGTTGAAGAATGATCTTATTGCTTGTGATAACGTGATGGATACCTTTGGATCGAAATTGCCAGACAAAGGAAAAAGGTTGTCTGTTAGATCTGAGGAATTGAAGCAGAAAATTAAGAGGCAGGTCGAATTCATGTCGACCCTAGTTATTGATCAAAATGCGCCATCTTGGTCAGAGTTATCCGCAGCAGTAAATGAAATTCAACCTAAATATACGGGAAAGGTTGGATTAGCTAACTTCAATACTCAAAAGGCGTTAACAGTAGATCGCTTAAAGGATATACATGGCTCATTAGAAACTTTCCCTACTGAGGATGAGTTGGCAGAACCGCCAAAAGGATTAAAAGTTAATTTAATGAATCATCAAAGGCACGCACTTGCCTGGATAAATTGGAAAGAAGTTTTGCCAAAAGAAAGACGTCAAGAAATTCTACGTAGGTCACACGATCTTCCAACTTCTGGGCATACCGGGGTGAGTAAGACTTTCGAGCGTGTAGCACAAAGATACTACTGGCCAAAAATGAGAAGCGACGTTTCATCATATGTCCGAAAATGTGAAGTCTGTCAGCGTAACAAACCCGATCGCAGGAGACCAGCTGGCCTTATGGCAACTAGAGAAAATGCCCAATTGCCATGGCAGACCATCTGCGTCGAGTTCGTAGGTCCCTTTCCAAAATCCAAGCATGGCTATGTGTATATACTCACGGTGATCGACCAGTTTAGCAAATTCCCACTGTTGTACCCGCTTCGTTCAGCTACAAGCAAATCTGTAATACAATTCCTCGAGGACTATGTGTTCCTAGTATTTGGAGTTCCCAACTATCTAATATGTGACAACGGGGTACAATTTAAAAGTCACGAGTTCCAGAAGTTTGCAACTACTTATGATGTTACGATAAAATATACGCCCTTTTACCATCCTCAAGCGAACCCCGCTGAAAGGACAAACCAAACGGTTAAAGCGATGTTGCGAGCGTTTGTCTCAGACAATCACAGGGAATGGGATAATCATTTAGCTAAAGTAGCGTGCGCTATTCGTACTTCCGTCCATGAAGCTACTAAGTTAACTCCATATTTTATCTTGTTCGGCAGAGAAATGGTTATGAGAGGTAGTAAGTCTAGAATCTCTTCACCGAGCAGTCGTATTACTGACCCACTGTTACATTCCAAAGGTTTAGAAGAAGTTCGGGCAGATGTTAAGAGAAGGCTAGATAAAGCAGCTCGAGTAGGAAAAAAGTTTTATGATTGGCGAAGGTGAGATGTTGTATATTCTCCGAACGACTGCGTCTGGAGGAAAAATTTCATCTTATCTGACGCCACGAAGTATTTTAATGCAAAGTTAGCTCCAAAGTATATCGGACCTTTCCGAGTTTCACGTCGTTTGTCTCCATGGACATATGAATTAGTAAATGAAAACGGGAAACACCAAGGCGTTTGGCACAGCAAGGACCTAAAACCCTATTCCTCCAAAGAACCAATTGATTGACGCGATGTGTGAGTAGGTTTTATTAATGAAAAGAAAAATCGATGATCGTTGAACAGTGTGTTGTGGAAAGGAGAATTACTTATTTGCATAACTGTACCTACTAATTTTTTGCATAAGGAATACCTTCCTTATTTTTGTTTTGTTGCATGATGCTGTGAAGTCATGTATGAAATTTTGACTTGGATTGCAGGATGTGTGCTTTTGATTCTGATAGCGGTAGCTGGTTGGTCAAGATCAATTAAGATTCCAGCCAATGCAGCAATATTTTTTTATTTTAATTTTTTTATTTTTGTTTTTCCTTTTTTTCTTTCAATTTTGGTTTTTTTACTGCATTTTCCGGGGTCGGGAAGGCGAGGAAGTTCTATGGCTCATTTTGGTTCGTTCAACACTCCCAGGGACAGACCGAGAACACTCACAAAGGAATGTAAGAAGAAAATGGGCCGCATCTAGGACGTCTGAATGAAAGTCTTGTGTTCGAGAAATACCTTCAAGTAGGAGGTCTTCACTTAGTCAATATTCGTTTGGATTCGTAAGTTTTGAGAAGATTTCGGAGAAATCTTCTGGAAGATGAGGAGGAAATATTACGCCTCTCGATGAATTCGGATGAGCTCGACAATAATATATAAGGAATTTCTGCTCTTTGTTGTTAATTATTTCACGAATTTAAATTAATTTTATGTATTGCTAAATTGTAATAGTATGATAGGGTCAAGCGATCTCCGTTTGAAAAGCTTTATTAATTATTAATTGCTACATCCTAAAATAATCGTATGATAGCTAAATTTGTAAGGGTATTATGGGGTCAAGCAGTACCTGTTGAAATAACTTCAATATTATAGCATTCTTCACCAGCTCTATACCGACTCTCTTTAAAGTTTCCCGAACGTAATCGATCGACTTCTGTTCTGCGTAAAAGAAAAGGCCAGAGAGAATGATGATGGTAGCTCGCCAATCTGATGTCCGAAGTATTCGTGCACGCTGTCTGAATTGGGAAGCACTATAAATGCCCCTTTCGATAATTCGAAACCTGATGAAAGCAGAATTTACTTCGATCAGTGTTGGACAGCCTTGCGATCTATGACCCGGAAGTGGCAGACGCGGCATTTTTTTTTAGAGCGCCATTCATTTTTCAAGTTTGAGACGAGAGCGCATCGGCAGCAGACAGTTTTTAAAGTATTTTGACTTTGCTCGTGGATTATCGCTAATAATCGAGGACATCGACAATTAAAAAGAGTTTCGGTTGTGCTGGGAAGATCCATCATCGTGGGACAAATTAAGATCAGGAATAAAATAAGATCAGGTGATGTGTTATTATCATTTTTCTTTTCTTTTCATAGTTAAATTCGCGGTTTTGTAATATTCAATTTGGAGAGTGATTGTCGGTACTGCTCCCCCCCCCCCCCCCCAAATGTTCAATCATTTCTAAATTTTTGCAAGATTTTGTTAGTCGGACTGTGTCAAAATTTTTTTTATCTCTTATTCTAATAAAGTTGCCATTGAATTACTGAAATAATTGTTGAGTTTCATGGTTTCCCTCCTAATTGAACAAAAACCATGTGGCGCCCAAACTAAATAGAAAAGAAAAAAAATAAATAAAAAAGATCAATCTAAAGTAAAATACCCCCCCCCCCCACCCCCCCCTTCCCACTGAGCTCCCAAACAGGCCAGCAGAGCCCACTGTTACGTCGTGAAGGGTAACGTAACAAACCCCACAATAGCCCAATCGAATTTCTTGCAGATAAAGTAATTTGCACGTCTGAGAAATTACTACTGTTTACCGTTTACTCTTCGCCGGGAATGCTTGCTTTAGATAATGCTAAAGAACTAGAGGCCGCTCTCTTGCACCTCGGTCAAAGTTACTCCAATATAGTGGTGGGTTGAAATTTTAGTATGAATTTATTATATAGCAGCACATCCGCGGACAGTTTCGTGCATTTGTTTCAATCATACCATCTACAGGTAATCAATAATGGTTTTTCAACTTATCACAATACCAACAATCCATCTCTACTTGATTATTTTTTCACTGCCGATAAAAACTGCGTTCTTTTTCATAACCAGCTAAGTCCTCCTAGTGTTGCTTTTATCCTACGCCCAAGATAATAAAGTATCGATCATACGATGGTGTGAATGTTCAAAATCTACTTGAGGAAGCATCCACTATGTCCTGGGACGCTATCCGTAACTGTGCATCCATTGATGAGAAATTAACATTATTTTATAAATTCTTATTTAATTTACATGATAAGTATTCTCCTATATGAAGTAAACAGATTATCCCTGGTCATATTCCTTGGTACTGTGATAAAATTGAATATATTATTGCTGAAAGAGAATATCTGTTCCGTAGATACAAAGCCTGTAAGTCGAATGAAAGCTTTTTACGATATAAGGCAGTCAGAAATCATCTGAAATTAGAAGTGCGAAGAGAAATTATATGAGCAGATTACTAAACCCTTCTCTTTCCTCAAAGAAGCTATGGTCAAATCTGAAACAAAGCGGGGTATACGGAAAGGATCTACATTTTTGCGATTTTGATGCCGACGAACTCAATTCGTATTTCACTTCATCCCATTCCTTTCCATCACAAAGATTTTATAATGCTGTCCATGGACTTTTGTGATGACTTCAGTTTCCGCTGCGTATCTCCAGAAGAAGTTGTCTAAGCTGTCACTTCCATCAAGTCAAATGCAACAGGCTCTGATGACATCTCGCCGAAATTTTTTAAGATGTTGTTACCAGCTATTCTAGGTAGTTTAGTTTTTATTGTCAACTTGTGTCTTACCGTTTCTCAGTTTCCTGTATCCACTAGTGACTACCGGCCTACAAGTTTGATTTGCTTCCTTAGCAAAGTTCTTGAAATGCTTTTATATGATCAAAGTCTTAAATATATATCAGACAATAACTTCTTATCGAAAATGCAGTCTGGATTCCGTGCAGGTCACAGCTGCGAAACAGCTATATTAAAAGTGACCACTGATATTCGCTTTTCTCTTGATAAAAATTTAATGACGACTTTAGTATTAATATTTCACTAAGGCATTTGATTCGGTTAATCATTGCATACTTCTCCAGAAGTTACGCAAAGTATACAAGTTTTCTAACTTTGCCATTAAAGTTATTAGTGAGTTCCTATCTGGCCGGTTTCGGAAGTAAAAATTGGCGACATTAAGTCTAATTGGAAAAGGACTACCAGCGGAGTGCCGCAAGGCTCTATTCTTGGTCCACTTCTCTTCTCACTTTTTATAAATGACCTTCCTGATATTATAGAAGACGTGAATATCCATTTATATGCTGACGATGTGTAAATATATATCCTCGTGGGCAGCTAATAATCAGCTCCTGTTAAATCCTGCTAAATCATCGTGCTTGTTTCTTTATAATGGTAATTTAAGTTCGGCGGATATTCCTAATATCTATTTAAATGGCGTAGTGTTGTACTACACAAGCAAGGTGAAGAATCTGGGGGTAATTTTTAACAGCAAACTGGAATGTTGTGACCAAGTGAACTATTCTCTGCAAAACATTTATGGAGGACTCAAACAGCTACGACTCTCGGGTAGTTTATTGTCTATTAACTTAAAAATAAAAGTTGTAAAATCATTGCTGATACCTCATTTTACTTGCTGCAGAACAAAATACCCACAACTTTACTCCGAGTGTGACCGCAAGATAAACGTTGCTTTCAATGATTGCGTACGATTTGTCTTTAATTTAAGGCGCCACGATCATGTATCTGGCTACAGCTGCTCTGTCCTCGGATGTACGCTCAATTCCTATCTCGACATGAGAGCTCTGCTGTTTTTTCATAAGCTGTTGAAGTCGCGGGTTCCTTCATATCTGTATCAGCATTTGCATTTTCTGCATACCACTCGTGATGAAACTCTACTTATTCCTCATATGCGATATGTGGTTGGGCAGCGTTCCTTTTTTGTTTATATTTCTCATCTGTGGAATACACTTCCATTTAAGGTGTTTTAACAAGTCATTTTAATTAGCAGTTATGTCTATTCATGGAGCATATGAGCGCGGCCTGTCAATTGGAAGTAAGCCTTTGCATCTACTGTTATCAACTTGTTATTTTATATTATTATTATTATATCTATTACTTATATATTTTACTTTTCACTCATTTATACTAATTCATAAATGAGTGAAAAGTAGGTTCCTTTTAATTTTTATATAATTTCATACTTCTTTAGCATTGAATAGTATATTATCTAAAAGATGTAAGTCTTGTGTATATCGACCTAAATAAATTATTAATATTATTATTCGTTCACAACCTACTGAATGTGGATGTACCTTCATCGGATTATGAGTTAATTTCTAACAATGCATTGGAAGAGGAATTAGTAGAAATATATCCGAACTTGTTGAGATTGAAAGATCACTGGCACCTAAACAAAGTACAAATCTAAAATATAAAGAATTCAGTGATTATGTTGCGAGTGTTATGATGGAGTTTCGCGAGGATAAGGCAAAGATTCTTGAAAATGTTATTCTTCAGGCTATTTTGGGATTTCAAAATGCATAGTTTAAAGTGTTAATAGCATAAATAAATAAACAACAGATATAGAGTCGACTAAAGCAGAGTTTACCCCCAATTTTACAATGCACTTATGCTAAAATAAGCTCTTACTTGACTATGAATCGTTGGCTGCTGACAAAATTGGGAGTTAGTCGATTCTATATATCTATTATTTATTTATTTATTTATGCACGTGAAATATTTTTCTTTAAGGTGCCCAAGATCTGTTTTTATTATATATATACATGAGTATCTTTTTTTTACATTAGGTATACAGGGAATATATATATATTTTTTTTAATGAAATGATTAAAATTAGTCTTTCATTTTTTATTGAATTTATTTCATACAATGTGAATTTTCAGCTAACAACCAACTCCAATGACATAGGATAATAGGACTGCTCAAAATCCAATCTGCTAAAGAGTCCCTATTTCGCAGAGCGTCTTAACTCGCATTATGAGAGCCAAATTGCACTCTATTTAAAACAGAATCGCTTTGAAAACCACCTTGTTGCAGAGTATTCTTTTCCATGTTTGCTTTTGTGATTGTCTGACATTCTACAGGGTTTTCGACTTCGCAAGTCCTGCGAATAAAATTGTGGAAGGCACAAGTAGCTTTAATAATACTATAACCCATTTGACTGTATTATTTATAACCCTATGCAATATTTGAAAACGTCCTGCTAATATACCAAATACATTCTCTATTACGTGCCGGGCCCTTGATATTCGTTAATTGAAGATTAACTGACGATCGGAAAGATTCCTTCTACCAAAGGGGCGAATTAAATATCTCCTTAAAGGAAATGCTTCGTCACCAATAATATAATGAGGAAATGAAGTGTTGCTTTCAGGCAAGATTTTATCCGCGGGAAGCTCTAGCTCTCCATTTTCTAATGCTTTTCCTAAAGTACTTCTGGAAAGTACACCACCTAAGTAAACAATTTACATAACAAATTTTAATATAAGTGATATGAAAGTTCACTGTTACCATCGGATTCAATCTCATAGGCACCAACATTTACGAAGACAAAATTATACCGCGCATCGCATAGAGCTAATAGAATAATACTAAAGTTCTTCTTGTAGTTGAAAAATAAAGATCCACTTTTTGCCG
Organism: Dioctria rufipes; assembly: GCA_963924295.1. Lineage (NCBI taxonomy): Eukaryota > Metazoa > Arthropoda > Insecta > Diptera > Asilidae > Dioctria > Dioctria rufipes. The sequence continues at coordinate 437,947 of CAWUPM010000289.1, forward strand.
GACACTTGATGGTGATGTGTTTTCCATTAATACTGCCACAGCAATTTGGTAAATTCCATATCGAGCAAAAATCATGCTCTGTTTGTTTCCATTCATCCAAGCATGGAATGGAGAGATATTCGTTTTCTAAAGAAAGCCATATTACTTCCGCAGTTTCTCGAACAATATTGCAAATCCCAATACGGAAAGCGTAAAGGCTGCTGTAGTTGTCTTCACTTGCAAGATACCTAGGAATAAATATCAAATATGTTTTCTTCCAGCAATAAGCAGTACCTTGAAGTCAACAAGAGCCTCAGCTCTACTGGCAGTGTTCTTCGGAAGTTTGATTTCGATATGCTGTTACGTACCAATAAAAACAAACTTTGAAACTGTACTCTAGTCAATCGAGTATAATTGAAAAACTTTGTTATCCCTTATTTCTTTAAAAGTTTAAAGTAGTCTCCTTGTAGTATTTCGTTTTGATAGATGGGATTAACCAACAACTGTTTCAGTTTATAAGGCCCCCGGCGAGTTCGTACTACAGACACTACGTTATTAAGTGTAGCAATTCTGCGCTTTTGTTTTTTTTTTTAATATTTTTCTAATTTGATTCCGTGTCAAATGGCGAATGCCAGGAATGGAATCAAGTCAAAAGTTCGAAATTTGCAATAGAATTTACGAAGATACCTGGTACGACAAAATTATCTTATTATCTTTTATTGAAATTTCGGTTGAATTAGAGTTTTCAACTTTATTTTTGTATAAATATTGATAGAAGCAGCACTAAATCCAAGACATAGAGCGTAATTTCTTCTAAGTTGCATAAAATTTATAAGAAATTATTACCTAAATGCATTTATTTTATTTGTGTAAGCCATTTTACTGTTCGATTTTACAAAGTGAACATGAATTAGCATTGTGAACAAATTAAGAGTTAACATTTGCATATAACTTAAGGATGAAAACGGGGCTTAAAAAAACAAAAATTTTCCATTCAAAGTCACCAATACTTCCAAACAAATTGTATCTATTACAAAATATATAGGTCTGGTTTAATCGAGATACATCACTTTTGGCCGCTCCGACATACTACCACATTTTCCATTTTAGATATATCGGTTGGGCATATCTTGAAGTTTTAGGTCACATAAGGGGTAATTCGGCGTAGTTCTAAAGTTATTTTACTATTTTACTATTACTAATAGTTCACAATCTAATTTAGAAGCTTCCCGAGAAAAATACTAATAGTGAACTGACATCAATCTTTGTTTTTCTTTCAAAAGTAAGAATATCATAAATAAGAGAGGCACTCAGCAACTCAGGATACATTTACACAATTAAACATTTTTAATTGTAAGTTTTAAATGGATTTTATTGAATTTTATATAGAAATAAGAAATAATTGTTAAATTGAATTTATTGAATTACTGTAAAAAATATTCGTAAGTTAAATGGATTACAGCACGTTGGAAATACATTTTTTTATTTTGAATTGAAAGAACTGCGTTATCTGTTATACTGGCAAACTCTCCTCTCGTACAATAGCACAAAGAATTAAAAATTCCCTGTAGTCGCACCTACCGACTTTGATCCTTTTACTGCACCAATTCAGAATTTCTCGCCCTACTCTGCTTGTTGGTAAGCCCATCGCTGTATGCAGGAACTATAAAGTGAATTAAAAATTAATGTTTGGTGTCGTATGTCTGCCATAGCATTTTTAGGAAATTAATTGAACTACTTCAAAATTAATTTAGTAAACACCAAAATCTGTTTCCCCATTTAAAAACAGAAATTCCCATCTTCGACCCTAAATCTTCGAGTCTACTTAGGCATCGACATTCAAAAATATATTAAAATTATCACTCAGGCTTCAAGCAAAATGAAAGTGATTACTAAAACAAAATGATTTATTTTATTTGTATTTTAGAAAAGTATTAACATCAAGAAAAAAAACTGCCGAGCTTAGTGTAAATATTCAGCTAACAAGCTCCGTTTAAAAAGCATTTAATTACTGTAAAATAAATTCCAATTGCACGCGTAAAGACGTCCCAGGCCGTTGAAAATACGGATATATGTATATATATATGACTGATTGAGCAGTCGTGCGAAGGGCCATGGAGTTCTGCATACAATGAGGTCCTAACTGTGACCATACACCGTATAGTTTTTAAGATACAGGGTGATTTGTGAAAAACTAGCTTTTTTTCTTAATCACCCTGTAACTCCGAAACGGTTGATATGCCCCCCCCCCCCTGCCATACGATTTTTTGTTTGTTTAGGTGAGTACTATCACCTCCTGCTCTATAGACCACCATGGAGGAAACATCCTGTATATTTGGATACTGCCTGAGAACGCGTTGAAGTGGAGAGCTCAAATTTCGTACTACATGATATTTTCAGAGTAATAACAAATAAAATTTATAAAATGGAATAAATGGGGAACCCATTTTTGGTGTTGCCATATAAAAATTTAGGTTTTTTACGGATACTGTCAAATCGATCATTCCTAGCCATTTTCATTGTACTAAAAACTTCTTCAGAACACAAAATCCTATAATATTAATTGTAATCATTTTTTCTATCTGATGAACGGTTCTAGAAATATATGTGAAAAACTACATCAGAAATCAAACTTCCATAGATCGGTGACCATACGAAATTTTATAGGAGCATTAATCCAGCGCAGTGGTTTTCAATGTGTGCTCCGCGGGGCTCAAGAGCTCCTCGAAAGAGTTAAAAGGGCTCCGTGAAACTTTATAATTTCTAGAAATTGTGATGCAAAAATCCAAATAATTCGCTAAAATTTATATAGGTACATACATACATTTTATTTTTGAAACAAAAAAATTTTCAAACTTCATATAATATGAGAAAAAAATAGAAAAAAAGCCAGATATATTTAAGATTAGACAAAATATGTGTTCAACATTTAATAGAAAATTAACATAGCAGACTGTGAGAATGAAACTTTTCTTAATATTATGTAAGAATCATCAAGCACAGTTTTTATGACAACCAACTGATACAGATAATAAGTTTCTTACATTGAATAAATAACTAATAAGGAACCGGGGTATCGTGTGAATACAGTGTACGTGTGTAAGCATTTCAATGACAGTCGGACCTAAGATCGGTGGGGGAGGGGGGGGGGGATGACAAGAGGGTTGGCTTCTTATTTGTCACTAATTAAAAGTGATTTTTCCTTTAATAGTGTGATAAACTATTGAAATTTTGTTTTGTGAACGAGATTTTAGATAATCGACACTCCGGAGTATTCAATTATGGTGTTCAAGTGCGCTGTGCTGTGCTGCAGAAACAACCGGCGTTTGTGTCGCAGAAAAGGATTTTTCAAGCAAGTTTAATATTTTACTAATAAATTGTAGTGTTTTAAGTAAAATAAAAGTGAAATGTTTAAAATAAAATAAACAGCCATGGCAAAAAATTTAACATTTTCCAATGCCGGTTTATTTGGTTGCAATTGAATTGTGACAGGCATCTTAAATTAACAAAGGCACGCCAAGATATATTATCTGAAAATAAATGGGGCACTAGGAAAATTCTTAACAATTTAAAAAGTTATAAAAAAATTAAAAATTAATTTAAAAACGTTGCGATATAATCTCTTCTATTAAATTTCGTTTATTCTCAGCTATAGTTTTTCAAGTTTCCTTTTATATTTACAATTTATTTTCACAGTTTTTGAATCATAAGAAATACCCCCCTTCAAAATTTCACGATTTTATTACTTCCATGATGAAACGAATACAAACATAGCACACTAATACATTTCGCCGAGTGGTTTAGGTTTTCACCCGATATGCCGCTTCTTTGTTAGTTATTTATTCAATGGTTTCTTAAGTAATATATTGATTTTTTCTCAGTCTGAGAAATAATTTTTGCAGATTCCCACGTATTATTTTAGTGAAATTGTTTTAAAAAAGGTTGTAGTTGTAAAATATTTTATATTATTTCAAAATTTGTGTTTTCAATATTATTGTAAGGTAAGTTAACCTATTTTTATCTTAGGTGTGCAACGTAATTTTTGCATATTACATCCTAATATTTTAGAAATGGATCGTTGGTTAAAAACAGGAAGTTTAAAAAGAATGTTGGATGAAGAAAAGAGGTCAACTGATTCTGGTAGTCAAGACAATCTTTAGACAGCAGCAATGAAGTTATAACACAGTCGCCAACTGTCGTTATCGCAGACATAGGCCAAATAAAATATAGCACCTTAGCTGTAAGTGACATCGAACCGGAGAAAACAGTTAACAAAAGAAGAAATTACGATAGCAGTTACCTTTCATTTGCCTTCACTTTTTGTGGAGATAAGATTTCACTACGTCCTCATTCTGTGTTATGCAATGAAACTATTCAAAATAGTATCATGTTTCCGGCTAAATTACGTAGACATTTCGATAGCAAACACAGTGAGTATGCAGATAAACCTCTTAGTTTTGTTAACATAAACTAAACAATTTAGCATTAGCAAAAAATAGTATGCAAAAAAATTTTAAAACTAATAATGAAAATGCACTCATGGCTTCACTCAAAGTAAGCTATCGAATAGCAAGCCAGGCCAAATCACATACTATTTGTGAAAACCTAATCAAGCCATGTGCAGTTGATATGGCCACATTAATGATAATTGATGAAGCTGGCAAAAAAATTGAACTCGTGGCACTGTCCGATAAAACTGTCCAGAGGTGAATTCAGGAATGTGCTTTAAACATACTTAACGAACTTGTTCGAAGGCTAAGACTATGTGACGAATTCGTCATCCAACTTGACGAAAGTACCGATTTCGCTAATTTTGCAATTTTACTTGTATTTGTCCGGTATACTTATGAAAGTAAACTGGAAGAAGATATGTTGTTTTGTAAAGCTCTCGAAACCCATACAACGGGAGAAGAAATATTTAAGGTTTTAAATCAATTTTTCATCGACCATAAAATCAGCTGGAGTAAATGTATTGATGTTTGTACTGACGGTGCAAAAGCGGTGACAGGTATGACGGCCGGAGTGATTTCCCTCATAAAGGCCGTGTCCAAGGAGTGTTCAAGCAGTCACTGTGTTCCACATAGATAATCACTAGCATGTAAAAAATTCCAGTATTATTGCAATTGGTTTTAGATCAGGCAGTGCAAATAATTAATTTAATTATAGTTGTGTGTAATGATATGGGTAGTAGGTATGAAAACTTACTTTTCCATACAGAGGTTCGTTGGTTATCTCGCAGTAAGGTGCTAGTCCTATTGCTCCAAATGAGAGAAGAAGTTTCAGCATTTTTTTCTTAAAAGGAATTTTCATTAGCTGAATGTACTTCAGATTGTAGCGGTTTAGATACTTTTGGTGGCTGGGTGCAAAAAACTCAATTAAATAAAACGCGATTCTTTTTGTTCTACTCTCTTCATTTATTGTAAAGCGAGCCACTGACAGTTTGTTTTTTCAATCAAAAACCTACTTCGATGAAGACTAGACTTTACATAGCATACTTTGCTTGTTAGTTTAATGATGCATCGGCAACTACGACCTACAACTCGGCCATCCTTACGCATAATCGCCTCGATTACTAAAACTACTAGATGTTTCATCAAACGTTACAACAATCATACAAAACATGGTTTTCAACGAAGTAAACGAGTTAGAAACGAATGCTTAAAAAAAGTAATATATAACATCAATAACAACAGAAAAACAGTGTACATCTCAATTAAAATTAACACTATGATCGATGGACTGGAACACATCGTATCATCCTTATATAAAAATGTCCACAACCATTAATATTTATCCTGAATTTCTTACGAATACGTATGTCCTAATACACATAGAGTTGCGTCCAAAAAATGTGTCCATAAAAGCTAAGTGAGCCTCACCCGTAATAAGCACATAAATTTACATAAGTCCTACCTTAAGCCCATGATAGGATGGATAATCCTGTAAACACCATGCTCTTCATAACCATAACATAAATGCTTCATCCACATAACGCTTAGCTTAACATAAAAATAGAGCATTGCTACCTACATAACCATAAAATTCATAGCACAACATACCAATAACATAATTATGAAGTCAAGATTTAATTTCCTTGTCCATAAGTGCATCTCAACTTTTGCAAAAAAAACATATGACTAGAGTCTTCGGGCAAATCCCAGCAGTCATACCCCGCACATTAACAATTATTATTGTGATAACTTTAATTACATTTTATCGCATAAGGCCTCATATTAGAAGGTGTACAAATACCTTCATAGGGTAATCTCGAAATTTGCAAGCCCGGCACATCTTTAATAACATACCGATCATTTGGTAAGATTTTGATAACCTCGTACGGACCCTTATATTTCGCCAGTAGCTTCTGATTTACACCTGGAACAGTCATCACATTTCGTATCATTACATAATCACCAAGCTTATAAACTTGCGGACGTTTGTGCAACTTATCGTAATACTGTTTATTGTAAGATTCACTTTTACCCATATTTTCCTCAGCCTTTGCTCTAATAGTGCCAAGGTTACTCGACCCTACCGAATCATTCAACTCTTGAAGGAATTCTAACACTATGTCGCACACTTCTCCCTTCTGGTTTACGCCAAACAAAAGCATGCTAGGGCTGAACCCAGTACTGCGGCAAACTGTGTTGTTCAATGCAAATTCAATTTTTGCCAAATATTTATGCCAGTCTCCGCAAGTACCGGCGTTACCAGACTTTGCAAGCATAGGTGTGATAACCCGATTCACCCTTTCCACTTGACCATTCGATTGCGAGCTCTGCGTAGCCACCTTAATATGCTGGATATTATTTTGACACATAAAGTCCTGGAAGTCCTTTGAAACAAAACAGCTACCTCGGTCGGAAATAATCTTACCTGGTCTGCTATAGGTATTAAAGTAGCTAACTAAGCAACCTACAACCTCCTTAGTGGCAGTAGAGGACACGTCGTACAACTTCACAAATTTCGTAAACGCGGCTATAACTATAAATAAATACTTTTTCCTTGTCTTCGTGGGCGGAAGTGTACCATAGTGGTCAATATGTATCACCTCAAAAGGTAAGCTTCCCTTAGGAATACTATGAAGAGTTCCCTCTTTCTTTCCAGATGCAGGGGAAAAACGTATACATTTAAGGCAACTTACTATATAGTTCTTAATTTTTTCCTTCATACCGGGAAACCAATAAGATTTTCGCAAAATTACGTAGCACTTATCTACGCCTAAATGACAAAGTGCTTCATGATGAATACGGATAAGTTATTCTTCCATTTTACTGGGGACATAGAACAACACCTCCTCTTTGAATTTCCTGTACACTAGTCCATTTATTACAGTGAAACTCGGGTCATCTTTGTTCTCTAGTTTACCTGAAATATTATTTATAATGCTAGCTTTATGTTGAGCTGCGGCCAGTGTGTATTCGAATGAATCATCGTCTATCAGTAAAATGTTAGTATTCCTACTCAAGCAATCAACGTGAGTCATACGCTTACTTGACCTATGTTCAATGACGTAATTATATTCTTGTAGCTCTAAAGCCCAACGAGATATCCTAGGGTTTAAGAGCTTTTTACTAAGTGTCAAAGTAAGTGACTGGCAATCGGTAATTACTTTAAATTCCAGTCCCAACAAATAGATGCGAAACCTTCTTAACGCATAGATAATAGCTAACGTCTCTAGCTCGTAGCTATGGTACCGCGACTCTGCAGCAGATGTTCTTTTAGAGAAATAAAAGACCGGATGAAACTTCTCATCTGTCTGCTTCTGCATAAGGATGGCACCGAAGCCGAAACTACTAGCATCGCAAAGGAGCTGAGTTTCGTTATGGGGGCTATATATCGCTAAAAGGGGTGATTCTATCAATTTAGCTTTCAATTGCTTGAATGTCGCCAGCTCTCTGGAACCAAAGTAAAAACAGCACCACTCTGCAATAAGTCGTATAAGGGCTTAGCTAACACCGCGAAATTCTTGACAAATTTTCTGAAATAGGAACACAGTCCTACGAAACTGTGGACATCCTTAACATTTCTTGGTAAAGGAAAGTCTGCTACGGATCTGATATTTTCACTATTAGGTTGAATACCCTTCTCATTTATTAAATACCCTAAATAATTTATTTCTCTATACATAAATCGGCACTTGTCATACCTGAGCTCCAAACCGTTTACTTTTGCTATCTGTATGACGTCGCGCAACGTTCTTAAATGCTCATCGACAGTATGCGTGGCTATCAATATATCGTCCATGTATATGAAGACCCTACCTGCTTGCACTAATGACCTAAAGATTGTGTTAATAAATCTCTGGAATATCTTTGGTGCCGTCTTCAGGCCGAAAGGCATTGGAAGGAATTCATATTGCCCCATGGGGGTAACAAAAGACGTATATTTTGTACTATCTGCGGCCACTTTGACGTGGTAGAAACCATTTTTCAAATCTAACGTGGTGTAATAACTTTTATCACGAAGCCTGTCTAAAATATCCTCAATAAGCGGAAGTGGATAACTATCACTAATTATTAACTTGTTCAACTCCCCAAAATCAACACATAATCGCAATTGACCATTTTTCTTTTTCGCTAAAACTATTAGCGAAGCATAAGGGGAAGCACTTTCTCGGATTATTCCTTGTATTAGAAAACCATCAATCATTTTCTGAAGCTCAATTTAATAAGCGTATGGCAACCGACGTGGCGCGCAACTAAACGGATGTTCTTTTGACAAATTTATCCGCATTTCAAAACAATCTTTTCACCGATATGTCTATCAGACACAAATTTAAAAAGAATGTCCGTGACATTGTTTTTTACATATGAAGGTAATTGCTTATTTATGTTTAAGTCAATCTCTTTGTCTTCATTAAATAAATCTATTTGATAAATATCACTAATGTAATTACCCTCACAAAACTCTGCCGTCTCTTGTTTTACTTCATCTTCGAGGTGTGACTGCCCAGATTTCCGGAGACACAGCTATCAAGGAGCACTCTCCTGTCTTTGGCAATGAAATTTCTTCCCACTACTAGCGGATAACTCATAGTATTGTTATCAACCACTAATAGCCTAAAATTATCAACATTATTTAAACTAAAATTACAAATAACAAAACCACTTATCCTAAGGATGCTGCCGTTGATTCCACAAAGTCGTTGATCGCCTACATCTTCTGGAAGAACGAAACAGTCTGGAACAAATTGCTTCTGCACAAAACTCACTGGGCTTCCTGAATCAATTAGGCCCATCAAGGTAGTTGTACAGCTGTTGTATTTCTTGTCATCATCAACGAAGGTACATTGTAATTGATGCTCAAACTCGTTTTCGCTGTGCCAATTCTTCATCTGCTCCGCAACACTCAAAACCGTTTCTCCTGGACACTTATTTGCGTAATGCCCATGTCTGCCACATTTGAAACAGGAATCTCTCTCTCTTGGTGGTTTCTGGCATTTCGTACTGATGTGACCACTTTCATTGCAATTGAAACAACGGAATGTACACTGCTTGTCCTGGGCATCACGGTGTCGCCGGTATGATGGTGGTTTGGTAAGGACGGTTTGCTTCTCAGGGAGAGCAGATTGCGTAAACTTTTTTATCTTCTGGTACTTCACTAGCGCCAATTTCAGCTCTTTGATAGAATTAGCATTGTATAAAAACATTTTATTACTCTCCGTATCCGGAATTCCTTTAATAACGAACTGGAGCAAGTCTTCTTCCTCCACGTCCGCAGAGACAGACATCTCAACCATTGACAGCACATATTGCTGGAAGGTTTCCTCAGGTTTTTTTCTTCTTCCCCGAGTGTCAAACTCCTCTGTTAACGCCATCCTAAATTCACTCCAGGACCTCACCAACACCATCCTTATGAACAACTTTGCATTTCCCGTTAACATTCTCCTTGCAAATAGCAAGCGGGTGCTTCGGTTTAGACTAAACGCGTCCGCTGCATCTTCAAAGTGTTGGATCCACCGTTTGACAGGGTATCCATCGTCTCCCGAAAAGTCAGGAACGGAGTCTTCTATATCCCTGAAAGCATACGGCGATTTATCGTTCGTGTTTTGGGAGTTATTCGCCTCATCCAGTTCTCGAATTTGTCGTTTTAACTCTGCAATTTCTTTCTTCTTCGCCAACTGCTCTCGCAGCGAATCTAACTGTCGAGTAGAGTCGAGGAGACTTTCTTCATTAATAACTTCCGAAGGGGTTTCTTCTTCACCATTTTCCTCATCGAAACCTCTGTCGGCCCTTGCGGCAACGTCTTCCACGTGCTGCTTCACTTCCTCTGCCGACATTACACTCCAGGGCTGCTCCAAACCCAACCTTAGCGCAGCCTTAAGTCCAGATGTAGACATATTAATGTCAGCTAGCTTCTGCTTTAAATCCTTAACGGTAGCTGAATCCAGAAACTCTTTTACCTTCGCCGCGTTTTCTTCACTCATAGTACTTAATTCAGTTGTTATCCCACTTCTGAAAGTTGTAGGGGTTTAGATACTTTTGGTGGCTGGGTGCAAAAAACTCAATTAAAGAAAACGCGATTCTTTTTGTTCTACTCTCTTCATTTATTGTAAAGCGAGCCACTGACAGTTTGTTTTTTCAATCAAAAACCTACTTCGATGAAGACTAGACTTTACATAGCATACTTTGCTTGTTAGTTTGATGATGCGTCGGCAACTACGACCTACAAGATATATCATGGTTGCACCAGCTTGCATATCTTGCTGATATTTTTACTAAGTTGAATGAACTAAATCTTTCAATGCAGGGTCGAAGTGTTTCAGTCCTTACGACTACAGATAAAATAGCAGAAATTAAATTGAAAACTGAAGTTTGGATTCAGCAAGCAAAGGAGTATAAATTTGAGAGTTTTGAAAATCTTAACTATTATTTAAAGCAGACGAATACTGTTGTTTCTGATGTCATTAAAGAGAATGTCGTTGAACATATGAGAATGTTGAAACACTCGTTTCAGGAGTACTTTCCAAATATAGATGAAAATTTTAACTGACTAAGAAATCCGTTCCTCGACTCGTTGCAAATTGATCATTTTCCAATCAAGGTACGTGAGCAATTAATAGATATTAATACAGATTCAACGCTCAAGCAAAAGTACAATTGTATAAATATTTCCAGTTTTTGGGCGCAATTAGCTGCAGAGTATCCTGCTGTTTGTAAACGTGCAAATAAAAAGTTATTGCCATTCCCAACTACATAGCTTTGTGAATCAGGATTTCCACAATACTGTGCAACAAAAACAAAATACAGAAGCAGCTTGAATGCTGAGGATGATATGAGATTACAATTATCACCAATAACACCAGATTTTCAAGCGATGTGCAACTTGAAGCAAGCTCATTGCTCGCATAGAATTTTTTTTTCTTATCATACTTTTATTTTATATTGCAGTATATTTTGGTATAAAAAAATAAATGTTTGCAGTAGGCAATAATGAAATATCTATTATTTATAACTTATTTTTAATACTGGGGCTCCGCATTTGTGACGAGTATAAAATAGTGCTCCTCTGCTAAAAAAGATTGAAAACCTCTGATCTAGGGTATCATAAGAATTGTTCTTAAATCAACTCGAGCTTTTTTACTTGTTATAAAACAAATACAAATTATTCACTTAAGCTACTTAATACAAATTTCCGTTATTCATTTACTTCACTTAATTCGTTCTTAATAGTATATTTTACAATTTTAATTTAAAAAGCACTGATTTCATCACTTAGGCGCAATTCACAATTTCTTATTTCTATGTTTTTCAGATTATATTCACTTAACGTTTTCGTGATTTCAATTCCCCAGAATTATTTATGAACTCCAACCTTGGTTCCTTTGATCCTGCTGCTGTTACTTATTTGTTAACATTACAAACTTAAAAGAACAAGAATTTAGGTGTGCTCTGACTTTTACAGAGGTGCTCCAGCAAATTTCTTAGATATTGCCAAATCTTCTTGTAATAAGGAATGCATATAAATGAAAATGAAAAGGAAAATATAAAAAAGAATTAACTTTTAAGCGAATGTAGCTGCGTTCATTTCTGTAAACAACCCTAAAGAATATATGCAGTAATTTTCCATTTTGATTAATAAAAAACAATGCATTTTCATATAAATTCCAAACAGCCTCTTCCTGTTATGGTGAATATTAATTGCATTCCGTTGGAATTTACATGTGGCCTTAACGATGTACAAAATTAATTTTTGTATAATTTCGTAAATAATTATCTATTTATCTCTTTTAAACATTATCCGTCTATTTCCAACTCATTGTATTGATTGAACAATTTTAAATTTTAAATAACTCTTGACATTCGAATTCTGCATTAAAAATTGTTATACGGAATGTACCTTGCTCGATCCGTAATTAAAGTTCGAGCTATTAATCGTAAATAAAATTTCGTGGCCGAGATACCATGCATTCCTGAATAAGTTTGGTTTATTAGGGTAAAACTCATCAAACTAATTCTGTTAAGATATACTGTTTTTAATAAGTTGTGCTAGTAGTTTTTCTTAATAGATTAAAATTTAACATTAAAAAATGTCATGTACATTTGTGATGTTTCCTGTTTACCTTTCCTTCTGTAGTGATGAATTCCATTCAATGCGATTACCTTAATTAATTTCCTTCTATTTTAGATTCTGAGGCTCTTAGAAGACAGCTCCATCATTCAAAACTATTTCTCTCCTTGAGATTTGTGTGAATGGTAGTAGCAGAGACTCGTTTTCATAAGTAAACTTGGGCAGCTTCAATAGGTTTATTTTAAGTAAGTTGACTTATTTACACATGGACTTCATTTCTTTAATTTATTTTTTAAGTAGTAATGCTAAATGCTTTAGGTGTGGAAGGATGCTCAACGCGTGGCTTATCGATTTTCTCCGGAAAACGAGAAACTTATAAAAGGACCTTATTATTGACCAATTACAGCGCTGGTAATTTAAAATTTAATGGATTTGGCGTATTCAAGTAAATGATGTCTCAAATGTACATAGCAGGTAATATGTATGTTGAAGGAATTTCAGATAAAGTATATGGTGGAATTCCTGCAGAGCTTAAATACAAGTAAGTAACAAAGAGTATTAGAATAACTACTATAATTTCTTATGATAATATATTAAAGAATCGCGTACATCTCAGCTCATGGCAAAGTAAACAAGGATGCCGATGATAATAAAAATTTTGCAGAGAGAACTACATAATATTCTTCCATTTCTCTTTATGGGAGGAGAGGAAGGCTGAGGCTCTATATAGGTTAAACTGCTTTATCAAAGAAGTAGTCTTGAGACACCAATCGCTCACAGTTCATTATCTGGTGAAGTAAGTATATCGATCTTTTATTGTGGGGCTTCCTTACTGATTTATATTCTTTAGTTTTACAATAAAAATAAATTTTATTCGTTCTTAGGCCTACCATTTTACAAATAAATATACACAACACCTAAGCCTTTTAATTTGTTAAACACACAGCATTAATCAATTGATTTGATTTTTAATATAGAAGATACAAACAGAGATTTCGCATCACATACGTATAGATATTGTGACCTCTAAGATATTTTCTGACATTACTCCTTAGTGCCAGTGGCCTCTATTAAAACTAGAGGTCTTTTACAAAACATTTAACTTTTTTGTAACATCATCTGGCTATCATAATACCTTTTAGATAACATCTACTTAAATTTCATAATTTTCTAATTAAGTTTATATATTGTAACTAGCCTGGATTTGAATTGATCCGGCAACATCCCATTTGCTCTTGCTTATACGTATATAAGAGGTAATTAGGCTTGGATATCAAATCGAAGATAACAGAAATTCATCAGTGATCAGTAACAGCTATCCTTATCATTGGCGCAGCTAGGAACTAGAATTTTGTCTGTTTTAGTCATCGCCTTGCAATAAGATCTATCTTTATTAGACAGCTGCATTCGAGTAGCTCAAATCATAATTTGTGTTATATCGGTTAAATGAAGTAGTTCAATTTTAAGTGAGCGTTTTATTCATATAAATATGGCTTAGCTCAAAAACGCTTGGGCAGAAAAAACAATACCCCCTATTTTAGATTTATGTGGCCAAAACATTCTCAGTTTCAGAAGACGTATTCAGCAGTGTTATGCTATCATACTATCATCAAATATTGATATGAAAATTAATTTACTTCAGCATAATTGCTTTCCATGGGAAAATTAAGAGACAAACAAACATCTCAGATTGCATTTTAACGTTTACCGACTTAATGAAAAACAAAAGTATCTCATTTCATTTCACTTCATTTGGTCAGACAATATTTATTTTAGTAAATATTCTTTCCCATGAGAACTTTATGCTGACTAGACTCAAAATATTTATTTAAATGATTTGATTTGTTAAGAAAAATTACTCTTCTTAAAATTAAACGGCAGTAAACACCAACGTCTTTTTATACCCTAGATGAAATCTAAGGGGTATACTAAGTTTGTCATTCCGTTTGTAACACCTCGAAATAATGATGGTAGAGCAAAATGGATTGGACACCCACGCATAATATTAAAAGTTATTTTGGTTCTTGCATGTCCGTCCGTCTGTGCGCACGATAACTCGAAAACGCGTATACTTAGAGAGCTGAAATTTTGTACACGGACTTTAAAAAAAAATGTAAAATTAAGTTCGAAAATGAGACAAATCGGCAACTCCTTCTTGGGGTTGCCATACAAAACTTTCGTTTTCTACTATATATTAGGACACTGGCTGAGAACACATCAATATAGAGAGCTGAAATTTGGTATGTGGTATTTTCATTGTACTATCAAATAAACTTTAAAAAATGGACTAAATCGGGCAGCTGCTTCTTGGTATTGCCATATAAAAATTTATGTTTTTTACGTGTACTGTGAAAACGATCAGTCCTAGACATTTTTATTGTACTAAAAACTTCTTCAGAATACGAAGTCCTATAAAATTGGTAATAACCATTTTTTCTGTCCGACAAACCGTTCTAGAAATATATGCGAAAAACCACTTCAAAAATCAAACTTGCACAGACGGGTGACAATACGAAATTTCATACGGGCAATCATCTAGGGTATCACAAGAATTGGTCTTAGACCAATTCTAGCTTTTTTACTTGTTTCATATCAAATCATTTGGCGACCGTGACGGGATATTTATTGAATATTAGAATAAGTCTTGCTTGAAGAACACAGTGCTAATCATTAATAAAGATTACTAGAATTTATCTTTCTTTCAGAAGGGCGTATCCATATCATCATTGTTCTCAGATCAAGCACTCTAACCAAAGAGACAGGCAAAAGCATATACAGGAGAAACACATTCAGCACCAATTCTGAAGAATCAGGGCAATCTAATTAAAAAGGCAGGCAGCAGCATATCCAGGAGAAACATACTCAGCGCCATTTCTCAAGAATCAGGACAGTCTAACAAAAAGGAAGTGTAAGCAACATAATCAGAAGAAGTATACCCTTCACAATTTCTCACGGAACAGGCCAGTCAGCAACCAGCATCCAAGCAATTTGTAACCAAAAAGGAATGCCATCAGCAATTTCAGACGACCATAGAAGCTCACTACAAATACAAGCAAGGGTAGTATCATAACAAGTCAGCACAAGGTCATCGAAAGCCAACGCCATGTCTAACACAGATAACCTAGTGTCAACCCATACAAGCACTGGGAAGGCCATCATTTAACAGTTAAAAAACTTCACCAAAGAAAGAAAGGAACGTTGGTCCACTGATAAACAATCAAGTACCAGCAAAGTCTAGTAGAACAGTGGACTTAGTTCGTTCATAATGACAACGAACTAAGAGAGCTAGAAGATGAGGACGTAGAAAATTTTTATTTCACCAAAAATATTTTGACAGTCTCTAACAGCAATATCCTTCAAAAGATAATATATCATTTAGAGTCAGCGTCAGAGGCCAGTGGTCTCTTAGAACCGACAGAGATTCACAGAAGTGGAGTAGAAAATGACACTAATGTCCGCCAATAGAACAGAATCAGGCAACAGCAGGCCACTAAGCAGGCATTAAACAAACTACATCAGTCAATCGAGCAGGACAAGATTGGCCTATGTACGTATACCTGACATATAAAATCACTGCGATTACCGACTGTTGGTCTGAAATAACGCCAAATCACAAGGAAATCATGGCTCATTGCAATCAATACAATTATAATCCTGATTCATTGTCTTAATTAGAAATTCACTATCAGAGTACAAAGATTACTTTGCAAGAGCATCTTCACAACAGCAATGTCTCTCGTCAGTATAAACTTTAGAAAATAACACTTCCAATTATTGATGGCAGTTATATGAAATAAAAGCAATTTCAAGACCTTTTTGTACAACTCAGTCTCCATCATTCAAATGGATCAGCTCAGAAAATATTTTATTTAAAGGCTAATCTGACTGGTGAAACAAGTAAACTTATATGTCACCTGCAAGCAACAGATGATAATTATAAGGCTGCTTGGGATATGTTACTAGACAACAAAATATCTCTCCTTACGGCTCTGTTAAACGAGTTACTATCTCAACCATCCTTATTAACCGAAATCTGTTCTGGATTAAAACATGCATAATACTACTAAAGAGTGCATTTTGGCTATTATAATCTTTTACATTCAAACCGAGAATTGGGACCGTATAATGGTACACATTCTATTACAAAAGTTAGATAAGGAAAGCCAGAAAGCTTATGAACAGAGTCTTAAGAGCCCAAGAGACACCCATCCACTGAAACACTTTTTCAAATTTCTTGAAATACGTTTCCATCAACTAGACACAGTGTTATCAAAGGCTGAACAAAAAAAAAAACCATCTGCATGTATGGTAACTCCACAGCAAGGATCTCGCAATCTGTGTAAAACAAGTGCGCATAAGATATTTACTTGCAGTAAATTGCTAAGATTGTCTTCAAGCGAAGGAATGCAAACGATTACAAGAATTGCCTCAATTGTTTCAGATCCAACCAATCACACGACAGTTTAAAGCACTATCTTGTGCAAAATGCAATCAGCATGATAACATATTACTTCACCATCAAAACACTTCAGGCACCACCATAACACCAACAGCCAATAACAAAGGACTACCAATACACACACCTCTTACTTTGAGTTCCAACCCAAGTCACCTCAACCAACACCAAGTTGTGTCAACGCTACCTTACCTTCAAATTCATTGTTAGCCACAGCAGCAGTCTACGCTTACAATATTTCAGGAGTTCCAGTACTATGCAGAGTCTTAGTGGATTCTGGATCACAACTCCATTTCATCACCGAACAAATGGTCAACCAATTAGGCTTGAAACGCACTAGGATTGACATACAAATTAGTGCAGTTGGAGGTTTGGATACAGCCGCAAAACACAAGACCTCCATATCCATCCAATCCAGAGTGACTGAATGCTTAATTATAATTGATGCAATGATTCTTCCAAATATCGGCGAAAGGTAACTAACAGCATACATTGACAGAAAACCTTGGAGGGTGTCATCCGGGATAGTCCTAGCGGATCCAGTGTTTTATAATCCTGAAGAAATTGACATGCTCATCGGCGCAGAACAGTACTAAGAATTTCTGAAGGCAGGGCAACAAAAATTATATCATGGTCAACCTATATTGCAAAGTACTTTACTAGGTTGGGTTGTTTTCGGGAGGATACCAGAATCGTTTCCTACAAGATACATTTGTTGTATAGCATCGCAAGCATCATTAAAGCAACTAGAGCCACAGAGGCTTACAAAGATCGAGGTAGAATGTGAAGAGAACTTCAAAAAACATATCATCGATTATCTTCGGGACAATTCATGGTTCAAGTACCATTCGTTAAGCATCCAGTTTGTCTGGGACACTCATTAAATTATCCACCAAACGATTCCTGCCTCTGGAACGTAAGCTCAGCAGAGATACTAATTTAAAAAAAAACCATAAGCTGAATTCTTACAAGAATATAAAGCATTAGGGCGCATGGAGCGCAAACATTTTGAAAGTCCACCAAAGTGTCATTTCTTCTTATCACAACATGGCGTTCTACAACCCGAAAGCTCTACGACAAAACTAAGAGTTGTCTTCGACGGATCAGCAAAAACCACATCAGGATTATCACTAAACGATATTCTTGCCGTAGGACTGTGTGTTCAGCTAGATTTATTCACCATAATTACAAGATTTAGAACATACCGTTATGCTTTTACAGCCGACATAAGAAAATGTATCGGTAAGTACTAATTGAAAGAGCTGATCGAAATTTTCAGCTAATATTATGACGTAAATCACCACAGCCTATGCAGTACTACAAATTGAACACGATCACATATGAAACAGCCTGAGCTACATTCTTGGCTACTCGCTGTCTAAAACAAGTGGCACTGGATGGAGAGGATACATTTCCTTTGGCAGCAGAAGCTCTGCAAATGAGCACTTTCGTGGATGATAAACTAACTGGAGCAGGCACTCTAGACAAGGTGAAAGCACTCAAATCTGAATTGATCATCTTACTCAAAAGTGGTAACTTTGAATTAAGAAAATATTGTGCTAATCATTTAGCTTCACTCAGTTATGTTCCGGAAGAGTATAGGGAGAAGTCATTATATATCAATAGTGCAGAGGCAATCAAAACACCAGGCCTGGTTTAGCAACCAAAGGAAGATGCATTCCAATGCCACGTAAATTCAGAAGAATCAGATAAAATAACCAATAGAATTGCATTGTCCGAAGTTGCCTGCGTATTTGAGCCGCTCGGATTCATTGCGCCAGTAGTGTTGTTAGGGAAACTCTTTGTGCTAAAGGTATGGAAGTCAAACATGACTTGGGACGAAGAAATTCCAACATATGTAAAGCATAAATGGATGTCTTTCAAACAAAGTTTTGAAAAAGTATGGCGAATAAAAATTCCCAGAGTAGTCATCCTACCAGAAGCAGAACAAATTCAACTTTATGCCTTATCAGACAGCAGCACGCTAGGATATGGTGCATGCTGTTAGATTTGATCAATTGATATATATGATCAAATCCTTTGGAGACTTCCTTGTTCAACATTGAGAATAGCTCCGCTAAAATAAACAACACTAGCTCGACTAGAACTATGTGGAACTTTGCTTGTGGCAGAACTGGTGGACAGATCATTACCAGGCTTACCCATTAAAATTCAAAGGGTGACATACTACACAGCCTTAACTACGGTTCTTTCATGTCGCAAACAGGGTAGCGAGAATAGATACCCTCACTACTCTACTACCGAAAGCAAAAACACGACAATTTACATTTATAACAAATACAACAAGAGAGAATTACACTGATATCATAAATAGCATTAACCAAAAGTCTTCTTTTAGCAAGTTATAGCGAATTATTCGAGTTGCTGATAATTGTATATTGCTAAAACAAATGCGTTCTTCAAGAGCATTGAGAGTAAGTGAACTAGAAATGACGGAAAATTGCATAATAAAAAACGCCAGAGAACGAGCTTTAAAACAGAATACCCTTGTCTGAAAAAAGGCACGCTTGACAAGCAAAGGCCTATTCCTACCCTCTGTCCATTCCTAGATGAATCAACTGACATCATCAGGATAGGAGGCAGATTAAGACACAGCAATTTGGAAAGGGACGCAAATTACCAAATTATTCTGCCTAAGGATCATATAGTCACCGAGTTTTTAATACGGTAATTGCACCTCAAGCATATGCATGGCGGTTCACAAACGTTCACTGCTTTATTAAGGCAACGATTCTAGCCCTTAGATGTCAATAAAATTGCTCAGAGAATAGTACATGCATGCATTAGGTGTTTCAGATGCAAACCAAAAACCATTACTCAATTAATGGGAGATCCTCCAAAGGAGCGTGTACAACCAGGACGGCCATTTCATACTACTGGAGTTGAGTTTTGTTGCCCATGTCACATACATTACAAAATCAGAGGAAGGGCTCCAACTAAGGCATATATTGCAGTAATTATATGCTTTAGAACTAAGGCAATCCACTTAAAACTCGTTAGTGATCTCAGCAGCGAGGCATTTGTCAACTCATTAAAACTGCTTATATATCGAAAGGTCTTTGTCATACAATACACGGGGCGAAATCTGAATTAAGCGAATTAATGGAAGCGTTCACGTCTCAATCATTTCAATCAAAAATTCAAGAGCTTTGTCAACTCAACTACGTTGAATGAAAGCCAATTCCTCCTAGATCTCTTCACTTCGGAGGGCTGTGGGAAACCGCGGTAAAATCCGCACAAGTACCACCTTGTACGCCCATTAGGAGCAGCCAACGTAACATATGAAGAGTTGCAAACAGTAACATCTCAAATTGAAGCCATTTTGAACTCTCGACCCCACATACCATTATCTTAAAATCCAAATGATTTCGAAGCACTCACACCTTGACTTTTCCTCATAGGCGCTCCATTAACATCCTTCGCGGAATCTGACATAAGTGAAGTAAATTTCAACATACTTTCCAGATACGAACGTCTTCTATATATTCAACCGAATTTCAGGAAATGTTGGTCGACAGAATATCTTAACCAGTTGCAAACAAGAAGCAAATGGGCCGAGAGTAAACCAAACATAAAACGGGGCATAATGGTATTATTAAAAGGGCAGCACGCGCTACCACTCAAATTGTCGTTGGTCGGATTTTGGAGACAATTGAAGGTCCTGACAAAAATATACGAGTTGTCATCGTGAAAAAAAGATCAATCAGTTATAAACGAACAATTCATAATGTATGGAAGACCCTACAGATGTCAAATCAAGTACTACAGCAAGTCCAGAGAAGAAATTACCGGAAGTGAGCCCAGATCAAATCATTACAAGAAAACAAAATTCTCCACGTGAAATATTCAAAGATAGTCATCAAGTTAACCGAACGACACATGCAGTAACAGCTAACAAGACGACTAAATCAAAATTTTGTCCAAATAATACCACCTAGTTAAAAATGATCAACTCTATACCTAAGGAAAGCAATATAAAACAACCAAGGGTAGTTAGCGGGAGCATATCTAAGATATTATCATTCCTGCTTTGTCTTACATTGGTATTGCCAATAAATGGACAATTATACGAAATAAACTATTCAATATACTGTGACAACATAGGAGAATTAAGTATAATTCAAAATAAGTGGAACTTATTAGTATATTACAACTTACTCAGCTACTGGTTAGAACTAAAAGTCGCTACCATGTGACATAATTAGCACCATTAGGAACAAACTATTTGGGATTTTAAATGCAGAATATTGAAAGAACCTGGAAAAAAAATTACCCACATTACATCCAACGAAGCCGGAGTCAGGGATCTCATCAGTAAGCAAACCTCCATCTTTGATTCAACTCTAAATATAATCAAAGCGGATGAAGAACAAATTGATAAACAATTCAAAATGGTAGAACAAGTGATCAATGAACTATTCAGTGAGTACAATAATAGCACTAGGAAACTGGAAGAACAGCATTTCATTCAACTCTGCAGAACACTTTCAATACACGCAAGTTTAAACATAGCTAGTTATTAACAAAATCAGAACGCGTTACTCAATTGGGTGCTTTATATTCACATTAGCCCACTGCTCTTAACTCCAGCTGAAATAAAGGAAGAACTTCAAGTGATGAGAGAGTACTTACCAGAAAATACCATGCTACTCATACAGGCGGGAGAAAATGGGTAAAGTAACATTTATAAATTATTAACAGCTCATTGCCTTATAATTATTTGATGTGAAGTTTCCTTACTAAACCATGAAAAGTTTCAACTTTATCATCTAATAGCTCTACCAATCCCAACAATAAATCAGCAAAAATTTATTCAACCCTCGGCACAGTTCTTAGGTGCACTTAATGTGCGGGGTGCCGCTCGCGCGTCACTAGTACGTGTAGCGGTCGAAAACCATTGGAATGTGATAAAAAACAAACTTTAGAAAAAACGTTCTATCTTCCAAACCGTTTGTTATTTTTTAATGAAATTTGGAATTCTCACTTACCACAGTATGGTCCTCGATATTGTATACTATTTGTCAATAAGTCGCCTAAATTTTTAAAAATATATTGAGTTTATCACATATGTCACGCATGTATTGCAGGGTGCAGGGTGCACTATGGTGCACTATGCAGGGTGTAATAATTGGTGCCGCCCCTCCTGCTCCACCACCAAATCGATGCGTCTTACCACCCCATTCACCTTATAATTTTTTGCTTGACACCACCTCAGGTATCAAACCCTTGAGCTAGGCGTACCAATTATTACACCCTGCATAGTGCACCCATAGTGCACCATAGATCAATTCTAGCTTTTTTACTTATTATTTACTATATAATGGGCACGAAGACAAAAGGGTATAGTGGACGTATATTGGGATTTTTATACATGTAGATGTAGTTTGGACCTTTACCAAGAGATTGGTATACAACATTCGTATACACATATCGGGTAGTTCTACCTTTCCCGCCTTTAAAGTAGAGTCTGATAAAAAGGTAGAACTACCCGTCCCGCCGTTCAGCATCAGTCAGGCGCGCAGGTACAACTACCTTTCCCGCACATAAAGTGTTAACCTACATCGAGATAAATTTTTAACATTAACCATACATAAAGTCACCCAGTGCGTGAAGTTTTCAGAAGGGAAGCACCTATTCTCTGGCACTCAACCACTAGCAACACTAAGGAAAAACCACCACAACTGCGAAATAAGTTTACTCCAACCAAGATTTGATGTATCATCCAGCAATTGTGTTTTAAAAAGCAGCAACATTACTGAATGGTGGCAACAACTTCCCAGCAAAAATACATGGATTTTTTGGAAAAAGGACGAAACAACAGTGACCATAGTCTGTGGATTGAACAGCACTCAGGAAGTTCTTAAGAGTCGGGGTATTCTCAGATTCCACAACCAATGCAGCTTAAGACATCACATGACCATAATAACGTCCAGTAGAAAATACTCCAACATCTTGAGAGCCGTATTTATACCCGCTCTCAACATGTCTCTTTACCTGAAAACTTACCGGGAAATGGGGAATATACACCTGGACCAAACACTCCATTATCGATTGCAAATTGAGTTACTTAGGCAAAATATTAGTGAGCTACAAAACACATCCAAGCAGCATCCTTCGCTTGAGCAACATGAGCTTTATCAGCAAATGGTCAGTTACACCAACCTTCTCATAGGACTATCCTTTTCTGTAGTGATGCCCTACTACATTTTATGTCATCAGATGCACAGCTCTAAATCCAGGCCACAATAGCGAGAAGACGACTTTTAACTCCAGACTGTAGGAATGACATCGTTCTTTTATAGGGACGGGAAAATGTTATGCTATCATACTATCATCAAATGTGTATATGAAAATTAATTTACTTCATCAAAATGCTTCTCATGGGAAAATTAGGAGACAAACTAAAATCTCGGATTGCATTTTAACGTTAACCGACTTAATGAAAAACAAAAGTGTCTCATTTCATTTCATTTGGTGAGAAAATATTCATTTTATTAAAAGTTCTTTCCCATGAGAACTTTATGCTGACTAGACTTAAAATATTTATTTAAATGATTTGATTTGTTAAGAAAAATTGCTCTTGTTAAAAATAAACGGCAGTAAACATCAAACCCTTTTTTTCATATCTAAAGAAACATATTCTATACAGAAGCGGCAGGTCTCGCCATCTTACTTACCCATCTACTTGAGATTATATCTAAGTGGGCAATTCCCAGTAAGTAGGCCCATTATGAGTTTTAGTTACTTCCTTCTGAGCACGGGCAGTATTTTGTGTCCTCTTTGACTGGCCAAAAATAGGCACAGGACCGATAGAAAAAGATGTGGCCTCTCTATTTGCAAGGCGGTTGTATCTGCTTGTTTCGGGTGGTTGCCTCAAGGCAGTAAAGGCAGACATATATCGTAGCAAGGCTCAGATAGCATCAAAGTCTTCCTCAGTGAATTGAAAATAAAATTACATCACCACCGTATCGATGCTATTATTGTCGTTTTACATTAAAAAAAAACTGTTGTCAGAAGTAGGCCTGAGGGAGCAAAATTTTCAAGGTAGATCAAGACGAGCCGTATCCAGTGGCGTAGCTAGAGCTTTTGTCGCCTTGTTCGCGAGCCCTAACTTGCCATCCTTTTTAATTTAATCAAAATCAAGAGAGGTTATTAAAAATTATTGAACATGAATAAATAAATGGGTAAAACCATTTATTTATTTTGTTTAAAAAGATTGCACGCAAAATGATAAAACGTTTATTGATTTATATATTAATTATTCTTGTATTTTTATTACAAATTTCTTGAATGACATTCAGGCCTACCGGGGAATTCGATCAAAGAAACATCGAATCAGATTTTTCAAGGAGCATTTTCTACTACAATTGAATCGAAGATTTTCCAAATTTAATAGCAACTGCCGGTTATATTTCATTGGCGCTGAAGAGTATTCGAAGTGATTAATTTTGCTAATATAAAAGGCTGTATGAAAAACAGTGATTCGATCGGATCTAGATCGAACCGGATTCTCTGGTAGACTTGATTGTCAAAATTTATATTATCTGTTGATTCTCCTTCTATGGACGGTTTCGCTAGGTTTCGTTATCTTAAATCATTCATTGTGGAACGAAGATAATTTTCAATTAATTTTAATTTAGAAAAGTTCCATTCACAACTAGCGACACTGATGGCTATTGTTAAAAAAATTAATTTGTTGGGAACAGAGTTTTCCAACTTATATTTTTTGATAAATATTAAAAGCTCAAGAGGTCCTTTCCAACCTTTTGCTTTCAATATGAAACTGTTCTTCGCCAATGTTAACAAAGTTATTTACTTGACATTCGAAATTTTCGTTTAAAAGATTATATGGATTTAGGCTTGAATTCTACGCTACAAGGACATGTAGTTGCTCAAACCGTAGTTTTATTTCCTGTGACAAAAACATTTCTCTTTGAATTTCTTTTTCAAAAGATGGCCACACGTCTCGCGAATCTTCACCACTCATAATTTTTTTCGTCTAACTCGACCCTCAGTGGATATCTCCAACCAATTGCATATTTTCTTGGCAGTTGTAACTGGTTTTTGCAGTAGGGTTTCCCTTTGTCCAATGATATACATTTGTAAAGGAATCAGTTTTAAATCATATTAGTCGCGTTCTTTTTTCGTGATCCGGATCAAAGGAGATTATCGATTGACGTCGGTGTCAAAATCTGTTATAAATTTGTATGATGACCACCAAAGTAAATGAAAAATATGCCGAAATATTTTTTGTAAATTCCGAAGAAGAAATGGATGTTTATTGCTCGTCTCGTTTCTCATTAAATTGCAATACAGGGGTGGACTAGTCATATACGAGCAGGAGACGGCACGGCCAGTAGAGAATTACAGACTTACTTAATTAAATTAGAATATTATTATTATTATTATTGTGGCGTTAGTAATTAAAATAGTCGTTATCGGTTTTATAAGTGCATAAAACGGTCATAAACATATAACACTAGTGAAAAAGGCTGAAACAAAATATGTACAATGAATTAATGGTGAAGGTTTTTCAGTTTTCGTGAGCGCAAGGACGCTGAGATGAGTGAATAGTTTAATATTTAACGGAAAATAGCTCTTTAAAACTGAAAATACAATGAGTGTTACATGCAGGTCTTGTAAGAGAATAACCAAAAGTGAGAGTGCAATAATCTGTAATGGAATATGTGGATCCCTTTTTCATGCTAAATGTGTAAATTTTGTGGAGTATGATATTAATTTAATAAATACCAAAGAGAAGATTTTCTTTATGTGTTCTGAATGCAGCAAACTTATAAAGCAATGTATGAAAGCAATCCCGGAAAATTTGAAGCGATAATGGATCACGTGCATAAGCAAAACGAGTGTCAACAGCGAATGATGCAACAATTAGATAAAGCAACTGTGTTAAGTGAAAACCTACGTATGCAGACCAAGTAAAAAAACCACCTATTCCTGTGAAACCTAAACGAGATCAGGAAAACGCCGTAACAGTGAAAGAAATCAAGAAAAATATTGATCCAGCGAACTTATCAGTGAAAGTGAGCGGCATGTATAAGAGGCAAAACGGAATTATTGCAAAAAAGTGTGAAGATGACACCTCAAGAGAAAAAATACAGAGTGAAATTAAAGAGAAAATGGGGAGCAATTATAATGCTAGTGTCCCAAAGTTGAATAAGCCATGTGTGTTAGTGTATGGTTTAAAAGAGCGTTGGGAAAAGAGGAATTAGAAAAGGCTATAAACAGAAAAACAATCTAGAAGGTCACCTCAAATGTTGGAGAACTTACAGTAACTCGCAAAAGTCAACATACATACAGGGCCGTATTGGAGCTAGAGAGAGATTTGTACAAAAAGATAATGTTGCTGGAAGAAATAAGTATTAGGTGGGACACATGTCATGTCTTTGAGTACATATGTACCTCTGAAAAGGGGTTTTAAATGTTGGGGCTTCGACCATATAGCGAAGGACTGTAATAAGAAAGAGGAGTTTTTCGCAAGATGTGGTGAAGGACATGATTCGAGAAAGTGTGATAGTACTGTATTAAATTGCAATAACTGTGTACTAGCGAAAGAAAAGCTGAAATTTGAATTGAGAGTAGACCATATGATTGTAGAGATTAAGTTTGCAGTGTATATCAGAGGAAATACAAGATCACTAGGGAACGGGTTGAATATTAGCAACTAAAGTATATGAAGTGTTTGTAAAGGGTTTTCCAATAAGAGGTGTTATTTTGATATTCAAAGAAAAATGCCATTTTTTGAGAAAATGATCGGATCTTTATTTCATTATAAAGAGGAACGTATGCCGTTAATAATGGAAAATAACATCAGCCAAATGACCTCCACGACCACGCCTACAGGACCATATCCTTTTCATGAAATTTTCCATAACCAAATCGCATAGCCTCACGAATTCCATCTTTGAGGTCTTGAATCGACGCTGGGCTGTTGCCGTAGACCTTCTCTTTCACTTGGCCCCAAAGGAAGAAGTCGCAAGGTGTTAAATCACTAGATCTCGGTGGCCAATGGTGATCACCTCTTCGAGAGATAACACGGTCCCGAAACTTTTCCCGTAAAAGATCAATGGTTTCGTTGCTTGTATGGCACGTAGCGTCGTCCTGTTGAAAATAAACGTTGTCCAGATCAATACCATCCAATTCCGGCCATAAAAAATCATTAATCATCTGTCGGTAGCGCAATCCATTCACCGTAACTGTTGCTCCAGCCTCATTTTCGAAAAAGTAAGGCCCAATGACCCGGCGGGACCATAAACCGCACCATACAGTCACACGTTGAGGATAGAGAAGCATTTCAACAATAACTCTTGGGTTTTCCGAGCCCCAGATGCGACAATTTTGCTTGTTGACGAAGCCATCGAGGTGGAAATGGGCCTCGTCACTCAAGATGAGTTTTCGATGGAATTCCGGATCATTTTCATGCATTTCAAGGACCCAATATGTAAAGACTCGACGTTGTTGATGATCGGCCGGCTTGAGTTCTTGTGTTAACTGAACTTTATAAGCCTTAAGACCCAAATCTTTATGCAAAATACGGTGTAATGACGTTTGTGGAATGCCTAATTCCAAAGAACGACGAGGAATGGACAAACCTGGGTTTTCTTCAACACTTTCGGCTACAGCAGCAATATTCTTGGCTGTCCTTAAGCGACGTGCACGGTTTTTATTCACATCACTAACTTGTCCCGACAACTCGAATTTTTCTACCAATTTCTGTATTGTGGTCCGACAAGGTGCTTCACGACCACCCAAAAATGTTCGATTTTTACGAACCGTCTCTGCCATATTTTCACCATTTTTATAGTGAATTTTAATAATTTCAATGCGTTGTTGAATCGTGTATCGTTCCATTCTTATTAATGGTGTAGTTTCTACTTGTCAAATGTCAAAAAATGACAGCTCTAAAGGTGACATCTACCGAAATAGCGGGCTAATTAAAATAGCACCTCTTATTGGAAAAACCCTGTATATGAATATTCAAGGGATTAAAAACAATTTCGAAGAAATCGAAACTATAATTAAAGGAAGGAAAATTTGAAATGATATTACTTTCTGAGACACACATAACAGAGGATATTGGTAATGAGGAAATTGAAATGGAGAATTATGAAATAGTTAGAAGTAACAGTACTTCAAAGCGTACTAGCTTTGTACTTAAAGAAGGAATGGCAATATCAAATTATACAAGTATGTGCGTTTCAAAAAGAACTTTGGTGGATTATAGTGAATTTGACATATGTATGAGAGGTTTAGAAATTTGGTATTTGTTTTATATAAATCGCCGAGAACATCAAATAGATTTTTTTGCGACAAGCTGGAAGATCTTATGGCAGACTTAAGTGAAGTTTTGTAACTTCTTGCTGGTTGGAGACTTAAATATTAATTGATTGAACCCATTAGATACATATAAAAAAGAGAGAGATAATATTATGCGGATTAGTAGTGTAAAAATGATTCTAAATCACCCAACTAGGATAACAGATGTATCCGAGACCCTAATAGTCTTTGAAATAACCAATGCGGGTGAAATGAATGCAAAAATAGAACCAAAATTGAATGTAAGTGACCATGAGAGTGTTGTTATCACTATTACGGTGGGTCCAAGGCCAGTTGGAAACATTAGCTATTACAATCATTTGAAATACTCGTATAACAAAGATAGATTTGTGAATATGATAAGGGAGAGTGAAATCAAGGATATTAATGCAATCAGTAGTACGGACAAAATGGCGAGAATTTTTCAAAATGAATTAAATAACGCAGTAAATGAATTTGTTAAAATCAAAGCAGGTTCATATAGGAAAGGTAACTGGTTTAATAATACTTTGGTTGAACTAAGAAGACAAAAAATAATAGCAAGACAATGTGCAGTTTTTTTCAAAATTGAGAAGTGATTGGATATGTTATAGCACTCAAAGAAATTAGTATAAATCGTAAATACGACAGGCAAAAAGTGTTTATTGTGAAAGCAAAAATTCGTGAAT
Organism: Dioctria rufipes; assembly: GCA_963924295.1. Classification (NCBI taxonomy): domain Eukaryota; kingdom Metazoa; phylum Arthropoda; class Insecta; order Diptera; family Asilidae; genus Dioctria; species Dioctria rufipes. The sequence goes on from CAWUPM010000289.1 coordinate 466,918, forward strand.
GTAATGAACAAAAAGATATGTGGAGAGTGTTAAAAGATTTGGTACTAAAGAGAAAGACGACTGAAATTAAAATAAATAAAGTTAATAATACAATCTTGGAAAAAAAGCATGGTATAGCGAGAACACTGAACAGATTCTTTATACAAAGCGTGAAGGATATTCATGAAGGGATTCCTAATATAAGGTAACAGGATAATATCATAAACTTGAGGAATACATTTACTTTTAGAACAGTTAATCTCAGAGGTATAATGGAAACATTGAAAAATCTAAAACAAAAAATAGATTTCAATTTTGCTAGCCAAAGAATGATAATGCATTCATTTGATTTGTTAGGTCCAGTGTTGATGAATATAGTAAACAAATCTCTGGTAAGTGGAGAGTTTCCGACCATGTGGAAGGAATCTTTGGTCACACCAATTGCGAAAGTCAAAAATTTGTTGAAACCTGAGAATTTTCGGTCGGTTAATAGTTTTCCGGTCGCGGGAAAGGTATTGGAGAAGATCGCGTGCAGGCAATTGTTGCAGTATCTGGAGGTGAACTCAGTACTTATTCAGAGCCAATCGGGGTTTACACAAAAACACTCGTGTGAAACAGCGATTAACATGATGTTAACAACATGGAAGGAAGAAATAGCATAAAAAAAAAGAATAGCGTGTGTGTTTTTGTGTGTTTTGGGAACACTTCTCTTCTCAATGTATATAAATGACATAGGCACAGCGATTAAGCATTCAAAGTTGTTTGCGGATGATACGCTAGTTTATATAGTAGGCAATAATATCAGTGAAATTCAATTTAAGTTACAAGAAAATCTGGATAGTTTAAGTTACTGGTTAAAAGCAAACAAACTGAAACTTAATACCCGGAAAACAAAAGCAATGTTGGTAAATGGGGAGGAGGAACTCAACCTGAGTATGGACGGAGTAATGATAAAAGCGATAAAGGGATTCAAATACCTGGGGGTTGTGATTGACTATAGGCTAAAGTTCACAGCACAGGGCAATACTACGAATGCAAAGATTTCGAAGAAAATAGACTTTATGACGAGAGTCAGAAGAAATGTATCAACCTATACAGCAATTATTATATGTAATACAATTGTCAAGCCAAATTTTGAATACTGTTCAATCGTTTTATTGTTATGTAATCAACAAATAATAAATAATCTTCAGAAGTTACAAAATAAAGCAATCCGAACTATACTAAGATGTGACAGATATACTCCCGTAAGATGCATGGCAAGAGAGGCGAAGCATAGTAAACACTATCTTTACCTTATTCTTTCTGCTGTGATTGCATCTGCAGCCAACATAAAAACATGAAATGGCATAGGAAAATGTTCAGCAAGCAATATTTTGTGTTGATAGCTCCAACTCTGCCATTGGGCGAAAGAGAAAACTACAAAACTTGTGCTATTCTTTCCTATAGGAAAATAGCAATACGTTCAGTCCATTTTTATAAGTCAGTGCTATTACCCCACATTTGAGTTCTCTCTGACAAGCTCTCAATATATGTATGTAATGAAAATAAACATTGTTGTATATGACAACTCTACGAAGAGTTTCCTAATTTTTAATTTATGATTTGTTATTCCATCACACAATTCATTTGATTTTGGGTGGCAAGTTTCAACTCTTGGGTTTGACTCATCAACAAGAACCAAGTAGTTGTTGGCCATCCTTTCAGTGCGACCTGAATGATGTATTGTGAGTCCTCGTTCAATTTACTTTTCTAAGTTTGCTATTATGCCGGAGAATCCTAAAAAAAACTGAGTATTTCAGCTCTCAAAGTAAATGCGTAAATTTAAAATATTTATAAACATAAACACGCCAATATAGTATTAAATTCATGGTTTTAATTTTGTGTATGTGAAATGTGTTAAGAATAGTAAAGTGCAGGAAAATTGAAGTTACTGCTCAAATTAGTAGTAAATTTGTAGCCTTTTGTGGCTAGTTATAGGACGTCAAGGTCAACAAATTTGAAAAAATTTCCAATTTTTTAAGTCTTAATTCCAAAATGTCTGATAACTGTTACATTTTCTTGCAAGTTTTGGAAACTTTGGTGTCTTACCTTTGATTTGTACTCACTTACCGTTTTTGAGATAAACCAGTTTTTATGTTGTTGTGTTAATTTGACCTTAATAGTTTTTTGTTTCATTTAAAATCACCAATTCAAAATTACGCTTTAGTATGTTCAAATAATATATACATATGTAAATAAACAGCAGAAATTCGATTAATAATAATAACCGTACTTTATCATTTGTTCAACAATATTTAAATATTCTGGTAATTTAAATACTACAAAAGTAGCAATGAAGTAGGTTTGAATATTGTTTATAAATAGAAATTTCTCAACTTTTAATTCGTTTCAAGTACTAAGGACAGATAGAGATACATATTTAGTTAAAAGTTTTTGCAAAACTGCGAAGAAAACGAATTTCATGGCAATACAACAACAACATTATGTAAAATATAAGCATTGCAATACTATGCGAAATTCATATCTTCTGCTTACTAAACAATTGCAAAACATGCACAGATTTTTAAAAATGAAAAAAATATAATCTTCAGCAGTTACAAGCACTATTCGTAATTAAAATACAATATTTTTGTCATTATTGACATTTTGACAACAGTTTTCCAACATGAATTATTTAGCATAATCTACGTATTTCTTGCAAATCATTCATGCTATAACCTAAGAATATCTCTTAAAAACTATTAAATCACACTCACCTGGATAATTTATCCATTAAATTTGTCAAAAACTGTACAAAACAACACGGTTTTTCTTACCTAAAAACCGCTATCGCGACTGTTAAATTGACACGGTGAAAAGTCAACTAAACTGTTGACTGCGTGCAAGCCATTGGAAAGGCTTAAAATATGCGAAATTCACCAGGTAAGCCAATATTCATGAAAAAAGTAAAAAATAATTCCATCATGAGTCGGAAAGAGACAGATGTGGGAACGAGTCAGAAGAAAATTGAGAAAAATTTACGTTTCACATCGGAAAATGACATAATATGGTAGGTATTGATACTTTTTGGAAAAAGTAATATATCTAATTAAATGAGTTAGGAAAATTCATGGATAATAAAAAATAATTTATTTGATAAAAATTGGTATCAATTGAAAAAATCATAAAAGTCAGCCCAAAACGATAAACGTGCTACAATTGCAATTTTCAAGTGGAACTTGTAACAAAATGGCGGCCCAGAAGATATAAAAAGGAGGCGCGTGCTATGAAATCTGTCATTAGTTCGACAGCGATCATATATGCAAGAAGCATAAGATCAAGCTGTAAAAGTAATTCAAAATGTGGAAATTAAATTCAACATAAATAAAGCGTAGCAAGCTATATTATTTTAAATGCTATGAAGGTGGTGTCTTCAGGAAATTTTTCTGGTGTTAAAGAACATTTTGGTTAAATTATGGATACGTGTTTTTTTTTTTTGTTTATTTTTGTTTTTAGTAAATAAATTAAAATTTTTGGTGGCAGAACATTCTAAATTTAGATTTCTCTGACCAACAGCTAAATACATGCTAGCTCAGTATTTTACTGCTACATGTGGAGAAACGAATTAGGTGAGTTAGTATTAAGTGTGGTTAACATAAGAAGTTTATTTAAAGCAAATCCATAAACAGTGATTGTTAGAATTAGATCTGTGACCCCGTGACAAGGGTTGGATTCCTCAATCTCTTAACCCATAACTGTTTTGGTTTTTTAAATATTGCTTCATTAAATGTATTTTCCTTCCTGTTGAGTAAAAATATTAAAGAAAACCAACTTTTTCTTACAATAAGCGGTACCCGTTTAAAAAATCACTCCTTAAATAGTATTCTGTATCCCACGTAATGCCTATACCAAAACTATTCTAACACGTAAAAGTAGAAGGACTTAAAGCACATTCGTAGAATAACGTTAGTATTTCGTGACTTTGGCATTTTCGGAAATTCGTAATTTTTTTCTTTGTTTTTATTTTAATATTCATTGGACGGAGCTATAAACAGCAAACAAACTGAGCAAGGATAATTTCCAAAATGGAAAAGAATTACTTGTTAGGAAACGAGCACGCTACTGCTCTTAAAACTAGTCTCTCTATCATTAGTTTATTTATTTTTTGTCTTTGTATTATGTTGTCAAAGCTCAGGGGATACCCTATGATGGCGTAGCGCAGCCTTGGCAGGAAAGGAATAAGGGATAGAGAATTGAGGATTATTAGGTTGAGTCAAGTAGGTGACGGTGCGCATTACGCTTGAAGTGCGGCCGAATTTGGCTTCAACGGTGTGAGGATGAGCTCGAGTTACTGCTCGTGTGGTGCGCATGCGAAGAATTCTACAAGCAACCAGGCCAGAAATTTCGTCAGAGCAATGACTATAGAAATAGTGATAAAAGAGAGACAGACATCTGACATTACGTCGGTACTCTAGTTGATATTGCTAGTACCATCGTTAATAAGCGGGAAGGCCTTCTTTTGGATTTTGTCTAACGCGAGCAATGCAGTGCGTCCAGCCACTGCCCAAATATGGGAATTATATTCGAGACTAGGCCTGATATGATACTTGTAGATTTGCGCCATGTCTGATGTAGTAAAATATTTCTTGCATCTTTGTAGGAAGCGCAGGCATTTCATCGCGTTTTTGGAAATACCAAAAATGTGATCGGAACAACTAAGATCTTTGCATATCTGAATGCCTAAGATGTTAATAGATGGTGAGTTGGAGATACCGTCTCCATCAACGGAAATGAGTTCAGCCAGTTTCAACACCAGCACAAGTACGTTTAAGTGATAATAGATAACATTGCGTTTTGGAAGCATTAACCAAGACCCGATACGCTCTGCTGCAAGCGAATATTTTTGTTAGGTCATAAGTTTAGTGAATTGAACAAGTGGTGTTACATACATACCTCCACCCACAATTTTAAGTGAGCATTGTAACATACGTACATACCTACAACAATTATCAAAGAAATGCTAGCAAACGCAAGCATACATATTTTCATCATTTTTCAATGAACATACATACCTACATCATTTTCATTAAATTATAATTCCACTCGTTACTGACCTTCCCCAATTACTTAACAAGTTGAGGAAATAACTAAGGTAGATTGAGTGACGCAATACCCTGCGCGCAAGAATTCGCACGTTGTAATACGATAACCTTGCGCCAGCGGTAGAACCCAGGTGACCAAATGATGGTTCACGATTTGTGTATGAAAAAAATGATATTTATGTAGGTATGTATGTAAATCATGAATATCACGATGAACAAACAACAAGCGATTAACGTATGTCGAGATTTATGTATGTACGTATGTAAAAACAAATGCGATAAAGTACTGACGAAACGCTCAGTACGATTCTAGTCAGAGAAAAATATATGTATGTATGTACGGAAGCGACGAGTGCCGCGATTTATTTATAAACAGAAATAAATGAAGTGCAAATGACCTAACACTTTGTACTGTTATATACAAAATGTTTGGTCGGAAGTATTTCATTTATTTCCGTATTAATAAGATTACTCTGTATAAATAAGGTAAGAAATTGTAAAAGAAAGCAGTCGAGTAAAATAAAGAAGTCGAGAGCAGTCGATTTGAATAAGTGTACAGTAAACAGTTCGTTTGAATTAGGAGTTGTGCTTTAAACAAGCTACTCCATAATAATACTAGGAGTTGTACTTTAAACAAGCTAGTCCATACTAACACTAGGAGTTGTGCTTTAACAAGCTACTCCACACATCTACTCTCACATTAGAGTTACGACAGTCGCTGCTGGGAAAAAAAAAGGCAAAAACAAAAAATTAAGTCAAAAGGTTTCTCCACAAAGAAACCACAGCAAAGTTTAAGTACGATAAATTCCTACCTAACAATTTGGCGCAGCCGGTAGGATCAAGGAAGTTAATTCAGTATACTTGAAAAACCTTGATCCTCGAACCCACATAGAAGTGAAACAAAAACTAGCGTCAAAAGCATGACGTTAGGGCACTTCTGACTTAATTTGTTTGTTCCTGATTTAATTCCAACAACTACTACAAGAAATAAAGGGAATATACTTCTAAGGAAATTTATCGGCTCAGATCTTAAGAAGACGTAAAATCCACATTTTGGACAGACATCAAAGCATTGCTGAAACTACATACATCAAGCACTAAGTAAGTTGCAATCTAAATTCAGCGATTGGCAGAGCTTCAATATTACTCATTGCCATCTCCCCAAAATAAACTATTTAGTATAAAACACACATCAAATAATGTCAGTGTAATACATCTTCAATCAAACTTCTGTTATTAACATATATTCAAGCATATATATATATGTACATAAAAATTAGTTAAACTATCGTTTCTTCGAGAGGATTCTGCACATATTCCGTCAAACTTGTTCTTTTTTTTTCAAGATTATTCATATACATACGTATATACAAAACTAGTCAAGACTACCTCCTTTTCGAGAAAAGTCTGCTTTCATGCACAAATCTGATCAAAGCCCTGCTTGCTCAGGTTTTGAAGCAACAATAAATTCGTTCTTATTCCCTGTTCTCCCCTATTCTCTCTAACTCGAATGATTTTGCTTTCATGCCTAAAACTGGACGTAGTTCTTCATGCTCTACCTTTGAGACGGCAATAAATTCATTATCATTTGACAATACCAGTCCTCCAGATAGCCCAAGTGTAGAGTGTAAATCATCCCAAAGTCGACCTTCCGTAAACTGGTATCGTGAGCATCGCTCAGGTAAACGTTTCAGAAGGCACAGCCTAATTAATTTTCTAGTAAGAAGAAATAGCTTAAACGCCCTAATCACAGAAAAATCATTAACCGCGCCTACTTCTAATAACGATACTCCAGATATTCCCCAGAGAAGGCAACCCAACCAACCAGCCAAAATGCCAGTGAATTATGAGAAAGTAGTTAAACTTACTGCACAAATGGTGCCTTTGTTCTCTGGAGAAATTAATTCTCAAACCCTCACAGAACTGCAAACGTTCCTAGGCTGTTGTAAACAAGTAGGACAATGTCTAGCGGAGGAGGAAAAGGCAGCCTTCATGCAAATTTTCCCAACAAGATTGAGAGGAAATGCATATCAATTAATAGCGTCCAGTACACTCACGACATTTGAAGAAGTTGAGCAGTTGCTTTATCAGAATTACTTACCTCGTAAAACATATCATGAGTTAATTAACAAACTAATCACTTGCCGACAATATCCCCAAGAATCGTTTAATACATTTACTACTAGACTAAAAAGACTTTTAGTACAATGTAACGAGGCAGCACAAAGCAAATACGGTGCTGAAAATTTTAATGTAGTAAAGCAACAGCTAGAGGACTTTGCAATGGCTTCCGTAAAGAGTGGTGCAAATAACCCTCATCTAAGCGCCTATCTGTTGACAATAAATGAAAGCTCGTTAGAGACTCTCATTCAAAAAGCATTAGATATGGAAAGGTTACAACAGGATCTCTTATTCATTCCACAACCAATAAACTACTTACCTCAACATACAAATTCTTTTCAAACGGACCATTTCTTTAGACCAAATACCTCGACTTTTACTAATGCTTATGGTTATCCCATACACGAAAATTTAAACTCCTCTATATATCCCTACACAACTGATACAGGAAAACCTAATATAAAAACTGAGTGTGGTATACCTCCAAATCTGGAGTCATTAAAGGTACTTTCAGTATCCTTTAATACTGACAAAAATCAAACAAATAATTGGTGCTTTACTCAAGCCAGTAAGGCAAGAGAATCCTTAAGAAGTCCACCTCCATTCCAGAACTCTTCTTCTCAATATCCAGACAAGAAACCATACGAAGAGCAAAAATTACTTTTAGGTAGGATCACCTGCAGTTATTGCAAATACAAGGGACATACGTATGATGATTGTTTAAAACGTAAAAATACTCCCTTCTGTATTAACTGCAGAACAAAGGGGCATGATGCCCAATATTGTAAACAAAATGTCAAAGCGCCACGGAATCACTTAAATAGTAACAACAACACTCAGTGGAGCAATCCAAATCACGAACAAAGATTTAATGTTCAAGAGATGTGTAAGTTTTGTGGAAGAAGAGGTCATACAGTACCCACTTGTCAACAGAAGCAACGATGGGAAGCTACAAAATCGGGAAACGGCACACTGTCGACCGAAAAATCCCCGGCTCGACATTAAATAAAACTGCGCAAATTATTTCAGGGTCCTATCAAACAAAAAAACAATCAAATAGAGAAAATATACCAGTGGTAGACTTACCACTGGACATAAGCAAAAACACAGCCGTTCGGCTGATAGTAGACACTGGAGCTGAAGTAAGCATCATAAAAAAGGAAGCATTAGATAACCCAGAACATATAGAACGAAGCCAAAAGGTGACTTTGAAGACTCCATTTGGAGAAGGAAGGTAGTAGAAAACATTGCCCAAATCTCCCACGATGGGCTGCTAGGCAATGATTTTCTTGCAAAAAATTGTAATATCGAAGGGCCTAATAAATTACTCCGGTTCCCTCGCACGGAAACCAACCCTATTGAATTCACAGTACCGCTCGAAACATCCCTAGACGATGGAGAGGAAATACCAAGTGATCAATTGGAGGAGCAATTTAAATCACGGGCACCAGATAACAAAAATGCCTTACCTCCAATGGAAGAAACTCTGAACACCTCAAAAAAAGATGAAAGTAGGAAATATGAAGTAATACTTCAGCGATCCAATAGAATACCTCCTCGATCTCAAATTGTACTGAGCGTACCATTACAATTGGACCAAGAAATGATCTGTATGTCTCAGGAGATCCAAGAAGGAGTATTTGTCGCAAATTGCCTAGTTAGTCCTAATAAAAGCTTTATAGCATTATCTGTTCTAAACATAAACATAGAACCAGTATTCCTAAGAAGACTAAAGCTTACTCTAGTTCCAAGTAGTCATTACAATATTAAACTTCTCAATATACCTTTGTACGACATAAATACCCAAAGTAATCAGAAAGAAGGTGATCCACCTTCCCCTCGTACACATAACAAAACAGAATACAACTTCAAAGGTGATAAGACAAATTTCAACTCCAATCCATATTCAATAAACGTAAACCATATTAAAAGCTATAACCCAGACAGACTTGTGGCTTTACGTAAAGAATTACTGTTGGATGAAAATTTAAATCACGAAGAAGAAAAATCAATTCTTGAGTTATGCTATAAGTATAACGATCTTTTTTATCTAAAGGGAGATAAACTAACAAGCACTAATACCATAAAGCATACATCCCCATTTTGCACAATCAGCCACCAATAAACCAAAAGATGTATAGACTTCCAGAAACGCACCGGGCTGAAATAAATGAACAGATCAAGGATATGTTAGAGAATGACATAATCCAAATAAGCAAAAGCCCATGGAATTCTCCGTTACTTGTAGTCCCCAAGAAAGCCGGGCCTGACGGCAATAAACGTTGGCGCGTAGTAGTAGATTTCCGTAAAGTCAACGAGAAATCTATAGGGGATGCCTTTCCACTACCCAGGATAGAGGATATACTGGATCAACTTGGGCATTCACGGTATTTTACTACTCTTGACCTTGCAAGCGGATACCATCAAGTACTGGTTGACCCAAGGGATAGACCAAAAACTGCATTTAGTACCGCTTACGGGCATTATGAATTTAAGAGAATGCCATTTGGGTTGAAAGGCGCACCTGCGACTTTTCAACGCCTGATGAATTACATTCTAACGGGTCTCCAAGGATTAGAATGCTTTGTCTATCTCGATGATATTGTAATATATGGAAAAAATTTACAAAATCATAACGAGAAACTGGCTAAGGTATTCGACAGACTTCGAGCCCAAAATCTTAAATTACAACCCGAAAAGTGTCAGTTCTTTCGCCGAGAAGTAATCTACCTTGGACACAAATGCTCAAACGAAGGAGCACTTCCAGATCCCGGTAAAACAAGTTGCGTTCAAAATTTTCCTCAACCCCGAACTGTGAGACAAACCCAATCGTTTCTGGGATTGGCAAACTACTATCGCAAGTTTATCCCTAATTTCTCAAAGATAGTCAGGCCATTAACAAATCTATTACGGAAAGACGTCAAATTTAATTGGACTCAAAAGTGCCAAGACTCTTTCAATGAAATTAAAAATTCCCTTATAAATCCGCCTCTACTCAAGTATCCAGATTTTACCCAACCTTTTAATCTAACAACAGATGCTAGTAACGAGGCATTGGGAGCTGTTTTATCACAAGGGGCAATAGGTAAAGACAGGCCAATAGCGTATGCAAGTAGAAGTTTAAATAAGGCGGAACAAAGATACTCCACAATAGAAAAAGAGTTGCTCGCTATTGTGTGGGCCGCCAGGAACTTCAGGTGTTATTTACAAGGTAGAGCTTTTACGGTTTACACAGACCACAAGCCCTTGAAAGGCGTATTCAATGTGAAAGACCCGACATCGAGATTAGTCAGGTTTCACCATAAACTCTCAGAGTTTGATTATAAAATTGAATATAAGCCTGGAAAATATAACACTAATGCAGACGCGCTTAGTCGAATACCTGCCGAGCTAAACCAGGCAAACCCCAATTCGTTCATTGTGGAAGCTCAGGTACATCACCGAGCCGATTCCGACATCGACGAAAATGATTCTAGTTCTCCAACACCCTCAAAGCCTAAACAAAAACATTGTCATGCTGTTACGAGAGCTCAAATAAGGAAGGCACAAAATGATATTGAAGAAGAAAATCAAAACCCAAAAACTCCCAATATAGTTCAAAATCATCCACGGAACCTCCAAAATGAATTAGTCGAAATTGACTCAACTGATAGCAGCAGATCCGAAAGCAGTGCATCTGAACACGGCGAATTACCTTGGAACCAAAATCTAATAAATTCCCAGCATACATTACCGGAAAATATCTCAGACCCTGAAGAAATCGGGACAATTTTAAAAGACTATCATGACTCCGCGTTTGGTGGTCACCAAGGAGTAATGAAAACTTATAAAAAAATAAAGAAAAAATATAAGTGGAGAAATATGCTCAGTTCCATCAGGAAATATATTCGAAAGTGCCCTAAATGCCACAAAATTAAGGCTAGCCCGGAATACCGTATGCCGATGATAATCACAGATATTGCCCTAATGCCCTTTGAGAAAATCTATTTAGATATAGTAGGACCACTAGAAGAAACCCACTCCGGAAACAAGTATATATTGACATTCCAAGACAATCTTACGAAATTCGTAGATTGTTATGCCATGCCGAATGGCGAAGCAGAAACGGTAGCAGGAATATTCTTCGATGAGATAATTACTCGTTATCGCATTCCTAAAAAGGTAGTAACTGACCAGGGATCTAACTTTTTAAGCGATCTTTTCAAACGTGCCTGTAAACTTCTAAAAATAAAAAAATTACAGACTTCCGCTTATCATCCGCAATCCAATGGCGCACTTGAACGAACCCACAGACCTCTAGTGGAGTATTTAAGAGCTATTGTGTCCGAAAGTCCCAAGGCTTGGGATCGAGTCCTGAGAACCGCGGCTTTTGTATACAATAACAGCCCACATGAAGGCACTAATCTCACACCAATGGACTGTCTGTTCGGATTCACAGCAGATGTTCCCTCTAATCTTAAAAGAGAGCCAGAGCCCATTAATAACCACGAGAGTTACTATCACCTTCTTAGGTACAAAATACAAAAGGCATATGCTATCGCCCGAAAAAATTTGCTGAAAGCCAAGGAAAAGTCGAAAGCGTACTATGATAGGAACTCACGTCCGGTAACTTTCAAAGCAGGAGATAAAGTATTGCTAAAAAATCCCGCTAAAAAACACAAGCTTTCCCAGATATGGCTAGGACCATATCTCGTGGTACAAGCTTTTACGCCTGTTAACACAATCATACAAATCGGTAAAAGAAGAGTAACCGTACATAATAATAGATTGAAACCATTTCACGAATAATGGCTAATCTTCCAGGAAGGGATTACAATTGCATTTAAGATAAAAAAAAGGTAAGGGAAAAATTTTGTTTAAGAAAAAGAGAGAATGATCAAACAAATCATTTTATTTTTATAATAACAAAAAAAAAATGTTATTTTTTATTTGCAATCAAACACCGTGCTACGCAGCCTACACAGGCAAGTAACAAAGTAAGTTTAACAACAAGAGAACCGCCTCCACCCCCTCCTCTTCCAAAATCATTAATTCATGTTGAGCAGAATCCAATTACACGTACCCGTCATCTACAGGTAGTTTAACTATTTTAAACATAACAGAAATTTGAAAACAAGATTGAAGATGTAAAACGTAATACACAAAAAAAAAATGTATTTATAAACACATACTATATATGCATTAGAAGTAACATACCTATTTATAGATAAATCTAAGAAAGAAAAAATAGGTATAAATAGATATAAAATTTTTTTTTTTAAGAATTTGAAAACATATTATAAACACATATAAAAGGAAAAATATGCATAAACACATAAAAGAAGAGATATGTATAATCACACGTAAAATTTTTTTATAAAAAGTATGTATAAACACATATAAAGAATCTAAAAACATATGCATAAACACACATAAAGAATTTGAAAACATATGTATAAACACATATAAATAATTTTTAAGTAAATAAATGAAAACATATGTATAAACACATATAAAAGAAAAAATATGTATAATCACATGTAAAAATTTTTTAAAAAAAAAAAAAGTATTAAAAGTATTAAGTAAATTATGTATACACACATATATAAAGAGTCAAACAGCCATAAGTATAAATGTATATATGTAGGAATTACAAAAAAGAAATATATATACAGTATGCACATGTAATAAAAATGCACATAACATAGCAGTAATACTAATAATCTAGAAAAATAACGGATATAAATTTGTAAACCGATAAGTCAATTATTGTACCGGCACCCGGCGTTATGTATATACATGCATATAAAAACAATAAATTTCTCGAAAATTATCGAACGATTGAACCATATTCTAATGCGTTATTCCTCTTCTAAGAATAACACATATTTTTTAAAAAGGGGGAGATTTGTTACATACATACCTCCACCCACAATTTTAAGTGAGCATTGTAACATACGTACATACCTACAACAATTATCAAAGAAATGCTAGCAAACGCAAGCATACATATTTTCATCATTTTTCAATGAACATACATACCTACATCATTTTCATTAAATTATAATTCCACTCGTTACTGACCTTCCCCAATTACTTAACAAGTTGAGGAAATAACTAAGGTAGATTGAGTGACGCAATACCCTGCGCGCAAGAATTCGCACGTTGTAATACGATAACCTTGCGCCAGCGGTAGAACCCAGGTGACCAAATGATGGTTCACGATTTGTGTATGAAAAAAATGATATTTATGTAGGTATGTATGTAAATCATGAATATCACGATGAACAAACAACAAGCGATTAGCGTTTGTCGAGATTTATGTATGTACGTATGTAAAAACAAATGCGATAAAGTACTGACGAAACGCTCAGTACGATTCTAGTCAGAGAAAAATATATGTATGTATGTACGGAAGCGACGAGTGCCGCGATTTATTTATAAACAGAAATAAATGAAGTGCAAATGACCTAACACTTTGTACTGTTATATACAAAATGTTTGGTCGGAAGTATTTCATTTATTTCCGTATTAATAAGATTACTCTGTATAAATAAGGTAAGAAATTGTAAAAGAAAGCAGTCGAGTAAAATAAAGAAGTCGAGAGCAGTCGATTTGAATAAGTGTACAGTAAACAGTTCGTTTGAATTAGGAGTTGTGCTTTAAACAAGCTACTCCATAATAATACTAGGAGTTGTGCTTTAAACAAGCTACTCCATACTAACACTAGGAGTTGTGCTTAAACAAGCTACTCCATAATAATACTAGGAGTTGTGCTTTAAACAAGCTACTCCATAATAACACTAGGAGTTGTGCTTTAACAAGCTACTCCACGCATCTACTCTCACATTACGACAGTCGCTGCTGGGAAAAACAAAGGCAAAAACAAAAAATTAAGTCAAACGGTTTCTCCACAAAGAAACCACAGCAAAGTTTAAGTAGGATAAATTCCTACATAACAGTGGCTTCGTTTGTCAGCTATAACATTCGCACGGGAATCAGCTATATAGTCGAACGAGTACACGAAATCAAGGGTGCTGTCGTCTACAAAACTATGAATAGGATTTAAAATGAGAGCTAGCATATCATTAGTAAAAACAAGGAAGAGAGTAGCAGAGAGCACAGAACCTAGCGGTACACTGGCTTGGATTATAAAACGGTCAGAAGTGACTCCATCCAATTTATCTTGAATTAAACGGTGAAGAAGAGATCTTTCAACCCATTTTAAGAAAAGAGGGTCCAGACCTAATGCCTGAAGTTTGGCTAAAAGAACAGGATGCCCTACTCTATCGAAGACCTTCAAGATATCTAATGCGATGATCTCAGATTCGCCAAAAATTATGGAAACATTGATTCTAACAGTCGGTAAGGAATGTTAGTAAATCTCACTTTGAAGACCTCCCTCCTGCGAAAATGTACAGGTCGTTGCCCGTAATTGCATGTTGCTGGGGAAGGAGGACTTTGCGAACAAGCTGACAAGAAAGAATTCTCAGGAAAGTTACCTGCAAACAATTTAGCTTTGTTCCTGTTGTGAATTAGGGGTGGTACCGAAGAATTGGTGAAGTTGTTCTTGACTTTTAACAAGAGACCAGAAAATCTTACTATCCTTTCGACTAGTAAAGATTTTCTGTCTAAAGTTTTAGTCGAATTGGGACTTAGATCGCTGAATGGATTTGCAGGTTTGACGTGCTTCTCTATAGATCTCTCTGATTTCTGCACAATGGCACAGTTTATATGCCTGAAATGTAGCTCCTTTATTTTTAATGGCTGTGTAACAGTCATTGTTAAACCAAGATGAATTGGTAGGTTTAATATTCTTGTAACTGTGCAGAATAAAGCTGCACATCCCGAACCATAAGATAGTGATAACGGATTCAGAGGAACACTCAACATCTCTCGAGGAAAAACACTCGGACCATTCTAACCCTCTAATAAATTTGTTTGAATGATGCCCAATCAGCTTGATCATAGTGCCACACCAATCGCTTTTTACGAGGGTGACTGGTGGGTTTCAGTAATGATATGGAGAATCGGTCTGAAACAAGACAATGATCTGAGTTGCCAAGAGGAAATGACACTGACGTGGAGTACTTATCTGGATGAGATGTTAGAAAGAAATCTAAAGGTTGGCGCTATGATAGATCAACATGTCTCCCCGCTGGACTTGTGGTTGAAGAATGTCTGAGCTACTGCATGTTGTGCACATTGAAATCGCCAGCAGTAACGATTTCGGAAGTAGGAGATTTTATTAAATATTTTCTATATTGGAGGATAGAGAATCAAATTAGTATACATTGTCTGCACCAGACATATTGGGGCTGCGGTATAAAAAACGAAAATAAATGATGTGTTGATTTGAGTTTAAATCTAATCTAGACATAATTAAACCCCGGATTAGTTGAAGCAAATTCAGGAACAATGGAGTAAGGCACATCATTCCGAATGTGCAGAGCGATTGCCCTCTGCGATGAGAAGAGTAACACTAATTGATAACCCGGTAAGCGAAACTGATTTATATCAGCATCAGAAGTAACCTTGGTTTCACTTACGGCCAAAACAGCCGCTTCAGAAGAAGACAAGTGGCAATAATACGAGAAATAATTACTTCGTAAGCCACGAATGTTGCAAAAAGCAAAGCAAAATTCTTACATTGTCTCAAATTAAATGCACGCAGTCACTGAACTGACCATGACAATGAGACCCAACAGTAATCCAAACAGCTGACTGAGTACAAGGCAGCAGTACTGCTACGCCTACTGTGGTGACCTTTGCATCTAAACAAGTGGTCAGATGCTTAGCAGTGGGTACCGACTAATTGCATTCAAAGCAGTGAAATAACACTAATCTGAATGCTGATGGATTTAGGGAGATTAGAGCAGACTTACCCTGGATGTGCAATTAAAATGTAAGGTATAAAAGCTATTCCCCTTGGCGATCACGGCATTAATCCGAGTTCCAGCACTCCAAACGAAGTGGTTTTCGTAATTAAATTTGAAACTTTCACCTGATTTAATTGGTTTTCACGGGGATATTTTGTAGAATGTATTAGTGAAGGACTTGAGACGAAATTCATTTTGCATTTGTCGTGCCGCTTTTGTAGCATTTTCCATTTCTTTCATTATGTTCTGATAGTACTAGGTATGTATGTATGTAGTACCTATGTGGGTTGGGAGCCTGTGATGAGTTATAGGTAGTGTATATAACCTGAAAAGTTGCCTCAAGTTTACATCTTTAGCTTCACAAATCTTCGTCATGAATCGTTGGCACTAACGTTTCAGCAAAGAGTGTGAAATAGTTAATGAGAAAAGCTTAGGGCTTTCTTGCTTGGTGCTGTATTTTAATTTTCCGACGACAACTTCTGATTAAAAGTAGTAGGAACATTTTTGTTTTAAGACAGGGGATGAGAGATCCCAAGCACGGAGGCCAGAATGGCTATCCTGTTAGAAGCCCTATCATCAAAACCTTCCCGGCCACTTAATGAAGTGCATCAGGTATTAGTAAGGAAGTTTTTTAACTCATTTACAGATTGAAAGGTAGCACCTAGAGTAGCCAACCTTCTCCGGAAGAAGGCCGGACAAGCAGGCAAAAAGTGTGCCGTTGTCTCATACTCTTATTGCAAGTAGGCTAGACACTCACTGCTGTCAAAAATTCCCATCCCTGTTAGATGATCCAGCGAGCTGTGGCCGGTGATGATGCCAACCACAGTTCGAAATTGCTTCCTTCCGAGCCTCATGAGAAAATCAGAGATATTCCTATTGTGCCCATTAAGAAACAGTTTTGTGCCCCTGCAAGTGTTCAGACTCTGCACCTCTGCTGATGATTTCTATAAACATCCGCTCAGATGAGAGAGCGGACATTCGAAGTAGCAACGCTTACTGTAGTTTATGGTCTGAGCAATGGAGAATCAGAGCCAGCCTTAGCTAAAAGGTAAGCCCTTTCATTCACCATGATCCCCATGTGACCAAGGACCCACTGAACTTTGTTGTGAATACTATAAGCTGTAGGTACTAGCGTAAGAGACTTTTGAGTTTTTTTATGTATAGGTATCACATTAACGATTCAGATTACAGTACCCTGTACACATACATAAAATATTAAAGGAGTAGTGGTCATTGTAGCGGAAGCTAGATAATAATTTTATTTTTTTGTTAGAAAATAAAGATAGAATAAAATATAATTTGTGATTGTCAGAATAATATTTACCCTGACTATAAATAAAATGTTGTCAGAGTAATATTTGCACTGACTGTAAGTAAAATAAAGATATTCAAATTTGACGTTTAAAGGAAAACACTTTAAAAAAAAAAATTACACACTACTGTACACAATTTCAGAAAATACACATCAAGGCTTTTTGGAATGTATTTGTTTTTAAAAATATAGAATTGTGTCAAGGATATTTTAGTTTTTAAGTAAATCGCCAGAGGGCAAACTTTTTTAATTTAATTTAATTTAAAACGCCAGAGGACAAACTAAAAAAATAAATAATTTTATTTAAAACGCCAGAGGGCAAAAATCTGTTTAAAAAATATCTAAAGTTTAATCCTAGATTTTTAATAAAATATTAAAAGATTTAAAAAGTCTTAAAAGAAAAACTTATAAATTAAAATAAAAAAAAATATTATTACAAAATAAAAATAATTTAATTTCAATTTTATCCTACTATAAATTTAGGATAAATATATATAGATATATACAGGGTGTTTTCCCTTAGGAGGTCCATACAGCAGGAGGTGATAGTACTCACCTAGACGAGCCAAAAATTGAATGGCCGGGGGAGGGGGCAATATCAACCGTTTAGGAGTTACAGGGTGATTCATAAAAAAAGCAACTACAGGGCGTATGGTTACAGTTAAGGGCTCACTGTATGCAGAACTTCATGACCTTTCCAACGACAGCTCAACCAGCCCCGTACCCCTCTCCCCTAAGAAGTTATGAAGGTCTAAACTAAAAATTTCGGATTTTCTTTCCTTTTTTTTTACTTTGACCTCTATTATTTTTGCAAAAAGGTCATTAACATAACTTTTTTTTATAAAAACTGTAAACTAGGGACTCTCCT
Source organism: Dioctria rufipes (assembly GCA_963924295.1). Lineage (NCBI taxonomy): Eukaryota > Metazoa > Arthropoda > Insecta > Diptera > Asilidae > Dioctria > Dioctria rufipes. Next base: position 485,140 of record CAWUPM010000289.1, read on the forward strand.
CTTTAATGTGATCTATTACATCCTATGTGTTAACTGTAGCCGTTAAACAGTTATTAACTCATAACCTATTCAGGTCACACCGAAATTAGACGATATTTTGTAAAATGACGTGCTAAGGGAACAAATTATCATTGAGAGAAGGTTTGAAAATAGGTTTTAGAATAGGTTAAGAGCTAATAACTCTTTAACGGATACAGATAGTACATAGGGTATAATTGGTCAAATTAAAGAGGAGGCTTCAAAATTTACAGTTTTTATAAAAAAAAGTTATGTTCATGACCTTTTTGCAAAAAATAATAGAGGTCAAAGTAAAAAAAAAGGAAAGAAAATCCGAAATTTTTAGTTTCATAACTTCTTAGAGGAGAGGGGTACGGGGCTGGTTGAGCTGTCGTTGGAAAGGCCATGAAGTTCTGCATACAGTGAGCCCTTAACTGTGACCATACGTCCTGCATTTTTTAAGATACAGGGTGTTTTGTGAAAACCTAGCCTTTTTTATGAATCACCCTGTAACTCCTAAACGGTTGATATTGCCCCCCCCCCACTGCCATAAAATTTTTGGTTCGTCTAGGTGAGTACTATCACCTCCCGCCCTATGGACCTCCTAAGGGGAAACACCCTGTATACATTTATATATTTATGTTAAAAAAGAACTGTTGAACTGCAGCATCTACAACTGTTGTCTCGAGCTATCATCATTTATCATATCATAGATCCCACACAGCACAAGATGATCCCAAGTATGTAATTCGATCATCGCAGTGGGACTGTAGAATGTCCCTAGGTCATCCCGATATTGCCCTAGGACGTATTCAAGATCCTCTTACGACATCCGAATGTCCGGGGTTGGGATATTATCCGTACATCCCAAATGCATCCTGTCTTTTAAACTTGGGTTGTCCTCGGGATAGACATAAGCATAAAACCGGAGGACGTAAGCTGTCCATCGAACACTCGTAGTTTTGTCACCTGACGTCCGTAGTACTTCAAATTTACCATTTAGAGCGAATAGTACATGAACGAAGGATGGCCGCAGGACACCTTTAGTATTAATGAAGGACGTCGACTGTCCATCGGACACTCGTAGTTGTTTCACCTGACGTACGTAGTACGTCAAATTTACCATTTGGAGCGAATAGTACATGAACGAAGGATGGCCGCAGAACACTTTTAGTATTAATGGAGGACGTAGGCTGTCCATTGGACACTCGTAGTCTTTCCACCTGACGTACGTCTTACGTCAAATTTATCATATAGAGCGAATAGTACATGAACGAAGGATGGCCGCAGGATACCTTTAGTATTAATAGGGGACGTACAAATCTCGATATGCTAAGCTCTTCGCTAAACCATGCGAAGTAAAGTGTTCAATCGAAATTATGAAATTAGCTATCAAATGTTAATATTTCTAACTGATATGCAGTGAAATTTTAAAGTATCTACTCTTGAGTATCTATTGAATAATTTTAGTGTAAGAGTAAGTGTAGATAAGCAGTTCACAAGATCGTTAAATTTATAAAAATACTTTTATTGTACTCAGCAGTTTTTTATAAGTAACATATGAACATTGGAATATCAAATTATAAAATTTTGGTAGTAAGCGTTATTTCTTCTTCAACTGTTCTTCTTTCTTCTCAGTTCATTTCACTGTTTGACTTTCGCCTACATAATAAATAAGAATTAGAATAACTAAAAATATATTTTTAACACTATAATTTATTTACTTTTTACTATCCCTTGTTATTCTTTCGGCAGCGTGACGTAACCAAGTTTGAATTGGTTCTTCCACTTCTTTATTCGTAACACTGGCGGTTCTAGGATCAGATCGAACGATTTCTATTGAAATGTACATACAAAATTTTCTTAGTTTACGAAAAACAAACCATTTATTTATATATACCTATTAAAAGCTGGGAGAATCCTCTTTTATTTCTCTTGCCATAAAAATTGTATTCCAGGGCAACTTCATTCGACAGTAGTTTCGGCAGTATTTTAAATATAGTTCCCTTTGCTGTTCCAACATTATAAAATTTTAATTGGGTTTTCTGCAAAATAAAATTTATAAAAGAAAGTGAATTTGAATCTTATAGGTGAGTTATAAACAAAATCAACGTTCACGGTGGTACGTACTATTTTTCGATAGTAGTTCTTATCTTCCCGAAGTCGGGCATCAAAGTTTTCTATTTCATTAATATTTTTTATAGGAAATTCTTCAAGAATACTTTCTTCATCTATTTCTGCTGTCACTTCCTCGTTAGTATTCTTTTTAAGCAACAAATCTAAGATCTGCTTTTGATTTTCTAATACTATTTCAATTTTGTAGTCCGTCATTTTTATAAGCCTCTTCGTTTCCTTAAAAAGTTCACTGCAACCTTTATTAAGAAAACTTTAGTTTACGGTTTCCTTAAATTACATATTTGTTGTATGGGCCTAAAATTTCAGCCTTTCAAATTGTCAAAGCACTACTAAATCTTCAACTTACTATTACACTTCTCTCTCAGCGAAACTGGAGTTGAACATTGTGGTGATCTTTGAATTTCAGGAGAGCGAGGTATCCTACACGGAGTGCTTTGTCTCGAACGATTAGATGTCACAGCAAGAGTTTCTACAGATAATAAATCAAAATATCATTTTCTTGTTAGTTTGTAATCAGTGAATTTTCACCTGGAAGAATATTAGTACCAACCCCGCTGAATTTTCTACTTGCCAAAGTAGGAAACGGTGGCAACCTCTTTTTTAAATTTTCACTTATGTCTTCCTCACTCTCCGAATCATCAGTAGACACAACAGGTCTCTTTCTATTTTTAAGTCTTCCACAATCTTTAGGTTCAGTATCTTCAGTATTAATGTCAGATGTGTACAATGATCTCCTTAATTTTTCTTGTGCACTTTCATAAGATCCTGATATTAAAAGAGATATAAAATAGAGAGCATATTCCGCAATAAAATTTAGCTTAAAGCGTGGTCTTGCCATGTTCTGAATGCTTTGTTAAATAAACTAGCTTAATTTAAAAATTAGTTATTTTACTAAAGTTCACAAAAATTTAAAAGATTATAGAATTTATATTATATAAAATACAATAAGGTAAACGTTTATTTTCAGTTAATATTGTTATTGTATACGAAATGGAAAAAAATCAAGGCATTAAATAGTATTTAGCAATAGTTGATTAAACTGGTGATACCAGAAAAGAGTACTTACTTGCACCGCCAAGTATTCTTTTAATAGAGCATAATTTCCAATTATCTCCAACTGATTCAGATGATCTCACAGCTTTATCGTGTTGAAAATTATTTTTTTTATTTGGCCAGTGACATTGTAATTTATTTGAAGACAACCGGTTTTTTGGAACAACCTCAACACCGTCATCAAATTCAATTATAATAAATTGTTCTTCACTCATATTTATCTACAGAAAATTGATTCAAATAAAAATAAATTATATCAAATTTATTCCAAATTTTGTTCTCTGCCATGTAATAAGCTGAGCACTAAATAGTCATCATTAAATGGTATCATCATAACCTTTTTTTGAATAAATTCAAGAGGCCACGCGTGATAGTAATCAGAAATCTTGCTTACTTTATAAACATTAACAGTGGACGATACGCTCGGGTCTTCATAATAGTTGTCAACCCTTTCAAATTGTTTTCCAATCATTAGAAATTTATTTTCCTTGGTAGACTTAGCTATATTCGAAACTATTATGATTTTTCCGTTTTTCAAGATACAACAACCATTAGTTCTATCGTTCGCTTTAATCTAAAATTCATCGGATTTTATCCGTTTATATTGAGGATTAGTTGTATTTTTTACGAGAGGACCAGAAGTATGGAGTGACTTCAAACAAGGGTAAAATCCATCGCTTTATTTTTCCCGGTTATTTTCTATTTCAATTTTTGAAATTTCTGCATAACGACAACCAATTTGCTGCAATGGCTTTTCTGATTTCCTGACCATTTTCTTTAAAACCTGCATATAGTTTTCAAAACAAAATGCGCTATAATTTTCGACACAACCGAAGTTCCTGACATCATCTGAGATATGAGTTAGATTATGTACATTATGCGTAATATAATGTTCTCCATACAATATTCCAAAACTTTCTACAAAATGTTGTATTAGATTTTCTGCATAATCAATGTATTCATTATTTATATATTCTGGACTACATAGAATCCTGAAAGCAACGTGCAATGTTACGAAGTGTTTATAAAGTACTTGATTCAAGATATTAGATAATATAAAGGGTCCTGTATATAACAAGAATTGCCTGTACTCTGTGGCTTTCCACACTTTTACATATTGCAATGATCTAGGCTTCCTGGCAAATTCCAGTGGAATATACTGTCTCATTTTATCTAATAACGTTGAAATTTCTTCTACTTTCCTATGTGGTAATCGCACTTTTAAATCTCCTTTAATCCAAATATATATTAGTCTTCTCATCACACCAAGGCATACAAGATGCATATAGTCTAAAGTAATATTAGTTACGAGTCCCAGGTAAGGTATCTTTTGTAGTATTGTCTGTTTAGTATGATAATTTTCGTCCGAACGGTTCAAAAAGTCTTCATCGCTCCTTCTACGTGCTTGTGGCGGAGGAAAACAAACTCTTCTTTGTCTATATTCTCCTTCAACCGTACATTTTGTGCAACTTGAGTAAGCTCCATGCCCTTTTACTCCTAATAAAAATGACTTAGCAGGAGCATCGCAAACTATATGTTTAATACGAAAAGGAAGAACTCGATCGAAAAGTTCGATTCCATTTTCCACAAGAAATGCAGCTTCATTTACAAATTCGTTTAAAAGCTCATTTGCGTCTGATGGTTTTTTATTACCATGGAAAAGTCCAATTAGGAATACTATCTTACAGGTATTAATTTTTCCAAGTATTGGCCAAAAGCAGCTTCCAGAGGATCTGCTTAACGGTAATCCATCGACATTTATCGTGACATCGATTTTATTCATTTTTTTCGTCTGTTCTTCATTACAAATGCGATGAATCCCCTCCAATATTCCAAAATGCAAGTATTCCCCTGGGTGAACTTTTTTAACTAACAACTTTCGAGGTGTACGCAATAATGTTCTAGCATCAAGAGGCAAATCATTATAACATTTATGGCTTTGAAGAATTTTTAATAACGCAGAAATGGCCGTATGCGACACGCTGTATTTTACTGCCCATTTCCCTAAATGAGCACGCGTATTTATAGATGAGTCTATTTTCTCCAAACTATTAGAATTTTCAAAGAAAAGGTCCGTATTTTGCCCTACGTTATTTGAACATTCGTAGGACCCTGGGGAGGTATAAACATCATTGTAACCGTTTTCAAAAGCCATTGGTGCGTCTTTTCTACACTATATGGATCTATCAACAGTTTGTACATTCTCGCTGGAACAACTTTCTACCTAACACAAATTAGTATCGTATGTAAGCTTTGAGTTTAATTTTAATGCAAGTGATTCCCTTTGTGCGAGTCTTCGTAAATGACGTGTGCTCATATCTTTTATTAATTTTCTTTTAGGCATTATTGAACCTTATTAACACTATTATATAGAAATTTACGTAACTGAAAGCAGAAGAAGGGAAAAATTTCAAAATTGTATTCTGGATTGTATTATTCTTATCTACAAACATCAATATTACTTGATTTACCACTACTCACTTGCTTAACTATAATAGGTAACTTTTTATACAGTGGAGTAAATCTATCCTAAATATTTCAATGTATTCATTGGAATAAACCAGAACGACCGGGAGATATTAACAAATAGCAGAAAGTAAAAGTGAGAGTAAACTGCGTTTGTAGATAGGCCCTCCGAAGTTACACTCTTGCAATCTGCAGATGGATAAAACTGGCATAGTTTTCTTTATCAAAATCAATAAATTTTATTTTCTACCACAATAGCTTATGCAAAAGATATTTTGTCCTTCTATGAATTAATTTTGTTATATATCGTACAAAACTTAACAAAACCATTATAAAAATATTCCTTCAAATTTAATTTTCGTAAATCTGTTTCATATAGCAAAATATTTAATACAACTAGCTTACGCAATTTCTACTAAAAAGGATATACATACTAACAATTCCAAGATTGATCATTTAATTTTTGAGCAGAGTAAAGTTAATTAAATCAAATAACTATCACGAAAAACATGCAAACTTTTGAAGAAATACGTACGAAATGCTTCTTCACACATAATGTACAAAAAACCCACTTCAATACTGGCGTTTCAGCATACACAAGCAGAGCAGCATGTTTCCTAGCCCTTGTATAATAAATGAGAGCAAATGGGATAAATACACTGCAGAACGAATAACACAAGCCGTGATTGTGATACCTTGTAGCATATTCAAAGATTTCCACAAAATATCCTATTGTGCTCCTATTTTCATCCTACATATTTTTTATGTATATACAAAAATTCTGATTCTGATGAACTGGCATTGATTAAAGCTGTACTTCACATTTTATTTGATACGTACTCACTTCATTAAAGAAAAAATACTCACAATAAGATTCGCACTCTACTTTCTACTTCATAAACTGATGAACTCCAAATCGCAACTGAATAACTGATGGATCTATCAAATAACATATGCCGTACAGTTTTAATCAATTCCAGTTCATCAGAATTTCCGTTCATACATAAATAAAAATGGGATGAAAATGGGATGCCAATGGGATCTCTTTTCGCTTTATTCGATGGAAATCTTTGAATGTGCAAACTATTGGTGAAACACGTACGAAATACTTCTTCACACATAATGTACAAGAAACCGCTCCAATACTGGCGTTTCAGCATACACAAGCAGGGCAGCATGTTTCCTAGCCCTTGTATTATAAATGAGAGAAAATGGGATAAATACACTGCAGAACGAATAACACAAGCCGTGATTGTGATACCTTGTAGCATATTCAAAGATTTGCACAAAATATCCTATTGTGCTCCTATTTTCATCCTACATATTTTTTATGTATAAACAAAAATTCTGATTCTGATGAACTGGCATTGATTAAAGCTGTACTTCACATTTTATTTGATACGTACTCACTTCATTAAAGAAAAATTACTCACAATAAGATTCGCACTCTACTTTCTACTTCATAAACTGATGAACTCCAAATCGCAACTGAATAACTGATGGATCTATCAAATAACATATGCCGTACAGTTTTAATCAATTCCAGTTCATCAGAATTTCCGTTCATACATAAATAAAAATGGGATGAAAATGGGATGCCAATGGGATCTCTTTTCGCTTTATTCGATGGAAATCTTTGAATGTGCAAACTATTGGTGAAACACGTACGAAATACTTCTTCACACATAATGTACAAGCAACCGCTTCAATACTGGCGTTTCAGCATACACAAGCGGGGCAGCATGTTTCCTAGCCCTTGTATTATAAATGAGAGAAAATGGAATAAATACACTGCAGAACGGATAACACAAGCCGTGATTGTGATACCTTAATTGTAGCACATTCAAAGATTCCCACGAAAGATCTTATTTTCATCCTACATATTTTATATGTATAAACAAAAATTCTGATTCTGATGAACTGGCATTGATTAAAGCTGTACTTCACATTTTATTTGATACGTACTCACTTCATTAAAAAAAAAACTACTAACAAAAAGATTCGCACTCTACTTTCTACATCATAAACTGATGAACTCCAAATCGCAACTGAACAACTGATGGATCTATGAAATAACATATGCCGTACAGTTTTAATCAATTCCAGTTCATCAAAATTTCCGTTTATACATAAAAAATGTGGTATTAAAATGGGATGAAAATGGGATCCCAATGGGATCTCTTTTCGCTGTATTCGATGGAATGGATAAAAATGGGATGAAAATGGGATGAAAATGGGATCCCAATGGGATCTCTTTTCGCTGTATTCGATAGAAATCTTTGAATGTGCAAACTTTCTGTTAAACACGTACGAAATACTTCTTCACACATAATGTACAAGCAGCCGCTTCAATACTGGCGTTTCAGCATACAGAAGCAGGGCTGCATGTTTCCTAGCCCTTGTATTATAAATGAGAGAAAATGGGATAAATACACTGCAGAATACCTTGTAGCATATTCAAAGATTTCCACAAAATATCCTATTGTGCTCCTATTTTCATCCTACATATTTTTTATGTATATAAAAAATTCTGATTCTGATGAACTGGCATTGATTAAAACTGTACTTCACATTTTTTTTTTAAGCTCAGATGTGGAGTCCTTACAGGATATCCGTCGGACTTATTTTTCGGATGAAGGGCGGATAGTCCCGCACGTATATACTGAGGACAACCTTCCGCACTAATAATGGGATAATCCGTTAAATATCACAAAACTAGGGCTTTAGGGATGTACTGCGGACAAACTGTTTTCCTGGGACCATATGCGGATGGCCAGGATCAAGAACGGATTTCCTACGGACAGGCTGTGTTGTGTGGGATATTAACAACAACCAGTTCAAGTTGACTCCAACATCTCAACACCCAACAGTTCAGTCATTTCAAAGTACACATTGAAGTTTTCGCTGTATTATAGAATTTCATCGAAACTTTTTGATTTGAGTGAAAGTGCCTTGAAAATTGTTCCTACCCCTTGTCTGGCAAGATCAGAAGTAGAAAAGTCCTGAGTTTATGGTGGGCTTATTATAAATAATTAGATTAAGATAGAATTGACAGGTGCCTTTTTTTTACGAAGTATGCATGGATTGTTGATTAATTTGTACATATCATACAGAAAATTATAGCGTAGGCCTTCCATCTTAAATATTATCTAAGAATACATATCAAGAGGATCTCGTATCTAAAGCATAAAACGAGGGTTCTCTTTTATCCTTTGGAGTCCTGGCGATTATATTTGCAATTCGCAAATAGTAAATAAATATGAATTTCTTAAAATTGGATTCTCTCTTAAGCTTGTAATTTTGTTCATACTTTTCTAATTTTTTTAACTTTTTGTTTTAATTTTTTATTTATTTTTTAAATATGTTTTTTATTTAAAAGAAGCGTGCTATGATTCGAACTCATTACAGACAGTCTGGGATTTTCTTAGCTTTTTTAAATATATTTTTCATAATGCTGAAACACGTCCGCGTTACAAACAGAATCTGGGTTTTTCTATATATATTTGTGATAAATGATTAGGAGTATGATTAAAAGTCACTGGTTATCTTAAATGAAACTGGTTTATTTCTTATTTTACACGGAATCCACTCGTATCAAAGGTTAAAACTCAACTGACACTTGTTATAAAATTTTAGAGATTCTAATAACTGCTAATAACGGAAACTTCAATACAAATAAATGATAATACAAGTAAATGAGAGTAAACAATATTTGTGTTAGATATTTGGAAGTACATTTATATAAGCAACTATTTATATAATAGTATTTCTACATCCTCCCCGCCAAAATATTCTATCCATTCAATTCGAGGGGGTAAAGTAATTGCACCGGGCGTCGAAACATCTTTCCCTTGCGTAATCTCAAAAGACATGATCTCACTTTCCCATCACGACCTGGGTAAATTTCTTCTATACGGGCCAAGTTCCATAATAGTCTGGAAGTAGCTGGATCTTCTAATAGTACTATATCTCCAGTCTTAAGTTGCATAAGATATTCCACTTTCCATCTTTTCAAAAAATTCTGTAGATATTTTAGACGATTTGTCCACAGAAGTTTTATTTCGTTTGAATGCATCGACGATATATTTTTGGCTATTACATCTCGCTTTGTTTTTGACGGTCCGACCAGGAAATTAAAAGGCGTGAAAGCGATGCAATCCTTAGAGTCATCTGATATGTACGTCAAAGGTCGACAGTTAATGACCTATTCTGCTTCTGCCATTAAAGTCTGCAACTGTTCAAAGTTAAGAAGAGCTCGACCGATTGAAACTTTCAGGATATCTTTTAATGTTCTTACTAAGGCATTAAATTCGTTAATATACTCCTCTATTTGCGTCTATTTCTTCAGCAATACCTTTCTCGTTATTATTTAGACTTGATTTTAATCCCTTCCAAGGTAATGCTGCGATGTACCTATCACCATCTTTCACTAAATACTTTTTTGCGTAATATTCTGTCGTTTTTTGCTCAGCCTTAATACCTATAGCTTCTAAATCCCATAAATCATTTACCTTATCTTCAATAGCTATTGTAAATAATATAGCAACTTTTACAGAAATTAATCCAGAAGTCGTCATAGAAAATGCAGATGATGTAGGCCCTTGAATAGTCCAACATAAAAGTGTTTTTACTGCTGTCAAGCTTTCGCTGATACGTTATATTTCTCCTGATACGATACGCCAATAGTTATCAGCACCAATCAGCAATGAAATTCCTTCTTCCAATGGTAAATTTAACTTGCAAGAATCTGCTAAATCGAATTTTTCAAAAACGCGATTATCCGGCTTTGGCGTAGGTAAAATATCGATACAAATTTCAGGCACCACTATGGCCTCGATCACTATAGTTCTACTTCAACCGAAGGGGATTACGCTGAATTTACTTATTCCGATATTAGGTAATTTTAATTGCTTAACGACACTTTCTTTGATAAAAGTTAACTGGCTACCACCATCCAATACAGCCCAAACGTAAACATTTTTTGAACCATTATGAGCAGACAAACTAGCATGAGCGGTTTGTAAATAAACGTCCGAAATTCTTTGCTCGGCTAACATACACAAATTAGCAGTAGACTGAGAAGAATTCTCTACTCAAGTATCCAGATTTTACCCAACCTTTTAATCTAACAACAGATGCTAGTAACGAGGCATTGGGAGCTGTTTTATCACAAGGGGCAATAGGTAAAGACAGGCCAATAGCGTATGCAAGTAGAAGTTTAAATAAGGCGGAACAAAGATACTCCACAATAGAAAAAGAGTTGCTCGCTATTGCGTGGGCCGCCAGGAACTTCAGGTGTTATTTACAAGGTAGAGCTTTTACGGTTTACACAGACCACAAGCCCTTGAAAGGCGTATTCAATGTGAAAGACCCGACATCGAGATTAGTCAGGTTTCACCATAAACTCTCAGAGTTTGGTTATAAAATTGAATATAAGCCTGGAAAATATAACACTAACGCGCTTAGTCGAATACCTGCCGAGCTAAACCAGGCAAACCCCAATTCGTTCATTGTGGAAGCTCAGGTACATCACCGAGCCGATTCCGACATCGACGAAAATGATTCTAGTTCTCCAACACCCTCAAAGCCTAAACAAAAACATTGTCATGCTGTTACGAGAGCTCAAATAAGGGAGGCACAAAATGATATTGAAGAAGAAAATCAAAACCCAAAAACTCCCAATATAGTTCAAAATCATCCACGGAACCTCCAAAATGAATTAGTCGAAATTGACTCAACTGATAGCAGCAGATCCGAAAGCAGTGCATCTGAACACGGCGAATTACCTTGGAACCAAAATCTAATAAATTCCCAGCATACATTACCGGAAAATATCTCAGACCCTGAAGAAATCGGGACAATTTTAAAAGACTATCATGACTCCGCGTTTGGTGGTCACCAAGGAGTAATGAAAACTTATAAAAAAATAAAGAAAAAATATAAGTGGAGAAATATGCTCAGTTCCATCAGGAAATATATTCGAAAGTGCCCTAAATGCCAAAAAATGAAGGCTAGCCCGGAATACCGTATGCCGATGATAATCACAGATATTGCCCTAATGCCCTTTGAGAAAATCTATTTAGATATAGTAGGACCACTAGAAGAAACCCACTCCGGAAACAAGTATATATTGACATTCCAAGACAATCTTACGAAATTCGTAGATTGTTATGCCATGCCGAATGGCGAAGCAGAAACGGTAGCAGGAATATTCTTCGATGAGATAATTACTCGTTATCGCATTCCTAGAAAGGTAGTAACTGACCAGGGATCTAACTTTTTAAGCGATCTTTTCAAACGTGTCTGTAAACTTCTAAAAATAAAAAAATTACAGACTTCCGCTTATCATCCGCAATCCAATGGCGCACTTGAACGAACCCACAGACCTCTAGTGGAGTATTTAAGAGCTATTGTGTCCGAAAATCCAAAGGCTTGGGATCGAGTTCTGAGAACCGCGGCTTTTGTATACAATAACAGCCCACATGAAGGCACTAATCTCACGCCAATGGACTGTCTGTTCGGATTCACAGCAGATGTTCCCTCTAATCTTAAAAGAGAGCCAGAGCCCATTAATAACCACGAGAGTTACTATCACCTTCTTAGGTACAAAATACAAAAGGCATATGCTATCGCCCGAAAAAATTTGCTGAAAGCCAAGGAAAAGTCGAAAGCGTACTATGATAGGAACTCACGTCCGGTAACTTTCAAAGCAGGAGATAAAGTATTGCTAAAAAATCCCGCTAAAAAACACAAGCTTTCCCAGATATGGCTAGGACCATATCTCGTGGTACAAGCTTTTACGGCTGTTAACACAATCATACAAATCGGTAAAAGAAGAGTAACCGTACATAATAATATTTCACGAATAATGGCTAATCTTCCAGGAAGGGATTACAATTGCATTTAAGATAAAAAAAAGGTAAGGGAAAAATTTTGTTTAAGAAAAAGAGAGAATGATCAAACAAATCATTTTATTTTTATAATAACAAAAAAAAAATTTATTTTTTATTTGCAATCAAACACCGTGCTACCCAGCCTACACAGGCCAGTAACAAAGTAAGTTTAACAACAAGAGAACCGCCTCCACCCCCTCCTCTTCCAAAATCATTAATTCATGTTGAGCAGAATCCAATTACACGTACCCGTCATCTACAGGTAGTTTAACTATTTTAAACATAACAGAAATTTGAAAACAAGATTGAAGATGTAAAACGTAATACACAAAAAAAAAAAATGTATTTATAAACACATACTATATATGCATTAGAAGTAACATACCTATTTATAGATAAATCTAAGAAAGAAAAAATAGGTATAAATAGATATAAAATTTTTTTTTTAAGAATTTGAAAACATATTATAAACACATATAAAAGGAAAAATATGCATAAACACATAAAAGAAGAGATATGTATAATCACACGTAAAATTTTTTTTATAAAAAGTATGTATAAACACATATAAAGAATCTAAAAACATATGCATAAACACACATAAAGAATTTGAAAACATATGTATAAACACATATAAATAATTTTTAAGTAAATAAATGAAAACATATGTATAAACACATATAAAAGAAAAAATATGTATAATCACATGTAAAAATTTTTTAAAAAAAAAAAAAGTATTAAAAGTATTAAGTAAATTATGTATACACACATATATAAAGAGTCAAACAGCCATAAGTATAAATGTATATATGTAGGAATTACAAAAAAGAAATATATATACAGTATGCACATGTAATAAAAATGCACATAACATAGCAGTAATACTAATAATCTAGAAAAATAACGGATATAAATTTGTAAACCGATAAGTCAATTATTGTACCGGCACTCGGCGTTATGTATATACATGCATATAAAAACAATAAATTTCTCGAAAATTATCGAACGATTGAACCATATTCTAATGCGTTATTCCTCTTCTAAGAATAACACATATTTTTTAAAAAGGGGGAGATTTGTTACATACATACCTCCACCCACAATTTTAAGTGAGCATTGTAACATACGTACATACCTACAACAATTATCAAAGAAATGCTAGAAAACGCAAGCATACATATTTTCATCATTTTTCAATGAACATACATACCTACATCATTTTCATTAAATTATAATTCCACTCGTTACTGACCTTCCCCAATTACTTAACAAGTTGAGGAAATAACTAAGGTAGATTGAGTGACGCAATACCCTGCGCGCAAGAATTCGCACGTTGTAATACGATAACCTTGCGCCAGCGGTAGAACCCAGGTGACCAAATGATGGTTCACGATTTGTGTATGAAAAAAATGATATTTATGTAGGTATGTATGTAAATCATGAATATCACGATGAACAAACAACAAGCGATTAGCGTTTGTCGAGATTTATGTATGTACGTATGTAAAAACAAATGCGATAAAGTACTGACGAAACGCTCAGTACGATTCTAGTCAGAGAAAAATATATGTATGTATGTACGGAAGCGACGAGTGCCGCGATTTATTTATAAACAGAAATAAATGAAGTGCAAATGACCTAACACTTTGTACTGTTATATACAAAATGTTTGGTCGGAAGTATTTCATTTATTTCCGTATTAATAAGATTACTCTGTATAAATAAGGTAAGAAATTGTAAAAGAAAGCAGTCGAGTAAAATAAAGAAGTCGAGAGCAGTCGATTTGAATAAGTGTACAGTAAACAGTTCGTTTGAATTAGGAGTTGTGCTTTAAACAAGCTACTCCATAATAATACTAGGAGTTGTGCTTTAAACAAGCTACTCCATACTAACACTAGGAGTTGTGCTTAAACAAGCTACTCCATAATAATACTAGGAGTTGTGCTTTAAACAAGCTACTCCATAATAACACTAGGAGTTGTGCTTTAACAAGCTACTCCACGCATCTACTATCACATTAGAGTTACGACAGTCGCTGCTGGGAAAAACAAAGGCAAAAACAAAAAATTAAGTCAAACGGTTTCTCCACAAAGAAGCCACAGCAAAGTTTAAGTAGGATAAATTCCTACATAACAGTGGCTTCGTTTGTCAGCTATAACATTCGCACGGGAATCAGCTATATAGTCGAACGAGTACACGAAATCAAGGGTGCTGTCGTCTACAAAACTATGAATAGGATTTAAAATGAGAGCTAGCATATCATTAGTAAAAACAAGGAAGAGAGTAGCAGAGAGCACAGAACCTAGCGGTACACTGGCTTGGATTATAAAACGGTCAGAAGTGACTCCATCCAATTTATCTTGAATTAAACGGTGAAGAAGAGATCTTTCAACCCATTTTAAGAAAAGAGGGTCCAGACCTAATGCCTGAAGTTTGGCTAAAAGAACAGGATGCCCTACTCTATCGAAGACCTTCAAGATATCTAATGCGATGATCTCAGATTCGCCAAAAATTATGGAAACATTGATTCTAACAGTCGGTAAGGAATGTTAGTAAATCTCACTTTGAAGACCTCCCTCCTGCGAAAATGTACAGGTCGTTGCCCGTAATTGCATGTTGCTGGGGAAGGAGGACTTTGCGAACAAGCTGACAAGAAAGAATTCTCAGGAAAGTTACCTGCAAACAATTTAGCTTTGTTCCTGTTGTGAATTAGGGGTGGTACCGAAGAATTGGTGAAGTTGTTCTTGACTTTTAACAAGAGACCAGAAATCTTACTATCCTTTCGACTAGTAAAGATTTTCTGTCTAAAGTTTTAGTCGAATTGGGACTTAGATCGCTGAATGGATTTGCAGGTTTGACGTGCTTCTCTATAGATCTCTCTGATTTCTGCACAATGGCACAGTTTATATGCCTGAAATGTAGCTCCTTTATTTTTAATGGCTGTGTAACAGTCATTGTTAAACCAAGATGAATTGGTAGGTTTAATATTCTTGTAACTGTGCAGAATAAAGCTGCACATCCCGAACCATAAGATAGTGATAACGGATTCAGAGGAACACTCAACATCTCTCGAGGAAAAACACTCGGACCATTCTAACCCTCTAATAAATTTGTTTGAATGATGCCCAATCAGCTTGATCATAGTGCCACACCAATCGCTTTTTACGAGGGTGACTGGTGGGTTTCAGTAATGATATGGAGAATCGGTCTGAAACAAGACAATGATCTGAGTTGCCAAGAGGAAATGACACTGACGTGGAGTACTTATCTGGATGAGATGTTAGAAAGAAATCTAAAGGTTGGCGCTATGATAGATCAACATGTCTCCCCGCTGGACTTGTGGTTGAAGAATGTCTGAGCTACTGCATGTTGTGCACATTGAAATCGCCAGCAGTAACGATTTCGGAAGTAGGAGATTTTATTAAATATTTTCTATATTGGAGGATAGAGAATCAAATTAGTATACATTGTCAGCACCAGACATATTGGGGCTGCGGTATAAAAAACGAAAATAAATGATGTGTTGATTTGAGTTTAAATCTAATCTAGACATAATTAAACCCCGGATTAGTTGAAGCAAATTCAGGAACAATGGAGTAAGGCACATCATTCCGAATGTGCAGAGCGATTCCCCTCTGCGATGAGAAGAGTAACACTAATTGATAACCCGGTAAGCGAAACTGATTTATATCAGCATCAGAAGTAACCTTGGTTTCACTTACGGCCAAAACAGCCGCTTCAGAAGAAGACAAGTGGCAATAATACGAGAAATAATTACTTCGTAAGCCACGAATGTTGCAAAAAGCAAAGCAAAATTCTTACATTGTCTCAAATTAAATGCACGCAGTCACTGAACTGACCATGACAATGAGACCCAACAGTAATCCAAACAGCTGACTGAGTACAAGGCAGCAGTACTGCTACGCCTACTGTGGTGACCTTTGCATCTAAACAAGTGGTCAGATGCTTAGCAGTGGGTACCGACTAATTGCATTCAAAGCAGTGAAATAACACTAATCTGAATGCTGATGGATTTAGGGAGATTAGAGCAGACTTACCCTGGATGTGCAATTAAAATGTAAGGTATAAAACTATTCCCCTTGGCGATCACGGCATTAATCCGAGTTCCAGCACTCCAAACGAAGTGGTTTTCGTAATTAAATTTGAAACTTTCACCTGATTTAATTGGTTTTCACGGGGATATTTTGTAGAATGTATTAGTGAAGGACTTGAGACGAAATTCATTTTGCATTTGTCGTGCCGCTTTTGTAGCATTTTCCATTTCTTTCATTATGTTCTGATAGTACTAGGTATGTATGTATGTAGTACCTATGTGGGTTGGGAGCCTGTGATGAGTTATAGGTAGTGTATATAACCTGAAAAGTTGCCTCAAGTTTACATCTTTAGCTTCACAAATCTTCGTCATGAATCGTTGGCACTAACGTTTCAGCAAAGAGTGTGAAATAGTTAATGAGAAAAGCTTAGGGCTTTCTTGCTTGGTGCTGTACTTTAATTTTCCGACGACAACTTCTGATTAAAAGTAGTAGGAACATTTTTGTTTTAAGACAGGGGATGAGAGATCCCAAGCACGGAGGCCAGAATGGCTATCCTGTTAGAAGCCCTATCATCAAAACCTTCCCGGCCACTTAATGAAGTGCATCAGGTATTAGTAAGGAAGTTTTTTAACTCATTTACAGATTGAAAGGTAGCACCTAGAGTAGCCAACCTTCTCCGGAAGAAGGCCGGACAAGCAGGCAAAAAGTGTGCCGTTGTCTCATACTCTTATTGCAAGTAGGCTTGACACTCACTGCTGTCAAAAATTCCCATCCCTGTTAGATGATCCAGCGAGCTGTGGCCGGTGATGATGCCAACCACAGTTCGAAATTGCTTCCTTCCGAGCCTCATGAGAAAATCAGAGATATTCCTATTGTGCCCATTAAGAAACAGTTTTGTGCCCCTGCAAGTGTTCAGACTCTGCACCTCTGCTGATGATTTCTATAAACATCCGCTCAGATGAGAGAGCGGACATTCGAAGTAGCAACGCTTACTGTAGTTTATGGTCTGGGCAATGGAGAATCAGAGCCAGCCTTAGCTAAAAGGTAAGCCCTTTCATTCACCATGATCCCCATGTGACCAAGGACCCACTGAACTTTGTTGTGAATACTATAAGCTGTAGGTACTAGCGTAAGAGACTTTTGAGTTTTTTTATGTATAAGTATCACATTAACGATTCAGATTACAGTACCCTGTACACATACATAAAATATTAAAGGAGTAGTGGTCATTGTAGCGGAAGCTAGATAATAATTTTATTTTTTTGTTAGAAAATAAAGATAGAATAAAATATAATTTGTGATTGTCAGAATAATATTTACCCTGACTATAAATAAAATGTTGTCAGAGTAATATTTGCACTGACTGTAAGTAAAATAAAGATATTCAAATTTGACGTTTAAAGGAAAACACTTTAAAAAAAAAAAATTACACACTACTGTACACAATTTCAGAAAATACACATCAAGACTTTTTGGAATGTATTTGTTTTTAAAAATATAGAATTGTGTCAAGGATATTTTAGTTTTTAAGTAAATCGCCAGAGGGCAAACTTTTTTAATTTAATTTAATTTAAAACGCCAGAGGACAAACTAAAAAAATAAATAATTTTATTTAAAACGCCAGAGGGCAAAAATCTGTTTAAAAAATATCTAAAGTTTAATCCTAGATTTTTAATAAAATATTAAAAGATTTAAAAAGTCTTAAAAGAAAAACTTATAAATTAAAATAAAAAAAAATATTATTACAAAATAAAAATAATTTAATTTCAATTTTATCCTACTATAAATTTAGGATAAATATATATAGATATATACAGGGTGTTTTCCCTTAGGAGGTCCATACAGCAGGAGGTGATAGTACTCACCTAGACGAGCCAAAAATTGAATGGCCGGGGGAGGGGGCAATATCAACCGTTTAGGAGTTACAGGGTGATTCATAAAAAAAGCAACTACAGGGCGTATGATTACAGTTAAGGGCTCACTGTATGCAGAACTTCATGACCTTTCCAACGACAGCTCAACCAGCCCCGTAACCCTCTCCCCTAAGAAGTTATGAAGGTCTAAACTAAAAATTTCGGATTTTCTTTCCTTTTTTTTTACTTTGACCTCTATTATTTTTGCAAAAAGGTCATTAACATAACTTTTTTTTATAAAAACTGTAAACTAGGGACTCTCCTCTTTAATGTGATCTATTACATCCTATGTGTTAACTGTAGCCGTTAAACAGTTATTAACTCATAACCTATTCAGGTCACACCGAAATTAGACGATATTTTGTAAAATGACGTGCTAAGGGAACAAATTATCATTGAGAGAAGGTTTGAAAATAGGTTTTTGAATAGGTTAAGAGCTAATAACTCTTTAACGGATACAGATAGTACATAGGGTATAATAGGTCAAATTAAAGAGGAGGCTTCAAAATTTACAGTTTTTATAAAAAAAAGTTATGTTCATGACCTTTTTGCAAAAAATAATAGAGGTCAAAGTAAAAAAAAAGGAAAGAAAATCCGAAATTTTTAGTTTCATAACTTCTTAGAGGAGAGGGGTACGGGGCTGGTTGAGCTGTCGTTGGAAAGGCCATGAAGTTCTGCATACAGTGAGCCCTTAACTGTGACCATACGTCCTGCATTTTTTAAGATACAGGGTGTTTTGTGAAAACCTAGCCTTTTTTATGAATCACCCTGTAACTCCTAAACGGTTGATATTGCCCCCCCCCACTGCCATAAAATTTTTGGTTCGTCTAGGTGAGTACTATCACCTCCCGCCCTATGGACCTCCTAAGGGGAAACACCCTGTATACATTTATATATTTATGTTAAAAAAGAACTGTTGAACTGCAGCATCTACAACTGTTGTCTCGAGCTATCATCATTTATCATATCATAGATATTAACAACAACCAGTTCAAGTTGACTCCAACATCTCAACACCCAACAGTTCAGTCATTTCAAAGTACACATTGAAGTTTTCGCTGTATTATAGAATTTCATCGAAACTTTTTGATTTGAATGAAAGTGCCTTGAAAATTGTTCCTACCCCTTGTCTGGCAAGATCAGAAGTAGAAAAGTCCTGAGTTTATATTGGGCTTATTATAAATAATTAGATTAAGATAGAATTGACATGTGCCTTTTTTTTTACGAAGTATGCATGGATTGTTGGTTAATTTGTACATATTATGCAGAAAATTATAGCGTAGGCCTTCCATCTTAAATATTATCTAAGAATACATATCAAGAGGATCTCGTATCTAAAGCATAAAACGAGGGTTCTCTTTTATCCTTTGGAGTCCTGGCGATTATATTTGCAATTCGCAAATAGTAAATAAATATGAATTTCTTAAAATTGGATTCTCTCTTAAGCTTGTAATTTTGTTCATACTTTTCTAATTTTTTAATTTTTTGTTTTAATTTTTTATTTATTTTTTAAATATATTTTTTATTTAAAAGAAGCGTGCTATGATTCGAACTCATTACAGACAGTCTGGGATTTTCTTAGCTTTTTTAAATATATTTTTCATAATACTGAAACACGTCCGCGTTACAAACAGAATCTGGGTTTTTCTATATATATGTGTGATAAATGATTAGGAGTATGATTAAAAGTCACTGGTTATCTTAAATGAAACTGGTTTATCTCTTATTTTACACGGAATCCACTCGTATCAAAGGTTAAAACTCAACTGACACTTGTTATAAAATTTAGAGATTCTAATAACTGCTAATAACGGAAACTTCAATACAAATAAATCAGAATACAAGTAAATGAGAGTATACAATGTTTGTGTTAGATATTTGGAAGTACATTTATATAAGCAACTATTTATATAATAGTATTTCTACATCCTCCCCGCCAAAATATTCTATCCATTCAATTCGAGGGGGTAAAGTAATTGCACCGGGCGTCGAAACATCTTTCCCTTGCGTAATCTCAAAAGACATGATCTCACTTTCCCATCACGACCTGGGTAAATTTCTTCTATACGGGCCAAGTTCCATAATAGTCTGGAAGTAGCTGGATCTTCTAATAGTACTATATCTCCAGTCTTAAGATTCGATGAGAACTGGCGCACGCCATAGTGAAGAGATCGAAGTTGCATAAGATATTCCACTTTCCATCTTTTCAAAAAATTCTGTAGATATTTAGACGATTTGTCCACAGAAGTTTTATTTCGTTTGAATGCATCGACGATATATTTTTGGCTATTACATCTCGCTTTGTTTTTGACGGTCCGACCAGGAAATTAAAAGGCGTGAAAGCGATGCAATCCTTAGAGTCATCTGATATGTACGTCAAAGGTCGACAGTTAATGACCTATTCTGCTTCTGCCATTAAAGTCTGCAACTGTTCAAAGTTAAGAAGAGCTCGACCGATTGAAACTTTCAGGATATCTTTTAATGTTCTTACTATCCGCTCCCAAAATCCACCCCACCAGGGTGATCGCTCTACTATAAATTTCCGGCAGATACGTTGGCTACAAAGAAATGTATAAAATGCATCGTTATTTAGAAATTTACCATAAAAGTCGAATTCTTTTGCACAGCGTTTAAAGGTTTTAGCATTGTCCGAGTAAATAGTCGATGGTGATCCACGACGAGCGATGAATCTTCGAAGTGCTAAAATGCAGCTTTCTGTTGTCATAGTAGTACACAGTTCTAAATGTACTGCTGTTGTTGAAGCACATGTCGCTAATAAAACGTAGATTTTAGTCGAATCGCCTTCAAGATATTTTATACATAAAGGACCAGCAAAATCAATACCAGTTATATCGAAATGGCGAATTTGCTTCATGCGATCTGGTGGAAGTGGAGCAAAGGGTTGCGTAGCAGCTTGCGCTCGCAGTCATTTACAGGGAATACATTTTCCAATTACATGTTTTATTAATTGTCTTCCTTTACAAATCCAGAATCTCTGCCTGATTAACGCAAGAACGGTATTTATTGCACCATGCATCGTTCTGAGGTGGCTGTCTATAACAATCAGCTTGCTGATGTAAGCCTTCTTAGGTAATATTACTGGATGAATTAAATCGTGAGTAGCGCTTAAAGACTGAATCCATCCACTGACTCTTAAAATATTGTTCTCATCTAACATTGGTTGACGTTCCGGGAATACTGGATTTGTTGACCAAGGCATTAAATTCGTTAATATACTCCTCTATTTGCGTCTATTTTATCCAGTACAATTCAGCAATACCAATCTCTTCAGCAATACCTTTCTCGTTATTATTTAGACTTGATTTTAATCCCTTCCAAGGTAATGCTGCGATGTACCTATCACCATCTTTCACTAAATACTTTTTTGCGTAATATTCTGTCGTTTTTTGCTCAGCCTTAATACCTATAGCTTCTAAATCCCATAAATCATTTACCTTATCTTCAATAGCTATTGTAAATAATGTAGCAACTTTTACAGAAATTAATCCAGAAGTCGTCATAGAAAATGCAGATGATGTAGGCCCTTGAATAGTCCAACATAAAAGTGTTTTTACTACTGTCAAGCTTTCGCTGATACGTTCTATTTCTCCTGATACGATACGCCAATAGTTATCAGCACCAATCAGCAATGAAATTCCTTCTTCCAATGGTAAATTTAACTTGCAAGAATCTGCTAAATCGAATTTTTCAAAAATGGGATTATCCGGCTTTGGCGTAGGTAAAATATCGATACAAATTTCAGGCACCACTATGGCCTCGATCACTATAGTTCTACTTCAACCGAAGGGGATTACGCTGAATTTACTTATTCCGATATTAGGTAATTTTAATTGCTTAACGACACTTTCTTTGATAAAAGTTAACTGGCTACCACCATCCAATACAGCCCAAACGTAAACATTTTTTGAACCATTATGAGCAGACAAACTAGCATGAGCGGTTTGTAAATAAACGTCCGAAATTCTTTGCTCGGCTAACATACACAAATTAGCAGTAGACTGAGAAGAATTCTTGTCGCGATTTTCACTAACACTTGCATTGAATTTTAACTGCATAGCTTTTTTGTATTCTGGATCGCACATAATCGCAACGTGACGTCCCTTACATTTCTTGCAACACAACTGGCGATTTCTGCATTGCTTAGAATTATGCCCAATTTTAATACATCGGAAACACCTATTTGTACGTTTTAAAATTTCTTTTTTCTGCTCAAGCGAGAGTGCACTATCACAATTAAAAGAAGAATGATTTACACAATTACAGAAAATACACTCATTACGTACTCCTGCTGTCAGTAGCCCTGTAGTAGTGCCGACTTGTAATTCCCCATTTTGTGAGCGCTGCTGATTTTTCGTCTCAGACAAAGCTTCCAGTGTATTGATTTCTCTTTTCAACAGTAGATTTATCCGGTGATCGTTATCTAACACACTGGAAGTGCTGCTGTTGTGTCGTTAGAAGCGGTTACATCTACATTATCATCACTTTCTACATATGTACTATCATTCTGACGATCATACTGAAAGCGATGAAAATCCATTTGAAACTCTTTCGGTAAACACTTTAGAACAATTGATTTAAGCATAATGGAATACTGATTTGATGAAACTCCTAATGCCGTCAGCGATCTTATGCAAGCCATAATGGTGTTGTATAGTCTCCTGATTCCATCGATATCGGTTTGAGAAGGTAAAGGAGCCGTTGATATTAACTCGTTTAGATGTTTTTCAATCAATTTTTCTTTATTACCCTATTCCTCTAATAGCAGTGCTATAGCTCCGGCATAACATGAGGCAGTAGGAGTAAACCCCGATATAACCTCAGCAGCTTTTCCTGTGAGAGAAGAATATAAGTAGTTGAATTTATCTGTAAACTGAACACGTTTTTAGACCCATCTTCGGGAATTTAGCGACGTTAGATTTATTTACCTGGGGATCTACAACTTCCCTTTGATTGACGTTGGATATTGACTTAATTTTAGACAACCTACTTGTTAACCTCGATAGTGCATTTGTAGCCTTATCATCATACTCGGCTATTGATTCGGATTCCTTTGCTAAATCCTCATCCTTAATGGATGCTTGCATTTCTATGTTGACTTTGTTCAAATTATCCTGAATATTTTTAATACGCTGCCTATAAGATTCAAGTTCTTCTTCGATCAAGTCAAAACTCTCAGCATTTCGCAATATAGGTCTGAAGGATGGGGAGTTTAAGTAATCGATAGCATTGTTCACTAAACGCATGAGTTGAGCTCGATATACAGAACGATTTGCTGATTCCATTTTTATTTTTATTTTTTTTTTTTTTCAAATTCGATACGATAAAGAAAAAACCAGCGCGTTCCCGGGTTTCGGCATGATTAGGAGTATGATTAAAAGTCACTGGTTATCTTAGACGAAACTGGTTTATTTCTCATTTTACATGGAATCCACTCGTAGCAAAGGTTAAAACTCAACTGACTCTTGTTATAAAATTTTAGAGATTCTAATAACTGCTAATAACGAAAACTTCAATACAAATAAATGAGAATACAAGTAAATGAGAGTGTACAATATTTGTGTTAGATATTTGGAAGTACATTTATATAAGTAACTATTTATATAATAGAATTTCTACACTTTATATATTTATTATTGCTTGCCACTAGTATATATAAGTGTTGTATACGTAAAGTATACAAAAATTACCTAAAAAATACTCTGATTTAAAATAGTCTAATGTAAAATATTTTAATTGAATCTTCATACATATAAGCCAAGCATGCTTAAAACATGCACGGCTTATCTTCACAAGGCGAAGAAATTGCCATCAGCAATTTCTTCAAATTCCTTTGCATATAATAAAAATATTCCCACAAAACGACTTGGGAAAAATAAAAGTTTTAAGTTACATCGCCAGTCGTTTCAATAAAAAAAAGCCCCACGACAAATCTTACCTTCAGTAAGATTTGTCGTAAATACGATATGTAAGTACATATATACATACATACATATCGGGCGCATGAAAATTTTACGTCGGTGAAGACTGAAACGATCAAGTCTTCACCGAAAAAAGCTCCCATCAGCAAATTGTCGCGAGCTGCATACATTGTGATAGCAACAATGTATGCACGATAGCACGACGATGATTGGATATTTATGAAAATATCGAATTTCAATTCCAACCATCGTTCGTCGCGATAATTCTGGGCATGTTTAAACATGTCCAGCGGTAAATAATTTTCTCAGGATAGGAATGCTAATTAAGCACTTTCCTATCCTGAACAACTAGACTTGCGATTAAAAAATCCAAGTCAAAGACAGTCAGTTTTGGACAGTTGAGTTTTTAACTTGGTCGCGGCGCGGACGTTCTGAAAGTAGACAAGTAGAGAAGTTTTTTAAAAAGGAATAGTTGTGTGAGTAGTTACACCGCGAACAAAATAGTTGTTTAGAAAAAAAGGGGTTACTGATTCGGTCGGTTGAAAAAATAAAAGCCTGTGAAAATAGTTTAAGAAAAATTAAAGTAAAAAGGTGTATGTTAAAGTGAAACAAGTTTGAATAAAATTAAAAAAAAAATATTAAACGAAGCAATAAGGTGTGTGATTCAAACCCTCCAAATACCCCTATTGGAATACGTAAGCTGAACGGTCAGGGCATTTAGCGGTGAGTACCCCAAGGAAAATAAATATAACAATTGGCGCAGCCGGTAGGATAGTGGAAGCCTGCTTTCTAAAAGTCAAAAAAGAAGGGCATAAGAGCTTTAAAATCCGCTATCCTGCGAACCTAAGGGGTCCCATTGACTAAGCCACTTAGGCCAAGTCACCCCCAACACTCGGGTAGATACCATCTCTAGGCGTCTCTGCTCCAGGCGGGCAAGCGTTCACCCCAATTAGTGCAAAAGCACCACCGAGGGATACAAGTGAACAGTCTACCGACGGAAGTGCAAAACCATCCAAAATCTCCCAGAAGGACGAGTACAGATCAGCCAGGACACAGCTCTATAAGCAGCCTGAAGTTTCAGCCAAGCAGACGACCAAACGCTAGCAGTCAACGATCCGGAGTTGAAGAGGAAATCGAAGACGGCTCACAAGCCCCCTTTTCAACTAGATCCAGGGGAAGTTAAGACGGCCCAGGGCCCCCCCCAGCTGCAAAAGTAAGCCGAAATCAACCGACAAAGGATTGAGAGGGAACTCGAAGGCGGTTAAAGAAACCCCCCTATCAATTACAGCAAAGGGACCTAAGCAGGCAAGGAGCCCCCCTTTCACTGAACGGCGCATCATATGCCAGCCGACAATCCTGCTCTACCTCAGCAGGAACCAGAAGCAGCAGCGAGGGAAAACTCTCCATCTTTAGCCGACGCGGGATTAACCCCAGGTGCCAATACACAGCACCCCGGTGAAGGTACATCATCCGCTGCAGGAGAAAAACCTCCACAGTTACCCCCAACAGGACCTAGACTTCGAAGCTAAGTTTTTAAATAAAATTATACGAGAGAGCGCGGGAATCGGATAAACTGATGATTACCCGTTGTGACGCCTTAGATCACAAATTAAAAACAGAGCGTGAGACCAGACTCGTCAAGTTAAAGACCTTAAAAGAAAAAACAATACAGTTCCGAAAGGAACTAGAACAGTTTTCCGAATCTCGGCGCTCACTCAGTTTAGATCTAGGAAAGAATAAGAGTGTTAGGTTAAGTGACAGTGATAGTGATAGCGACAGTGTCGGTGAAGTAGCTGAACCAACTCCCGAAGACCTGCTAATCGATTGGCTCGAAGAATCCTTAACGGAAATCAGCCCAGAAACAAGCCCAGCTAGTCCACCCAAATTTCAATTTCCAGTCAATAGACTACACACAATGGTGGATTACGCTAAAGTAGCTAAGCTCACAGCTCAACTCGTTCCCTTATTTTCGGGTGAAAGTACCCCACAATTGGGACGAGAGTTACAAACCTTCATTGGCTGTTGCAAACAAACTATGCAGTGCCTTAATAATGAAGAAAAAGTGGCTTTCATTCAGGTCCTTCCTACAAGACTCAGAGGTGACGCATACCAATTATTCGCTTCAGACGTCCCTGCTTCATTTACTGAAGTAGAGGAACGTTTAAACAGAACGTATCTTCTCCGTGAGACATACCAGGAGCTGGTGAACAAATTAATTACCACCAGACAAAACCCGTTAGAATCTCTCACTGTGTTCATTACAAGATTGAAACAGTTGTTGACGATTTGCAACGAGGCAGCGACACAGAAGTATGGAGCTGAGGCAGTCCCTGCTGTGAAAACACAGCTGATGGATTTCGCCAAAAACGGTCTGAAAAGTGGAGTAACTAACCCACACCTGTGTCAATATTTGCTCACGCAGGGAGAAGGCGATTTAGAGTCACTAATTCAAAAAGCCTTGGACATGGAGAAATTACAACAAAGTGCTACATTCGTTCAGACTCCTCTGGTACAAGCTCCTCCACTGGCGCCAGTAGACCCAGATCTACGAGTGCGAGCCTATTATAGAGCTCCGTATTATCAAATGCCATCAACACCTATGTTTGCATCACCTCGAGCTCCAAATCCAACCCAGTTTTCACGCAATGTGAATAACCCAGGTTCATCACAGACACGACAAAGACCGTTTACAAACACTGATGCCAGAAACTCGGATACAGATGCACTGGTCCGTAACATCACGTGTAATTTCTGCCAGCGAAAGGGTCATACTTATTCAGATTGAATAACCCAGGTTCATCACAGACACGACAAAGACCGTTTACAAACACTGATGCCAGAAACTCGGATACAGATGCACTGGTCCGTAACATCACGTGTAATTTCTGCCAGCGAAAGGGTCATACTTATTCAGATTGCCTTAAGCGCAAAAACACCCCTTTCTGCTCAAACTGCAAAATCTATGGACATGAAGTCCGTGATTGCAGAAAAGGTCAACGAACGCAACAGATTGTTCCTCCACGCCTCTCCAACAGACCTACACAGGATCAACACAACGCAAAGAGTCCTCAAGTCTTCAACATAAGACTCAAATGCACCTTTTGTGGTCGCCGAGGACATGCAGACGAAGACTGCCGCCAGAAGAAAAAATGGGAAGCCCGGAGTCAGGGAAACGACATGCAGTCGACCCAAAACTCCCCGGCTCGACTATAAACCCAACTAAAAAATTAAAAGGGTCACTTCAAGCGCCCGAATCCGGTGTCCCTACAGTGAAACTTCCACTGGACATAAGCCTTAACGGCCATACAAAACTAGTAGTGGACACTGGCGCTGAGGTTAGTATTATTAAGAAAAGAGCAATTAAAGACCTCAAAATAATTAATTCCAATGAGGCATGCACTTTACAGACCCCTTTTGGAACCGGAAAGACATTGGGAAATTGCAAGGGCAACTTCAATTTTAAAAATAAAATTCCCTGCAAGTTTCAGGTGGTACAAAACCTGCCAGGTCTTTCCGATGACGGCCTATTAGGAAACGATTTCCTATCAAACAATTGTAATGTTGAAGGGCCAAATAAAGCACTCAAGTTTCCTTGTACGGAAACAAATCCCGAAGAGTTTACTGTGCCCTTGCCATGCAAAACGGACAAGCTGTATTCCAGTAAAGCAGTCGAAGTGAGGTCACTTGCTGAAAAGATGGAACCTAAACAGGTTAAGCTATCTACATGCAGTGTCTTCAAGGCATCCCAAGAGAGTAATGCTGGCTTCCAGGTTCGAGAAGAGCCGACGGAGTGCGAAAAGAGCTGTCTGGGTGATCAAAAGACCAGCGAAATGAGGCAGCATCTGGTTACCTTACGAGTACCAATATGCATACCTGCTAGGTCACAAATTATCACCACAGTCCCGTTGCGAGTGAAGGAAGAAATGCTCTGTCTATCTAAAGAGATAGGCGACGGAGTCTTCCTGGCCAACAGTTTACTCCCTACTGGAAAAGAAACAGTGCTAGTTGCCATACTCAACATTAACAATTTCCAAGTAGTCATCAACAGTTTATTATTACAACTGCTCCCTATACATGACTACGCCGTCATCCCAATAGGAGAAGCCACTGATACACAACACGTTCTCAAGCCGAATAAATCGCAAGCGAATAACGCAAACATCAGTGAGATTCCCAAGGCGGAACAGAAGTCAAGCAAGACTTCTTTCTCCAGAATACCTAGATATAAGTCACTAACGCGGCCCAAGAGCCCCATACAAGACGTGTGCGAGCTCAGTAAGACCCGAACAGAGGCAGCAATGACTCCACCGTCCAATAGAGTAAATTATAAAAAAATTTCGAGGCCCAAGAGCCCTATAAAAGATGCGAGCGAGATCCAGAAACCGATAAACAAGATGCCGAGGACTCCTCCGTCTAGTTTACCTAGATTTAAGATATATACGAGGCCAAAGAGCCCTATAACAGGTGCGTGTGAGCTCAGTAAGACCTATTCTCAGGCAAAGACGACTCCACCACCCAACCAAGTTAGTGTTAAGAAACAACAGTGGCCCAAGAGCCCTATCACAAGTGCGTGCGAGCTCAGTAAGACCTACTTAAAGGCAAAGTCGACTCCACCACTTAATAAAATTAGTATTAAGAATACAAGGTGCCCCCTGAGCCCGATAAAAGACGCGTGCGAGATCCGTAAGACCTCATTGAAGACAAAGTTGGCTCCACCGTCAAATAGTATTAAGAGAACCAATTTTTCACGGCCTATTAGCCAAAATACGAAAGCGTGCGAGTACTCGGACCAAACAAAAGTACCCATAAAACATCGTACTCCACCGTTAAAAATGCAGGAAGCCCATTCCCTGCCATCTAGTAATGTAAGTAAAACAGATAGTAAGTACACAACTACACCAAATGAGGAAAGAGACGCAAGCTTTTCGGAAAATACAGCTATCTTACAACACGTAAGATACTTATTTCCGGATGATGAAGATCCCACACATACTCCGCGAGTCAACAGGTTAGACCAAGAGCTCAGCCTAGACCCAAATCTAAATGCGGAAGAAAAAGCTTCGATATCCGAACTCTGCTACGAGTACAACGATATCTTCTTTCTAAAAGGTGATAAGCTCACATACACAAATGCTATCACCCACAATATCCCTTTAATACAAGATCAAGCGCCCATAAATCAAAAGGCCTACAGACTACCAGAGACCCAGAGACAAGTAATCAACGAGCAATTAAGAGAAATGCTAGAAAACGGGATAGTCTAACTAGCAAAAGCCCTTGGAATTCACCCTTTTTAGTTGTCCCCAAAAAGGCGGGACCCGATGGTGAAAAAAGGTGGCGCGTCGTTGTCGATTTTCGCAAATTGAATGAAAAGACAATTGGCGACGCATTTCCGCTACCCCGAATCGAGGATATTCTTGACCAACTACTAGGTCATGCCAGGTACTTTACCACTCTCGATTTGGCCAACGGCTATCATCAAGTCTTAGTCGACAAAAAAGATCGACATAAGACCGCTGTTAGCACTAATTACGGGCACTACGAATTTAAGCGTATGCCATATGGACTCAAAGGAGCTCCCGCTACATTCCAACGCCTCATGAACTTCGTTCTGACAGGCCTACAAGGCCTCGAATGTTTCGTTTATCTTGACGACATCGTCATTTACGGGAAAAACCTAAATGACCACAATGATAAACTTCGCAAAGTCTTCGACAAATTGAGAGAGAACAACCTCAAACTGCAGCCAGAGAAGTGCCAGTTCTTGAGAAGAGAAGTTGTTTACCTAGGGCACAAATGCTCTAGCGAAGGTGCATTACCAGACCCCAGCAAAACGGCCTGCGTCCAAACATTTCCTGTTCCAAGAACAGTAAGGCAAGTTCAGTCCTTTTTAGGACTCGCCAATTACTATAGGAAGTTCATTCCGGACTTCTCTAAAATCGTTCGTCCAATCACGAATTTACTCCGCAAGGACGTAAAATTCAATTGGACCGAGAAATGCCAAGAAGCATTTCAAAGCATTAAAAATGCTCTAATTTCCCCACCACTTTTAATCTATCCAGATTTCTCTAAACCCTTCAATCTTACAACGGACGCCAGCAACGAAGCATTAGGCGCCGTGCTTTTCCAAGGAGAAGTAGGAAAAGACCAGCCAATCGCCTATGCAAGCCGAACGCTGAACAAAGCCGAGAGAAATTACTCCACAATTGAAAAGGAGTTATTGGCTATAGTCTGGGCCACTAGGAATTTCCGATGCTACCTCCAAGGCAGGAAGTTCACGGTCTATACTGACCACAAGCCTCTCAAAGGTGTCTTTAACGTTAAAGACCCGACTTCCCGTTTGGTGAGATTTCACCACAAATTATCAGAATTCGATTATACCATCGAATATAAACCAGGGAAGTATAATACCAATGCGGATGCATTAAGCCGCATTCCACAAGTATTAATCGAAGACAATACAGGCAACACTTTAACGGTACAAGCCCAAGTCCACCACACTATGGACTCAGATGTGGAGGAAAACATTTCCCCAAGTAAAAAGAAAACAAAGAAACCCACTCATTGCTTCGCCGTGACCAGAGCTCAAAAACAAAAAGCCCAAGAGGCCAATACTAGCTCCAGCGCTGAAACACCGCCCACGGCAGCGGAAGATAAAGAAACTAAACTCCCAGAGGCGGAAATACAACCCCCTGATACGCTTGAACAAGAAATAAGTCCAGTCAAGGCACCTGAGATAATCACGAGCCCCAAGGAAGTTCAAACAATCCTAAAGGATTACCACGACTCTCCTTTCGGCGGCCATCAGGGTGTCATTAAGACTTATAAAAGAATCAGACGCAAGTATTGGTGGAGACACATGCTTAGCGATATAAAAAAGTACATAAAAAAATGCCCTAAGTGCCAAACAATGAAGGCATCGCCACAATTCAAGATGCCAATGGTAATAACGGACATCGCAGAACAACCTTTCGACAAGGTTTACCTCGATATAGTAGGTCCACTAGAAGAGACCATATCAGGTAATAAATATATCTTAACGTTTCAAGATAATCTCACCAAGTATGTCGATTGGTATGCCATACCAAATGGAGAAGCAGTAACGGTGGCGCAAATCTTTTTCAATGAGATTGTCACGCGTTATCGCATTCCAAAGAAAATAGTCACCGATCAGGGAACTAATTTCCTGAGTGAGCTATTCAAGAAGGTCTGCAAACTGCTAAAGGTAAAGAAGTTACAAACTTCCGCATACCATCCACAGTCTAATGGAGCACTAGAACGTGCCCATAGACCATTAATCGAATATCTGCGTACAATCGTAGACGAGAATCCCAAAACATGGGATCAATTCCTACGAACCGCTGCATTCGTGTACAATAACAGTGTACACGAGGGTACTAAACTAACCCCGATGGATTGCCTTTACGGCTTAACAGCGGATGTCCCAACTAATTTAAAACGGGACCCTGAGCCCGTATATAACCACGAAAGTTATTACCATCTGCTCAAATACAGATTACAAAAATCATATGCTACGGCTCGTAAAAATCTCTTAGCCAGCAAACAACGCTCAAAGGCATATTACGACAAAACAGTCAGGCCTCTCACTTTCCACCTAGGAGACAAAGTCCTCCTCAAAAGTGAAAGCCGCAAACACAAATTGTCTCAAATCTGGGTTGGCCCATATCTGGTAATCAATGTACCTAGTCCAACAAACACTACCATAAAAATAGGCAAACGGCAGGTAGTAGTACACAACAACCGTTTAAAGCCCTATTACGAGTAGTACACTGGTACATATGTACACCTTTAGAAAATAAGTCCCACTAAAACAAAATTTCGCCAGTTAAACTATTAACTACCCACTTAAAAGGTTCCGCACTCGGGATTACTCCCTATGACTCATGAAGTCAAACTTTACCTAAATTTTATTTAAATTAATAAAAAATACGCTAAATAAACGTACCCATATATACCTTGTTACTTTTAACAAAATAATGGTCGACTTAAAAGCTCATAGAGAAATTGATGAAGTTTAGCATGCTCTAACTTACACTCCCCATACCTTGTTTTGGTAGTTACGAGTGAATTAAAAAACTTTTTTCTCTCCAGTACAGTTTTGGTGAAAAAGTACAATTCTCTTAACACTAAAAACCCTACTATATATTTACGAGATTCAACATGAATTTTTAAGTTTTTCTGATTCTGTTCTATCTCGTCTTCCTTTTAGCAAGTAAGCTCCCAATTGACAAACTGTCAACCGTCTACTTAAGCAATACTATATCTAAATATTACATACATGACCACCTGACTAATACGCCTACCCTTCACTTTCTGCAGACCATGAAGCACATATTTGTGTTAATGTACTGTCTCCATTTGACAATGGGAATAATAGCAGTGGATCCCTACACCATAAGCCCCCTAAACAACACGGGAGTACTGTATGAAGATCTGGGAAAACTACGAGTATACCACAGCGCATGGAATGTTTTAACGGAAATCAACCTGATGGAACTGGACAACCAAACGCTTATGGCAGAACAGGCGGAACATTTAGTATACCGACTATGCTCAAATCGTTCTCAAACGGATGAGCTATGCCTGGTCCAACAAAAACACGTTCATTCACTCTTGGAAAATATCAAGAGAAGAACAAGTCTCATTCGAGAAGTGGTCCCAAAATCAAGATCAACACGATCTATCTTCGATGGAATAGGCAATGCAATGCACAACCTATTCGGGACCATGGACAGCACTAATGAAAAAGAGGTATACAGTCGACTCGAGGAGCTCGAAACAAATACAAAAGCACTAGCCGACCTGCAAAGACAGCAGATCAGTGTAGTCAAAACTACACTACAACAAATCCAAAAGCCATTGACATCTCTGCAGGAAAGACAACGTCAAATAAATCTCCAGGTAAATAGAATGCAAAATATCACTGATGATTTACTAATGAGACAATTAAGGCAGGAGATAATTTCAAGCCTGACCTTACAAATTGTCGAGATTGAGTACAGGCAACAAGCCTTACTCGACATAATAATCTCTAGTAAAAATCACCAGTTGCATCCACTAGTGGTGTCTCCCAAAAGTTTATTAGAGATATACCACAAGTCCCACGCTACTTGCCCAGATGCACAAAATTGTCTCTCCCTGTTATATCAGACAGCGGAAACAAAGGCTCGTATAGTCCAAGACAAATTAGTTATTAGAATACAACTTCCGATTTTCAATTTACCACAAATGAAGTTGTATAGGATACATAGTTTTCCTATCCATGTTAGTAAAAAACAATCATTGGTACCCGACATACAGTACTCGAACGTAGCACACCAGTTACAGACACAGGACATATTATTGTTAAAAACACGAGATTTTAAAATCTTCAAAAAGGTCACGCAAAATTCCCAAGAGGACACTTACATCGCTAAGCTAGGCATTCCTGTAACAAAGGCAACTCTGTCCAAAGAATGCGCAGTGAAGCTACTCTTTAATCCACTAAACGAAGAGCCACAGTGTCAATTCAGAGCACAAATACCTCCCAGAGACCTACTTATTAAACTAAGTAAACCAAATTCTTGGATATTCTCGTTGATAGAACCAACAATTGTACACCTTCAGTGTACCCAACAATTCCTAACTTCAAAAATAGAAGGCCAAGGAATAATTACTATCAACCATCCCTGTCAATTATAAGTAGGATCACAAATTCTACATTATGAGGCAGAGAATATCCAGCAATTGAGTCTCAAACAACCCAACTACTCCCCAAATATGGCTCCATTAGAGAAAATGGTAGAAAAATACCTCAATGAAACCAAAGAAAAGGTACAGTCTGACAAAATACAAACAGAACTATACTCAGGAGATGACACTAATAGCATCATC
Source organism: Dioctria rufipes (assembly GCA_963924295.1). Classification (NCBI taxonomy): domain Eukaryota; kingdom Metazoa; phylum Arthropoda; class Insecta; order Diptera; family Asilidae; genus Dioctria; species Dioctria rufipes. The sequence continues at coordinate 519,486 of CAWUPM010000289.1, forward strand.
CTAGAAGGTACCCAGTCATTAAAAGAACTGGATGAAAAATTAAAAAAAATAGTTCCTCATATCAGTCACCACCCTACACATGTCCTAGCTGCAACATCAGTATCCTTAACTGGTGTTGTCATCACATGTATGGTGCTGTACCTGGGCGCCAAATGGCTAGTCCCATTCATTAAATATTATCGTCTACGTAAAACTGAAAAAACCCTATAGGCGGAGGAACAAATCGAACAAATCAAACAAATCGAAATAATTGAACCTACCCCTCTCAAAAGGACCCGTACCCTACCAACTACCAAGTCTGTACAAGTGGTATAAATCCACCACTTCAACCGGTCACAAATGTCTAAGCCACTAGCACTATCAATCTCACAAAGGGACAGAATATAAGCGGTTTATATAAACCCAAGTAAGTAAGCTGTAAGAGAACAAATAAGTAGTTACAAAGAAAATTATTGTAATAAATCTAGGTATGTAGGTAAATTTAAAACAACAAAAAAAATAAATTTCTTTTTTGAAAATGACAAGTAATAAATAAGATAGGATAGATATATAATTTTTTTTTCTCCCTTGTAACAATAACTACAAATAATAATTAAGGAATAGAATAAATAAATAAAATGTAAATAATAATAAATCTAGTAAATAGAGCTAATCTAGGATAGAGATAACAATACTAACCTAGAAATAGTAACATAAAATATAAATTAACAGTAGGATAAAAGCGACCAATTAAGCAAAAGAATAAAATAATGACAAAAAAAAATGTAAAAAAAAAAAATCTTAAAGTCAACCAAGCCGGCCGAACCGCCTCTTAACGAAAAATGGCCAACCGCATCTAGTACCTTACCTCTCATTTCCCCTGAGAGTTATTCCTCTTCAAAGAATAACTCTCTTTTTCGCAGGGGGCAGGATTGTTGTATACGTAAAGTATACAAAAATTACCTAAAAAATACTCTAATTTAAAATAGTCTAATGTAAAATATTTTAATTGAATCTTCATATATATAAGCCAAGCATGCTTAAAACATGCACGGCTTATCTTCACAAGGCGAAGAAATTGCCATCAGCAATTTCTTCAAATTCCTTTGCATATAATAAAAATATTCCCACAAAACGACTTGGGAAAAATAAAAGTTTTAAGTTACATCCCCAGTCGTTTCAATAAAAAAAAGCCCCACGACAAATCTTACCTTCAGTAAGATTTGTCGTAAATACGATATGTAAGTACATATATACATACATACATATCGGGCGCATGAAAATTTTACGTCGGTGAAGACTGAAACGATCGAGTCTTCACCGAAAAAAGCTCCCATCAGCAAATTGTCGCGAGCTGCATACATTGTGATAGCAACAATGTATGCACGATAGCACGACGATGGTTGGATATTTATGAAAATATCGAATTTCAATTCCAACCATCGTTCGTCGCGATAATTCTGGGCATGTTTAAACATGTCCAGCGGTAAATAATTTTCTCAGGATAGGAATGCTAATTAAGCACTTTCCTATCCTGAACAACTAGACTTGCGATTAAAAAATCCAAGTCAAAGACAGTCAGTTTTGGACAGTTGAGTTTTTAACTTGGTCGCGGCGCGGACGTTCTGAAAGTAGACAAGTAGAGAAGTTTTTTAAAAAGGAATAGTTGTGTGTTAAAGAAAAAAAAAGAGTAGTTACACCGCGAACAAAATAGTTGTTTAGAAAAAAAAGGGGTTACTGATTCGGTCGGTTGAAAAAATAAAAGCCTGTGAAAATAGTTTAAGAAAAATTAAAGTAAAAAGGTGTATGTTAAAGTGAAACAAGTTTGAATAAAATTAAAAAAAAAAAGATTAAACGAAGCAATAAGGTGTGTGATTCAAACCCTCCAAATACCCCCATTGGAATACGTAAGCTGAACGGTCAGGGCATTTAGCGGTGAGTACCCCAAGGAAAATAAATATAACATAAGTTACAATTACGAGTAAGCAATTAGCGAATAGAGGTATAACTACCTTTCAAATTACTTAACATGAAATCGATATGTCGCGCACTATACGACTGAAAAATGTCTGATCGCTTTGAGATTAAATCTGTAGTTAAACGAGGCATTCGGCCTTCCATATTGTTCCTTATTGTTAAAAATGACGTCCCTGCTGAGGCTTTGGAGCATAGAGGAAGTAGAGTACCTAATATAGCCAAGATAATTGGTTTATTCGAACGAATAACATCTATATACCTTCTTCGCATGGGAGAGTTCTATTAGTTCAGATACTATCAAAGCACATAGGCTACTGTAATTATTTTGCACTTGAAGCAAAGGAAAGAGTAGGTAATTGAAAGAATGGACAAATTCTGTTACTTTACAGCTACAATCAACATATAGGTGCAGGAGCAGAAAAAAAAACTGGGCCAGTTGCTCAACAAGTCGCGAGATGCTTTTTCATCCATACCAGTTTAGAAAAACTGGAATTATTCTGTGAGGACAAAATAATTCAAAAGTCAAGTCAAACATGAAGATGCTGGTCTGAGAGCTATTACTCATATCTATAGTTGTTGTCAATTAGTGTCCCCACAAAATCTTTAGGAGTGACCATATCGTATGAGAATATTTGGCGACCAGCTTAACAACTCATAATTGACATTCAAATTCGTTATTGTAAATAGCAGTGGATTTACTGCATTGCTTCACTTAGGTTTTCATGTTTAATTTAATTAAAGCAAATAAAAAATTAAGACGAGTTACTTCTTTAAAAAAATTTCCTTAAAGGAAGAGAAGAAATAATAAAATCACCTCCATCTGAACTGTTTAGCCAAGAGTTTTTGACCACTTTTGAACTTTTTAATTTCTCAAAAACAGGAAACAAAGAGACTTTGCATTAAAGAAAAGCTCGATATTTGTCCGACGAAATCTCTGTAATTTAATTATTTATTATTTCTTGTCCCCGAGGAAGGAGCTTACTACAATTCTCATCTGCACTCGCTGACGGCCTGACTTACCTTTTTAAATAACATTTACAAACTCACAAACCCCTGACTACAAAGCCTTGCGTCTGAGTGCCTGTGTGCCGTTCATGACGAAAGAGTTTTAAGGTAGTAAACGTGGATGGATTTATATGAGATTTTTCCGACTTAGAACGAATCTTGAACTTTCCGATGAGGTAAAATTTTCTTACGTTTGGGGGGCCTTGGGGTTGGGGCACGTACCGCCCTTGGAGTTGTCCATATGGACCGTGTGTGAAATGAGTCGAGTCGAGATTCGGGTGTCGAGAGTAAAGATTCGAGAGTTGAGTTCGAGGGTCGAGATTCGAGAGTCGAGTTGAAAAATTTAAAAAGTTTAAAAAAAAACATTTAAAAAGTTTAAAAAAGGTATAATATAAATATAATAATTCCAAGCAAGCAGAAAATTCGTATACACTTCACTTTCAGCTCTCCAAATAAGATGTGAAATATCCCCGGAATTTGGTTGTCCGCATAACTTGTGACAGCCCAAAAACGGGGAAGAAAATTACCTTTTTTTCGTTGTTTTGCGAATATCTTCATACCGCTGCCCATCGGGGACAGAGAAAGGATTACAAATATTGTATTGTCACCTATTTCCTTCTAAATCTATGGTGTTTCTTAAAAGCACATATCTCAAAAAATTTCTCTTGGAGTTATGTATATCCAAGTGTTTGAATAGCATTCTCTGTCATTCAGTACTAACTGCACAACTGCACCTCCCTTCAAGAAGATTGAAAAATGATGGATCCAAAATACATTACTCCAAAAAACCGAATACGATTTCGGTTAAAAGCGTTGAACCCGCAAGATTGGAGATGGGTACTCAAAAAAAAGTTTAAAAATAGTTAAAAAAGTTAAAAAAATTGAACAAAAATGTTAAAAAAATGCATAAAGGTAATAAGAAAATATTTAAAAGAAAAGTTAAAAAAGTTAAAAACAGTTAAAAAAGTTAAATCGGTTAAAAAAGTTAAAAAGGTTAAAACAAATGAACAAAAGTTGAAAAAAGTTAAACAGTTAAAAAAAGTTAAAAAAGTTAAGAAAGGTAAATTATGAAAAAAGTTAAAAAAGAAAATATTTAAAAAAGAGCTAATAAAGTTAAAAAAGTTAAAATGGTTAAAAAAAACACTTAAAAAAAGTTAATTAAACATTAACTTAGGTCGCGATTCGGCAAGCGAGATTCGAGAGTCGAGATTTGAGAGTCGCGAATGGAGAATCGAGAGTGGCGAGTGCAGAGAGTGTATAGAATTTATGACTAAAAAGTAGAAAATAAAATATATTGAAAAATTTTTAAAATAAATAATTTTCCTAAATATATTGCACTAAAAAGTAAAAAATTATTTTTTCTTTCTCAGTGATACACACAAGAAAAGTTTCATTATAAAATAAAAAAATGCTACAACTCAGATTAAATCATAAAATTATGGGTATCCATAACTACTCGTACATATAATCACAATTCACTAACTACAAATCTCAAAATGTCAGTATTCAAGTAATTTTCTAGAGCTCTCGAATAAGTAAATAATTTTCTTAAATTTCATTATTTTACACTACCAGCCTAGTTCTATATAAATAATTGTCTTGAATACCTTAGTAACGTAACTGTTTGTACATCCATAAATTACTTAAATCAAAATAAAAAATTTCTAATTAATTGCTATTGTATAAACTCATTTGGTTGTATAAACTCATTCAATCATAGTTAATAGTACATTTTGTAAATTGCAACAAAGTTCAAGCTGGTTATTGTGTAAACGCAACTTTTGTATGAATTTCGAATTCCATTGAACAAAAATTATGGTCGAAAATCGGCTCTAGAAATTGTAAAAGAACTCCTTATTCTCTTAACTTTTTGATCATCGTCGAATAAACTCCATACTTTTAACCTTGATAGTCGAGTTTCATTTTTTAGATTCATATCATTCATCAAGAGCAAAAAATCTTGCTCTAATATTTGGCTCCCGAGCATGGACTATTATCTAATTCGTAAAATTAAATTAAATTAATTGAAAAAATCATCGAGTGGATAATCTCAACTTTCGTTGATGGAAAGCAACTCAAGACAAGAAATTTGGTATAAAAAAAAAATAAAAAATTGTTATTGGTTATTTTTGCAATTGTGACTATCGCATGGATCACCGGTAAATATTACGACTCCATTACTTCGAGAAATTTCTAATTATTTTCATGTATAAACTTTCCATAAAACAATTGAAAATATTAATTCAAAGTGACTGAACACATCTTTTGAAGTGTGCGGATCTGTGAGAAGTGCAATATTTCGCTGATATTATTTATGTACAGCAACAATAATTCAATTATGAAATTCGTCGAAGTTGTTATCACTAAGAATTCTCGAGAAAAGTAGAGTTCGGAGAAAATCGCTTTCAATAATCAAAAGTGCCTGGAATAACAGCAATTTCTCTTTTTAAGAAGTAAATCGGTCAGTAAGTCTAAAGATGCCACAGTTTTTTTAGTTGTTCGTCCAGACATTCGCTCAACTATACACATTTCACCAAACCAAGGAGGTTAGGATTGAGATTACGCCGCTTTGGTAATACCTATGTAAAGGAAGTAAATTCTGGGAAAATGTGGACGTTTGTCATCATTGGAAATTGAAATTAAGTACGCGTAAGTAAGTTGAAATATTATATCGTACATTGAAACCATAAAATTAATGGTGCATGATAACAAAATACATATAAATAAACGATATGTGTACAATACAAAATCGACATTAAAAAATATAATATATATTTTAGAATAAGCGTTTCGCATTAAAAAAATAAATAAATATAAAATATATTTTGAAAAAAATGATTACATATTCTACCTGGAGTGCGCGGCATTACAGTTTAGTAATAACGTAGCCTGTAAGGAAATTTCGTTGCTTTTTTTTTTTAATTAAATCTTTTGGGGAAAATAACAATTTCGGAGTATACTCTACATATTGCACAGTATTATAAGTTGTTCGTAGAACAGAAAAGTGACACCTTGACTCCTCCCGAGATCGAATGCAGATCAGTGGAGGATCCAGGATTCTGGTGATGGGGGCGCAACTATGGTTTAAAAATAGTATATGCTGAAAACCGAACAAAAGTTTGAAGACAATAGCCACCACTCGCAAATGTCAAATGCACAAAGTTTATCATTTATATGATATGAGTCGAACAGATTAGCAAATGACTACCACTCGCAACGAATAAAGTTACTAAAGGTACTTTGCCACTCCGAAAAGTCAAAGGGGATATTAGATTATTCATTTTGTTTTGTATAGTAAATGGTGGAAGTGTAAAACTTCCTAATCATCCATTTAAGTTAGCTAAACTACGGAAGTGTATTTTATTTAAATTCACGAACCATCTTAAATTGGATCTTTTAAAATACCGGAATTACAAATTAACATATATTTAAAATAGCAGTCACAGAACAGATCCAACACATACCTCGTACGTATATAGCTTTGTCGGCAAGTTAAGATAGAGTGACTTCTTTCGTTTTTTATATTACTAAGCCAAGCTCAGCTCTGCAAGAAGGTGATAAAGAAAGGAATTAGGAACGTGAGGAGGGTGGTGAGGGTGCTGATGTATGTCACCCTTAAACTTTCGCAGATTGCATGTCGGCGAAAAGACAGAAGATTGGAGACAGTTCCACATTCGCACACGACCGAAAGTATTTTCAAGGGTAAAAGGATGTGCGCGGATTGCAGTGCGAGTATTATATGGATGAATCCGGGATAAGACTAGACACTTCATCAGATCATTGATCGTGCATGTAGCAATATAGGAACGAAAGGCAACCAACATTGCGGGGTGCTCGTGTAAGTCCATATGACAAGATTTTGCCTCATCGCCAATGAGCTTAAGGCTTTCGTTTTGACAATATCCAACGAAGCTAGGGCTCTGCGACCAGCCCCAGTCTGCATATGGAAATTGTATTCCATTCTAGGTCTGATGTAGAACTTGTAGAGGAGCGCTAGAATCAATGGGCTGAAATATTTCTTACACGTTTTCACATTTATTTGGCAACAGAGAAGTTGTGATCTGATATTAATGTCAAGAACGGATAAACACGGTGTATCGTAAGCCAGTGCTCCATCAAAAGTAACGGGAGTGGAAAAATTATGACCTCGTTTTAAAGAGATAGGACAGCTTTGGAACTTAGATGTATTAAATTCGATGCAATTCGGTTTGTTCCAAGCGAGGATATTATCAAGGTGGTTTTTCACGGATCTAATCAAGCAATCTACTTTGACAGATGTGACATTTCCTCTGTAGCCTCAAGGTTGTCAAGGGAGTAAGTGAAACTAAGGGTACTGTCGTCAGCAAAGAAATCGGTGGGAAAGCAGATCATTAATAAAAATTGAGAAGAGAGATGGAGAGACAGAAGAGCACTGAGGCAGCCCGGGATTTATTGTCTGAGATTGAGATGTAACGCCATCTAATATGGAGAATTGAAGAATTTTAAGAATTTTTATTTTTAACGATTCCAAATCAAATTATAAATACAAGAAGAAAAAACAACCGTCTCATCCGGGGTTTGAAACCGGGACCTTCCGCTTGCCGGGCGACTGCTCTTACCACTGAGCTAACGAGACAGATGATTTTCCCCCTTGCATTTATCAATTTGTAATTAGCCTACTAAGCCACGTTGCTTTCAGCTGGCATTAACCAGTAACGATGAAAGCGCACAAATAAATTGTAAATTCAATTTTTATTTATTCCGGACTGGAATCGAACCTACACTTTTAGAATCGGTCAATGATGGAGAATTGATGAATTTTAAGAATTTTTATTTTTAACGATTCGAGACAGATGATTTTCCCCCTTGCATTTATCAATTTGTAATTAGCCTACTAAGCCACGTTGAGACGGTTGTTTTTTCTTCTTGTATTTATAATTTGATTTGGAATCGTTAAAAATAAAAATTCTTAAAATTCTTCAATTCTCCATCATTGACCGATTCTAAAAGTGTAGGCCATCTAATATAATCAGTATTAAATGACCAGTAAAACACATTATGTACATTCATAATAGAAGAGGACGAGAGAGGCCAGGTGCTTTAAATTTAGTTAAAAGGGCTGAATTCCAGACAATATGATAGGGCAACGATTTTCATCTCACCAAAATTGAGAAGACTAAGGCTTCAACGTTCCATAAGAAAAATCAGAAAAAGAAAAGCCATATTGGCAATCGTTGTGGGTTTGATTAGTTCCTAGATACTTCCTTAATTTGGAGTTAATGATAGATTCAAAAATCTGTTTAAGAATCGAAGTGATTGTAATTCGTCGATGATTTGAGAGACCACTACCCTTTCCATTCTTGGGAATGAGCTGAACGTGAGTAAATTTCCAAGCAATAGGAAATTTTCCTGTTCAATAAGAGAAGTAGAATAGTTTTCGAAGAGCTTTAGCCAAGAATGAGGCGTAGGTTTTATTTAACGCTGTCTTGAATCTATCAGGATCTGCAGCTATGGAGACGTTTATCTCCTTAAAGGCCTTGAACATATCTCTCGTATGGTTGTGTTTTGGCTCTTGTACGCATCTACAAGGAAATGTAAAGTGGGTGGAAAACGAGAATTTGAACTGAATCTAACAGTATAAATATTAGATTTATTCAGGGAGTCAACAATCACTTCATTGTAAAGTGGTGAAAAAATAGAGGTACTGCTGAAATTGTTCCCGATAGTTTTGACCTGGGACGAGCAACCTTTGCTGCCTTTGCGTCTTGCCAATATTCTAACGTTCTGGTAAAAAAGAAATTTTTCTCTTTGGATAGTGCTTCAGTTCTGGACATGGATCCAATTGATAGTGTGTAAGCGTGATTGAGTATTAACATCGGCCAAAATCCCGGGCTAATAAGTAGTGGATAAAATGAAGATCTGCATTGGCAGCCCGTCAGCACCGTGAGAGAGGATTGCGATAGTTTACATGTCAATTGTATGTACGTTTATAATACCAAGAAGTCGGATCTCTCTCCTTTTTCCTAATCAAAGTAGGAAGGTAGGGAAGGTAAAGACTAAAAGGAATAAATTAGGATCTGAGAAGAAAAACTGGTAATACATCGCATTGGCTATCTGTAAATCGGGCATGCTGGCGGGTTGTCTACATTATCGTTCAGTACAGAAGTTTCTTTTGTGTGTTTTTAGGTCCGAGAAGCAGACTATTTCAATTTTATTGCTTGGTTGTTCTTATCGTGAAACCAAATACTAAATTTATTCACGCATGCCGAAAACTTAGAATTGTACTAAATTCAAATGTACATTCATCAACATCCCTTAAAGCAAAGCAGACCGACCAATCAAAATCTCTAGTATACTCTTTGAGACTTTCCCAATCTGCAGATTTATTTTATCTTTATGTACCGTTTGGGCTTAGTATTCTATTAAAACTATGACATTTTACGAAATAATAAAAAAAAATATTTAAACATTAATCTCTTGCTTTAAAGGTTATAACACCTACTCCCTCAATCACTACTTCTTCGCTGTTGTGTAGTTTCGCTGAATTTCTCAAATTATGAGCCGCGCCGATAATGTTCTAAGAAGCCGTCTGTGTTCCTAAATGTATCATAATGACCGCTTCCAGAAAGTTTTTTACAAAAAGTGCAATGGAATATGCAGATGTGAAACATATTGTTAGGAAAAATTCAGAAGATCTACTGCATTTTTTTTAGTGGTCTTCAGGGGGGGGGGGGCGCTCCCCGCGCCCCTTAGCTGGATCCGCCCCTGATGCAAATTATTATTCTTAGAGTGGTACTTCAAACAAACTCTATCTTATCAGACCGTCATTGAGAGACTCGTGCCAACAGACGTGACGTGAATGAAGTTAAGGAGAGAAGCGAACTAGAGGAAGTCTACTGCGCGATCAAAGCAAAGTTGTTGTCTCTTCGATCTTTATATAGTGCTCAAATCGTAGTCACTAGTACGCCAAACAATAATATACCTAAGCTACGGTTGCCTCTATTTTCGGGAAAATATTCAGAGTTTCCAAACTTTTGGTGATGTTTCACAACATTACAGATGCCTAGGTCGATAGGATCGTCAGAAGATATTTCGAATGCTTTTCTTTTTTACACAGTTACTTCAAAATTAGATTACGAATCCCAAGATTCATTGGAAACTAGAGTCGATTTCTCAACCCTCCCGTCTTGGAGCGATTGCTTCTACATTCTTAGCAAACGATGTCAATACTTAGAATCAACATACTCCAAATCTAGTTGATCCGGAGCAACTAGCTCTCATAATCAAAGATATAAACAAAAGGTTGGTAAAAAGCCAAATATTCATGCGACTACTTTAACAACTACCAATAATTCCAGCGCCTTCTATTGTGGAAGTCTGCACAACATCTATAAGTGCCAAAACTTTCTCGCGTTACCTGTATCGGAAAGGTTTAACTAAACCAAGCGTAGATCTTTATGCGTCAATTGTCTATCTAAGGGACATACTGTGAAAAATTTCCGAGTGCAGAAATGTCGCCTGTGTTTCATGCCACATTATACCTTGTTGCACAGATACAATCTTCCCATGTCACCACAAGTGGATCTGCTTGTCTTGTAGATACAGTAAACGACTGTGCTCCAAATAGATCCGATAATATAGTAGTTGCTAGTAATACTGCCTTGCAGACCCTCCTTAGAGATAAAAATAGTGTTCACGTATTGTTAGCCATTGCCATCATAAATGTTCGAGATAAATTCAGCTGCGAGCATCAGGCTCGTGTTTTATTAGATTCAGCATCTCAACTCAATTTCATTACTGAGAGATTCTAGAGAGAGATATCTACAATTGTCAAGAGAAAGGGTGGAGAGAAGTATCATTGGTTACATCGTCACGAATTCGATACTCCACGCAAGCCACCGTACAATCGCTAACTACTAATTTTGAAACCAGTCTTCAAATGTACATTATCCCAAATATTATAGGCTCTAGCCTGAAAGGAAAATTGACATAGATAATTGGGGAATTTCAGGGAACTTTCAATTGGCCGACCCCTTATTCTTTGAGCCACAGGAAGTCGACTTGTTAGTTGGAGCTGAATAATTCTTTCAACTACTTTGGGTAGGTCAGATCAGGTTAAGCGAGGGATGACCAATCGTACAAAATACATAGTTCGGCTGGATTGTAGCGGGCAGATACACTAGTAAATTAACGCCTACCAAATACTCAGGCTATACAGTGTATGAAGAGCGGAAATATGACGAGAGCTCTATAGATGTAATGCTGTTTAAAGTGGTGGAAAGATTCTGGTCAGAGGAGGACTTAGGAATGTCTATGGCATTATATACCGAAGAATAGGAACTATGCGAAGCAATGCTCAAAGAAAAAGTTGAAATACTAAATGACGGTAAATTCATGGTTAAGCTCCCTTTGCGAAATGCGCCTAAGCAGTTTTTAGGGCAATCGTTAAGAATTGCAAGGAATCGACCTTGAAAGGAGACTTGACCGCAGAATTCCTTCAAGATTATCTCGAATCTAGATATATGGAAGCAATTGAGATGGAATATTTCCTAGAGCTATATTATTTCATGCCATATCAATGCATTCTTCGACTGAAAGTACCACTACGAAGTTTACAGTAGTGTTTGATGCGTCGTGTAAGACTTAATCCAATAATTCGCTCAATGATGTGCTAATGATGGGTCCTACGATTCAAGATGATATTTTTTCGATTATCCTTTGATTACGTTCATAAAAGTGTGCGCCTACTGCAGTCATTCAACAGGTGTATCGACAGATTCTGGTATATCTAGAGGACAGAAAATCTCAAAATATCCTGCGGCGGCCATCTCATAGCAATAACCTTCAAGTCTGAAAAATTAATACCTTCAACTACTGTACAGCTTCAGCTCCATTCTTGGCGACACGATGCCTAATTCAGGGGTATTTCAAGTTAGATAGGTGAATATTGAATTATAGCAGCAGAGATGACTTGAAATATGATACTGAAGACAAAAGGTACAGTCCGGGGCAAATAAGGAAATGATCAATAAGTGATACGGATTTTGATGTAACAAATTTAGAATATATTAGTTGCCGTCATGCCATAATGTCGAATCTGCTTTTTTGAACTGCCATAGGTACTCAAATCAAATAAAATCTACATTCTGTTATTATGTCAAAATCTTATACACATTACTTTACCAATATATGAGATATACCCGGTTTTCGTTTTCTAGAATGAGCTCAAATATTGAAAAACCACATCACAAAAGATTAATTTCTCAGATTCATGAAGGCGGCGAATAATACTCTCTGTTTCATAATACACTCTGTTATAAACAAATGTGAAATTTTCCACTTTCGTATTTTGCAAATTTCTTGAAATTTCATTTACTGCTGTCATTAGCAGACAACAGACAACTTACCCAGTGCGTTAGAGCAGTCGCAGTCTTTCTAGTTCTGAGAATCATTTACCATTGGCTTCGTTTTCGAGAAAACGGAAAATTTCAACTTTGGTTGCTACCTAACAATAGTGACTTCTTTAATTCGTTTTATACTAATTTATAAGTAGGGGCCAAAACATTTCAATTCATGCCCACTCTAGGTCTTTAATCGTGCATGCTTAACCTTAAAGTTAAGAGTAGGGGCGACTAGGCACCTAAGACCCTGCGGACACCGTGACTACATAGAATTGATCTATTGTATCCTCCCCTGGAGAGGTTAAGTCAATATTTTTTATGAGCTTGATTATAGCTTTAGTTTGCAAAACTTATTTGGAGAGATGTTTCTCCAGCGATTTTCAACCTTGAAGTTGCAAGCGCAGAACACTCACATTCAAAAAAGGAACTCCTGGGATGCTTATGAAGCAGCAATCGAGAGGGATATAGATAATTTATTAGAACCGCTGCAATAACTTTAGAGAGCATTTAAAATAATTTAATTTATTTTATTAAAAAAAAAAAAAAAAACCAATTAAAATGGATTATCTTTATTTTTTTTAAATATTCCCTATTCCTTACACTACTATCTAGCTAATTAATTAATTAAATGAAATTTTTTGACACGATCATAAGACTGAGTTTTTATTATAAGTGTTTTAAATTGCTCTGCTCATAAAGAGGTTTTGGTCGGTTTATCATATACTGATGAGTCGATAGTTCTCATAGATAATGAAGATACGTACTGTGCATCTCGTCATTAAACTTTATTCTTTTAGAGGGAATGCGAATTTCGTATCTTTCTAGGATTTTGTCACGTTTTCTTTTTCTTTAGTTGTGTTATCTTGAGACGGTAACATAACTCGCATGCCACGCACAATGCCACGTGGAAGTGAACAGTGCTATCAGAATGTGAACAAAATCGAAAAAATAAGCCAAATAACAAAGTATGAAAACATAATTTGATGGGAGGATCATGTTGACCTCATGTGAGGCGCTGCAGGAAGTAGTAAACTAGTACTTCCAAATGAAGTTTTTTTTAATATAGGGAGCAGCTTCTTAGGTAATGGGAAAAAGTTGCACTATAGTAGAAAATAGTATCAAACAAGCTATACTCAGAGCGGTGGGGATCTCTTGAAAGATCAAGTTTAACTTAACTCGTTTGGTAGATACTGCCGTATACGCCATACAGGGTAATTCAAAAATATATACACAATAATTTTTTAAAAAGCAGAAAAAACTCTCAACTGTATTTGGATTAGGCGATGACCAAGAATTCTCGGTTATGCAAAAACCCTTGGTGTCAAAATATTGAATTCAGACTTTTATGGAGAAAGAGAAATAATAACACATTAAAGTGGAATTTTTTAAATAGTTTTTTATAGCTGTACAACGATACGTGCACAAATACAGCATTTGCATTTGCTACATAGTCGCAAGGTTCTATATTAGTCCAGAGACTGTTGAAAACGAAAAATTTTTTGATTACCCTGTAATTTTAATATGGTTTCTTCTTAAATCGTCAGAACAAATTGGAGTACTTTTACAGTTTCCTTTTTTTTATATTGCTACCTGGATATGCTCAATTGAAATATTTAGAGTTGAAATTTCTGGAGCTAAATAAATTCCACCTTGAAAGATCTATTTAAATCCTCTCAATGCAATGTAAATCTCCATTTTCCTACTTCATTACTTCTATCAGGAAATAATACAAAATACCAGAGCCGAGCCACGGTTTTTGGCTTACCGATCTGGGAAGGGATGCGTATGATTTTACCATTCTCGGCCATATTTAGGATGTTTGGCAAAAAACTTTCACTGCCCAATATCTGAGCTGAATAGTGATGAACTTTGAACAACGTACGCTGTACAGAGGAAAGAGGATATGCATTGAAAAGACATGACATATGACAGTATTTGTGTAAAACATATCGGTAGTGAGGGGGTTGTTGATGCTAACCGCAACTCTTCACATCGATTTATCCAAATATTTATTTTGAAGAATGTTCAAAACAGAAAGAAAATTATATATTAGTATTAGTACAATAATTAAAAGATTAATTTTTATTTTATATATATATTATATTTTGTAATCTTTTTGTATAAGGCTCTTTTAGGATAGAATAATTATATTCTTATTTCTTATTCCTTTTATATTCTTTTTACTGATTTACTTATATTATTTTTTAAGTCTTTACAATTCTGACTATCGTCCAACAAGATCTAAGAGAATCTGAATTTTTCGTTGACATCCTTTATTTTCTAAAACTTTTTGTGTACTTAGATTTATAGCAACTTAGTTTTAGTTTATTTTCTATACATTTTATTTTTACAGGGTGTCTGTAGATGCGATGAAATTTTAGCGTGTACTAATTTACTATGTAGTCAAACGTATAGATGTGCTACATTTTATTAGTAAAGCACAAATAGTTGAGGAAGAGTTAAAACATCTCATCGAGCAACGACTCTAAAAGGTAACCTCTAATATAAACTTCAGGAAATAGATATTCCTTCAACCAATAGTAAACTATGGTGCGAAATTTCGACAGGTAAATCCCGTGCTTAAGTACCAGGGGAACTTCGAAAAACGATTTTTGACATATTGCATGTGTGATTAGTTTTAAAGGGACCGTCTAATGAAACACCAAAGCCTTATTACTACGTGTTTATTAATTAGCAGATCGGAGCGCACTGACTGCTCACTGACTCGACACTTGATATGCTACATATACATACATGTATGTGTTACAAATCCAAAGCCACCTACCACCCGAATGCAGAAATTACTATTCGCCATTAGATGTCAGTATGCGTTGACTTTTGAACGAGTAGCAGCTCGATATTACTGGCCTAAGATGAGGTATGGAGTAGCACAGTACGTAAAGCACTGCAGAACTTGTCAAGCTACGAAACCCGAGTTAAGGAAAATTGCTGGTCTAATGGCTACCAGACACAATGCTAGATATCCGTGGGAAGTCATCTGCGTGGATATAATCGGACCTTTACCCCGTTCCTCTAGAGGGTACTACAATATCCTGACTATTGTAGACCAATTTAGCAAATTTGCATTACTTTACCCGCTCAGGGCGGCCACAGCGAAATCAATAACTCAAATCCTGGAAGATAACGTTTTCCTCATTTTCGGTGTACCTTGCACTCTAATATGCGACAACGGAGTACAGTTTAAGAGCAAAGACCTAAGACAACTATGCGACCAGTATGGAACGTCCATATCTTACACGGCCTACTACCATCCCCAAGCGAACCCGGCGGAACGGACAAATCAAGTTGTGAAGAAAATGCTCAGAGCTTATATTTCGGACAATCATAGATTATGGGATGTTCAGCTAGCGAAAGTGGCATGCGCGATTCGAACATCAGTACACGAGGTTACTAAGCTCACACCGTATTTCATAAATTTTGGACCAGAAATGCTAACCAACGGTAAATGCGCAAGAAGAGAGAATGATATTGACTGGACAGCCCGTTCTAAAGCCCTCGAAGAAGTTTTGGAAGATGTACGAAAACGATTAAATACTGCCAGTCGCGTTAGTAAGAATAAATACGATCTCCGCAGAAGAGATGTCACATATTACCCAAATGATGTGGTCTGGAGGAAAAACTTCGTACAATCCAATGCTGCTAAATACTTCAATGCGAAGTTAGCTCCAAAATACGTAGGACCCTATCAGATTTTGAAACGATTATCACCATGGACATTTGAGTTAGTTAACAAAGATGGTAAAAGCGCTGGGGTATGGCATGCTAAAGATCTTCGGCCTTACAATCGTAAAGCTCCCGATGACTAAGAGACCACTCCCGGTAGCCCCAAAAAGGCATCCGACCCGCTTAACTGGCAACGACAGGGTATCATAAGGCCGCTTAGGCAACCCTACCTAGCGGCTGGTACACCTTTAGGAATCTTTTAACAGTATACCTATTTTATTTTCAAAAAAAAAACAAATCCCTTCTACATGCAGGTGATCGCTAACTAATTCCAATGTGGGACAACGGTCCTCCCTTCGTTTAAATTCCCCAATGTAATTTCGAAATAACGTCGATGGGAACCAAAGGTATCATAAAGAATCACGTCTGTTGGTATTAACGTCAAAGTTCATCTTTTTAGATAAAATAGTTAGGAAAGACAGAGACAAAAGCAATCTCTGGTTTAAAGGAATAGAACTGAAGGCAAGATTTTGTAGAAATTATAACACGCGTAGTCTTTAAGGGAGAAGAAAATTTAATTAATGAGAAAAACATTATAGTATAGAAACGGAGCGTAATATAAAATGTTACCACAGAATTTATATGTAAATAATAAGAGGCAATTATTAAAATATAATATAGTTATAGTCAGTCTTAGTATAGTTTTTTTTAAGTTTTGAAGTTATTAGAGTTGAATTGAACTCCTCAACCAATAACTACAATACTGCAATAAACATGTGATAATTTGGTGTCATTATTCTTAAAATAAACTTCGACACCTTTAATTGGGTCTTACACCTTTAATTATATGGTCTTAAATTCGTCACAAATATTGGCTAATTCTAGCCTACTTTCACCTTAGATTCTCGGTGTTGCTCATACTTCTCTAGACGGCTTTGCGCCGATTCAAATTGAAATTTTTGGATAAACCATCCATATTGATGCAGTGGCTTAGTTTTGAATTGAAAGCTTAAATTTTAGTTATATTTTGTAGATGGGTTATAACTCTGTCACGGTTAAGTAAAATGAATTACCCCGAACAAAACATTAGTAAAATCAATGAATTTAAATGAGATCTTAATACGCCCTATAGAAGATCAGTGATAATTTTGGATTTGTCTGTCGGAAGATCTTTTTCTTGTTCTCGAAAAATAACTAATCTAACCAAATTTGATATCGCCAATTTTCTTTTTTGGACAAATCAGTTTCGGCAAGATTGTATTGGGCGAATTGTATCAAAAGCTCACGGGATAATGGAGATAAACCTTAGGTATTAGAATAACTTTATATGTTGAAATACGGCTTTGGCAAATTCCAGGCAGTAATCGGAACAAACTAATTCATCGGAAGGAGGCGAGCGAATGTCACTGCAATCGGCGGTCATATGACGCTTTTAATAGCTAAGTTTTCACACAATTTCATGGTCAGCTTAGTTTTAGGAATATATTAGTATTGAGAAGATTTCAGTGAAATCTTCTGGAAGTAAGGGGGGAGTGTTACAAATCCAAAGCCACCTACCACCCGAATGCAGAAATGACTATTCGCCATTAGATGTCAGTATGCGTGCCGTCCCCATAATCATTTATTAAGTTTGTACTGCTTTGGTTTTCTTTATCTAGACAGGGCGTCGAGAATGACGAGCAGAATTATCACACCATGCGTAAGCAGCAGCGCGTTGGAGGCGCCATGTAGAGTCAACACTGGATGCGAAAGGAGATTCCCCGAGAACTTCAATTACATCGGATTAGTTGCGCCTAAATAATAAAATTTTAATTTATATTTAAGCCTTAGAACGTAGTAATTTGTAGCCAAGTTTAGACATTTACGTGCTTTCTCCTAACTCGAAGAAAATGTTCCAACCTTCAAAAGTCAGTGCGAACTCAGCGTAAGTTTAATTCTGTGATACATCTTCGAGAATCAAAACGAAACGAGATGTTAATATTTTCCGATGAAGACGGACACTTTTTTTGGCACAGGACACGAAGAGTGACAGGCCGCCTGCTAACCGGAGTTTTTTTTTTGAGAACAATTTTGATTGGAATCCGTCCGAAGCCTACGGACATCGGCGACGATTTTGGTTGGCGGGATTGCATTTTGAAAGTGTCGGATATACTAAGGCCTGCCGGACTAAAATTTCTGGAGGCACAATAAAAGAGAAGGATACCGCGGCGGAAATTGTGGCCTGGTGACTTTGGAAGGAACATTTTTCTTCGGGTTGAGATTCGCATCGCTAGGAATGTACATTTATCTAAGTAAGTAAACCCATGAGATATTTTCTTTGGTAGATAATTAGTTGCGACTGAGTTTTGTTCGTAGTTTATAAAACTGAAATGAATTATACGATCATTTATATATTACCAAACCTCGCATTGGCTTCTCATTTTTAGTTTCTTGGTTGCTCTAGAAAACCAAGTGGCGCCCAAAATTCCTCCCAAAGGGACCCAGCCCGTCTCCACTGAGCAGCAAATATAAAAGGGCGGAGCCCTATTTAATGTGTAATGCAATGAAGATTTAGTGACGTAACATATGTTCTTCTCTTACATCTCCCTTTTTTTTTCAATTTAGTTTAACTATATTTCATGTTTATCTTAAGTTATATAAGTAATTCAATTTTAATTTTAAGTAATTTAATTTAAAGTCTAACTAGGTAAACTATAAATTCCTATAAATTCTTCCACTTCGTGTTTTACTGGGACTTAAACTAATACATTCATTATTATTGATATTTATATCTAGTTCAGATAACGATAAACTAGAATGAGGATAAGCTGAGTTAAAACCTTTATTTTTCCGTCGTCTTAGGTGGATTGAATTTCTCCTGTAGGTCGAACCATTATGGGCTTTTACAATATATGACCTTGGAGTGTTACACTTTTTAATAATTATTCCAGGTTTCCATATTTGATATATTTTAAATAGAATTTGTTCTCCGAAATGGAGTCATCTCTAGATTTAGCGTTTTTATTATAAAGCTTGGAATAATTTAATTTCTTTTTAATGATTTGTTGTTCTACTTGTGAGCATAGCTGTGGTTTCAGAAGCATCTCTTTTATGGGCACTTTAGTTCGAAGACGTCTACTTTGCAGTAATTGTGAAGGTGAATATGTCATTCCGCTTAAAGGCGTGTTTTTCAGTTCTAATAATGCTGCATGCACCTCTTCTTCTCCATTTGTTTTTTTTTAGAATATTTTTAGCTATTTGAACAGAACGCTCAGCAAGCCCATTTGATTTTGGATAAAAAGGACTAGAAGTAACAATCGAAAAGTTCCACCTCTCCGCAAATCTTCTACATTCAAAAGATGCAAATGGGTTATTGTCAGCAATTATAATTGAAGGTATACCAAACTGAGAAAAAACTCTCATCCAAATTCGAATAATTTCATTGGAACTTTTATTTTTCAACTCAGCTACTTCAAACCATTTAGAAAAATAGTCGACCGTTATGAGATATGCCTTGCCATTTGGAATATTTCGCTACGTGTTCTTCTATGTCATGATTTATAGAGGGCCAGTATACTATTTCTTTAGCTCGAAGTTTAATTTTTGTAATTCCAAGATGAGATTCGTGAAGTTGTCTTAAAATTTCTGCTCGCATAGATCTAGGAATTATGATACGTTCCTCATAAAACAGTACACCATTCTCTACTAATATGCTATTCCTTATTTTGAAACATATTTTACAGTCATCAGTTACTTTTGATTTGGTAGTGGGCGAACCATTATGAACATAATTTAGTAATATTTTCAGACATTGGTCTTTGTTCGTTTCTTCTTTAAGCAAAGCTAATTTGTGTTCTGATACATTAATTGAAAGAACAGCTTCTGTAATTGACTTTTCTTCTTCTGTGTTTCCGGTTTTCAGATAGTTCCGAAATAAATAATCTGCTAGAAGAAGATTTTTTCCTGGTGTGTATTCTAATTTAAAATCATAATTTAATAAGCGAAGTCTCATCCTCTGCAATCTGGATGATGGGATTTTAAATATGTCTTTTTCAATAATGCAAGTCAGTGGTTTGTGGTCAGTGCGTATTGTCACGTTTCGACCGTATATATAATGGTGAAAATGTTTGTAGGCGAAAACAATCGCTAGAAACTCCTTCTCTATCTGTGTATAACGACATTCTACTTCAGACAGACTTCTAGCAGCAAAAACGACTGGTTTGTTGTCTTGAAGAAGGCAACATCCTAAGCCACTTTGGGAAGCATCCGTTTCAATTACTATTGGTTTATTAATATCGAAATATTGTAGAATTGTAGCACTAGCTACTTGTTGCTTGATATCATTAACAGTATTGGAGTATTGTGGCGACCATATAAAATAAGAATTTTTCAGCAATTGTCGTAAAGGAGCTGTTATTTCCGACAAATTGGGTATAAATTGTCGCAAGTAATTAACTATACCTAAGAATTTCTGCAGTTCTTGTTTACTACGGGGATCTTCTAATGCTAGTATGGCTTTTATTCGGTCCTGATCTGGTGCGATACCAGTGGATGAAAATGTTTGTCCTAAATACTTGACTTCATTAACACGGTATTGTATTTTTTTATCATTAAAACGAACACCAAGTTCTCTTGCTCTGGTTATGACTTTTAAAAGAATTGCGCCATGTTCACTTTTTGATTTCCCTGCTATTAGGATATCATCAATGTAGACGGTGACTCCTTGAATATCACCGAAGGCTTTTTCATTAGCATGTTGGAACATTTCTGGGGCTATACTTAACTTAAACGGCATTCTGTGAAACTGGTAAACACCAAATGGAGTAGCAAATGAGCACAATTTGCTACTTTTTGAAACTCGTTCAATGTGACAAAATCGGTCTTTTAAATCTAACACACTAAAGACAGAGGCACCACTTAGTTTCATAGATATTTCTTCTAAAGTAGGAATTAAATATTTATATTTAACCAACTGATTATTTAAATATTTTGGATCTAAACAAATTCTGAGAACACCGTCCTTTTTCTCCACAATTACTATATTGTGTACCCATTCACGTGCTTCTGTGACTTTGCTTACTACCCCTGATTGTTCAAGTTCCTTTAAAGTTTCCAATAGCCTTTCTTTTATTTTTAATGGCACTCTTCTAGGAGGATTCAATTTTGGAGTACAATTTTTTTTTTAATTCTATTTTGAAATTATTTTTGAATTTACCTATACCTTGAAAATTATCTTTATTTTGCTTTATAAAATCATCTTTATTATTAGGTAAAAGTGTAACACTATTAACTCTGCTAATTAAAGAAAGTTCTAAGCACGTTTGTAAACCCAACAGTGGAGTTAAGTCATTTTCAATAACAACAAACTCTGCTCTACAACTTTGATCTTTATGTTTACATAATAATTTGATAATATGATTCTAATACGAGTTTTGTTTTAGTAACTCTCGGTTTTGGTTCTAATTTCTCAATGAGAGCTCTGGTGATTATATTTACTTCTGATCCCGTATCTAGTTTGAACTCAGCTTTACTGTTTTGTATAATTATAGTTTCCTTCCAGAATCTAGGTACCTTTAACGATAAATAATTATTATTTACATTACAAATTTCTTTAAAATTACTTAATTTCAGTTTGTTTAATGTGTGAATAAAAACATCGTCACCATCTGAAGACTCTAGTTCCTCCTTTTCACATTCTACGGATTTAACTGACTTCCGTCGACACATTATAGCATAAAGATTCCATCCTTTACACAGTTTGCACTTTCTTCCGAAGGCAGGACATTCCCGTGGTGCATGTAACATGTTGCATCGCTCGCACTTCTTTAGTGAGTGATGGCTGTTTTTAGTCTGAGCGTGGTCGCTTCCAGCTCCTGTGAAGATTTTTCTTCCAATAGGCATAATTTTCCGGTTATTACATGCCTGGCGATCAATTAGATTTCGATGTGAAGCTGCTCTGTTTGTAAGTACGTCAACTGAGCTCGTTGTATTTACATTTTGGATAGCATCAGCCTGGGTTTTTAACGCCTCTGCTACCTTGCAACATTCAATAGTCTTCTTTAAATCCAGATCCTCTGAACATAGTAGCTTTTCTTGCAGTGTTTTATTGTAGATACCCAAGATAATACGATCACGCATTAGGCTTTCCTCTTGAACACCAAAGTCACAAGATTTCACTAATTTCTTCAGATATTTTAGAAAGAGATCAAATGGTTCATCCTGATGTTGATTTCTTTTGTAAAACAGAAAACGTTCATACACGATATTCTTTTTCGGTAAACAATACTCTTCAAAGGCTTTGACAACTGTTGTATACTTTTTGCTGTCAGCTGTTGACAAGTTAAACGTCTGATATAATTCCAGCGCTTCTTCACCTACAGCATTTAGAAATGTTGCTATTTTGATTTTTTCGTCTTTTGCTTCTAATTCAGCAGCGACTTCCAATATTTCATACGCTTGCTTAAATTTGCGCCAATTTTCAGCTAAATTTCCTTCTAAATTTAAACTGGATACTTTTTTCAGGTGGTCCATTGTTGCACGTTTGTTTTGCCTACCTGCTCTTGAACAGGTTGTTGAGTTATACTGACTTTGTCGACGTTATCATTAATTGCACTTAGTTTAGGCGTTGTTGGCATTAATTTACATAAACATGAACACCAGTATATGTATATCTGTGCTACTACACTGTTCTTGCTTGAAATCAAGAAATTCTTGCGATGATACACACTACTATTCAATGCCGTTATGTATCCCGTTATTTTTATTTTATAGAAAAAAATAACTTTGTACACATTTTTAAATTATAAATTAATTGACCTTTGTTTTTTTTTTAAAGCCACTTTAGATTATTTTCGTAGATTTTTTTTTTTTCACATATGTCACCAAGTTTTTCTTTTTAGCACTTTAGATTTACATTAGTTATATGTTTCACATATGTCGATATTTATTTCTATTGCGTTATTTATTTCCTCTTTTAGCACTTATAGACTGAACCGCTTTAAATTATGGTTCGAAAAGAACCGGCTGCGCCATGTGATTAGTTTTAAAGGGACCGTCTAATGAAACACCAAAGCCTTATTACTACATATTTATTAATTGGCAGATCGGAGCGCACTGACTGCTCACTGACTCGACACTTGATATGCTACATATACATACATGTATGTTCTTCTCTTACAGCATGGATTATCACATCCAGGCATACGTGCATCGAGAAAATCAATTGGCAATAAATATTTTTGGCCAGGTATGAACAAAAATATCAAAGGCATACGATGTCAACAATCAAAAGTTCAAAGGCATACGAAATCAGAAGTTGGAACTTTCAAAATTTCCAATGCTCTATTTGAGCATATCCATTTAGACATTGTTGGACCTCTGCCACAATCAAAAGAGTATACACATATTTTCACAATAATTGACAGATATACTCGTTGGCCAGAAGCATATCCCATTAAAAATACCTCAGCAAAGACGAGGGCTCCTTTCTGTTTTGGTCCAAATGGCGTTTGTAAATTGTTTATGATCTCTGAATACTATGAACTTTCTACCTTCGAGTACATGGCGAAAATGTTTTATCGCCAAATATACTGCCAAAAGTTCCCTATCGAACGCTGAATATTTTGTTTCCGCTTTTGTCAATTTTTTTGAGTGGAAAGCCAGTGGTTCCCAATTATGATGGTTTAACTGTTGCAAGACAGCACCAACTGCTACTGTAGAAGCGTCCACAGTTAAGTTAAAAATTGTGTTTTCGATGGGGTGCACCAAAAGTGTTTCTGAAGCCAAAGCTTCTTTTATTTGTTTGAAATTTGTTTCACAAAAGTCTGGCCAAGAATAATTTTTAGAATTTTTTGGTTTTTTTAATAGACAGGTTAAATGATCATATATGGGACTTAACAGTTCAGCTAATTTTGGAATAAAACGGTGATAGTAATTTACCATTCCTAAGAATTGTTGAATGTGTTTGACAGAACTAGGTGATGGAAAATTTCGAATGATTTCAATTCTATCAGGAGAAGGAAGAATTCCATCTTTACTAATGCGTTGTCTTAAGAAATTTAAAGAAGTAGCACCAAAAATACATTTCGCTGTGTTCATGTTGATACCATAGGTTGCTAAACGTTCGAAGAGAGTTTTCAAATGCGATTTGTGCTCTTCCTCATTTTGGCTTGCTATCAAAATATCGTCAATATAAGTAAAAACGTAATCTAAATCTCTGATAATTTCGTTCATGAACCTTTGAAAGGTTTGCGCGGCATTTCATAGACCAAGGGGCATTCTAGTAAATTGAAAAAGGCCGAAGGGTGTTGTAATTGCTGTTTTGTGGATGTCTTCTGCAGCTATCGGTATATGGTGATAAGCTCTTATTAAATCAATTTTTGAGAAAATCTTACAATTTTGTAAGTTCAATGAGAAATTTTGAATATGGGGTTTGGATATCTGTCCGGGATTGTAATAGAGTTTAACTGTCTGTAATCTCCACATGGACGCCAATCAGAGCTATTTTTCTTTTGTACCAAATGTAGTACCGAGGCCGTTGATGAAGATGATGGTTGGCAGAGACCTAATTGAAGCATATAATCGAATTCTACTTTCGCAATTTTTAATTTTTGAGTGTCTAACCTTCGGTTTAGTAAATGGTAACTGTCCTCTTGTCATAATGTGATGTACCACGTTATGTTTTACCAGTACTCCATAACGAGGAGATTCTGTCAGTGACAGAAATTGTCACATAATACTTCCGTAACCATTTTCAATTATGAAATGTTTAGGGGAAGTTGTATTTGCCTTAATGGTTAATCCATTTATCGACAAAATGTGTTACCATCGATTAGACGTTTACTATTCAGATCAACTAAAAGGTTGAATTTTGTTAGAAAATCGGCCCCTACTATAGGTCGGTTGACATCAGCAATTACGAAAGGAAACGTAAAATCTCTTCTTAAGCCAAAATTGGTTTTAAGCAGTTTTGTTCCAAAAGTGTGGATTGTAGAGCCGTTTACTGCGACTAGATTCAACGTGTGATCTCTTTTGTATCCGTTGCAAAAGGTGGCAGGTATTACTGAGAGGTCTGCCCCAGTATCTATTAAGAATTTAAATTTATTTTCTTTATCGAAAACAAACAAACGTTTAGAAAAGATATGTGAGGTACTCGTTGAAATAGTTGAGGGGTTATTTAGTTTTTTGAAAGAACATGGGGATATGCATTTTGTTGCCTTATCTCCAAATTTTTTGTGATACCAACAGATCGTAGAAAACCTTGTACCGCCTGAAGAACGACTCCTAGAACGATATCTGAAATTCGAAAAATTTTGTTTATTTTGAATCGATATATTTTTAACAAGTTGTTCTAGCGAGTCTATTTTATTTTCCAAATTACAAATTTTGTTTGAGCTGATTTTGGAGATACATTGAGATTTCGAAATTTCATGTATTTTATCTGCTAATTGCAAAAGTTCAATCAAATCTCTGTTACCCGCTGTTGTCAGAGATATGTTAATATTAGTGGGTAGCTTTCTCATCCACAGCTTTTTTTCAAGATTTTCTGTGATTTCTGAATTTGAACCTGCTAAAATCTTCATGGTTCTAAAGAAATCCGATGGCTTTCTGTCCCCAATTTCGGTATGCGAAAGAAGGTGTTCTAACTTCTTTTCTTCAGTCCCTGTAAATCCTTGAATGAGAGCATTCTTAAGCGTGCTATATTTATTCGTTTGTGGAGGTGTTTGTAGAATATCGAACACTTTCGTTATTATGTCTATTGGCAATGCTTTTACTATATACTCGTACTTCGTTTGGTCCTGTGTGATTCCTTTTGAGCTAAATAGGGACTCTGCTTGAATAAACCATGCTTGTGGGTATGGTGCCCAAAACAGAGGCAATTTAACTGCAACCACATTCAGACCAGCTCTATCTCCTTCACCCAAATTTGCTATATCTCCTGCATTCTTTTTTCTGAGATTATCGCCAAAAAACCCACTTCTGAAAGTCACACTTAACACTCGTATTACTATGTTATATAAAAATCTATGTGTCCCTGTTGAAAGTATATAAATATTGATATATATAAATTTAATTAAAATATATTAAAACTATTTTTTTTTTATTTTTTTAAAATGAACCTGTTGCTTGACACAATTTTCTTGATGCTCTTTTCTGGCTTTGTTCTTTATTCGTTTTTCACTTTTGTTATTTCTTGTATTTCTTTTTTTTTTCTTTTAAATGCTTTTCTTTTCTTGTGTTCTTTCTTGTATTTATTTTTTCTATTTTAGTTTCTTTTCTTTTAGATTGTTAATTGTTGCTTGTTTTTTTTTTCTTTGGTTCGTCTTCTTCGGGTTCACCAATATCGATAGTGAGGGGGTTGCTGATGCTAACCGCAACTCGTCACATCGATTTATCCAAATATTTATTTTGAAGAATGTTCAAAACAGAAAGAAAATTATATATTAGTATTAGTACAATAATTAAAAGATTAATTTTTATTTTATATATATATTATATTTTGTAATCTTTTTGTATAAGGCTCTTTTAGGATAGAATAATTAGATTCTTATTTCTTATTCCTTTTATATTCTTTTTACTGATTTACTTATATTATTTTTTAAGTCTTTACAATTCTGACTATCGTGCAACAAGATCTAAGAGAATCTGAATTTTTCGTTGACATCCTTTATTTTCTAAAACTTTTTGTGTACTTAGATTTATAGCAACTTAGTTTTAGTTTATTTTCTATACATTTTATTTTTACAGGGTGTCTGTAGATGCGATGAAATTTTAGCGTGTAGTTTACGGTAAACTAACGTATAGATGTGCTACAAACATATTGTTTTACTGTCTCATACTTATCTTTTACTCTGCGATGAGAAGGCACATATCAGTTCCAGTGCAAAGACTGATGGAAACGAAAATTGCAGCATGTGCCTTGGTAAATATACTAAAGGACAACGGAATAATATACGTAAGGAAGAACATAAGCAGAAATTTATGGAAGTCTCTATATAAGTATACTTTCATTAACGATGGCGATGTTGAATTCAGTTCGTTTTTGGATGCTGCGCACATAATCATGAAAAAATACAGTACACATGTCTTCGACTTGAGTAAATGGACGTGCAACTCACATGCTGCTCATACACAAAAGGCACAAATTGGAGTAGCAATAAATCGTTCAAGCCGACTGAACCAAGTTTAGTGGAAAAAATCTTAAAAATTATTGATTTGTTTGCGTGATTTGGAGCCCACCTACACACTTTTGAATAAAGAGTTAATCAGATGCAGTTTTCGGAACAATTCTGTGAACCATAAGTTGTCGTATGATATAAGAATTTCCAATAAACTGCATGGCAGATAAGTTATTGACCGTTTTTGATGGGTTAATGAAAATTATGAATTAGAAAATAAGTTTACAATAAAAAAAACCAATTTTTACACGACGATTAATATTTAAGAAAAATTAATTAAGTGATAAACGACACCATTTTGAATGGCATTATTACTAGTTCAATATGCCATTCCTCAGATCCAGGAGACTTCGGGGTGAAAAAGGTAGAAGGATAACAAAACAAAGAAAAACTCACGATCAAGAATTGTTGTCTCTATGAAATTGCAGTTAGCGGAAATTGATCGTTCCACGTAAAATGCAAAGACATAAATATTTAAAATATCTGTGATTGTTTCACAGGCTAAAACTCACCGGATATGGTGCAAGATCCATGTGATAAACCCAAGAAGTCCATGAAGAGAAAATCTTTCTGACCATCTCATATTAGTTGATTATATCAACATATAGCCTAAATTATTAATAAAACTTTGTAAACTAAATGAAATTAAAGTGTAATACAAATTAAAAAATTAGTTCAAAATTAAACACTATTTTTTTATGATTTCCTCTGATAAAACTTTTGGGGTTGAAATGCTCTCCACTGATATTAGGGCTCTATGATAAAATAATATGGTTATCCCTTAGCTATGAGAGATTGCTGGTGATTGATCTATAGAGATCAGAGAGTGCCCCTCTATTCCATGATTCATTTAGTAAATGTGGAGTGGGGAGTCCTGGTTATGGAGAGTTTTAAGGATGATGAAATAAATGCATGGACCTTCCTCTCCTGTTTTAATTAAGAGCCTGGTATACTAAGTTTGTATTCCAATTGCAACGCACAAAAATAATGTTGGTAGAGTAAAATGCCATAATATAAAAAGTTATATTCATTGTTGCATGTCCGTCTGTCCATCCTCACGATAACTCATAGAGTGCTGAAATCCAGCCATTTAAAAAAAAACAAAAAAGGTAAAAAGTAAATTTAACTTCGAAAATGGGACAAATCGGGGAACTTCATCGTAGGGTTGCCATTCAAAAATTTCATTTTTCACTACTTATAAGGAGAATGGGTCGACGTAGAGAGCAAAAATTTTGTACACTTCATTTTCATAAAAATATTAAATATCAACAATAGTGATGAGAATCAAATATACGTGAATGATAACATGCACAATTTCCGAGAGCCCACGCTACTCTGATTCTGCATAAAAGATAAGAGTTTTAAGAGCTTTCAAGGCCCGTTAGCAGAAATTGTTATTTTGCGTAAAGAGTTAAGGGATGTCAGAGGTCATCTAACCTCTTAAACTTAGCCGAGATTTGTTATTACGAGATTTGGTATTCTAGCAAACAACGATAGCTGTCAAATATTTCTTAACATAATAGAACCTCATCCATTTATGAAGAAAATAAAAGGAATGAAACTGGATAGTGGATACTCTTGACTGTAATTTTATAGTTTGGCGGAACTAAATTCAATTTTCGTATATATTGTTGCGAAATCTCCATGTTTCTCCCCGCAATGAAGAAAAAAAAGGCTTGCTAAAATCCTATGCGTTGGTTACGACGCCCATGACGGAAACGAAGCAATGCATCCGAGCGGGGACCCAAGAAACCCAAGAGATGGCGCGGCTGCCCCCCCCAATGCGGCGAATTCTGTCCCCAATTTATCTGGCAACGCAAGCCCCAAAAGAAAAATTGCCCGGATGACAAGTGAGAGAACGAGACAAGTTGGACTGGAGAAACCACGAAGACAAGAAGTCAAAGTGAAGCAGTGAAGTTTTTCTTAGAATTAAATCTGAAATTGTTCTTTTTTTTGTTAAAGTTGTAAAGTAAAGTAAAGTTGTAAAGTGTTATTTTTATAAAATTATAATAAAGCAGTTAAGACAACAGAAAGGAAACCGCGTTAAAAATCTGCCCTTATATAAATTAGGAAGGTTCCAGCGACTGCCCGAGGAACGGGACTGGGTAACCAGAGGAATTTGGGGTACCGTTTGTCTGGATTAAGAGGATAAGTAGCGCTTCACGTTATTTTCTTTGAGTAGTTTTATTTCTTTTAGGAAATTTTATCTATATTTATCAAATTTTAACAACTTTATTAAAATATAAATTACGTTGAATCTCGACATTGAAATCAGCTACGGTATCTATACACAGTTACTGAGAAAGATCTTTGTTTCACAAACTGTACATCGAGTCCTCAAAGCGACAAAATTTCTTAGATCGAATCGTTACATTACAGCCTCAGTAAACTTGGAATTCTAGAATTACGTCGAATTCTAGAATTGAAATTAGATGCAGTACTTGCACATAGCTACTGTGAAGATTCCTTGTCTCACGAACTGCGCCACGAATTCTCCAAGCGACATAATCTATACCATCGAATCATTGTATTGCACTTTAAGTACACAAAGTACGGGACTGGCTAACCAGAGGAATTTGGGGTACCGTTTGTCTGGATTAAGAGGATAAGTAGCGCTTCACGTTATTTTCTTTGAGTAGTTTTATTTCTTTTAGGAAATTTTATCTATATTTATCAAATTTTAACAACTTTATTAAAATATAAATTACGTTGAATCTCGACATTGAAATCGGCTACGGTATCTATACACAGTTACTGAGAAAGATCTTTGTTTCACAAACTGTACATCGAGTCCTCAAAGCGACAAAATTTCTTAGATCGAATCGTTACATTACAGCCTCAGTAAACTTGGAATTCTAGAATTACGTCGAATTCTAGAATTGAAATTAGATGCAGTACTTGCACATAGCTACTGTGAAGATTCCTGGTCTCACGAACTGCGCCACGAATTCTCCAAGCGACATAATCTATACCATCGAATCATTGTATTGCACTTTAAGTACACAAAGTACGGGACTGGCTAACCAGAGGAATTTGGGGTACCGTTTGTCTGGATTAAGAGGATAAGTAGCGCTTCACGTTATTTTCTTTGAGTAGTTTTATTTCTTTTAGGAAATTTTATCTATATTTATCAAATTTTAACAACTTTATTAAAATATAAATTACGTTGAATCTCGACATTGAAATCAGCTACGGTATCTATACACAGTTACTGAGAAAGATCTTTGTTTCACAAACTGTACATCGAGTCCTCAAAGCGACAAAATTTCTTAGATCGAATCGTTACATTACAGCCTCAGTAAACTTGGAATTCTAGAATTACGTCGAATTCTAGAATTGAAATTAGATGCAGTACTTGCACATAGCTACTGTGAAGATTCCTTGTCTCACGAACTGCGCAACAAATTCTCCAAGCGACATAATCTATACCATCGAATCGTTGTATTGCACTCTAAGTACACAAAGACTACATTGGATTTCTAAACTTAGTATAAGTTGTTCGATTTAAGCACTACATTTTAGGATTTATATGAATTGCATTTTAAAACTACCTCGAATTCCTAAAATTAGTATAAGTTACTGAATCCAATCACTACATTTTAGTATTTACACGCATTGCATTTTAAAACTACCCTGAATTCCCAAAATTAGCATAAGCTACTGAATCCAATCACTACATTTTGGTATTTACTCGAATTGTATTTTAAAACTATCTTGAATTCCTAAAATTAGTATAAGCTACTGAATCCAATTACTACATTTTAGTCTTTACACGCATTGCATTTTAAAACTACCTTGAATTCCTAAAATTAGTATAAGATACTGAATCCAATTACTACATTTTAGTCTTTACACGCATTGCATTTTAAAACTGCCTTGAATTCCTAAAATTAGTATAAGCTACTGAATCCAATTACTACATTTTAGTCTTTACACGCATTGCATTTTAAAACTACCTTGAATTCCTAAAATTAGTATAAGCTACTGAATCCAATTACTACATTTTAGTCTTTACACGCATTGCATTTTAAAACTGCCTTGAATTCCCAAAATTAGCATAAGCTACTGAATCCAATCACTACATTTTGGTATTTACTCGAATTGTATTTTAAAACTATCTTGAATTCCTAAAATTAGTATAAGCTACTGAATCCAATTACTACATTTTAGTCTTTACACGCATTGCATTTTAAAACTGCCTTGAATTCCTAAAATTAGTATAAGCTACTGAATCCAATTACTACCTTTTAGTCTTTACACGCATTGCATTTTAAAACTACCTTGAATTCCTAAAATTAGTATAAGCTACTGAATCCAATTACTACATTTTAGTCTTTACACGCATTGCATTTTAAAACTACCTTGAATTCCTAAAATTAGTATAAGCACTATCCGCCACACCCGAATTCTCGATATCTATAAGCTTACTTGAGGGAGTATTGCTTGGATATCACATTTACAAAAAATTATTGTGACGCTATTTGAAATTACAGAGCTATATATTTCTTTTCTTAAATTCCTATCCGATTTAACCCGTAATTTTGCCGGCTTAATCCGTGCTGAAGGGAACATTTCGGACGAGCCTGCAAACGACGAAAATTAGTGTAACTCTGGTTGAAGTTACAGAGTTATATTTCAAGTAATTATTTACATTTCGCTTCTTAAATTTCTATCCGATTTAACCCGTAATTTTGCCGGCTTAATTAATACTAAAAAGAATACCTCAGCAGAGCCTGCAAACCACGAAGATTATTGTGGCAATTCTAACTTTTTCCGAAACTGTAGCTTGTAAAAACTAGAGAAGTGCTCCTCTAAGCGAGAATCCACTTAGCGTAAAACGCCTTTCCAGCTATAACTCTCTTTGAAAGTACAGAGTTATACATCAAGTAATTCCACATTTCCGCCTGTCTCTCGTGCTGTATCCAGCAAGTGGGCCGAGCACCTACAAAGAAAGGAATCAAAAACCTAATCCTAGTAAATAGAGAGTTTTTACGAATATAGAGAGGTTTCAGGAGCCGAGTTCCACTTTCAGGAGGCATTTTAGGAGGCGTTCATGAGAGATCGCAATAGAAAACCCGAATACCATTCACAGGCTATCAAAAAGAGATCCCCCGAGCCCGACTTCCTAAGAGACTGGTCACAGTAGAACCCAACGTTGATCGAAGACACTCTGTGGACTTCCATAGTCGCCGCTGTCTTACTGTAGGTTGATACCTACCTCGTCCGGAAACTTAGAACTCTGGCACACAGAAGAAAACACAAGCCGAATTAGTTACACGGAAGCACTCTCAATAAAATCCGAAGATGTTTTCACGGCAAACGAACCGGCGTACTTTCTTCTAATAGTGTTGTACGAATTCTATTAGATAATTCACAAAAAAATACACAAACCGAACCAGTTAGGTGAGAAGACAAACCAGGCCACAAATAAACTAACTAGTTAATCAGACTCGGTGTCAACAGTCGATCAGCTGATATCGGTTCCCTTTCACTGTCAATGGTGCCGTTGACCTTACAGAAATTTGACGAAGAATTCTTTCGTCGATTTGCGAGCTTTTCCACAACTTCATCTCGCTTGTAAGCTTTAGCAGTTGTTTTCGTCGCGTTCTTCAACCAGCGGAGCTTTTAGTGGAGACGCATACTTCTCACCTCTTAGCTGTGGTGAAATAAAATCGGAATGCTCCCCAGACATCGTCCTAGTAACGGATAGGTGGAGCGCATAGCAGACGAAATTTACAAAAATTACGCCTTTTAGTATATAGCAAAAACTCGAATAAAATTACTCCCTCGCTACCGCTCGGCCGGAGCAATTTTATTAGCAATAGTAAAAGTGTTACATTTGGTGTCAAGTGTGGGGTACTTAGAAAATATCCCTACAGATATTTCTCCCACGTAATATTTCTCTGGTTCATAAGTTTAGTATAACTTGTTTTTTTATATACTTGTATGAGATTAAATTACAATATTTTTATTTCTTTATAATTGCATACACTTTATTTCAACTAAATATTATTTTTACATTGATCTTGTTGTTATTAATAAAATAAAAAAAATCTGCCAACAGATATATCCATAACCCGATATTTTTCTGTTTCTTTTGATTATTTTGTAAGTACACATTTTTCCTCTGATAAAATGAATTTTCTTATTCTCATGCACTTTTAGCGTTGAACATTTATTTTACTCCTGTTTTGAGTATCTCTTTACATAAAATCTATTTTATTAATTCATATTTGATTCGGGCACGCATCCGAAAGGCCCAAAACTTTCGTCAAAACGTGCGATTTACCTTTGAGTATTCTAAATATTTTTTTTTTTGTTGCATCGCATTATAATTAAGTCTAATTATTATCATTCGAGTCGTGAAGAGTAGCTCTTCTGTTTTCTCGGTTACATTATACACCCTTAATTCGTCAATTTAAAAGATTTTTTTATTCCACTTGATTTTTACAACGTGAGAGTCTGGGATAGACTGTTGGGTTGTGCTGGTGTTAATATTTTGTTTACTTTACACTAATAGTGGTGGGCACGATGGACGCCGAACAACTTCGCGAACTAAAAGAGGAAATAAAGGCCATTGCGACGACCTTAGTCAAAAGCGTAGTTAACGAAATTAAAGATGAAATCAGATCGGAACAAGCTGCGTCCATGGCTGTGATAGAATCGGGTATCAATGATCAGGTAGCTAAGCTGGCAAAGAAAGTCGAGGATTTGGATAAGACCCTAAGCGGAACCCAATTCGTGAACCGCGTATTTGAAGAACTGTCCCCGGAAGCTCATACCTCGTCTTCCACAAGTACGACGACTTCAACAACAACTTCGACGGCGTCGATTTCTGCTTCTTCTCCTATTCAAGCGAAAAATCTAAACTTCTTCACGATGCCTACTAATAGCTCCCACTCTACAGTACCCACGTCTACGCACAACCACGCGCCTATATTTTCTGCTCCGACAAGTCATATGTTTAACTACCCTCTTCCGACAGCTGCTAATTGGAGTAATCGAAATAGCTGGGGCTTCACTCCATACGTAGAGCAATACCCACGACCTTCCGGGTTTTATCAAAGTTCTGCGTATCCACCCAGTGGCCCAACCTACCCTGCTTTCAATCAGGTGCCCCCTAATAGTCAGCAACCGAACTCTGGAAAACTGCCTCACTACAATTTCGCCCAACAATCGAATCACAGCTCGGCGCAGTCGGCTGCCACCAACGTCACCCAGAAACCAATGATACAGGCAACTTTGAACACTGAATCCGGGTCGCCAGGTCTTACCTGTAACCTCTCTCCCTTTGATGGAACCGTCTCGTGGTCTGATTATCGCGTCCAATTCGAGATAGTCGCTCACAATAGTCAGTGGTCAGAGCAACAGAAGGCCGATTCCCTGGCGACCCAGTTAAGAGGTAATGCCCTGTCTGTTCTCAGCGTTTTTCCAGCGGGGCACCGCATCCAATATGGAGAATTACTTGCTCTGTTAGAGCAACGATTCGGATCCGATTCTTATTCTAGCCAGGTACAATTCGCCAGTAGGGTGCAGGGTCTCAGAGAAAACTTCTCCAACTTTGCACTAGAATTGCAAAGACTGGCTACAGCCGCGTTTCCGTCCTGTCCGACAGACATTGTTGATAGAATGGTGACTCAGCGTTTCTTGCAGGGACTGCGGGATGACGAGCTGAGGACTTTGGTTAAAGTGCGAGGCCCAAGGACTCTTCACGAGGCAGTGAGTGCAGCGCAAGAGTTGGCCACCGATACCAATGTTGGAAGGAATTCCAGAGTCCATTTGGCGCAAGTATCCCCCGCCCAACATTATAACAGTCGACGTAGGCGACATAGAAGAAATTTTCGACCTCCTCCGGAATCGCAGACACCGAGATTGCCCGAGAGCTCAAGATCCAATGGAACACCGAATCTGTACGAAACTTTTAAGCCTGCATCGCATGTCGAGGTTCCTAATTCAACACACGTAAACCAGGGAAACCCCTCAACGTCGGCTCAGTGGGGTGCGAGTCGATGAATGTTCTAACGCCCCCAGTACAGAGATACATAAACGAAGACCTTGCAATTCCTCCGGCTAACGCTAAATTGTCTCAACAGATTACAGAAGGCATCCACGAGAAAACTTTGTGTAAACCCGATTCCGCAGAGCCTACTAAACTAGAAGTTACAATTTCGGCTATAGGTCCATCAACCAATAGCCTCACTGTTGAAGGGCTGCTAAACGATAAACCTTGCAATTTTATTTTGGACACTGGCGCGACAATTTCTATCGTACATCCAATTTTCCTGAACCAATCGTCACTTACGGAACTAAAAAATTCAAATGTCGTGGTCAGGAGCGTGACAGGAGATACTATTGAAGTCCTGGGTAAACTGGCAGTAGAGATCCGCTTGGAGAACCACAGGTTCCCACACACAGTGTTGGTAGCCAATACAGAGCCTGTGTGTATTCTCGGCGTAGATTTCCTAGACCAGAATCAGTGTCAATTAGATTTCGAAGCAAATATCCTTCAATTAGGTCAAATTGCTGTTGCTCTCGTTAAACCCAAGTATCGAGGTACGAAAGTTTTCCTATCTGAAAATGTCTTATTGGCTCCTCGTAGTGAATCAATTCTGCCAATGAACAGAAAGAAGATACGATCCGAAGACTCGTGCTTATTAATAGACTCCGAATTCGAGTCCGAGCTGCCTTATGGGGTACTTTGTGCTCGTGTCCTAGTGGAATCCAGTTCGAAAAATATTCCTTTAAGATTAGTAAATCTGTCTGAGAAAGAAGTCTTCATCTCACGAGGCACTTTAGTCGGATCTGTCGAGCCCGTCTCCATTTTAAACGCGCTTGCACCCACCTGTGATGTAGGACAGGATGCACTCGAAATTATTCTCAACGATCTCGACGATGGCTTACCCAACGAAGAGAAGCTGAAGCTCATTGATGTTTTAGAAGAGTATCGAGATATATTTTCCACTGGTCCAGGAGATACTGGCCGTACAAAGGTGACGAAACATCACATAGATACCGGGGAGGCGCCACCCTTTAAAATACCTGCGAGAAGGGTGCCTTTAGCGAAAAGAGCAGAAGTAGAACAGATGGTGAGAGAAATGGAAGATAACGGCGTTATACGGCCTTCCACGAGTCCCTGGGCATCACCGGTAGTCCTCGTAAAGAAAAAGGACGGGACTACGAGGTTCTGCGTTGACTATCGACGTCTAAACGACATCACTAAAAAGGACTCATATCCACTTCCCCGCATCGACGATACCCTTATGTCCTTTACAGGATCCAAATGGTTCTCCACCTTTGACCTACAAAGTGGATATTGGCAGGTGGAAATGGGGGAAAGTCATAAAGAGAAAACTGCCTTTACAACTGGCACTGGTCTGTGGGAGTTCAATGTGATGCCTTTCGGTCTCTGTAATGCTCCAGCTACGTTCGAACGCTTGATGGATGGTGTATTCAGAGCTCTAGGACCAGAAATAGCTCTCGTTTATCTAGATGATATCATCGTACACGATAGCGATCTAGAAGAACATTTCAGAAACCTTAAATTAGTATTCCACCGACTACGTACCGCCAATTTAAAGCTCAGCCCGAAAAAATGCCATCTACTTCGTCGGGAGGTAAAGTATTTGGGTCATGTAGTGTCCGCAGAAGGTCTAAAAACAGATCCCGAAAAGACAAAGGCTATCGAGTCCTGGCCGATTCCTAAAACCAAGAGAGATGTGCGAAGTTTTCTTGGTTTAGCGTCATATTATCGAAGGTTCGTTCGCGACTTTTCAACTATTGCAAAACCGCTTTCAGAATTAACAGAGGATAAACGGAAATTCCAATGGGAGGAGAGACAACAAGATGCCTTTGAACACCTAAAGCTTCGACTAACCTCCCCCCCCATTTTAACCTTCCCCCAGACAGAGGGCGAGTTTATATTGGATACGGACGCCAGTCAGAATGGAATAGGAGCCGTACTTAGCCAAATGCAAGACAACAGCGAGAAAGTCTTAGAATATTACTCCAAAACACTGGATAGAGCAGAGCGAAACTACTGCGTGACTCGCAAGGAGCTCTTAGCCGTAGTGAGAGCAACAGCTCATTTTCATCATTACCTATTTGGTAGGCCGTTCAGAATCCGAACGGATCATGCGTCACTTCGTTGGCTTCTAAATTTTAAAGAGCCCGACGGCCAGATAGCAAGATGGTTAGAACGGCTACAGCAGTATGACCTCCTCATTGAGCATCGCGCCGGTCAAAAGCATCTAAACGCAGATGCTTTATCGCGACGTCCCTGTCAGGAATGCATTCACTGTGACCAGAAAGAACAAAGGGAACAGGAGCGCACAATAAACCTGGTACGCGTTGAAACCACCATTGATTTGGCTGCTGAACAGGACCAAGATCCCGCTCTCCAAACTGTTAAATCTTGGATCGGAAGTAACCATAGACCGACCCGAGAACAAATAGTTTCCGAAAGTCCTTATTTGAAGAGCTTCTGGGCAAAATGGGAGTCTCTGCGAGTGGTGGATAAAGTCTTATACTTAGTCAAATATGGAAAAAAGGGCGAGACGCTTGTAAAAGTAGCACCTCCTGGCCACATTCACAAAATCCTCCTCGATCTACACAACAAACCAGAAGGGGGGCATTTCGGCGTGAGAAAAACAACCGAAAAAGTGAAAGAACGTTGGTTTTGGCCCATGTTGCAAAGAGACGTCGAGATATGGTGTGCTAAATGCCAACTATGTCATGCAAAAAGAGGTCCTTCTAGGAAAACCCGCGGGAAGCTGCAAACCTTTAACGCAGGTGCGCCATTCGAAAGAATTGCGATCGACGTTTTGGGCCCATTACCGAAAACGGAAAGAGGAAATAAATACGCGGTAATAGTCATGGATTACTTCACCAAGTGGCCAGAAGTTTTCGCAACACCGGATCAGAGAGCAGAACCTGTGGCTGACGGACTAATAGAGAATGTGCTCTCCAGATTCGGGATGCCTTTTCAGCTTCACTCAGACCAGGGACGGAACTTCGAGGCAGATGTGTTTCAAAGCGTATTAAAACGTTTCGGCATCGAAAAGACCCGAACAACGGCCTTGCATCCCCAATCCGATGGCATGGTTGAGAGATTTAACCGCACCCTCCTCGACTATTTAGCCAAATTCGTCGATAAGAGTCAAACCAACTGGGACAACTACCTCCCCTTAGCCCTGTTAGCCTACCGTTCTTCCATACACGAAGGTACCCAATTCACACCTGCACAGCTCAACTTCGGTCGGGAACTAAGACTCCCACTTGACATCCCTTATGGCCATACACACAATAACCTCACTAGCGCCCCAGCGGAATACGTGGAAAAATTAGTCCAAACCCTCGAAAGGGTCCACTCATTGGCTAGGAAAAACTTAACTTTGTCCTCGTTTCACACGAAAACACAGTATGACCTCAGGGCCCACCCCCTTACCTTCGCAGAAAACGAAAAGTCTGGATATACAACCCTAAACGACGTAAAGGAAAAAGCCCTAAGCTTCAAAGAGATTGGGAAGGCCCAGGTACTGTCCTGTCTCGTTTAAACGATGTGCTGTATAGAGTTGAGTTCCCGGGGGGCAAGACAAGGAGAGCACTCCATATAGATCGGTTAGCTAAGTTTAACTCTGAATATAATTCCGATAGTAACACTTTCCAAGCCGACGCGGTGTCCATTAATCAAAATCAATTAGAAATTACCGATATCGCCCCATGGGCCAGACATTCGAAAGCTATAATCTCTAGAATCTTAATTAAGAGCGGTTTCGAGCCAGGAAAAGGTTTAGGAAAATCATTGCAAGGCATAGTCGAACCGATTACTATGCAGTCTCGAACCTCGCGAACAGGGGTAGGCTTCCAACTCGAAAATACGCGAGCGTAACCAATTTTTTTTTTTTAATTTGATTGGCTGAGTCCTGGTCCGGGGTGAGTCCAAGAAGCGTAAAGAAATCTATTACTCGTCACTTCCCTTTAGGCCCGCTTTCAGGTTGAAGAGATAAGGTTGAAAAACAGCAACAAAGAGCAGCTTTTCGCGTCGATAAGTAGGTGGCAATGTAAGCACGCTGTCTCCCCGGAATCTCCACTGACCAGACGCCCATTTACAAATGGTAGCAACCCGAACCAATCAGACGCAGCATAATTGGATGGTTGGATGAGCCTTCAACTCGGAAGCCAGACCGATTCATGTTCTTTAGTTAAATGTGAAATACTAGACGAAACTTCTCTCTGTGTAGCTAGCGGGATACACAATCCCGAGGATACGTCAGCCAGAAATGATCCAAAAGAGCAGCTTAATCGAATGGTAAACAGAACGAAGTTCTGAGCCAGGACAACAAAAGCTGATGACGATGATTCTAAATCAGGAAAAATTATACAAAAGAGCAGCTTAACTGAATGGTAAACAGAACGAAGTTCTGAGCCAGGACAACAAAAGCTGATGACGATGATTCTAAATCAGGAAAAATGATACAAAAGAGCAGCTTAACTGAATGGTAAACAGAACGAAGTTCTGAGCCAGGAC
Source organism: Dioctria rufipes (assembly GCA_963924295.1). Taxonomy (NCBI): domain Eukaryota; kingdom Metazoa; phylum Arthropoda; class Insecta; order Diptera; family Asilidae; genus Dioctria; species Dioctria rufipes. The sequence goes on from CAWUPM010000289.1 coordinate 559,193, forward strand.
AACAAAAGTTGATGACGATGATTCTAAATCAGGAAAAATGATACAAAAGAGCAGCTTAACTGAATGGTAAACAGAACGAAGTTCTGAGCCAGGACAACAAAAGCTGATGACGATGATTCTAAATCAGGAAAAATGATACAAAAGAGCAGCTTAACTGAATGGTAAACAGAACGAAGTTCTGAGCCAGGACAACAAAAGCTGATGACGATGATTCTAAATCAGGAAAAATTATACAAAAGAGCAGCTTAACCGAATGGCAAACAGAACGAAGCTCTGAGCCAGGACAAAAAAAAAGCTGATGACGATGATTCTAAATCAGGAAAAATTATACAAAAGAGCAGCTTAACCGAATGGTAAACAGAACGTAGTTCTGAGCCAGGACAACAAAAGCTGATGACGATGATGTGCAATCTAAAAAATAAAAAATAAAAAAAAATATAAAAAAAAGAGTAGGCGAGTAGGCAGCATGCTGAAGACCCCCAGTTTACTTTTCTCAAAAAAAAAAAGCTGTGTGTTCTGCCTTATCTACGCACAACCAAATAGCTCCATGCGAATATTTTGACCCTTATATACATAACTTGGAACACTTTGGGTTTCTACCCTCGCTTACGACCGGGACATCGGCCAATCAAAACTAATAATGTGAGGTAGAGCAAATAGGAACGGAGTTGAGAGATATGGGCATGAAAGACCTATCTGCTGAGGTCCTTTCCTTGTCCCACTCCCCCCGGACTCGGCGACGAACCCGAATCCCCTCGATCAGTGGACCGCCCTCCGGTGACACAGAGCTGTCGTCAGTCTTTGTAAATCCCGGGAGAGTAGAGGCCTCCACAATCACCTCAAGCTTAAACACGTAAACTTATTATACGATGACAAGAATTTGAACCTCAGTTTCAATAAATTATCATAGAACCATACTAATATATTCTTTAGCAGGTAACTGGTACCGTTGAGAGATGGGATACCTCATAAGCAGAGAATCTGCGGACTACAGGGATACCCTGCCAAGATGCAAACACCATTCTACTCCAACCGGACACATGGATAAATAAGTTTAAACCCTTCGCTTTTCTCTTTCTTGGAGACAGATCTAGATACGGCTCTCAAAATGTGTTTTTTTTTCTTCTCGTTACAGATACTCGATCGGAACTTCGAGTCTGCAGAGGGGGGCAATGTTGCGAAATCTCCATGTTTCTCCCCGCAATGAAGAAAAAAAAGGCTTGCTAAAATCCTATGCGTTGGTTACGACGCCCATGACGGAAACGAAGCAATGCATCCGAGCGGGGACCCAAGAAACCCAAGAGATGGCGGGGCTGCCCCCCCCAATGCGGCGAATTCTGTCCCCAATTTATCTGGCAACGCAGGCCCCAAAAGAAAAATTGCCCGGATGACAAGTGAGAGAACGAGACAAGTTGGACTGGAGAAACCACGAAGACAAGAAGTCAAAGTGAAGCAGTGAAGTTTTTTTTAGAATTAAATCTGAAATTGTTCTTTTTTTTGTTAAAGTTGTAAAGTAAAGTAAAGTTGTAAAGTGTTATTTTTATAAAATTATAATAAAGCAGTTAAGACAACAGAAAGGAAACCGCGTTAAAAATCTGCCCTTATATAAATTAGGAAGGTTCCAGCGACTGCCCGAGGAACGGGACTGGGTAACCAGAGGAATTTGGGGTACCGTTTGTCTGGATTAAGAGGATAAGTAGCGCTTCACGTTATTTTCTTTGAGTAGTTTTATTTCTTTTAGGAAATTTTATCTATATTTATCAAATTTTAACAACTTTATTAAAATATAAATTACGTTGAATCTCGACATTGAAATCAGCTACGGTATCTATACACAGTTACTGAGAAAGATCTTTGTTTCACAAACTGTACATCGAGTCCTCAAAGCGACAAAATTTCTTAGATCGAATCGTTACATTACAGCCTCAGTAAACTTGGAATTCTAGAATTACGTCGAATTCTAGAATTGAAATTAGATGCAGTACTTGCACATAGCTACTGTGAAGATTCCTTGTCTCACGAACTGCGCCACGAATTCTCCAAGCGACATAAACTATACCATCGAATCATTGTATTGCACTTTAAGTACACAAAGTACGGGACTGGCTAACCAGAGGAATTTGGGGTACCGTTTGTCTGGATTAAGAGGATAAGTAGCGCTTCACGTTATTTTCTTTGATTAGTTTTATTTCTTTTAGGAAATTTTATCTATATTTATCAAATTTTAACAACTTTATTAAAATATAAATTACGTTGAATCTCGACATTGAAATCAGCTACGGTATCTATACACAGTTACTGAGAAAGATCTTTGTTTCACAAACTGTACATCGAGTCCTCAAAGCGACAAAATTTCTTAGATCGAATCGTTACATTACAGCCTCAGTAAACTTGGAATTCTAGAATTACGTCGAATTCTAGAATTGAAATTAGATGCAGTACTTGCACATAGCTACTGTGAAGATTCCTTGTCTCACGAACTGCGCCACGAATTCTCCAAGCGACATAATCTATACCATCGAATCATTGTATTGCACTTTAAGTACACAAAGTACGGGACTGGCTAACCAGAGGAATTTGGGGTACCGTTTGTCTGGATTAAGAGGATAAGTAGCGCTTCACGTTATTTTCTTTGAGTAGTTTTATTTCTTTTAGGAAATTTTATCTATATTTATCAAATTTTAACAACTTTATTAAAATATAAATTACGTTGAATCTCGACATTGAAATCAGCTACGGTATCTATACACAGTTACTGAGAAAGATCTTTGTTTCACAAACTGTACATCGAGTCCTCAAAGCGACAAAATTTCTTAGATCGAATCGTTACATTACAGCCTCAGTAAACTTGGAATTCTAGAATTACGTCGAATTCTAGAATTGAAATTAGATGCAGTACTTGCACATAGCTACTGTGAAGATTCCTTGTCTCACGAACTGCGCAACAAATTCTCCAAGCGACATAATCTATACCATCGAATCGTTGTATTGCACTCTAAGTACACAAAGACTACATTGGATTTCTAAACTTAGTATAAGTTGTTCGATTTAAGCACTACATTTTAGGATTTATATGAATTGCATTTTAAAACTACCTCGAATTCCTAAAATTAGTATAAGTTACTGAATCCAATCACTACATTTTAGTATTTACACGCATTGCATTTTAAAACTACCCTGAATTCCCAAAATTAGCATAAGCTACTGAATCCAATCACTACATTTTGGTATTTACTCGAATTGTATTTTAAAACTATCTTGAATTCCTAAAATTAGTATAAGCTACTGCATCCAATTACTACATTTTAGTCTTTACACGCATTGCATTTTAAAACTACCTTGAATTCCTAAAATTAGTATAAGCTACTGAATCCAATTACTACATCTTAGTCTTTACACGCATTGCATTTTAAAACTGCCTTGAATTCCTAAAATTAGTATAAGCTACTGAATCCAATTACTACATTTTAGTCTTTACACGCATTGCATTTTAAAACTACCTTGAATTCCTAAAATTAGTATAAGCTACTGAATCCAATTACTGCATTTTAGTCTTTACACGCATTGCATTTAAAACTGCCTTGAATTCCCAAAATTAGCATAAGCTACTGAATCCAATCACTACATTTTGGTATTTACTCGAATTGTATTTTAAAACTATCTTGAATTCCTAAAATTAGTATAAGCTACTGAATCCAATTACTACATTTTAGTCTTTACACGCATTGCATTTTAAAACTGCCTTGAATTCCTAAAATTAGTATAAGCTACTGAATCCAATTACTACCTTTTAGTCTTTACACGCATTGCATTTTAAAACTACCTTGAATTCCTAAAATTAGTATAAGCTACTGAATCCAATTACTACATTTTAGTCTTTACACGCATTGCATTTTAAAACTACCTTGAATTCCTAAAATTAGTATAAGCACTATCCGCCACACCCGAATTCTCGATATCTATAAGCTTACTTGAGGGAGTATTGCTTGGATATCACATTTACAAAAAATTATTGTGACGCTATTTGAAATTACAGAGCTATATATTTCTTTTCTTAAATTCCTATCCGATTTAACCCGTAATTTTGCCGGCTTAATCCGTGCTGAAGGGAACATTTCGGACGAGCCTGCAAACGACGAAAATTAGTGTAACTCTGGTTGAAGTTACAGAGTTATATTTCAAGTAATTATTTACATTTCGCTTCTTAAATTTCTATCCGATTTAACCCGTAATTTTGCCGGCTTAATTAATACTAAAAAGAATACCTCAGCAGAGCCTGCAAACCACGAAGATTATTGTGGCAATTCTAACTTTTTCCGAAACTGTAGCTTGTAAAAACTAGAGAAGTGCTCCTCTAAGCGAGAATCCACTTAGCGTAAAACGCCTTTCCAGCTATAACTCTCTTCGAAAGTACAGAGTTATACATCAAGTAATTCCACATTTCCGCCTGTCTCTCGTGCTGTATCCAGCAAGTGGGCCGAGCACCTACAAAGAAAGGAATCAAAAACCTAATCCTAGTAAATAGAGAGTTTTTACGAATATAGAGAGGTTTCAGGAGCCGAGTTCCACTTTCAGGAGGCATTTTAGGAGGCGTTCATGAGAGATCGCAATAGAAAACCCGAATACCATTCACAGGCTATCAAAAAGAGATCCCCCGAGCCCGACTTCCTAAGAGACTGGTCACAGTAGAACCCAACGTTGATCGAAGACACTCTGTGGACTTCCATAGTCGCCGCTGTCTTACTGTAGGTTGATACCTACCTCGTCCGGAAACTTAGAACTCTGGCACACAGAAGAAAACACAAGCCGAATTAGTTACACGGAAGCACTCTCAATAAAATCCGAAGATGTTTTCACGGCAAACGAACCGGCGTACTTTCTTCTAATAGTGTTGTACGAATTCTATTAGATAATTCACAAAAAAATACACAAACCGAACCAGTTAGGTGAGAAGACAAACCAGGCCACAAATAAACTAACTAGTTAATCAGGCTCGGTGTCAACAGTCGATCAGCTGATATCGGTTCCCTTTCACTGTCAATGGTGCCGTTGACCTTACAGAAATTTGACGAAGAATTCTTTCGTTGATTTGCGAGCTTTTCCACAACTTCATCTCGCTTGTAAGCTTTAGCAGTTGTTTTCGTCGCGTTCTTCAACCAGCGGAGCCTTCGCGAACAGAAAGTGAAAGCGGAAGCTGTCGTTCTGCATGTGCGCAGCTTTTAGTGGAGACGCATACTTCTCACCTCTTAGCTGTGGTGAAATAAAATCGGAATGCTCCCCAGACATCGTCCTAGTAACGGATAGGTGGAGCGCATAGCAGACGAAATTTACAAAAATTACGCCTTTTAGTATATAGCAAAAACTCGAATAAAATTACTCCCTCGCTACCGCTCGGCCGGAGCAATTTTATTAGCAATAGTAAAAGTGTTACAATATTAACAAACAACTTTTAACTGTGCTATAGTTGTTGAAGGACAGAGTGCTTGCGCATTGTGTGAAAATATTTAAAATGGCGTCTTGTGAGTATACATTACATGACATCGTCCAATTCCTTCGTTTAAGTTTAGTATCCATGACAGTCTGTTGTTGGTCAAATTCTCTATTTATTTTGAAATTTTTTAAGATGAATGATAAGTGTGGTACTTGATGGATCTCGTCATGTTTATACATTTACGTGAACCTGCTTAGGTCGAAGCGCCCAAGTATGTACATATATAAAGTCCCCGGCCTCTATTTAATCAATCCAAGCTGTGTTATCATTCAAAAGTAGATTTTGCCTTAACTAGGATTGACTCTTTTTTGGAGGGGCGGGGGGGAATAAACAGAAATAATTTTCTACAGAGTGGAGCCTTAGCATGTCTCTCAACTGAGACTTACACATGACACTTTGTTCGTGATAAATATAGAACTACGGTTATCTGATTGGGCGTATCGATCTCCATGCATAGCTATATATTCTGGTAAATAATAGGCTCGTAAATATAATCATTGTTAATCTTTAGACCTATGATGTTTGCCTTCTTGTGGTGATCACAGGTGGCGCTGACTCTTTCACAGTTTCCTTTCATTAGTGTGTATCATCCTTATATCTTGAATTGAAATCGCGTGGTAGAATGCCCTTTTTTGCAGATTTTGTTTCGGCCTTGGCTCTCTTTAGAACAGGAAAATTAATTTGATATCGCATATAATAAAGTTCTAATCTCATTTATGAACTACGGAAATACAACCAGATGATACGAAATAATACGTTGTTCTCTGGAAGCGTTTATGTACAACAACCGAAAAATCATATTATTTTGAATAGCATTTCATTATTTACATACATAAAATATTTTTCATAAAACTATGCCTTCTACAACGCACTTCATATATGAAAAATTGCTAAAAAAATGATTTATTCTACACATAAAGAAATCTTCCCAATTTTGCTTTATACTCTCCATCAATGGTAATTTTGAGCTTCTTATGATCCACCCAGAAACATTCTCAACTAATTGAGTTTTTTAATCAAATTCTCACCGAAGTGCTAAATCAAGCAGAATAGCTGGAAGATACTACATTTTTCCCATCCAGAATTACATTGATCTCCTTGAATAATGCTTGTTTAAAAATAAGACAAAAAAAATCTTGCCAGCATGTACATCATTCCTGCTATGTAATAGACAGCTTCTCGCAAAGTTAGATTTTATTTGAAAAAAGTGAGCTACAATTACACGGCACGAAATGAAAAATGAATATAATACAAAGTAGAGAGGTAGTTATGAGTGTGTAGGCAAGTTTGCTTTTATTTTCTTCTAACGAGGCTACAACTTGGTGTGTTGGTAACGAGAAACCAAAGAACTTTTTAATATGAGATAGTTGTAGGAATTATCAGGTGTTCATGGGAGACTAATTTCTTTTTATTACTACTTAGATACGAAGATAAATCATGTGAAAAAACGTATTTAAAAAAGTGTTTTTTACAACAAGCAGAGAAAGCAGGGTAATTGCATTTGTTGTAAGTATTTTAAGTTTGTGTTGTCATAATGTTACCAAAATGTTACAAGTCCGTGAAAGTAAAGTTTTTTTTTTCGGATAAAATATTTATATTCTGACAGTTTCCTTAAAAATTTCTATCAGTAGGAAAGAAGAAGAAACTTTATTACTGAACTGAAACAAAAACATAAAAGAATTCATTTCACACTAAACTGTTACTACATACGATAGATCTAAAAAGTTTCAAAAATTCTTTGAACTATTAAATCAGACATAAAACTAATCTTTCCAAAAAACGGATCTTCTATAGCACGTACATAAAAATCAGAACTGAAAAACTGGTGTTAATTCCTTATTCACTGCGCAAAATCAATTTGGAAAAGGCAGTGTTTTAAGACCTACTTTAGCGAATCATTAAAAACTGAAGAATTTTATTCATGCGAAATTTTATTAAGTAGCACGGAACACAGCATTGCTATGACGAATATCATATCCAAACGAATGTGTTTTCCACTTCCTTTACGATCATATTCTCTTATGGTTAATACCGACTTACGTTATTTGTAAACTTTTAAGAGCCTGTAGTAACTGTTTATTATCTAAAATTTTTAAAAAATCAAAAATTTTTTGAACATTCCAACCGATTTTTTTTCTGTTTTTTTTTTAAATAGAAAGTATTTGTGTTTTAGGTAAATACCTCTTACAAAATTTATTAAATGAATTGTTAATAAACAACTACACATAAATTTTCTTAATTATGAATTATAAATAGACTTTGTTGGTAACAAAATTCCAAAGCTGTTACGATACAGGGAAAATATTTGCAATTATTTTAGGTACACCATGTTTCTGAAATTTTTCAATAAAAAATTTCAAAAGTTACTAAATAGTTGGTAATTTTCTACTTTGATTAAATGCGCTTTTTCAGCTTAAAATTTCTTTATAATTATATATGTACATACATATCGTATGTAAAATCAATTCACACAATAGGGTGCACTAAATAAATGACAGAGTACATTGCGTAATGCCGAACATATTCCCTCAGCTATAAAAATTCATCTGTAATACTCCTATCTATCGCAACATCTTATAAAGTAATTGCCAGTTGCTTGGGATTCTACTGGGCGTTTCCGCGTGCCTCTATATCCTAAAAGAGAAAAAATGAAATACGCCAAGCATAGAGAAACTATATCGAAATACTCATCTGACACTATCCGAGGTAAACATCAATCGTACTTGTACTCAACATGCCTGCGTGTGTGTATATATGCAACTAGAAGATGAAACAAAAGCTAATTAATATTGAAAAATGATTTAGATAGCAATAGGTTTATTCATATTTTAAGGTTAGAGTGCTTATTATCCTAATTCATAATTTTCTATATAATTGCTACTATCAAAACTACTTAAAACATTGAAATTTTCTTGAATATACTGAATAATAGGGCTAGGTTATAGTTAATAATATATCGAAGAGGCGAATTCTACGTCGAGAGAGAGGTATGTCATGCTCTCTTTGTTGATACATTTAAAAGAATGTTTAAAGTAATTTCCCCAAGCTAGAATGTCCATTTGAAAAAGGAAGCCGAATCAAATATTCTACAAAATTAACATTCCTGAAGTAGGAGAAATAACTTGGGCGGTTGAGTTTAAGAGAAATTCTGGTCCGCGACGGTCGCAGTCTTATCGAAATCCAAGGTTAACTAGAAATCTTACATCTTACATAGAGTCTATCATTATGATTTACGGAACTCTGTACGGCATATTAAGTGAATTTTTTCCCGAATCGAAATTGAGAGTAGTGCTTAGCTTAGACTTATAGCCACACATTGCAAGTTCGTTCCATGAGGGAAAGTTCTTTTGGTTATTTTTTGCAGACCTTTTTTTTTGGAACTCACATTCCAGTGAAGGATCTTATAGTCCTTTGAAATCCTGAAACACCAGTCTTCATTACAATTCCATTTACTGTTAATTATTAACATAATTTATACTTATTAACTGCTCCCACTTTTTCAAAAACATAACACTGTGACCCGATAAACTTTAATTCCAGGATTCGCATATCCAATTTACGACGTACTAGCATATTGCGGATATACGAAAGTAACACAAGTCTGTCCACTCTAACTGAACTTTTGTGTCTAACAATGACTTATGTCGATTTCCTTTGATATTTTAAGAAAACTGCACGTCAATCAGTAAAAAACGAGTTCAATCAAAACCCTCGAGAATACTTCACAAGCCATGAAAGAGACTCCCTACTACATGCGAGGACCAACGTAGCCTTACATTCTAAAATATTTGCAGTGTTCTTGTTCCGCCGCGGAACAATTATTTAAACTAAAACTAAAATATTAAAAACTCACACACTTTTTAATAACAACAAATCCCGCGATGTTTCCCACGAAGACAATATACTCAAAGATCCCTCGATGCTATCAGTAAAATAATCTAAAAATAAAAACAAGCATCAGTCACAACATAAACAATTATAAAAATCTCAAATCATTTCATGATCTGAGACTTTAACTAAAAACTCAAACTGAACGTTGAAAAAGGGGAATCCAATCCTATGGCACTGCGCGAGTTCATCTAGGCCGTCAGCTAAAAATCAAAAAGAAAAAACAAATTATTAATAACAATCTAGTAAGAAACATTTTAAAAAGTACACACTTACCTATAAACAAGCAGCTGCCACCAAATCGTTTGACAGATTCAATATGGCAGCGTTCAGTACATAGCAAAATATTCCGATTAGCTCAGTGATGACGCCATTTGGGGGCCAAATGTATTAAAGTCTTGCAAGCGACGCGGGCGTCATAGCAACGCCACCGGCAGACACAATTTCCATTGTGTTTCTGCCTATAAATAGCGAGCGATCAGAAATAGAAAATCACTTGCGATTTGACCAAGCGACAAGACAGATCGGTGGCTCTGAAACCAAATTAAGTCTTGATTAACAAAACCAAGGGAAGTATTTCTGAATCCCTTTTATACTAACCAAAATAATCAAAATTTCTAATATTTTATTGCAGCATCCTATATTGGGAGACTTGATCCCAGATTTTTTATGAGCAGCTGAATGACGCTCACTCTGTCACCCGAAATTCCAACCCCCTTTTTTGTTTGAGTTGATGAATAATAATTGATCTTTTTTTTATTACAGATTAAGGATTAAAAAATTCGCCAGTGGAGGCTCGTTAATTTTAATTATTGTAAGTTGAATTGAATTAAAGTAGAATTGTGAATTAAATTAGAATTTAAGTACTGAATTGCCTAGCTGTTAAGAGTTATATTTGTGATTAATAAACAAGCGAATTATTTTGTCAAATTGAAAATCCTGTCTTGTCATTTTCTAAACCGGCACCTGCCCATTTTTTATGCTAAGCCCACACTGGGACTTAACATTGGTTCTTCGAGCCGGATAAGACAGGAAGATTTTCAAGATGGCGGATATCGCTAGTTTAACATTATCACTGATAGCGCTTAATGATCAAATCAAGAAGGCCGCCACAAATCACTCCAAGGCAGGTAGTTATACCAAGGCAGGCAAAAAATACTATGCAGCACGCATAGACTCACTAGAAAAACTCTGGAAATCATTCACAGATCTGCATATAGCAATCTGGTCTACCAAAGATGGCGCTCAAAGCGAGTATGCCAAAGGAGAACTATATGAGGAAACCGAACTCATATATATAAATCTCTTATCCACTCTACTAGAAGAATTAGAAGAGTCATACCCAGCAATACCTCTCAATACAAACACAAATGAAATCAGAGTTCAGTCAGTACGACTATCAAAGCCAGAAACGCGGCTTCCACCAATCCATATACCGACATTTGACGGTAACTACAAATCATGGCGGACATTCCATGATTTGTTCAATTCATTAATTCACACAGACCTAAATATATCCAAGGTCCAAAAACTACACTACCTCAAACTCAGCGTCACTGGCGAAGCTGAACGCTTATTACGTCAGTTTGAAGTGACAGAAGCAAATTATGTAAAGGCATGGGAGCTACTACAAAAACGAAACTAATCACTTCAAAACACTCACGGTCCAAATAACTGAAGAGGACAAATTAGATCTTCAACTGAAACGCTTCTGGGAAATAGAAGAGATACCGCACAAAGTGGTCCATCCCGACGACGAACTGTGCGAGAGAATCTACAAAGAAACCCACCATCGTTTAAGTCATGGAGCCTACCAAGTAAAATTGCCCTTCAAAACTGACAATGGACCAGAACTTGGGCAATCACGACCCATGGCATTAAGGCAGTTCTTTCAACTCGAGAAACGACTAGGAAAGCAACCAGAACTGGCAAAACAGTATAAAGCATGCATAAAGGAGTACCAACAGGTGGGACATATGACAGAAATTCCGTCAAATCAACTTGACTTAAAAGTCCAACATTACTATCTGCCGCACCACGCAGTCATAAAGGAAAGTTCAACGACCAAAACTCGAGTAGTATTCAATGCCTCAGCTCGATCAACCAACGGCCGGTCACTAAATGAGCAGATGCTGGTAGGCCCAACAATTCAACCTACACTATGGGCCATGATCTTACAATGGCGTCTGTACAAATACGTGATGACAGCCGACATTGAGAAAATGTACAGGATGATACATATGCATCCAGAACACCAAGACTACCAGAGAATCGTCTGGAGAAACAGCCCAGAAGAACCCATAAAGGACTTTCGATTGACTACTGTCACGTTCGGAACAGCAGCAGCGCCATATCTGGCTATCCGAACACTTCACCAACTAGCGAAAGACGAAGAACAAAACTCTCCATTTGCTGCTCAGAGCATAAAAACAGCCTTCTACGTTGATGACTTGTTAGCAGGAGCACATAACATAAGTACAGGCCTATTACGTCAGCAAGACCTTATTGACACTTTGAGCAAGGGAGGATTTAACCTCAGAAAATGGACATCAAATAGCTCAGAATTACTGGCAAGCATTCCAGCAAAAGATCAAGAAATCAACACCATTCTCACCCTCTCAGAAGGAGACACAATAAAAACTCTCGGACTTCAGTGGAACCCCATCACAGATGAATTTGGGTTCACTACCAAATCACTAAAAATGAGAGACAACTATACAAAACGAAGCATTTTATCAGAAACCGCAGCTTTGTTCGATCCACTTGGATGGTTAGCTCCATGCGTTGTCATCGCAAAAATCATTATCCAAAAACTGTGGCTCTCTGGATACTCATGGGATGAACCACTAACATCCTCACTAACGCAAGAATGGATAAAGTATAGAGAGAATCTACAAGATGTAAAAACAATAAAAATTCCTAGATGGATAGAAATCTCTCCGAAGATAAAAAATATACAGCTACACGGTTTTTGTGACGCATCGACAGCAGCCTACGCAAGCGTCGCATTTTTAAGAATTGTCAACAATGACAACTCAATTGTCACCCATTTAATAACGTCCAAAACAAGAATCGCACCCACAAAAACAACATCACTACCAAAGCTAGAACTATGCGGAGCCCTCCTCCTGTCACGCCTCATTAAGCAAATACAAACCGACATGAAGCTGCAAGATGTAGCAATAATAGCTTGGTGCGATTCAGAAATCACACTAGCTTGGATTCAAAGTCATCCAACGCGATGGAAGACATTTGTAGCCAATCGCGTGGCAGAAATTCAAGAGAACATCCAACCACAGCTCTGGCGCTTTGTACCAACGAAGGATAATCCAGCAGACTGCGCCACTCGAGGATTATACCCTTCTGAACTCCGCAATCATGACCTATGGTGGAAGGGTCCACCCTGGCTTCAGCAAGATGCTAACAGCTGGCCAAGAAAACACGTCAGCAGCAAGTGTCTTGAACTTGAATCGAGAAAGGTCAAAGCATTGATTTGTACCAACGACAATTATGAATGGCTAAACAAATACTCCTCATTTCCAAAGCTAATACGCATTATCGCCTACTGTAGAAGATTTATTGACAACTGTCGCACAACACCAATAAATCGTTCAAATACTCATTTAACATGTGACGAACTTCGACAAGCAGAAATCACAATCGTCACGCTAGTTCAAAAACAAGCGTTCCCTCATGAATACGAACTCTTGTCGAGATTCAAACCAATCTCAAACAAAAGTCAAATCTTAAGCTTAAATCCCTTTTTTGATTCCAACCAAGTCATTCGTGTCGGTGGTAGAATCGAAAACTCTATTTTAACCTACGATCAAAAACACCCGATGATTTTGCCTAATAATCATCACATATCTAAAACAATCATTGATTATATTCATCATTACACCTTACACGGTGGCACACAACTCATCCTTAACACACTACGAAACAAATACTGGCTAATAAACGCCAGAAATGTTATCAGAAAACGAATTCACCAGTGCATAGCGTGTTTTCGAACCAAGTCAAAGGTATCAGCTCAGTTGATGGGAAATCTACCTACCCCAAGAACAACGCCATCTATGGCGTTTGAACACACTGGAGTAGACTATGCGGGCCCCATCGATATGAAAACATCAAAAATAAGAAATGCCAAGATAATAAAGGCATATTTTTGTGTGTTCATATGCGTGGCCACTAAAGCGATACACATAGAAGTTGTGACAGACCTCACCACCACAGCATTCATCGCAGCCCTCAAAAGATTCACCAGCAGAAGAGGACTTTGCCGACATTTATATTCTGACTGTGGCACAAATTTCATTGGAGCTAGCAAGGAGCTGTTAATTCAATTGAAACAATTATTATCACAACTTCCGTGTGACATTTCCAATGATATGATGCTAAGGGAAATCACTTGGCATTTCAACCCACCTGCAGCGCCACACTTTGGCGGTCTATGGGAAGCAGGAGTGAAATCAATAAAAACCCATCTTAAACGGACGCTGCAGAACACCACATTAACATACGAAGAACTACATACTGTTATGTGCCAAATTGAAGCATGTGTCAATTCACGCCCGCTGACACCATTATCTAACGATCCACATGATTACAACGTGTTAACACCCGGCCATTTCCTGACAGGCAGAAACATCAAAGCGGTTCCAGAGCCATCTGCATCTGAAAACTACAACCTTACGAAAAAATGGCAATACATACAATATTTGACAGAACAATTTTGGAGAAAATGATCTGTCGAATATATTCACAACATGCAGCAACGTACTAAATGGAAAACCACAAAAAATAACCTCAAGGTAAACGATTTAGTTTTAATCCACAACAAAAATTGTCCTCCCACAAAATGGTTACTCGGCAGAATAATTAAAATTCATATTGGAACAGATAACAAAGTCAGAGTAGCGACAGTTAAAACAGCACAGCAAGAATACTGTCGACCAATAACAAAATTGTTTAGATTACCAATCGAAGAAAACCAACAAAATCTAAACCAGCAGGAGTAGTATAAAATCCTACACAAGTCAAAGCAGCGACAACAATCGCTAGCTACTTCCCAACTATCACATCTACTACAAACGTTGTACGTTCGATCAACTGACTAGTCAGCAGGAAATTTACTAGTTATTGTAAATGTCAAATAACAAAGCGAGAATACCATCAACCGAGTACAAAATACAAAAAAAAAAAAAAAAAAACCCAATTATAAGCACGATATGTTTCAAAAATACTCTCCTACCTACACTCTACAGCACAAAGCAGTAACGCCATCTCACAAAATAAAAAGGGAACATTATACCATTAAAACAGTGTCGGTAAGGCAGAACAAAACAAAATCAAATCCTACTTCACTTACGATCCAATGCGCCAAAAATTTGACAACTAGCGAAGCAGAAAGAAGCAGAATAAAAATTGCACAGTCTTCCCTTTTTTAATTTTATTATTTCATTTTTTTTTTCTCATTTTATTTGCCCGCAGTATTTTATTTTTTGGATTTAATTTTTTATTTGTGAGTGATCATATCATGTATTTTTATTTTTTATTTTTATTATTTTTTTTCCTTCCTATTTTTGGTTTTTATTCTCCAAACAACACGAAAAAATGAACTCTTTGCCAAGTTTAGATGACTGTCTTTACATCGATGACGTCCCTGAGCTCGAGATTCCTTTTAAGGACAAGCTCAGGACAACCGATATGCCCAGGCGAGCAAAGACGTACGTACCGCCCTTCGAAGCCCTACAGGCACGCCCAAAAATAAGAAATCTGGCTGACGAAATAACTACCAGAAAACCTACAAGGCCAGCTAGACCTCCTACAGGGGCAAGCAAAAAACTTCTCCAAATACCAGAACAGCCTCTTGAACTTGGGGCTGGCACGACTCCACACAAAAGCACGAATCGTAAAAGGTCAGCACTGACGGCCTGTACCACAACAACAACGGCAGTGTCGATGTCGCTTCACGACGCGCCGCCCAACATACCACACAAAAAGCCAGCACTGATGGCTCCGTCAGCAACAACAATTCAACAAGGTTTGTGGCAGCATTGTCACCTCTAATGTTCCAGTTTCACCACAGCTAAGTTTCGTTTCCAACTTCTAAACAACTTCACGTTGATGACCTCATTCTTTCTAGAAGAGACGCCAAGCAAAGTAATTTAAGATATCTCTTGTTAACAAAAATAATAATAAATAGTTTGAGTGTATTATTTCTTGCATTTTTATAAAATAGTTAGTTTGACAACAGTCTACATAACCATAAATGGTGACCCCGACAATTGGTGAACAATATTATTAGTGTTTTTACGCAAATTGCTTAATACAATTGTACGAATCTAGTGACGCTAGCATCACAATGGCGCAATTTAATCTTAATCCTACACTCATTGACCTCTCAAACGAGGATTTAAGTGTTGGCTTACAAAGTGCAATGCCAATTAAGCAAGAATTAGTACAAAATGTGGCAATTACTACTACTGTTCCTGACGCCGTCGCTGGCGCGTCATCAAACATAAATTCAGCTCCTTCAGCAAATGGATCAATCCACGCGCGTGTGAGGCTACCAAATTTCTGGAGACAAGAACCAGAATTATGGTTTGTTCACGTTGAGGCATTGTTTTTTATAAATAACATCCAGTCTGATGACGAGCGTTATTACACAATACTCTCTGCCTTGGATTCACCAGAAGTTTTAAACCAAATCACTGACTTCATACGTTCACCTCCTCAGCAAGATAAATATAAATCATTTAAATTAGCAATTATATCTCGTTTTTCAGACTCCAGTGAACGACAACTAAATAAGTTATTGACAGAACTCTCATTAGCAGACAAAAAGCCATCTCAGCTTCTACGTGAGATGTTAAAACTGGCGCCAAATAATACTCCAGACTCTGTGATTCATTCACTTTGGTTTCAACGAATGCCAATTAGCGTGCGATGTATTTTATCAGCAAGTCAGGATGTTAATCTCCTTAAATTGGCAGAAATCGCCGACCGTATCCTAGAACACAGTTCTGTTTCCGCTCCAGTGGAGATCAATTCTTCACCTTCCACACTGGACAGTATCCAATACCAGCTTGACAACCTTGGACAACGTTTCGAAACACTAGCAACCGCTCTGAAAAACGAGAAAGCAGTGACACATTCATCTAACACAAACTTTAAATCTCACAAAAGAGATCGCAGTTCTTCTCGTTTAAACACATTAAAAGATGTCAATCGAAAAGTATGTTTCTTTCACCGTCGCTTCGCTGAAAAGGCTCGCAAGTGCATAGAACCTTGTGACTTCACTTCCACTAACAATCAGGAAAACTGAAACGGCTGTCATTGTCAGAGGCTTCTCAGGGCAGCTACAATTTAAACAGCCTCGCAAGTGAAAGACGACTTCACATCAAAGACAGATCCTCTAATCACAAATTTTTAATTGATTCCGGTTCTTCAGTATCAATAATACCAGTTCATTTTTTTGGACGCAAGCTCACCTCTGGACTGCTTATCTTGTATGCAGCAAACACTACGGAAATACAAACATTTGGTGAACATCTCCTCGAACTGGATCTTGGTTTACGCCGATCATTCAAGTGGAAGTTTATCATCGCTGATGTCAAAACTCCAATCATAGGTGCGGACTTTTTATCACACTATGGTCTGGTCATCGACCTCCAAAACCGACAGCTTGTGGATTCTGAGACAAGGCTCACTACACAAGGTGAAATGATTCAGGCTTCTAACCTCGGTATGTCCACCATCAACAAACAGCTACCTTTTATGGACATTTTAAAACAATTCGAGGAAATCACCAATTCCAGTAGTCCTAAAAATAGATCAACAGCGGCTGTGTGTCACCACATCTGCACTACAGGTCCACCAGTTTCTGAGCGTGCACGTCGCCTAACTGGTGATAAGCTTACAGTAGCACGTGTTGAAATTAAGTACTTGATGGAGCAGGGCATCATACGTCCTTCTAGCAGCCAGTGGGCATCACCAATCCACCTAGTTCCAAAAAAGTCAGGGGGGTGGAGAATGTGTGGCGATTTCCGCAAACTAAATGCGCAAACTGTGCCCGACCGTTATCCGATCGCACATGTGCAGGACTTCTCAGAACGCTTACATGGAAAAACTATCTTCAGCACTTTGGATTTAGTACGAGCATATTATCAAGTGCCTATGACAGAAAACGACATTTCTAAAACTGCTGTCACTACACCATTTGGCTTGTTCGAGTTTGTTGTAATGCCTTTTGGCTTGCGAAACGCAACACAAACTTTCCAACGATATATGGACTCCATTTTCAGAAATCTTGATTTTGTCTTCTGTTATATAGATGACATACTTATTATGTCTGAAACAGAAGAGCAGCATCGAAGACATTTAGAGATAGTATTTGAGCTACTTCAACAAAACGGTTTGACAATCAATGTCAACAAATGTCATTTTGGTCAAACTGAAGTGCCTTATCTAGGTTTTCTTATTAGTGCTGCTGGCATCAAGCCACCAACCGAACGAATCTCAGCGATCGCAAACTACAAGAAACCAGAAACGATACTTGAGCTCCGTCGTTTCTTAGGCATCATCAATTATTATCGCAGATGCATTCCACGAGCAGCTGAACAGCAGGCTGCTCTCAACGAGTTGCTACATGATTCCAAAAGGAATGACAAACGACCGGTACCATGGGATTCTAAAACTGAAGCAGCATTTGAAATGTGCAAACAGAGTTTAATTCAAACAACGACGTTAGCACATCCTACCTCAAGCTCCAGTCTGGCTTTGGTCACAGACGCGTCGGACGTCGCTTTGGGGGCATCTTTAGAACAGCAAGAGCCAGGAGACATGACTTGGAGACCTCTTGCCTTTTTTTCAAAAAAACTTTCAAGCACTGAAAAAAACTACAGTACTTATGACAGGGAACTGCTTGCCATTTACTCTGCCATCAAGTTCTTTAGACATATCCTGGAAGGTCGCAATTTCGTTATCAAAACAGACCACAAGCCATTGGTCTATGCTTTTCAGCAGAAAATGGATAAAGCTTCTCCGAGACAACTCCGGCAATTAGAGTTCATCTCGCAATTTTCAACGGAGATTATACATGTGACGGGTGTTGAGAACGAAGTGGCAGATGCACTTTCTCGCCTCAACGCAATTAGCATGCCTTCAGTCATTGACCTTGCTGAACTTCAAGTGGAGCAAACCAACGATAATGAACTACAAGAGCTGCTGAACAACACAACTTCGCTACGTTTACAAAAATTGGCAATCAATCAAACCACATATATATACTGCGATATATCAACAGGCATAATTAGACCGTATATTCCGGCGTCATTGCGAAAAAACTTTTTCACTCATGTTCATGGCCTCTCTCATCCTGGCGGCAAGGCAACCCTACAACTAGTGAAACAGAAATTCATATGGCCAAACCTCAGAAGAGATATATTACAGTGGACACGATCTTGTATTCCTTGCCAGCGATCTAAGGTGCAACGTCATCAGAAAAATCTTCCTACAAAGATTCCAGTCAATCAGCGTTTCGAGCATGTACATGTAGATATCATTGTCATGCCTGAAATCCGCGGCTATAGATATTGCCGGACTATGATTGACAGGTTCTCACGGTGGCCCGAGATAGTTCCACTTAAGGAAATGACAGCAGACGCCATAACAACTGCCTTCTATACTAACTGGATTGCTCGCTTTGGAACTCCACGCACGATCACTACAGACCAGGGTTCGCAGTTCGAGTCGGCATTGTTTAAGGCACTAACTGAACTGATAGGAGCGAAACATATCCACACGACACCTTATCATCCAGCATCGAATGGCATGGTTGAACGCTGGCATCGCTCACTGAAAGCAGCACTCATGTGTCACAGCACTCCTTGGCTGGATATTCTACCTACAGTGCTTTTAGGACTAAGGACTAGCTACAAAGAAGACATACAAGCTTCAGCAGCTGAACTCCTTTATGGATCACCACTTCGCATTCCTGGAGAATTTTTCTTCAACGAAGACATCAACCCAAATCCACAAATCTTTCTCGAGAAATTTAGAGAACATATGCGGGAAATTCGACCAAAAGCTACTAGTCATCACATCAAATCAAGCTTCTTCACTCTCAAGGATCTCTACACCTGCTCTCATGTTTTCGTCCGTACGGACGCCGTAAAAGCACCGTTACAAGCTCCATATACTGGACCCCACCGAGTAATCAAGAAACTGGATAACTACGTTTTCGTCGTTGACATCAACGGGAAAGAAGTAACTATCTCCACAGAACGTCTCAAACCCGCATTCATCAACAAGGAAGATAGTCTTTCGAGCCAACCATCAACATCGACACAGCCTTTGGAAAATATCTGGATTCAACCGTTACGCACCTATCCTGGCGCTCGTAAAAAATCCAGAAACGTCACCTTTTCTTCTCGTGACACAATCACTGAGGGGGGAGTAGTTGTGGCAGCATTGTCACCTCTAATGTTCCAGTTTCACCACAGCTAAGTTTCGTTTCCAACTTCTAAACAACTTCACGTTGATGACCTCATTCTTTCTAGAAGAGACGCCAAGCAAAGTAATTTAAGATATCTCTTGTTAACAAAAATAATAATAAATAGTTTGAGTGTATTATTTCTTGCATTTTTATAAAATAGTTAGTTTGACAACAGTCTAAATAACCATAGGTTTGACGGCTCCCTCAACGTCATCGCATGCTACAGCATCATCAGCTTTAGCTACAACATCACACAACGTATCACGCGAAAGGCCAGCTCTGACGGCTTCAGAACATCGTCCAACTATAGCACCAGCAAGGCCTCCTACGAATTTTATCGTAGAGCCACATCTTTGGGAACAAGTGCGTACCCAGCCAATTCCATGGCTAAAGGTATTCACAGCAAGAAAATGCTTCCGCATCACAACCGAAGATGGAGACACACTTCGGTTCCTCAAAATGAAAACTGGACAAATTAGGGTTCGATTGCAAGATAAAACCAGTAACGTAAGTTTATACAAAAACTTTTATTCTTACTAACAAAACATAATTCCTTTCTTTTCGAGAGACGGGAGGATGTTCCGCCGCGGAACAATTATTTAAACTAAAACTAAAATATTAAAAACTCACACACTTTTTAATAACAACAAATCCCGCGATGTTTCCCACGAAGACAATATACTCAAAGATCCCTCGATGCTATCAGTAAAATAATCTAAAAATAAAAACAAGCATCAGTCACAACATAAACAATTATAAAAATCTCAAATCATTTCATGATCTGAGACTTTAACTAAAAACTCAAACTTAACGTTGAAAAAGGGGAATCCAATCCTATGGCACTGCGCGAGTTCATCTAGGCCGTCAGCTAAAAATCAAAAAGAAAAAACAAATTATTAATAACAATCTAGTAAGAAACATTTTAAAAAGTAAACACTTACCTATAAACAAGCAGCTGCCACCAAATCGTTTGACAGATTCAATATGGCAGCGTTCAGTACATAGCAAAATATTCCGATTAGCTCAGTGATGACGCCATTTGGGGGCCAAATGTATTAAAGTCTTGCAAGCGACGCGGGCGTCATAGCAACGCCACCGGCAGACACAATTTCCATTGTGTTTCTGCCTATAAATAGCGAGCGATCAGAAATAGAAAATCACTTGCGATTTGACCAAGCGACAAGACAGATCGGTGGCTCTGAAACCAAATTAAGTCTTGATTAACAAAACCAAGGGAAGTATTTCTGAATCCCTTTTATACTAACCAAAATAATCAAAATTTCTAATATTTTATTGCAGCATCCTATATTGGGAGACTTGATCCCAGATTTTTTATGAGCAGCTGAATGACGCTCACTCTGTCACCCGAAATTCCAACCCCCTTTTTTGTTTGAGTTGATGAATAATAATTGATCTTTTTTTTATTACAGATTAAGGATTAAAAAATTTGCCAGTGGAGGCTCGTTAATTTTAATTATTGTAAGTTGAATTGAATTAAAGTAGAATTGTGAATTAAATTAGAATTTAAGTACTGAATTGCCTAGCTGTTAAGAGTTATATTTGTGATTAATAAACAAGCGAATTATTTTGTCAAATTGAAAATCCTGTCTTGTCATTTTCTAAACCGGCACCTGCCCCTTTTTTATGCTAAGCCCACACTGGGACTTAACAGTTCTTATGTAAAACTGACAAAAGTTTGATTTGAATAGCTCCTCCGCCCTAAACTACTATTCACACCGAAAAATGGTGTTCTGATAATCTTAAGCTTGCTTTCTTATCTTGCGAACTGTAATAAAATTTTCATACCTTTCCTAACAAAATTATTTAAAAAAATTTATCTTAGCCAAATGACTACGATTTCTCAAACAAAAATTCTCAGCTGAGTAATAATTGTAATGTCGCTGTGGCGTCATGCGATGCCGTAGGCTGGTGATATCGAATGTAGCTGCCTACAGATTCGGACTCCGGCTGCACATACACACATGCACAGCTGAGAGGTATTGAGCGTAAAATGGTAAGGTTACTTTTTAATCAAAACTATTTTATTATTTTGTTAAGGAAGGTATGTAGTAACTGCAGCCTTTGGGAAGATAAGGAACCAAGTTGTAAATTACTAGAAGGCTATTTTCCTGTATGGATAGTAGTTTGGGCTCTATAGCATTTATAAAATCAATGTTTGGTACTTTTCCATAAGCATCAATATAGAACATTTTAGAGAACGGACTCCGAACGCACACATATAGGTTTCTGTTTCATGGCTTGGGAAGTATTCTCGAGGGTTTTGGTTCAATGGAATAACTTTTAACGCGATGAGAATGTAATCGTAGCTCATATCCGTGTAATTTGTCAGATTGAAATTTTCTGGAAAAAATATCATCACGAATAACGTAAAAATTATGAAAATTGTTACTTATAAGATTTTGGTGTGATTGCGGATGAATTTGGTAGAGTAATAGTTGAAGATTGATATGTAATACTCAATAGGCGCTTTCGGCAAGCACATTCTCAGTGATACAAGTGAGATATTCTCAGTTGGCTCACTGAGACTGCACTTTCGGTGAACTGTCTCAGTTCCATATTGAGCTACCAATTTCGAACACATCCACATAGCAACTGAGACAAGTGAAACTGAATTTTCTTCTCTCAGTTGACTCAGTTTCGTTATTTTGTGATTTTAATTAAAAATTAAAGTTTAGTGAGCTATTTGAATAAACTAATAACACTTTCTTCAATTTATTACTATCCATTTTATGTGTTCAAAATTTTAAATGTCAAAATTGGCAAATCAGATGGTTGGTTTGAACTGAGACAACTCAGACGATTGCTCAAAGTTTTGTCTCAGTTGTCTCACTGAGGCAGTGCTTGCCGAAAGCCCCTAATGACATTCAGTTGTGACATTTCTCATGTAGATGTGTGCGTTTTTTGGTGTAACACCGCCGATTTTTCCGGTGTAGTACCAGACTCAATTGGCGTACACTTTTCCTAGTAGTGCAGGTCAATGGAACAATTTCGTTGTAACACTGCAAGAAAAGTGTAACACTTCTGCTAGACAACTAGATCAATGGAAATCGGTATTAGACTTTTGTTTCTTGAGGCACAAGAAGAGAACAAGTAGAATTAGTCAAAAGGCCGCTACACACGCTCAAGAAAATTTTGGGATTTATCAAAACCCTCGAGAATACTTCGCAAGCCATGAAACAGACTCGCTCCCTACCACATGCGAGGCCTGACGTAGTCCTTACATTATAAAATATTTGCCGTGCTCTTACGTAAAACTGACAAAAGTTTGATTTGAATAGCTCCCCCGCTCTAAACTACTATTCATACAGAAAAATGGTGTGTGTAGCAAATGTCAGAACTTGAATAGAGAGAGCATGAGTGAAATCGGCCGAAACTATCGTGTACAAGCAAAACTCGCAACGAATTTCGTTCAAACTTTAATTCATTCCGTAAAAAAAAGTTGTCAGGTTTGCTTGTACACAATAGTTTCGTCAGATTTCATTCATGGCAGACTTCAGTCTCAACTCCAGGTCATACGACTGGACTATGCATGGCCCACCCACTGTGCAATTCTGATTTTTTAAGTGCTTTTTCGCATATATTTCTAGAAGGGTTCGTCGGACATGATTATAACTAATTTCATAGAATTTCTTATTCTAAATAAGTTTTTAGTACAATGAAAATGTCTGGAGCTGATCGTTTTCACAGTATACGTAAAAAACCCAAATTTTTTGTGGCAACACCAGGAAGGGTTTTTTTGTTGTTGTTTATTTTTGCTATTACTACAAAAACAACATGTACCGAATTTCAACTCTCTATGTTGTCACGTTTTCAGGCGGTGCCTAAATATATAGAGAAAAAGAAATATTTAAATGGCAGCCCCACGAACGAGTTGCCCGATTTGTCTCATTCTTGAACTTAATTTTACTTTTTTCTTAAAGTCCCTGTACAAAATTTCAGCTATATATGTAAGTGAACGCATTCTCGAGTAATAGTGCGCACAGGCGGGCCGACGGACAGACAGAACGACATACAAAAATCAAAATAACTTTTAATATTATGCCTGGGTGTCCAATCAATTTTTCTCTACCATCATTATTTAGAGGTGTTACAAATGGATTGACAAATTTATTATACCCTATAGATTTCATGTGTGGTAAAAAAGCAAAACAAAATACAAACAATTCTACAGAAAAGCACGTAAAAGAACTTCTTATGAAATTCAAAAGATTCATTTCGTGAAATTACTCTAACTACAAGTACCGACTAATAATATATTTCCAACTCTCTCGTTCCCTTCCACATTTCCAGTTGTATAACTAGATCAAGTTTTTTGTTTCTGAGAAAAATAATCTGCTCCACTTTACACAGACATTTAATGCTTGAGGATAAACAAAAACAAAAAAGTAAGTAGTAAGTAAGAAAATTAGTTCCCCCTTTTTTATTCCCGGAATAATCCAACATCCTGAAAAGTTTCTTTTAACAAAACCATCACTGGCAGAAACGTAGCAAAGTATTGCAACAAGAAGCGTCATAAAGTCTGGATCCATTTATCGTATCCACCAGAAGTGTCCAGAATCCGAAGGAAGGAAAGTCATTTGGTTCAACTACTTCAATTTCTCCAGGAAGTCTTTATGATGATGACCATCCTTACTTTTGTGTCATGAAAGAATAAATTTAGACTGGTTCGAGTGCTTGATAATTTTTCTCGATTAATTTCACACAGTAAAACTGCAAATTTCTTAACAGAAGAGAAAAAAATCTTTCAACGGATTCTTTTAGATAAATGCAAGTTGAAACCTAAGATTTATCTCATTTCAATGACAGCATTTGGTGTCTAAAAATTCCATTGCCGCTTAGCGCGAATTAAATCGTAGCGTGGGTAAATTAAATATATTTTGCTTAGAGTAATTTTTTTTAAGCGACCTTTAGAAGAATATCATAGATTAGGACAAACCCACTCCGCCTGTACTTGCACTTTTTCAAAGCGCTTGACTTAGTAGACCATTAGCTCCTCTTATCAAAAATTGAATCATGGCTTAAATTTCCATGCATGTTTTTCTTCTGGATAGGAAATTATATGGTGGACTGATATCAGTGTTTTCAAATCCAAAGAAAACCTTCAGGATGCATTCTATTATAATTTGGTGCTCCGCTGGCATACATCTTTGATCATAATTTGTTTGTGCTGTACACTGACAATTTTAATAAAATTAAGTTGAATTTGAATATACTGGATTTTCGGTAAATAACTTGGATGGAGTATGCCAATAGATTCTTTGGAGACTTCTGATCACACTTTTGTTCTAGTCCGGGGTGAGCTTTAAAAACACTCTATCCGTCTTAAATTTACCTTTAACAATTTTCGTTTTTCAAAGGTTGTATAGTCAATTAAGGATCCACTGTCCTGTCAATTTTTTTAAAAATAGTTCTTCTTTTTAATTTTCTTTTTGCATTATCCAAATGTATGAACATTCTTAGCAATTGTGCTCAATTTTGGTCAGACAATTTGATTTTGTCGGATCGCTAGAATTTTTCTTAGCAAAATTTCGTGAGACTATGTACGGTCCATTCGAAGAAGCCTTAAGAATATTATATGACCTAAAATCGCCGATTGATTATAAGTACACAATTCATATAAAAGTCTCGTACTGGAAACTGTAGAGGCGTTTTTCAAAATTGTAAAGGAAGAGTTTCAAACCTCAAATTTAGCCACATCATTCTTCACGTCCCGTTTTAGTATAAAAGTTTGTTCTTTTATATGAAAATTAATTTTTGTTTTAAGAAGCCATGTGAAAAAAAGGCCAAATGTATCACCCAATTCTGAAATGGCTGCTATTTAGTTATTTTCCATCGAAACAAAACAAAAAACTTCGATACCGCTATACGCAGAGTTCTTTATCTTTATAAATAATCTGTTATTTTTACTTTAGACAATTTTCAAAGAAGCAGGACTTCACCGTCGGACACAATTATCGTTTTGGACATCTTTTGCAGTGGCAAAAAAAAAACCACAAAAGCAAAGTGGACCGATTATGGAATATTCTTCATTGAAAAAAAAAAAATCATGAAAATCAGAGATTTTCAAAAGTCTCACGCTAGGATAGTCCCGTAAATGCTCATAAGTCCATTCAAAGATATCACAATATCAAATTAGACCACTTGTTACAAAGAAGACACTTCACCCTTTTTAACGAAGTTTACATATTACGATCTGTGGTTAAATGGTTGAGTTACATATGACCCCAACCCCATCCGATTTCGATAATAATGCAACGCACTTAAAAGTTATTAATATTTTTATGTTATGCGAACAAGTTTAATTTACTAAAAGATTTGAATTATTAGACAGTGGTGAATCTCGTGTGTGGAGGGATCTGTCATAAGTAGTTCGACAATACTTAGTGCTTACGTTTGATATGTCATTTCTAATCTATCGAACCTAATATTATAGCATCATGAATTCTACATGGTACTAAAATTAACAAGGTGTAAAATCCTTTCGAAATGGCTTAGGCACCCCCAGACCCTACAAATTGCCGCAAAAATCGTCAGACTCATATAAAATGTTTACATCATTATAATGCGTATGTAGGTTTCGCACAGTTTTGTTATTTAATATAAGTTTTATCGAGTTTACTAATATTATTCAAAATTGATACATTTTTCAGGTATATTCACGGAATTAGTCCTATCTCTACATCTCTGATAATTTAATAATTCCTTTTCTTTGTCAGCCGAATACTACCAATCCTTCCTTTATCTACATACTGCTGCGACAGTGTAACTTCATATAATATTCTATGCCAAAAGCATTTACTCATTTTCTATCACCGAGGATATATTTTTTTAGAAGCTTATAGTATTTTCAATTTAAATAAGATAATTGACTTGCGAACTGTTTCCATAATTTTCCGGTCCTACAAAAAAAAAAAAAAGTATACTAATTAAAATAATGCCAAAAAATTGTGTGACGGGAAAGCCATTAACCCTGGAATGCTACCCGTGAGTAAATTTTACTCACTTTCTGCTTGAAAGCTGCCCTGCTCTCCACGATATATGACCACAGCGTCCCCCAGTGCATTCCATGAAGCGTGATTGTTAGTTTAAGGGAGGGAGAGCCTTCCCAGCAGGTCAGTCCTCTCATTCCTCATGCTCCTCATTGGCCGGGAGCCCAAAATTGTAGTATAAAATCTCTTCATGACAAAAAAAATTTGCAAGATGTATAAAATGTGATTCCTTCATTTCTAATTATCCTTACTATATTAATTAAAATTTCTTTATGTAAATCTTAAATTATTCTTGGAGGAATGCTGTTCTTTCATTTTTCTGTTATCGTATTCCGCTAAAATATTTCAACTCGTTTGTTTATAATTTATTCGTGTGTGAGTAATATTTACTCAGGGTTACCAATAAGCGAATATCAAAACGGGTTAGTATTCCAGGGTTAAATTGTTTTTATATAGAATATCCAAATATTCTGATTCTGAAAAAATCTGTGCAGATCCTCCCTAGAGCTAAAAATGAACTCAACTCAAATTATTGATGAGACTTTGAGCAACAATCCCCATTCCATCTTCCCTCCTCCTTTCTTTTCACTAAAATTCCTTGAGCGGAACATGTTTCAGAAAAAATGATAATTTGAGAATATACCTCTCCACCAAGTAATTCAGCAGCCATTTCACTTCCGGTTGAATTTCGTTAACTGCGAGATTTAAATTCTTCAATTTTTCTGGTGTGGATAATGATTAATGGCAGGCGCGCGAGCTTTAAATGATTTACACCATATCTAGGAGTTATTTTTAAATATAGGTTTTCTTTAAATTTGAGCTCAAAGCTGTTTAGGTAGAGGTGAGATTTATAATTATTATATTTTTAGATGGGATATGATTTGTAATGTAGCTGCAATTGAAAGCTACAGCTATGTTACTGCATTTTACGTGGGATCGTGTAGCGATATGTTGAAATTGCAAGAAATTTATACTTGTGTTCATTGTTACTTTATTGTTCGAATAAATTCCTAATTATATAAAACGTTAAACTAATGGAATATGTTGTCTATGCTCTATTTTTAATTTATGCCGCTTTTCGTTTATTCACTATATAATTATGCTAACTTAGTTAATGTATGATTGGAAGAATTATTAATATGCCTTATTGTGACATATATTTAACATGTATGTATGCATGACATATATTTAACATATACATGTAAACACGCTTATTCTAACTTAATTAACTTCCTTCACATGTATCAATACTATGCTGTGCTTGCATATTTTTAATGATGATGTGAATTCATTCAAATTAAAGATTATGCCATCAATTAACCAATACCTTTCACAAATTGAATCAGCAATACTTATGTTAATACATTAATAAAAAAACAAATATTCTTTGCCCCACAAATCAATTACCTTTTATTTGATGCTATTTTTCTTTTCTTTAAAAACACCTTTTTTTACTTTGCTACGTTGATCATATGATAGTGGCATATGTGATCATTGTCAAACTAATAAGAATTTTCTTAGGGCTCACATCACTTTTATAGTCTCAGAGCTGCCATTTTGTCTCAAGTTCCATACGAAAACTGCAAATTTAGCATATTTTCGGGTTAGGCTGACTTATAAAATTATTTTAGCATGTGCCAAATTACCTAAAATAATATATATATATAATACTCATAAATTCTCTTCCATTATTAATTTTAATATTTTAATTTTTTTTTTTTAATGTAAAGATGACGGCTCCCTGCCATATTATGTCATTTTCCGATGTGTAAAACATTTCTCTTTTTTTTCTGTTTCGTTCCCACATCTGTTTCTTTCCCACTCATTATGGGAACTAACTTTTACTTTTTCGCGAATATTGGTCTAC
Organism: Dioctria rufipes; assembly: GCA_963924295.1. Taxonomy (NCBI): domain Eukaryota; kingdom Metazoa; phylum Arthropoda; class Insecta; order Diptera; family Asilidae; genus Dioctria; species Dioctria rufipes. The sequence goes on from CAWUPM010000289.1 coordinate 587,950, forward strand.
CTGGTGAATTTCGCACCTTCTGAGCCTTACCAAATAGTTTCGCGCGGTAAACTTAGTGAAAGTGACTTTCTACCGTGTCGATTTGACAGTCGAGATCGCTATATTTTGTGCTGTTTTGACAAATTTAATGGACTATTAATCCTGGTAAGTGTATTCTCCTACTTTTTATGTCTTTATTATATGTTAATGTTTGGTAATACTAGTACATGTACATGCTGCCAGCTCATGCATTTTGCAGACTTAAACATTTTTGTATATTTTGCAAATGTTTATTATGCAAAATATATGAATTTCGCGAAGAAATTAGAATGTTTACCTTAGGATGTTATTATTGTTGTACTGCCAAGAAATTCTTTTTTTGGCAGTTTCGCATATAATTGGTGTATGTTTATAGTTTTTTATATAATACTTCATTTAATTAGTTGATTCAAACTAATATCTGTGTTTCTTTTCCACTTCACTTTTAGTAATAATAAATTAGTTCCCAAAATGCCATTACACAAACATAAATACTTTCACAAAGCTGTCAAATCTATAAACAAATCAAAACAAAGGCACTACGAAAATATCAACAATTGGTGAAATCTCAGATCATTTATATTAAACTGAGACGTTAATTAAAACATATCTTATGAATTAAAAGATGACCACTTGAGCGTTGCATTATTAAATCCGTTTTCGTGCCTAAATAATATAAAAGGAACACAAAAAGTGGCATGACGGGAGTACACTACAACGTGTGAGCCTCAGCCATTACAGACAGCGAACACGCCATACAAAGTTGGAGAGCATCATTGTTAAAGCCACCGAAAAACACAGCTCCCATTGTGCTTCTGCCTATAAATAGCGTGCTGCTGTAACTAGCTTTTCACTTGGGATTTGAGAAAGCCACAAGACAGATCGGCAGTTCTGCAGCCAAATTCAGTCTTCCTTAATCAAAAGATCACGGGGAGTATTTTAAATACCATTTTTACTAACCCCTTTGCCAAAATTAATAATTGTATTTAATAAAATGTTTTCAGCGCCCGATTCTGGGAGTCTTTTTGAACCCAGCAACGATTCGTCTGAGCAGTTCTGTGACGCCCATTCTGTGAATCTAACCCTACTTTTCATTAACTTGATTAGTAATCATCCGTTTCTCTTTTACAGACTAAGGAATAAAAACAAAGGTGCATATACATTTATGTACAAACCATATACATGCATCAAGTGCAAACAGAACCCGATACTCTTTCACTGGGCAGCATTCCGGAAATTATCTCTAACAGCGAAATTACAATTCGTGCAACAATTTAAGGTATGCAAAAATTGTCTTGCCTCAGGAGGCAATATCACTAGTTGCCCCTGCAGAAGTGAAGCTTAATAAGTCTAGTGGCAGTAATGAGCTGAGCACCACATCAGTTGGTACAACAAATATCAACCGTGCACTATTATCAAGGGAACTCGTTTACATTGAAGATTCAACACGACAAAACACCAAATCAGAGCGCTAATAGACTCAGGCTCTCAAGTTTCTTTCATTACAGAAGCAGCCATTAGATGTATATAACTATATGAACTACAAACGTACATACTACAACAAAAACCTACAAACATCAAGATAACTGGGCTAGGTAAAACCCAAATAGCTTCTGTAAATGCCCATACATCTTTCAAGCTAAAATCAATCTACACATAGTTTGAAACGAATATGAGGGCCTTCATATTAAAAAACACAACAGATTTCATACCAGCTGATTCGATATACAGCAGCAAAATGCTTTATCTACAGCATATGCTACTAGCAGACCCAAAGTTCTACACGCCTGGCCCAATTGACGTATTGCTAAGAGCTAATATCTACGCTGAAGTAATAGAGACCGGAGTTATCAAGGGTGCATCAGGAGAGCCCACAGTACAAAATACTATGCCGGGTTGGATTCTAATGAGTAAAATTCAGCACAGTGACCGGATCAATGTCATTAACACTCTCACTGCCCAAGTGACAGAAGATGACCAGTTGAATCAAAAATGAAAAAAATTATGGGAGTTAGAGGAAGTTCCACAAAGAATAATCCACCCCGATGATGAGTTATGTGAAAAAATCTGTAAAGACTTACACCAACGCTTAAGCTATGGAGCTTATCTATTCAAATTGTCTTTCAAAGAGGAAATTGGAGGAAAACTAGGTCAAACGGACCAATGGCAGTAAAGCAGTTTTTTCGGCTTCAGCAACGTTTAAGAAAACACCCAGAAATATATGAACAATACGAGGCATGCATAAAGGAATACCAAGAGCTGCGGCAGATGAGAGAAATTTCATCAAGTCAGCTAGAAACAGAACGGAATACGGCCGGATCAAAATGAATCCAACACTACTATTTACGACACCATGCAGTACCAAGGAGAATTCCACTACGAAGATGCGAGTGGTATTCAACGCATCAGCCAGATCATCCAACGGTCAGTCACTAAACGACCAAATCTTAGAGTGGATGAAATATCGGGAGATCCTCCATGTGGTCAAAATTATAAAGATAAGATAAAAAATATACAGCCGCATGGACTTGCGACGCATCAACAAAAGCCCACGCCAGTGTCGCAGTTCTAGGAATAGTTTATGATAACGAAACGATCTTAACACAGCTGCTGACATCCAAAATAAAAGACAACATCATTTCCCAAATTAGAATTATGTGCGTTCCGAAATCATCTTATGCGAAGCCACCCAACGCGTCGCCAAAAGAGTGACAGAAATCTAGCAGAACATTCATCCAAAACTCTCGCATTTTGTACCATCCAAGGACAGTCCCGCAGACTACGCCATTCGAGGATTATACTCCACCGATCTCTGCAATCACGATCTCTGGTGGAAAGGTCCATGTTGGCTTCAGCATAATTCTGACAGCTGGCCATAACAACACGTCAGTAAAAAGTATCTTCAGTTAAAGCCGCGAAAAATTAAGGTATTGATTTGCATTAATGACAACTGTAAATGGCTAAGCAAATATTCATCATTCCCCAAGCTCATACGCATCACCGCATACTGTAGAACATTCTATATCTATTAGCTATTCAGGGTGGGTGGACAGGGTGGGTGGAAGGGGAGCAAAATAGCTTCATATATGAATTTTGATAAAAAATGTGTCATGTACATACATAAGACGATTACTTACTTAATGAAATAGGAATAGGAACAAAATATCACATTTTCTATTTGAAAATGCTGGAGTACACTATGCTGGCCCAATCGATATCAACACATCGAAAATACGAAATGTGAAAATCATAAAAGCATATCACAGCATATTTGTATGTAAGGCTATACATATTGAGATCGCGACAGACCTCACATCTCCAGCATTTCTAGCAGCCCTCAAGCGTTTTACTAGCAGAAGAGGATTATGCCGAGCAAAGAACTTTCATGTCAGTTACAAAAACTGTCACGCCAGCTTCCACAAGCCATCTCCAATGACATCACTCTAACAGTAATAACTTGGATTTCAATCCGCCAGCAGCACCCCACTTCGGTGGGGCTATTGGAAGTCGGAGTAGAGTCAATAAAAACGCATCTAAAAATAACGCTACAGAATACCACACTAACGTATGAAGAACTCTTCACTGTTATGTGCCAGATTGAAGCATGTGTTAATTCTCGACCACTAACACCACTCTCAAATGATCCAATGAGTTCAACGCTCTAACGCGAGGACATTTCTTGGCTGGCAGAAATATTGAAGCCATTCTACAGCCATCTACATTTGACAATCACATCGTGATCAAACAATGGCAATATACACTATATTTGACAAACTAGTTTTGGAGAAAAGTGTTAGTATTATTTCAAAATCAACATTGCCCGCCGACGAATTGGTTGGTAGGAAGAATCACTAAAATCCACATAGGGACGGACAACAACGTCAGAGTCGCTACAGTCAAAACTGCATCACAAGAATATTGTCGCCCTACCAGAAAATTATCTAGACTGCCAATAGCAGAAAAACAACAAAACATCAAGGAAAAGCAGGAGTAATTTGATATCCTTGTTACGTACACGCTTCAGCAAGAGTAATTAAAGCGCCATCCATCCAACATCTGTGAACTATGTCGAAACAAATTAACAATAATGCAGTTCCGAGCGAAACAAACTTCACCAATGATATAATCCGCCAAAAGCAAGATCACATCTGACACCTCGCAAGCAGCAAGAAACAAGAAGTCGACAATTTTTCTTTATTATTTCTTTAAATTTTTATTTAATGTTTTTTTTTCTTGGTCCATTGTTTTTTTATTATTTGCACAATTGTGAGACTTTAGATTATTTTATTTTGGCATTTATTCACAATTTTTTTTCCTAAAATTTTGCTTCATTTTATAATTTTCGTACAATTTGTGAGTTTTCGTATCATTTATTATATCTTTTCATTTATTTATTTATTATTCCTTTATTTTCTTCAAAAAAAAAAGAGCGAAAAATTGATTCACTACTGAATCTTCCTGATTGCTTATATATTGATGATATCCCTGAGCTTTAAGTTCCTATCAGAGGCAAACCCCGTACAACATATGGTACGACGCCCAGGGGCTTATATGCCACCCTTTGAAGTTTTCAAGGCAACAAAAAAACAATACAGCTTGTACAATTACCACAAAGAAACCTACGGGGGAGCTAGGCTCCCCACAGGAACAAAGTATATCACCAGGCGTCAGCAAGCATCTCACGAAACGCCACTTGAAACTACAGCAATCAGGCCACCACACCGCGCGACTCTTAAAAAGCCAGCACTGACGGCTTGAACCGCAACATCAACAGTAGCAGCAACAATACCCCATGACGCACCTTAAAAAAGGGCTTTATCAACAGCACTGTCCGGTGAACCTCACAAAAGGTCAACATTGATGGATGCAGACTTGCAACAAACTCCACCGCCATCAAGGGCATTCCTAAAGACTCCGGCCAACTTTATTATTCATCCTATACAAATCACACACGTAAGTAACCGACATTTATTCAATAGCAACATGCATATATATACATCGATATTTCTAGAGGCGGGGGGATGCTCCTTCTTGGAACAAAGAACTAGAAATTAAGAAACTTATAAACTTACAATTCACTTTTAATAATAATAAATAAGTTCCCACGATGATATTATACAAACATAAATACTTTCCCAAGCAGAGAAATTTAAAAAGAAAGCAAAATAAAGGTATTAGGAAAATATCAACAATTTGTAAAGTCTCAGATCATTTATATTGATCTCAGATTTTAACTAAAACATAACTTACGAATTAACTACAAGATGACTACTCGAGCACTGCATTATTAAATCCGTTTTTGTGCTTAAAACTATATATAAGGAACGGTAATAAATGAAGTAATAACAAATTCAAATTAGGAAACTACCAACGACAGCAGCTGCTACCCATATTTCATGACATTTGAGAACTTGTGAAGAAATAGAGGAATTGTGAAACATCCATAATGATATAGGAATAAAACCAGAAAAAGTTTTCTAAATAATCTCGCAAAAGGTTTAGCTACTAGAAAAATGTATTATTTATGGTGAAGTAATAGGATTTAGTATAATTAATTAATTAATAAATAAACACATAACCTCCGCAATAGTGACAAGTAATTTCAGAGCGTGGGTAGCCCACATGGGGCATGGGGTCCCATTAGCAGCGAGTGCGACAATAGTGTATTATAAAACTATAAATACAACAAATCATAATAAAATAAAGAAAGAATAATAATAAGTTTTAAGCCAGCAGGCAAATAATATCAGATCAGCACAAAGTGCATTATAACAAACAAAGCAAACGAAAATAAATTAAAGAAAGCAGTAATAAGACTGGAGCAATCCGGCAAATTAATAATATAGTAAAGCTAAAGAAATGGAAGATGGACATTCCAAAATTGAAAATGAAGCGAACAATGCAGCGCTCATTAACTTCATGCAGGTTGGCACAGCAACCCCAACAACTACAGTAGTAACATATGTATCGACATCAACCATAATGTCGACAACTCATGACCGCATCTATAAAGAAAATGAAAAAAGGTACGGAAATGAAATAGATAAATTCCAGAAATCACTACAAACAATTGGACCAATCACACAGAGTCAACCACCCGATGAAAGAGATAAAAATAAAAAGGATATAACTAAAAACAAGCAAATACAGAAGAAGATGAAAAAGAGGGCGGACAAGAAATAAGCAGCGTAAAAACAGTAGAACAAGTAAATAAATCAATCAAGCAGAGCTTGCATCAAATAACAAATGTACAAAATGGCAGCCTTCAAACAAAAGCAGCTATTAAATCATATGAAGAGGAACAAATGGCCCCAGAGCCCGAGCTGGAACCAGACACAGACATGTTGGATTTACATGAAGACAACGAATGGAAACACACAAAACCAAGACACGTGGCTAAGATAGCGACAATAGGAAAAGACAGAAACATCAGCGGAACCGTGACAGATGCTAATACTAACAGGTATCACATACTTAGCTTAGTAAATAGTAGTGAATATATAAATTTAAATTTAAGTCATAAAATAGATAGAATTCAAGAAATAAATTGTAATAAGTCAGATCTCACTGGGTATGCCATAGGTGTAACCGAAAATAACGATAGTTTTAATGAAGAACGTATAAATCCAAATCAAGAAGACCAAGTCAGGGTCACGAAAAAATTCCTACCCCCAATTATAGTAGAAACAGCAAAATTTAAGGGAATCGGTGAATCCCTCAGAAAGCATAAAGCTAACTTTAAGGTTAGGGCTCATGGTCCAAATACGGTAAAAATCTACATGACAGACAGAAACTTATATGAAACTTAATTCTAGATTTAGAAATGCACAAAGTAGCTTTCTATCATTTTACCCCAAGAGAAGATAAGCCTACTACGATCATTTTAAGGGGGGTACACCACTCCTATAGTCCAGATGATATAAAAAGTGAACTTAATCAGAATTTTCCAGACATTATTGCTCAGGCAGTCTCACGCTTCGAGACGACAAAATAAAAAAAAAAACCGTAATGTCAAATCAGGAATATTACTTAAATATGTTCAAGATTGTACTCGCCCCGGTGCAAGAAATAGAAAAACTAATAAAAACCAAAGTATTCCTAAAGCACATAGTCAGTTGGGAGAAGTTGAAATCACAAGGACCACCACAATGCCACAGGTGCCAGCAAATTGGGCACATTTCAACCAACTGTAAAAGAGAATTCGTATGCGTTAAGTGCACAGAAAATCACGGGCCGGGTAATTGCGCCCTCACTGAAGGAGACGCACCTGAATGTGCAAATTGTGGGATGTCAGGACACCCCGTCAGTTATAGAGGCTGTCGGTACCACATAGCACACAACAACAAAAAAGGTCAGCAACTGAGTAATAAGTTGCACCAAGGAAATCACCTTATAACAAACAACAGCTTCCTCAAGGAAGGTGTAACATTTGCAGACAATTTCAAAAAACCTAATAATAATAATAACTTCCCACCTTTGAATTCCTCGGTGGGTGGCATGCGTAATAGCACTAACAATGAGAGCATAGGCATTACTCAATTTAATGGACTAGGGAATGCCCTAGGCGATTTTCTATCATGGCCAGTAAAACTTTTTGGCATATCAATGAGCTACACGAATTTAATCAAGCTGTGCAAAACCAGCCAGTATATAAAGTTCAGACAATGTTCCTCGAATTCTCATATAAATTATTCAACCATGGATTTAAATAAACTAAAATTCCTAGAACTCAACGTAAATGGTATCATAACAAATTCGAGACGGGTACAATTATATGACCATATACAACACTTAAATACTGATATCGCTTTCATTGTGGAAACGAAACTTAACCCAAAACACAATCTACAATATAGAAATTACAATATTATTAGAAATGATTACCGGCAAGGAGTCATGTTAGTTCTCAAAAACCAGCTCAAATACGAAGAAGTGCCAATAGACCTCGACATCCCGTGTATTGCAATTGCGCTATCAATTAATGTAAGTAACCAAATTAAAAAAGTTCTCTGTATATGTGTATACATGGATGGAAACAGTTCAACAGAAACGGTACAAAACTTACTCGGGTTTCTCCTGGGAACCGTAGTTAAGTTTGATGGAATTATATTAGGTGGAGACCTTAACGCTCGACATGGAGCATGGGGTGACTCAAAAAATAACAGAATAGGTAACCAAATATATAGATGGATTACTGGACAGGGTAACCTAGAATACAGAATAGTTTCCCCACAACAGAAAACATTCCCCAGAAGTGGATCTATTATTGATTTCTTTGCAATAAGCACAGCTACGGAAACATTTATTAAAATCGATAAATGTAACACAGTGGACTCATTCTCCGATCACTATGGAGTACTTATGGAATTAAGCCTAAGAAACTCAGAAATAATACTCAACGAACCAATCAAAAAATACTCATATGAAAAAATGGATTGGAGCTTATTCAAACATGAACTCGACGAAGAACTTAAGTACTTCAGTATTGATAAAAACAGAAACCTAAACGATTCTGAAATTGATATACATATTGAAGAACTCACAGCTGCAATAAATAGAGTCAATAGGGGCATGGCATATCAAAATATTAAAACAAGCACCAAATACAGCAATATGCCAGAGGAAATCAGAAAAATACTGAGAATTAAAAGAAGACTTCAAAGAACTCGGAAGAAATTACTACAGAGAACATTAAATATAAATGACGTCAACTACAGAAGACTTACTTGCCACATAAATATCGCAAACACCTTGCTAGAAAATCGCATAAAACACCATATGGACACAAAGTTCCAGAAACAATTGCAAAAAATAAGACCGGGCCCTTTCGCATTCCAGGAAATCAATAGAATAACAGGAAGAAAGAAAGAACAGACTGTTAAAGTCGTCACAATTGAGAAAAACGGGCAAGACCAAAAGATATATGACAAAGATGAAATATGCAATGAGTTCGCCAAATATTATGAAGAAATCTACAAAGTAAAAATACATTCGTATTGTAATCAACTAACATCAAACGTGAATGAAACACTTGCAAACTTTAACGATACGTATAGAAACGATAATGGGAGGACTGAAACTGTCACTACGTTCAATAATGACAACTCTGCACTTAAGCCGTCGGAATTCAGGGAGGAATTTGTCCATCCAACAGAAACATTATACATATGCAACAGCGTGAATAGAAAGAAATCATTCGGGCTGGATGAAATCCCCAATATTATTGTACGTAACTTATCAGGAAAAGCCATAGATATACTAACAATCATTGCAAACAACTGTATAAATAACTGCTACTTTCCAAAAGAGTGGAAGAAGGCAAAGATAGTACCAATTCCCAAAACCAAGAATGCAAAACAGCTAAAAGAATTTAGGCCAATCTCTCTCCTATCAAATCTTGGGAAAGTTATAGAAAAAATTATGGCGGAAAAGCTGGAGGACTTTATATCAAGTGAGCAACTAATTCCAGACTACCAATTCGGGTTTAAAAAAGGGCACTCCACAGTGGATGCCCTCACAAAAATCCACTCGGAAATTACCACGAATCTTAGAAACACAGACGTAACAGTAATTTGTGCATTAGATATAGAGAAGGCCTTTGACTCAGTTTGGATTAACCCTTTGATTAGTGAGTTAATTTTGTAGCATACACGTCCCTGGAGTGAGTTATTTTTGCATTTTTAGATAGATTTCGCAGATTTGACGGATTTTTCATTTTTGCGGTGGATGGGTGGGGGGAAGATTTATTTTCAAAATTTGGTGTGTATGTTCGTCTCGATCGCGCGCATCTTCTAGTCAAATCGTTTATGCGCGGGGTAGTTTGTTACGGCGGGGCGAGGAAGATAAAGTTTTGAAATGCTTTTGTTTATATCTCCTGAACCAAGAGTCCTAGAGAGTTCATTGATATCTCAAATGAAAGCTGCGGCCCTAGAATACATGGTATTATTTCGGGTTGCTGGGTGGCGAGAGGGCGGAGTAGGAGGTAGTCAAAATATCGATTTTTCGTCCCATATATACGCAAAATACTGCGAATGCAAAAGCTCTCAAACCAGCCAATCGATTGCATTTTCCTGAAAACGTTTTCTATATAATTATAGCATAGGTGCATTAGGGTTTTTTTTATTCACATGCATTAAGCTTTTTTTTATTTCGATCCGGGTGGAGTGGAAGAATTAGGGGGGTTTTCAATAATAACACAGCCATTTGACCTAGGACCATAGGGGTGTGGGTACTCAAACTTTTTCTCAGAAAAAATTATATTTGAATCTGTACTAGATTTTCCAAAATGTATTAGAACAAACTTTAACACCCCCCCCCCCCCAGAATATTTTTAATTTTTTTAAAAATGATAGCATTCCTCAGTGTTGCTCTTCTTTCGATTCCCATACGCACTTTTCAGTAATTCCCTTTTTCCTATTCTACCTGAATCATTAGATTTCTTTCACTTTAGATATTCTCTAACTCTATAGGGTTATGTCCAATCGGAAAACCGATGTCACTGTTCGGGTCAGCTAATTACTAATTACTAACTACAATTTTTACAGAGAGGAGTTAATTTTGAAGCTTTTTTTTTTATTACTATAACCTTTTCTGATTACATTATAAATTATAATTGGACAAAGAAAGTTTTTCAAGGAAATATTTTTTTAAATATTTTAGTTCTACATATAAAAAGAAATGTAATGTAATGTAATGAGCTCTGGATAAACGAATAACTTTAGATTTAGATTCTGAATTTATTTTGTCATACCAATACTTTTTTTTATAAATATATACTATATATGTTTATATATACACTTTACTTTGGGTAAATAATGACAATAATTGATTTTTTGATAATTACATATTTAGGAGTAATGGGGAAAAACAAAATTGTTTACGAAGGAAAATATGATAAGTTTATACAGAGGTAATTTGAAAATAGTATGTTAAAATTTTCTTTTCGTGTGATATTCCTCAAAGCACGGATATACACACAATGGGACATCACATGCAACATACATAAATTTTGTATCTTTCCTTTTTACTGGACGAATTGTGGAATGGCTGCACACAAAACACTTCCTCCGTGTGTTCGAACCTTGAGCCATGGTTTCCGGTACAGGATGGATGAAATGTCTTGCTGTAAGTCTCAAAGGAGAAGCATCATTTTCAAAATATTATATCCCGAGAACTGAAAAACCGATTTTTCTGATTCAAATGCCAAATGAAGCATCATGCTTTATATTTTCCATAAAACAATATAACACTACCGAACGAATATTTTTATTTTAAAAATAGTATTTTTTTTTAAACAAATAGTATTATTTACTATTGAGGACTTCTAGCAGTTTCTTTGTGTATTTTTCTTTTGAAGCTAGAGGTCTCACCTATCTATGTACAAAAAATTGCGATGATATCCGGCTTCAATTCTGAGATATGAATTTTTAAAGCCATCGTATACCCAAAGTAACCTGTGAGGGAGCACTGCACTGAGGGGAATGTATTGTTTTTTTTTACTGGGAACTTCTAGTACTGTTTTTATATTTTTATTATGAAGCTAGAGGTCCTACCTATCTATGTACAAAAAATTGCGAGGATATACGGCTTCGTTTTTGATATATGAATTTTTAAATTCACCGTTTATCGTCCGGCCGCATATACGCGGCGATACTCTATTTGGATCTATCGAGTGCCGCCGCACACGTGCGGCCATACTCCTCAAAGGGTTAAGGACTTCTATATAAATTAATAATATACGGAGTACCACACAGAATAATTCTGTGGATCAAAAGCTTCCTTAGTGATCGGACTTTCACAATAGCCATAGCAGACAAATTCTCCAGCATAGCTAATATCTTTGCAGGGGTACCCCAAGGCTCAATAACGGGCCCTAAGCTTTATAACTTCTTCCTTTTAGATTTTCCACATATTGAGCAGGATGAAGAGGGACAAATCGATTCCCAAGCAATACTCTATGCAGACGACACACTTGTAATTTCCAAAGATAAAGACCCATTTATTGCGGAACAAAAAATGAACCGGCACTTAAAAGAAATTGAAGAATACTATAAAACATGGGATATAAAAATTAACACAGACAAGTCCGAACTCATATGCATAAGAAATGCCCTGGATAATATAAGACTAAAAAGACAAGACGTGGCAATTAAAAGTAGAAATATTAAAGCAAATATAGATAGGAAATATATAACACCCAAAAAAGAAATAAAGTACTTGGGAGTTCACATAACAAACCTCTTCAAGTTTAACAAACATGGGAGAAAAACAATTGAAAAAGCAAGAAAAGCATTCTATATCTTAAGATGCCTTTTCTATAATGAAGCCAGCTAATAAAGCCAATAATATGTTACGCATTCCCAATATGGTATACAATCTCACCAATAATTGCAAAGGAACTAGATATATTTGAAAGAAAAATAATCAGAATAGCGATACGAAAGAATTATAAAACCAGACACAAAAAATACAGCAATAAATATATTATGAACGAAGCTAAAATGAAACCCCTAATGGCAGACCTAGTGGATCTGACACATAAACACAACAAAAGAATAGAAAGACGCCCAAATTATGTAATACAGGAATGCTTTAATAAGCAAAAAAACATAACAATAAACGAAGAATATTATATCACTACAATAAACCTCTGCAATGAAACTTCTCGAAATTATATCAATGAAAAACACGAAACACTAGATATACCTAAGTTGTATGTAACCAACGTAAAAACTAACCACAGAGGATAGTAGTATAGGAAGAATTTTATTAAACCAAAATTAGTAATCTCATACTAGTACTATAAGAAATTACAAAATTAAAAGAGCAACTATTAAGTTGACCATAAACGGAATTTAACTTAATTACATTGTTAAATATATGTATACAAACAATAGCAAACATAAAATTAAAGAAAAGAATTAGGCCAATAAGGAAACTAATAGTATAAGAAATCCTAAACCTTGAACTAATGACAATATTAATGAATAATGAATTAACTCTAACAAAAATAGCAAGAAAAAAAAATAAATAAATAAAGACAAAATGAAATGTATTAGACAAGACACTGCTGACACCACGGGACAGTAGCGGCGCCGGAGCATAGGCACACTTGAAAGCCACGCATTTAGGAACACCTCCTGACTGCTAGCAGCGTTCACTGCCTACAGATAACAGTGAGAAGGTGCTCCCACCTAGATTAAGTAGTAGTTATAAGTATTTTAACGTCATCAAAGACAAAAGAATGTACTCCAAGATGCAGGAAAGAAAATAAATAAGGAAATACTATTCAAAAGAAAAAAGAAGAAATATGTAAACAAATATTCTGAATGCTAGAAAGGTAGTCATACCGTCATTATCATATATAAAATAGACAAAAACTGTAACAAACTTCATTGTAAAATAGTGAGACATCAATAAAGGCATTGCTAATTGCTAAAAAAAAATTGCTTTCATGACATTTCTTCATAAAGCTGGTCATAACAAAGTAAATACAAACATGCCTACTAAAAAGTGGCATGACAGGGAGTACACTACAACGTGCGAGCCAAAGTTTACCTAATAATAAGTTAAGAAGCTGGTGGATATCCGAGTGTTTTACATTTAAAATGCACACGGCAAGAAAAGGAAGGAAGAAAGAAAAAAAATCGAAAAAAAATCAAACTCTCTTTAAAAATTTTATGAATAAAGATAAAAAATGTGAAAGCGCAAGTTGCATGCACCGAAACAGAATGGCAAATGTTTCATTTTCGTAAATAAATGAGAAGGGGCGGAGTTTTCACGTTTTACTCTCATAAAATGCTCCCACACTTTTGTGAAAACCGGTTTTCATGAAATATTGATAATGTTAAGACACATGTTGTTGTTGTAAAAGGACTAGAAGGACATATGTTGTTGCTGTAATCCAATGATATTTGAACAGCATGTGTTTCTGTTTACATTCGTTTTGCTACGAAGAGATTAAGTGGGAGAACTCATGCTGAATTCTCTGATATTTTCGGGAAAAATGAGAATTTCATTTGAGAGGAATTTTACATCTCCTTTCAACATCGGGGCCAAAGCGAAATTTATCTTTTTCTTAAAAATGGGAGAGTGTAGCCCGAAGTACATTATTATGAATAGGTTGAAAGGATTTTGAGGAATTTAATGAGATTTTGTCGTTCGCGTAATCCTACGTTCTCTCGATTTTTGTTTTTAACTCGTTGTCTCAGTTGCACTACAGTAGTGCATAGACAAGTTCTTTTTCCTCATTCATGCAAAAGACGAAAGTATATGAAATTAGTTGTTTCATTCTAAAAAACACCAGAAATTTGCCCATTTTGCTCTACAGCTTCTTAACTTATTATTAGGTAAACTTTGGTGCGAGCCTCAGCCATTGCAGGCAGCTAACACGCCATACAACACAGCTCCCATTGTGGTTCTGCCTATAAAGAGCGAGTTGCTGGAATCAGCTTTTCACTTGCGATTTGTCCAAGCCACTAGACTGATCGGCAGTTCTGCAGCCAAATTAAGTCTTGCTTAATAAAAACATCACGGGGAGTATTTTAAATCCCATCTTTACTAACCCCTTCGCCTAAATTAATAATTTTATTTAATAAAATATTTTCAGCATCCGATTCCGGGGGTTTTCTTCAACCCAGCAACGATAGGTCTGAGCAGTTCTGTGACGGCCATTCTATCACTGTAGCCCTAATTTTCATTAATTTGATTAATAATCATCCTTTTCTGTTTTACAGACTGAGGAGTAAAAACGCGAGTGGAGGCCCAGAAATATTCAAATCATACATTATAAATTAGTATAAGTTGAAAAATTAAACTTACCAGAGGTGTTTGGTTTTGAAATTAAATTAATTAGTATCAATGTGCTAAAAAACATTAAAAGTAAATTTGAATTTGAATTTTGTCATTGATATTGTGTTCATTGTTCATTAATCTAATACATATTTTGTTTAATTATCGAGTGCTATGTAGTTTACAAATTTTCTATTCGCTTTTGTTTCGCTTTACATAAAATTGTGCTTTGTATAAGCTTGTAAGATAGAGTAGAATAACACAACAGCTTCAGGAGAATTTTTCTTATCAGTATCATCATTGTTAGAAGATACCGCTATCCATTGGAATAATTTGTCAAATAATTATACTCAGACACTTCACTTCGATTTTGTGAGTCATAGTAGCAACAACTCGTCGTCTCGTTAGCATATACAGAAACTCTGTATCAAAATAACTATTGTTATCTAGTGCACCTTAGTAATAAGATTTTAATTAAAATCAAATTTTCGGTCGTTTTATCTGTTTCGCTAATTCCAATCGTTCGGAAACCAGCGGGGTTAATATGCAGTCCACTGCAATCAATCATTTTGATCGCCTCGAGCCGGATCATTAATTAGCGGTGCATAGTCGGGACAATAGAAGCACATGGTTGCAAGTAGATTTGTGTTGTGAAAAAACTGTAAAAATTAAGTTTTTGTGAAAAACTAGAAAAATCAAATTTGACTAAAGTGGATTTAAATCGTTTATCTAAATCCTCGCGTTAACTTTGTCGGATTTTTGTGGATTTTTATACATAAGTGAACAAAGCATATGGTGAGCTAAGTGATTTGTGAAATCATTTCTGCGAATACTTTTGCATACTTATTGCAAACTAAAAGGATACATATGTAGCATTGCATCTCGTGCTATAACCAGGTGACCTGTTTGATTATTATTTTCTTCTTTTTTTTTGTGCCGTGGCCTTATTTCGAGCAAGCGTTATCAATCCAACATGAGATTCATAAAGAAGAAACTGATTATGTCGATCTGGAAAGATGGAATGTGCTAGAAGATTCATACTGTTTGACCAAGGCCACGATCCTTAATTCAATTGCACAAAAATATAAGCCAGTTACGGTTGGAGGCATAGACACTCAAACATCATTTTCAATGCCTTCACATCGGTCTATACAGTTACCGAAATTAACACTACCAAGATTCTCAGGTAGATATACAGATTGGACTGATCTTTTTAATTCATTTGAAACATTGGTGCATGAAAATAATGATTTAACGGACATAGAAATATTTGCTCACTTGCGATCATGCCTTTTAAAGTAATTCAAGTTCTGGAAAACACTTCCGATAATTATAAAATCGCTCTCGAATTTTTAAAATCTCGGTTTGAAAATAAAAATATTATCATACAAGCTCACGTTAAAGAGATGATATAATTACAAAGTGCTTCTAAGTGTTTGGGTTATCAATTACGTACTTTGATAGACTCTGTTAACGTTCACCTACGTGCATTAAATTCAATCGGAACTACACAGAACATTTTAGATGCTATTCTAGTATATATAGTAAATAATAAGGTTGATCCTGAGACTAGGTCCAAGTGGGAAGAATATAAATCGGTCGATGATCTTCCAGATTGGGACACATTCCCAAAATTCCTTAATAAGCGCAGCGCTATGCTTGAGAGCGTAGGTATTGGTTCGAAATCTAGCTCTCTTAGTTCAGCAGTCAAACCAAATTCACACAAACGCCAATCATTATGTGCATCAGTTTCAAAAAATTATTCTTCGTTCAATTCATCATGGAATAGTAAGCAGTGTCTTTGTTGCAATAATCGCGATCATGTTATCAGTCATGTCGCAACTTTCACCCTCCACGTCACAACAAAGGAAGGTAGAAACTCCACCGTCAGAATCAAGTGATGTGAGTTCACTTAAGGTGTCGCTTCGTTCCTCTGAAACTCGTTCGATTTAACATAGGGAAGACGAAGGTGCCACTCATGCACTTTTAGCTACAGCAGTAATTTATATCAAGAATGTCAGTGGGTTATATATTCCATGTCGAGCTCTTTTAGATTCGGCATCTCAGTCGAACTTCATAACAGAAAGGTTTTCTCAAGGCTTGCAGTTACGGCGATGTAAAATTATAGCAGAAATTCGTGGCATTGGACAAGTAAAGTCAACAGTTAAGCATCAAGTAACCAGCAGAATTAATGCATGTTGCAGTACAGGTGCTGAGCCTGATAAAACTGATGAAACGCATTCAATTAGTCAGTTACTTGAAAAATTTTGGATTATAGAAACCATTGACAAGAAACTTCCACTTTCAAAGGAGCAGCAGGAATGTGAGGAGCATTTCGTGACAAATATTACTCAATTGCCTTCTGTTAGATTCACAGTGAAGCTTCCTTTTCGCCAAGATCCTTCTGTTTTGGGGAACCCTCTCTTAATTGCCTTTAAGGGGTGTTCTAATTTGGAAATACGATTACAAAATTCGATGTAACTTAAGATTGAATATGAAAGGTTCATGAATCAATATGAAGAGCTAAAACATATGCAACAGATCGATGCTTCCGTTCTGACTGAGCCTCATTATTTCCTACCACACCATTCTGTTTTGCGGCCTGAAAGCTCTTCGACGAAGCTCGGAGTTGTCTTCGATGCGTCATGTCGAGCTTCCAATGGTCTATCGTTAAACGACATTGTGATGGTAGGACCCACAGTTCAAACCGAACTATTTGACACGATTCTTCGCTTTCGTTTTAATAAATATCCCATCACAGCGGGCATTTCAAAAATGTACCGATTTTAGTTTCTCCAGAAGATCGAAAATTCCAGCTTGTCTACTGGAGCAATTCTAATATAGAGCCGCTTAACATTTATCAGTTAAACACTGTTACGTATGGTACCGCTGCCGCATCCTACTTAGTTACCAGGTGTCCAAATTACTTGGCAGATTCAATAAATAATCATTACCCGAATGGAGCTAGGGTTATCAGCGAAAATTTTTATGTTGATTATATGCTCGCAGGAGCCGATTCATTAGAGGAAGCTTGCAAGATTGTCGACGAGGTTCAGGCAATACTAGAAATGGGATGTTTTCAGTTGAGAAAATGGTGCTCTAGTGAACCAAGTGTGCTAAGATCAATTCTATTGGAACATAAAGAGGAAATGCTTAAGCTTAATGATACAGAAGTTAAGAGGGTATTGGGAATTGCCTGGAACCCCAGCAGTGATAACTTCTGCTTTTTCTTTGAAGACAACTCTAGTCCATCTGTCCTAACCAAACGAGAGGTATTGTTTAGAATAGCCCGCATTTTTGATCCCATGGGATTTATCAATCCAGTAATCGTATTTGCAAAAATACTTATGCAGGAACTATGGATTTTAAAGCAAAAATACTTATGCAGGAACTATGGATTTTAAAGCTAGGATGGGACGATCATCTTCCTTTACATCTGCAGCGAAAGCTTGAGGAGTTCTAGAGTCAATTAATACGTTTGAATAAATTAAAGTTTTCTCATTTCATTCCGCTCACGAATCAGTTGTACTCTCATCTGTAACTTCATGGATTTGCAGATGCCTCCACAAGAGCCTATGGTTGCTGTTTGTATGTTCGTGCTACAGATCCATCAGGTCTTACTGTCGTCAGTCTCTTATGTGTTAAATCGCATGTAGCATCAGTCAAAACTATTTCACTGCCTAGTCTCGAACTTTGTGCAGCTCATCTCTTAGCTCAACTGATGTCTCGAGTATATAGTATCGTGAAGAATAAGATTAGCGACATATTCCGTTGGTCGCATTCTGAAATTGTTTTAGATTGGCTAGCTACTCATCCCTCCAACTGGACTACCTTTGTAGCTTATAGAGTTTCTTCAATTCAGGAACTACTTCCTACGGCTATCTGGAATCATGTGTAACGTAACTATCCAGAAGATCTTGTGTCGAGAGGAGTCATGCCACAGACATTACTTACCTCGGAGCTATTGGGTAAAGGTCCAACATTTTTGCTAGGAACACCTAATTGCTGACCAAAACGAAACAAATCAACATCTCAAAATGTTCCAGAACGAAAAAGGGAGAAAGTTGTTTGCGATCATCTGTAGTACTCAATCCTAAGGATATAGTTTTGGAAGCAAAGTTTCTAAATAATTTTAAGAGACTTCAACGAACCTTTTTTTTTATGCTTCGCTTCATTTGGAATTGCAGGAAGTCTATTCGAATAACTGGTCCAGTCACAGTCGAAGAATTGGAAGAAGCCATGAAGACGATGGCATGGATCGTGCAGAGTAGTGAGCTTGCAGCAGAATGTCATCAACTAGAAACACAGACATAAGTTAGCCCAAAGAGCATCATCAGCAACTTATCTCCATTCCTCGATAACTGTTCTAAAAACAGACTACTTTGGGTTGGAGGGCGGCTGCGTAATGCAGATCTTCCATATTCAATTAAATTTCCCATTCTTCTTCCAAAGAAACATCCTCTCACTACATCTCTAATAAATTATTTGCGTAATAAACACTTCCAGGCAGGTCCACAAGCACTCATAGCAATTATTCGTCAGACGTTTTGGTTTATCAATGCAAGGGACGTTGTGCGTTGAGAAAGCCGCGATGCATCCGTGTTTTCGTTCGAGACCGGTCGTCATGAAGCAAATAATATATAACCTGCCGTCGCATCGAGTGGAAGTGGCACGTCCTTTTATAAACACTGGCATCGACTTTTGTGGTCCAGTATGGATACACCAGCGTGGCAGAGGAAAACGTCCTGAGAAGGCCTACATTTGCTTGTTTGTTTGCTTCAACACAAAGGTTATACATTTAGAAGTCGTTTCGGACTTATCAGCTGAGGCCTTCATCGCCGCTCGTAAGCGATTTGTTTCGAGAAGGAGACACTGCAAGACTATCTATTGCGATAATGCCACCAATTTCGTTGGCGCAAACAAGAACGTAATGGAGCTTCACAAATTATTCAACTCGCAGGACACCAATGAGTTTATTGTCAAGATGTGCGCTTAATAGAGTAGAGTTGAGTTTTTGAAGCACCTGAATTGTTTGGTTATAAGAAAATAGAGTGATAATAAATTATTGAATTTTTTTTAAATTTTGAAACCACCTGTCTTATCATTTTTTTAAACCGGCATCTACCCCCTTTTTAAGACTAAACCCACATTGAGACTTAACATATATATATGTATATAACAGATAAAAGTAAATTTCTTTATAGATTTTTCTTGAACACATTTCTCTGCAGAATTTCAATTCGATATATTATGAATATAAATTTTCCTTCGGAACTTTAACGGACTCTGACTGTTGGGTGGCTTCGGGTGTGGCATTGATATTTTTTTTATAGATATTCTGGGAAAATGTTTTTCATGAATATCATCGACAATTGTTCTCAGATTATTTTATGCTAAAAAATATCTGTTCTTTATTAACGATAATGTTCGATATTTGAATTTGAATCTCGATATTCATTTCCCTCCCAGCATCCTTCTTTGGTGCCGACTTATCTTAAATTATACAACCAGACGAGGAGTCCGCTAAGAGTGCTCCTTTCTGCTGCTACATTGATTTATGTATTTTCTAGTGTAGAATACTTGATTTGACATCTTTTCAGTTTAATTCAAAAATTGCCAGGCTCAACCACTCTGGCTTTGAGATTGAAATATATCAAATTTGCGCATTGCTCTCTAAAATTCATCCTTTGCAATTTGTCCAAATACTTCTAACGTCAATACTTTGTAAAATATCCTAGGTATCCATAAGGTTCAATCTCATGAGCGACAAATCTATTAAGTTCCTTAGGAGTCTCAGCTTATTAAAAAAAAATTAGTTCATGATTATATTTTGTGCAATTTTTGATTGAAAATTGAAACGTGAAAAGTTGTTCGTTTTCTTGTCTAAAATTTAACTGTCTAAGGGTTTTGAGTTCTTCTATATCTTTACCCATAGTGATATATGATGAGATTTCTCTCACAGGTTGCTTCACGGGTAAAAAAATTTTAATTTAATTTTTGGTGCTATTACTCAGATTTGTCAACTAATTGCATATGCATGCATAAATGCATAATGAAAAAAATATTTTAGAGTCCTTTAGGATTAAGAAAAATTTGTTAAAAGCAACCATTCTAAAAAATCCCATAAATCCATCAAGAGTGATTTATATGCTCTGAAGAAGAATTTGATGCGTAAAATATTAATATGTATATGAAAGTGCAGAGTGCATCTATACATGTACGCACGACCATATATGTTTGTTCGTATGCTTAATTTTTAGTTGGTGCATATATACATGAGAGACATATGTACGTATACTGTTTTGTGCGGATGGAAAAATATAAAGTGCATTCAGGTTGTAAATTATTTTAAATGGAAAAGTTGCATTCCCACTATCCACTGTATCAATATGGTTCATTTAAAAACAAAAAGTCTTATTTGATATGGCAGGCTGGGAATTTATTTAATAAATGCTTCAGGAAATGGAATGGAATTTACTTTTTTTTTTTTATAACTACAAAAATATGTATAAACTGAAATTGGTTTACCAAATAACTACATACAATCCAAAGAAAATTTACTATTTTTCTTATCCCAAATTTTGAAATTTTGTCTGGTGGAAGTCAAGTCTTCAAATCTAAATTTAATTTTTGTGAAATTTTTCTATTCAAGGTACGATGCAGATTGATATTGATATGAGAACGCAGGGTAATATTAGCCCGTTAAGGTTGAGATAAATATGTTTATTTACATATAATTGTCGATATCGAGGAAAATATGACCACTTCCAAATTTTTAATTACCGTAGCTCGTCGAAGTGCCGTTCCACAAAAGAAATTTCTGGAAGGTCAGAAAGTATCGATGTCTTTGCGGTAAACTGCTACACATTTTGGGATTCAAAAGTAATTCTATGAGAGTAGTATACTCCGCAAACCAAGCAAAGTATATATTCATATGGAAATGTGGTTATCCTTTACGAGAAAATGTTTATTAATTAACAATTAGACGTAATCAGCATACATATTATATTATCTTACATTATCGTAGAACTGAGGGAAGATCATTGACTTAGGGGTTTAGAAAAAACGTGGTCCCGAGTATAGAGAGCCTTGACGGACTACTCGAACGACCGGGAGCAATGAATAACATTGGTCATTTATTAATTATCTTCTGAAACTAAATTAAAAGAAAGCTATATAGATTAGGATGAAAAAACTGAACTTTACTCAAAATTTTGGTATGTACCGTATGTCCTTCAGACTATCGCGCGCCTTAATAAAATTTATATGAATTTAGCTACTGTTATCTGTCGAAGAATCAGATTATATCGATATTTTTGGCGATACTAAATGTAGATTTTACAGTTGATAAATTTTCGCGTACCTACTCTGCTGAAAAAAAAAACAGAGGTAAATAGCCAAGTGCGTTTTTAGCATTGGTTTTTTGTAAATATATGCAAGTTGTCTTCTGAAAAGAGGGGAAGGCAGAGGAAGGGAAGATATGTTGTTTGGACCGTAGGGGTCTTGTGCTTATTGCTTTATTACGTTTTGATTATACATATATAAAGATAGTTTAGGTATCAAATCGTCAAAGTTTTCCGAAAAAAAAAATAAATAAATACAACTATTTTTTCGTTCCTATTACATGGTAAAGTTATAACACATCAAAGTGAAAACAAATTTCACATTTTCTCCCGAAAATACCACTTTCTTACAAAATTCTTAAATTTATTTTCAAGTTATTTTTCAGGTTTCTAAACACTATCATGGTGCTGTCATCAAAAAATCAGATTTATTTAGAAATCAGTTCTTAATAATTCACTTTTAATCACGCAATAACCTTTCTTTACAAATTCAATTTTCTTAATTTGGCCGTAATTCAATTTCTTAATTTGACCGTAATTCGATTTCCATCATTTGTCGCATCCCTCACGCATTCAAAGAAGACAGTTTAGGGTATACCTTAACGGTAAAAGCCCTAGTCCACTACACGATGGATTCAGATGTGGAGGAAGATAATCGCCCAAAGAAGAAAAATAAAAAGAAATCCGTTCATTGTGTCGTCGTGACCCGCGCTCAAAAGCAAAAGGCTCGAGAGACTACAAATAGCTCTCCAGCATGGAGACAGAAGAGCACACGAAAGCGGACCAAACCGAAATTCAACCTCCAGATTATCGACCAATTGCAATCACTTCGATTCTTTCAAAAGTTTTTGAATCTATCATTAACTCCAAATTAATGAAGTATCTGGAAACCAAGCAGCTCATCAACGATCGCCAATACGGCTTCCGGCATGGACGCTCATCTGGAGACTTGCTGACTTTTCTTACGGAACGTTGGAATCGTAGTCTTCACAATTTTGGTGAGTCCAAAATCGTTGCTCTAGATATTTCAAAGGCCTTTGATAGAGCCTGGTATTCATCCCTTTTAGCCAAACTCAAAGCACTTGGTCTTTCCCCTCCTCTTCTATTATGGATTGAAAGTTTTTTATCTAGTCGCCAAATACGAGTTGTATTAGATGGCGTTATATCTGATCCTCATCCTATTAATGCCGGTGTCCCCCAGGGCTCTGTTATTTCTCCGACTCTATTTCTAATCTTCATTAATGATCTGCTTTCCCTTACTTTCAGTCCTATCCATAGCTTTGCTGATGACAGTACCCTTGATTTCGCATACTCCTTTGACACCCTTGCGGATTCCAGAGGGAACGCCGCATGTGTTAAACGAGACTGCATGATTAGATCATTGAATAACGATCTTGACAATATTCTCGCTTGGGGCAAAGTGAACCGCGTCGAATTCAATGCATCTAAGACCCAAAGCTGTCTCATCTCATTAAAACAAGACCATCACTTAACCACTCCCGTTTCGTTTGATGGTGCATTAATTTCTGAATCACTGTCACTAAGAATTCTTGGCATTAATATTTCCAGTAAGTTAAGCTGGACAGATCACATCTTCTCGGTTGCCAAAGAAGCATCCAAATGTCTTGGTTTTTTGAAAAGGTGTAAGAAATATTTCAGCCCATCAAATATAGCGCTCCTCTACAAGTCCTACATCCGACCCAGAATGAAATACAATTCCCATATCTGGGCCGGGGCTGGTCGCACAGCCTTAGCTTCATTGGATATTGTCCAAAAGAGAGCCTGCAAGCTCATTGGCGATGTGGCAATTACTCGTCATATCGACTCGCTCGAGCACCGTCGCAATGTTGGATGCCTTTCGCTCCTTTATATGCATGGCCAATGTTCTGATGAAATATCTAGTCTGATCCTTTTTAGAATAGTTCCCGCACGCAATACCCGCGCTGCATCCCCCGCTCATCCTTTTACCGTTCAAATTACTTTCGGCCGTACACTTAAATTCCGTGATGCTTTCTTATCCCGAACTGTGCGAATGTGGAACAGTCTACTATCTTCTGTCTTTCCTCCGGCATACAACCTGCAAAAGCTACATACATCGACATACATCGGCACCTACGCCGCTCTCCTAATATCCCTTAATCCTTTCCCTATCTCCTTCCTGTCACGCTGTGCTTTGCATCATAGGGTATCCCCTGAGCTTGGCTAAATAATATAAAAAAAAAAAACAGAAGCATAATATATACAAGACCCCAAATCACTTGATCAACAATTAAGTACGGGTAATACACCTGAAGTAATCACGAGCCCCACACAGATCAAAAAATCTTAATAGATTATCACGATTCTGCATTCGGTGGCCATCAGTTTGTCATAAAAACGTACAAATGTATAAGACGCAAGTATTGGTGGAGACACATGCTTAGAGACATTAAAAAATACATTAGAAAATGACCAAAGTGCCAGACGATGAAAGCCTATCCGAAATATTAAATGCCGATGGTTATCACGGACAAATATATCTTGGCCTTTCAAGATAACTTTACAATATTTGTCGATTGGTACGGAATACCTAATGCAGAAGCAGTCAGAGTAGCGCAAGTTTTATTTGATGAAATCCTTACGGGATATCGCATACCCAAAAGAATACTCACCGATCAGGGAACAAATTTCCTGAGTGAATTATTCATAAGGATATGTAAGCTTCTAAAGGTAAAGAAGTTACAGACTTCTGCATACCACCTGCAGTCTAATGGAGCACTAGATCATGCACATAGACCGCTAACAGAATACCTGCGAACAATCGTAGATGAAAATCCCAAAACGTGGGATCAATACCTACCTATGATAAGAAGGTGCGGACCCTCAGTTTCCATATAGGAGACAAGGTCCTCATCTAGAATGAGAGCAGATAACACAAGCTTTCGCAAATCTGGGTAGGACCTTATCAGGTAATCGCTATATCAAGTGATGTGAACACCACAATCACACAATCAAAATTTGTAAACGTATCATAACGGTACATAATAACCGTCTAAAATCATATTTAAATAAATACATATTGTACAAAAATGAACCAGGTTGACTTAAAATTCCTACTTCAGTTTGCAGTAAACCCTATTTCAATACCTTCCTCAGAAACATTTGCGGTGGAGTGACTCCACTGCCCAGTCGAATAAACGGCACGAAATAAGTAAACCATACTTAAGGATTGTTTTCCTCCTAGTTCACAGAAATGGCACTACAGTTAATTATAATGGCCATACCCGTCCAGTACACGACAGGAGAATTCGCCGAGAAACCCTATGCTATAACGTATCTAAATAGCTCGGGAATATTTTTCGAGGACCTAGGAAACCTCATGGTGTATCACAACATCTGGAATATTCTAACGGAATGGATGAGCTGGATACACAAGTCAGGGCAGCAGAACATGCAGAGCACTTAATGCAAAAACTCTGCATAAATATCATGGAAAAAGGAGACCTGTGTAACGTGCAGCAGTTACACATACACGCTATAATAGAGATTGTACAAAAGCGCAGAAGAGCCATTATAGAATTAGGGCCAAGAAGACGTGAAGCCAGATCATTATTCGACGGAATAGGCGGTGCCATGCACTTTTTTTTTTTTTGGCACTATGGATAGTAATAATTAGAAGGAGATCTACAGCAGGTTATGTGAACTTGAATCGAATGCAGAAGCCTTAGCGGAGCTAGAGAAACAACAGATTAGTGTTGTTAAAACCACCTCGAAAACCATTCAAAACCGCTGGCTATGTTAATGGAGAGACAATACTCCTGGTGTCGCCAAAAATCCTTTTGGAAATATATCGCACAACAACCTCCAATTATCCAAATGACCAAAAGTGTCAGTCTGTCTTGTATCAAACAGCAGAAGCTCAATTACGCATCATGCAAAATAAAGTGTTGGTGAGAATAACTCTCCGAGTTTTTAATTTACCAAAAATGAGGCTCCAACAAATTCATTATTTTCCTATACGAAAAACGTTCTGATCGTGGATATCAATATGTTGCAAATAGTGCTCGAACACAGGAGTTTCTCCTACTAAAGAGCGCGGGTTTTCCAATAAGAGTTGTTATTTTGATATTTAAAGCAAAATGCCATTTTTTGAGATAAATGATCGGATTTTTATTTCATTATAAAGAGGAAGGTATGCCGCTAATAATAAATAAAGTGGCTGCCCTATGTCCCCGATAGCCTCACGAATTCCATCTTTGAGGTCTTGAATCGACGCTGGGCTGTTGGCATAGACTATTTCTTTCACGTGGCCCCAAAGGAAGAAGTCGCAAGGTGTTAAGTCACAAGATCTCGGTGGCCAATTGTGATCACTTCTTCGAGAGATAACACGGTCCGGAAACTTTTTCCGTAAAAGATCAATGGTTTCGTTGCTTGTATGGCACGTAGTGCCGTCTTGTTCAAATTAAACGTTGTCCAGATCAATACAATCCACTTCCGGCCATAACAAATCATTAATCATCTGTCGATAGCGCAATCCATTCACCGTAACTGTTGCTCCAGCCTCATTTTCGAAAAAGTAAGGTCCGATGACCGCGCGGGACCTTAAACCGCATCAAACAGTCACACGTTGAGGATAGAGAGGCTTTTCGACAGTAATTCTTGGGTTTTCCGAGCCCCAGATGCGACAATTTTGCTTATTGACGAAGCCATCGAGGTGAAAATGGGCCTCATCACTCAAGATGAGTTTCCGATGGAATTCCGTTTCATTTTCATGCATTTCAAGGACCCAATCAGCAAAGACTCGACGTTGTAGATGATCGGCCGGCTTGAGTTCTTGTGTTATCTGAACTTTATAAGCCTTAAGACCCAAATCTTTATGCAAAATACGGTGTAATGACGTTTGTGGAATGCCTAATTAGAAAGAACGACGAGGAATGGACAAACCTGGGTTTTCTTCAAAACTTTCGGCTACAGCAGCAATATTCTCGGCTGTTCTTGAGCGACGTGCACGGGGTTTATTCTTCACATCACCAACTTGTCCAGACAGCTCGAATTTTTCTACCAATTTCTGTATTGCAGTCCGACAAGGTGATTCACAACGACCCAAATATGCCCGAGTTTTACGAACCGTCTCTGCCACATTTTCACCATTTTTATAGCGAATTTTAATAATTTCAATGCGTTGTTGAATAGTGTGTCGTTCCATTTTTATTAATGGCCTAGTTTCCACTTGTCAAATATCAAAAAAATGACAGCTCCAAAAGTGACATCTACCAAAAGAGCGGGCTAATTAAAATAACACTTCTTATTGGAAAACTCTTTAGGAAGTAGACCTGGTAAATATGTATATATAAACTCGTAAAAAATTTAAAAGTTTGATTGAGACATAAATAGAAGGATGAAAAAACAGTAACAAAAGAAAATTACTAGAGTTAAACATAAATAACTATAGATACAATAATACAATTAAAAAAAAAAAAAGACCAGATTAGATAGTAGAAATAAGTAAATACAAATTGATACAGTAGTAAAAAATTAAAATGCATTAGAATTAACTATAAATACAAAATTGATAAATGAAAGCATTAAAGATAAATGTATTAAAATTATATAACAAAATAATAATAAATAAATAAAGAAATGAAATCAACAAATAGACAAGCAATACCAGGCTATTATGATTTAATTTAAGAATTGTTATAATATTAAAATTAAACGAATAAAATAATAAATAAAATAGTAAATAATAGTACTTATAAGGAAAACAAGCAAAAACAAAAAAGGTGTTAAGTGGGATAGAACTAAACAAAATAATTTTTCAAAAAAAAAAAACAACAAAAAAAAAAGCAGTATAATTTAGTAAACCCAACCAGAAACCGACCAAGACCCGAGCCGCAAAAATAGAACCAATAACAACTTCCCTGAGAATTATTCCTCTTCAAAGAATAATTCTATTTTTCTCAGGAGGAAGCATTGTTACATACCTGAAAACATACCTGAAATAGGGTAATAAAATGATTATTTAAAATTACAAATTTTCAATAAACTAATGACGCTTAAAACATGATTCGCTTAACTATTACATCAGTGAAGAAAATTGCATCAGCAATTTTCTTCATATACCATTTATTTTTATAAAAAAAGTTCCCATGACAGATTTTGCCTTTAGCAAAATTTGTCAGTAGAAATAATTAATTTAAAAAATAAAGCAAAAGGCAAATCGCACCTTCAGCACATACGTACATACATATGTACATACGTATATGCATATGTGCCTACTTGCATACATATCATGGCAAAAAGCTTTCCCGATAAGAAATGCGCGCCGTGAAAATACATTACATGTATACGCGCGCCGCAATTTCAAGCAACGCGACGGTGGTTGATATTTACAAAAACATCAAGTTACATTTTTTCAAACCAGCGTCCATCGAAAAATATTCTGGACATGTTTAAACAAGTCCAGAATATATTAAACATTTTTTCTCAGGGTATAAATGCAAACTATGCATTTTTTACCACGAATGATGGCTCTTGATCGTGATGAAAGTGATCAAGAGTAGAGTTGGATTTTTAACTCGGTTCGGCGCGGTCGTGGTGACGTAAATACAAAAAGAAATAATATAAAAAAATTATACAATTGAAAAAAGCTGTGAAATTGAGATACCAAAAGAAAAGTTGTTTAATTGCAGAAAAGTTGTGAAATTAAAATGCGAAACGTAAGAAAAATAAAGTTGTGATTAGCGAATTTTGGAAAGATTGTGAAATAGAACAAATTAGAAATAAAAAGGGTTGTTTTCGTTATGCAAAAGGAAAAGCAAGCTTGTTTTATTACCGTAATATAAGGTTTCAAAGAAGCACTGGATACGGGTCCTGCTTGCCCCACAAGCAGATACATAACAAATTGGTATATTGAACACGTCCATGTCAATATAAAAAATATGTACATATACCTGTTTCAAAACACAGAAATTTCTCCTTGGGAATTTTTCATCACGCTACAAGTTCTGTAGTACAAGATCACCAAGTGGCCGTTACCCTCATACACGTATGTAAATCTTATCACAACAAAAGTTGAAACCAACGACATTGTTTGCTGTCATTATTTCTAAGGGAACATTCTTCTAACTGTCATTATAGAATTGTAAATTGTAATAAATTAAAAAAAATGGACCCTAAATTTGAAATGAAATTGCAATTATTTACGTTGACGTCCCTTTAAATAGCGTGCACAGAAAGTAAAGCGCATTAGTTTTAGTTCCAAATTCTATAATGCAATCACCCATACGCGAAGTCGATAGTTCAGTAATACTGCCACCAACACAGGGACGGAGTATTTAGGAATTTCTGGAGGAGCTGCGATTGAGCTCAATCCCGGTTTCTGAGGTCATTTGTGTGGATTATTCACCTTTATAATCCCCAACACCATGGCAGAGTGTAGTCAACTCAGCGTCTCCAACTTCAGAGTGAGCGGTGACTCCAATGGAAGCAGAGTCATCCACAGCTACAACGAATCAGCACCCACATCCGTCCAATTCTGTTGCTCCCATTTAGCAGCCACAACTTTCCACTTCTGTTCTGCTGCTCCCATCCAGCAGCTATTCAATAAAGGCCATCTAGCTTTTGCAGTAGATTGTCCTACTACCAGGAGAGAACGGAGACAATGATCTCCAACTATACATTGTCGACAACATAAGTCCCGAGCGAAGCCAGAACTGCACGGTTTCCTAGGCAGGATTGAAGAAATCGAAGAAGCGAAGACAGTGTTTCACCACTTACGATGGAAAAAAAATAAAGATTAAATTGTTAGCGAATGGTCAAATAAAGCTAATTCAATAAAGTTAATTTTGTTTTTTTTTTTGTTTTTTTTTATAACTTAACTCTTTCCACCTATACACACAGGCCATAATAACATTTATGCGAAGTTCAGGTTGTGCTTTACTTTCTTCTCGACTAACAAACGACATCTAATTGTAAAAAAAGGGGGGTCTTTTTCAGAACAGAGAACTTATTGCTTGGGAAAATTTCGACATGCTGTGCTTTCTGCAGTATAAATTACAAAACCCTGTTCATCTAATAAAGTGGCGCATAATAACAATAATGCAAAGTCGTTTTTCGCCCTTCTATAGCACTCAAAATTAGTTATCCAAAATTTCAAGACGCAAATTCTAAGAAAGATTTCCATTGCCATTGGACATTGCTACCAGACACCGAGGGAAATTATCACACGTCCTTTCCAAAAAAAAAAAAAAAAAAAAAAAAAAAAAAAAAAAAAAAATGCCCACTGCCGGCCGGTAACACAGCTCGGTACATGAGAATTAAATGCCTTCCAACTCGAAGCCATCGCCAATTCATAGCAACAGACACCACCATTTATTTTTCCGATTCCGACTGCTGGAACCGTCAGGAAAGTAATAACGAGGTATAATTCCTTATATATATATATAAACGAAAACAACAATGGTATGCTTTGCGCCGTCATTTTACAATTAATTTATAATTACTTGAAAGATTAATTTTCTAATAAAATTCAACCTTTCAACAGAGGGCAGTATGTTGAACACAACATTAAAATGCCACCTGAAAGTCAAATCGTTCAAAAATTCAAATTCCAAGTATTTCTAATTATTGAAACTAGATTGGGAACGAAAGTATGTATACATACCTACAAGCGCGTCGATAACGCTATTTTTAGTGGAGACAACAATCGACACATTATGGCTACATTCCACATAAACATAACCGGGACACAATCCATTTGTTCAGTCAAATGTATCTTCCAATGTAGCAAATTAGCCAATATTGCAATAGTCGTATCCATAATAACTTTTTCTAAGCGAAATCAGGAACGAAAACAAAATACTAAGAATTTCAGTTGATACCTACGCCCAGCTGCTTCGGTTACTTTGCGCAATGTAAAATAATTTGTTGGTGCCGTGCGCAATTCAGAGGTAGTGGTAACGACATCGAATTATTAACAAATTTACTTTATCTTGTGTAATTACTGAAATACAGATACATATTCTGAGTCTCGACTGGAATACATCTTTCTAACAAACTCACTTTATCTTGGGTAAAGACTAAGATAAAGATATTTATTCTGGGTCTCGACTGGAATAAAATTTACTAACATATCAACTTTATCTTGGGTACCGAATTAGATAAAAATATTTATTCTGGGTCTCGACTGCAATAAATTTTGTTAACATAATCACTATATCTTGGGTCTCGACTGCGATAAAGATAGTTATTCTGGGTAGCAATTAGAATAACACTTGCTTATCTCACACCGTTATCTTCGGTCTGGACTGAGAAAAAGTTATTTAATTTGGGTACCGACTAGTATAAATACTACTAATACAACTTTGCTTTGGGTCTGGACTGGAGAGAAGTATCTGGTTCCGGGGAACGACTAGAACAGGAATTCTAGTAATTATAACACAACTTTGCTTTGGATCTCGACTGAAGTAAAGTATCCTGTTCTGGGAACGACTAGAACAAGATCAGTACTAACACATAAACTTTGTTTTGAGTCTCGACTGAGACAAAGTATCTTGTTCCAGGGAACAAGATAACCACTAACCATCTATGTACCAATGCCATACAGTCGATTCCACATTTTAGACTGCTGAGTACGGTTTTTTAGTAACCATTTATTGCACATTTAATTATATATCACAATTATTAAATATATTGTTACACATATCTACATATATTGGTGCCATTCCTTAAAGGTGAACTCTATAATATGTATATTAGCTGAAATTAGTATTAGTTGTTTTTATTTAGTTGATACATACGTGAAATTTTAGTTATTAGTGATACAGTTGAAAAGTAAAATTGTATCTTAATTTGCATTAGTGAAATTGACATCTCCGAAATACATAAGTTTGGAATAGTGTTAAATTGGAAGTATTGTGAAATAAACCCCAAACTTTAAGTATTCATTTGAGTTATCATTTACAGTCTCCATCCTTACTTATATTTTTCTTGAGTATTCTCATTGGGCGGAACAGCGACGTTTCAACGCCTTCAGCGGATTCCTGTCCAAGGAAGGGAAATAGGGAGCCACACCCTGTTAGGGGGGCATCTCTTTTCTTCCCCATGATCCCCATGTTCCTAGAAACCCACTAAAGGAATAACTTGTTGTAGATACACAGCTTATCCACAGACAACTTGCAGTATCCAGTAACTGAGATGTTATCCGAGGGCCACTCAGAGCCATAATGTTTGCCTGAATATCCGAGTAAATAGAAATGACCTTCCATTGATCTCCATATCAAGGACTATTTTCGTTGCCATTGCGATGGCGAAACTTTAGCCAGGAAGATAGTGGTGTATCTTCCAAGCAGTACTGCCATTCTGGCTTTAATCGTATAAAGTGGATATTTTTAACGTCATCTGGTTACAAGGATATATCCTAATCTTTGGCATACGCTAGAGAATTTTTGAGTACGTGACCAAAATATTTCCAGCAATTTTTATTTATTTTGATTCTAAGCACGGTATCAAGGTAAGTTTAGTGTCATTATTTATGCTGGCTGATCTCGATTTTCATTTTGAGATCAGCCGAAAGCGATTTAAAAGCTCCTTATATTTCAGAGCACCTTTAGTATCATTGAAAAAGATGCAATGGGGAGTAACATGTTTAAGACAACATAGACTTTGTCTATTTAATGGTTCGGTCTTTTATATTTATTAGCGCTACTCCATAGCAGTTCAAGTGCTGAACGATTTTTTTTATCTTTAAAAATTGAAATATGAAACCTATTAAGTTATGATGTGATTAATATAATGAACTATAATAAAATTATTATCCTATGCCACTAAAACCATATATCAGAAAAAAAAAATTACAAATTTCGACCCCACTGAGATATTTGTAAACATTTTTTTTACAGATAAATTATGAAAAATCATATTTTTAGACAAATTTTCACTTAATTCCTCTAAATTTTTTACGTGTAGCTTCTCAAACTACTTTTGGAATACGGAAGAAAGAATTCTAGAGGCAGCACTGCTTCTAGGTGGGTACTCCAACCCAATGTGTAGTTAAAGAAAAACACCAGCACCGGCCTTCTCATTAGTGAGAGAGCTGTCAGTTAAAATTTTTAGAGTGGACCGGCCAAAGCGCGATAAGATCCTGCAGCCATCGATTCTCCTTTAGGAAAAGCAAGAGAGAAGTAACGCCACCAGCGCATCAAGTGACATTCGGGTCAGAGCGTTATTAAGTTCCCTCCCACAAACCATTGGGCAATGGGAAGAACCAGTCCAGCCGCCTTTCGAGCGTTCCTTTGTGCTCAGTCCTTTTGATATCTGCCCGAATGGCAGGGGTGTCAGATTAGGTAAAACCTCAAGTGCAGCAGTAACTCAAGATCTCATGGAGCCTGTAATTCCTAGACAAGCAAGTTTTGAAGACCCCCAGTTTCCGGCTCACAGTCCTCACTTGCGTCTTCGGTATACATTCTGGACAGAAAATTCGGTTTCATGCTACATGTGCATCCAAAAATTCTGCTGCAATGAGCAAAGACCCTCATAGCCGCAATAACTTTTTCTCCTACATACATTCGCACTTCAGGTTCAAGTCAAGGTAGACACCGAGGTGCTTGACATGTGAAGGGATGCAAAGTGTGTGCAAAGAGATTTGTAAGAAAAAATGCCCAAGCTTACGTCTCCTCGAGAAGAGCACCCAACTGGTTTTTATAGGGTTTTCTGTCATATAATGATGAGTCCGCCAGTCCTAAACAGTATTTTGACCACGTTACATAAGGGACACCCACATGCTGGGCCTGGAGATGAGCAGAGGGATGTCTTCCGGATACGCATCACATGATAATATCGCATCCTTCAGATGAGTGAGTCCTTCAAGACAAACCAGAATACCGTGGAGAGTACGCCACCCTGCGCGCTTCCTCTCAGTAATGCTACACTGAGGAAGACTCGCTCGCCCAACTCCACGGTTAAGTTTCGTCGTATTAGCATTTCACCGATTCATCGCACGATAGTACAGGGAACACCGTGCCAACAAGCTGCTTGATGCAGCGAATCGTAGGTGGACCTGTCAAAGGCTCCCTCGGTGTCCAGAAAAACTCCAAAAGTAAACAGTCCATGATCCCCTTCACGTTGAATAACCGTTACCGTTGAATGGAGGCCCGTGTCAACTAATATGCTCCTTCGGTAAGCATTCTGCGCGCTATATATTTAAGTGAGGGACATGAAGATAGAATGTAAAGAAATTTTAGAAATAATAGCGAATGATTCATATATAATAGATTTAATTTTATTAATGATTCAACTGAATCGTTGAATGATAAAATAAATATTTTTATCTATGACAATCAAATTTTTCTGAAGGTTATTTTTGATTAGGTTAGAGGTGTGCTGCCGAAGATAACCAGCGCGCGTCACTGAACCTTCTGCGGTTCATTGTGCCCTTCGGATAGCATAAACATTTTTCTTAAAACTCCCTCTGAATATCTTTTCTACGCTCTCGCCTGTAGAGAGATAAAAAGAGGTGGTGCTACAGTAAGAGTATAAAATATCAAGACTGTTCAATGCACAAATTGTAGTTGTTATGAGAATCAGATCTTTAGCTCTACTGTAAATAGTTGCAAATCTACAGCACCGGGAGATTCATTATAATAGTATTTCCCACTTCATACAATGCTGTTTTAATACTCATGGGCCTATTGGAATATTACTAACTTGATAGGAAAATCCTTTCGGGTTCGAGATTATTCTAATTAACTTAATAAATTGTAAATATATACAGCTTCGATTCCATAAAATTTACTGTAAAAACAAAGCTCTTTTGTGTTGTCTGGAATTTCTTAGCCTTAAACGCAGATAGCATAAACGGCACTTGAAACGATATACAGTTGCTTGGTTTGCTAGCTGTTATTGATGGTGGTATAAACGACACTTTAACCGAAGACCAAAAGCCTGGAAACTAGAAGGGTTACGCAATACAAAATAAAACGCTCTAATTTTGATTATAACTGATGATTTATTAATTACTAACCGTGAATTTATATCCAAATTTTTCTAACATTACTACTTATTCCACCAAAAAACAAAACTAAACAAATATTCAATTAAGAATTTCCAATACTGCGTATCTATCTATGAAAAAAAAAAATTCTTCAGTTATTGCTGAGCGTCAACTTTCTTTACATTATAATAACTAAGAATTTATTTCGCATGAAATCAATCCGCTTCATGAATTTAGTTCCAGGAGAATAAAATTATGTTTAATATTACAATGGTAATATTAATTTTTATTCATTCTTAACTATACATATAATTCTGAATTAATGGTATATACATATATACATATATATCTTGTTATGAAATTAAGATTAATTTATCAAGAACATGCACAATTTAATATTTACTTTTTATAATGCATCTTCCCGTTACACTGACAGTCACCTGAAATTTACTACCATTCAAAAGTAATATATTCTTTGTTAATGTTTTTTAACATGATATTTGTAACACACCACTGAGAATTTACATTTTTTTACAATGTTTTATTTTACGGAAATTATAGAGTGTAGTTTCAAAGCATTGCAGCAGAAGAATGAGTTTGCAAAAAGGACTTCCATGACCTTCTATTCATTTTCAGTCTAGCTAATATTTAATCCATGCATAAACACCCATGTACAATCGCGGAGTCTTAGGCACTTGTTTTAAATCATTTTGCATAAATTTTTATCTCTAATAATTCTCTATGAATCTAAAAGTTGGCACGCCTGTCAGTCATACAAAATGTCTTATATTTTTTCAAATTTTGTAGTGTCTATCAGCCTTTTTACAAAAAAACATTTTTTTTTTCTGTATCACTTTTGGATGTGAGGTGTTAGTGGGAATTGCTAAGTGTCCGTAAATTGTCACAACTAAATAAAAGAAGTGAAAGTCGAATTTTCTAATTAATATGTATCAAAATTGGCTTTTAAAGATTGACTCAAAGGCCCCTAAACACAATATGAAAATCTCCTTGTAAAGTTGAACAATTTTTTTTTAAATATGTAGCCAACAACAGAGTTCAAATTCTCAAAAATTGAATTGGATTAACGTCCTCCAAAAATTCTATCAGAAAATCTTTCCAAAATTAAGTGACTTCTGTGTTTTAAATCCCCACAGGCTGAGACTGAATCACTTGGTAGGTACAATAACAATACAAAAAAAAGCAAAAATTGTATTTACTTGAAAAAAGTAAACAAAAAAGTCTTCAAAAGCCCAAAGGGAGTAAAATTGACTTTAATAAAACGATGTAAACAGAATGAGAATTGTCTGTAATACCTACTTACCTTCTATCTACTGATTTCCACATCAGATTAGTCTATAGTAGGCTTTCCTAACAAGAGCATATTACAGGAAAAGTCTTTAGGAGCGTATTCTTATAAGGACCTTAATCCGGTTTGAATGGAATAAGTCAATGTAAGCACATTTGTGTATCTCTGACAATAAGATTCAATTCAAATTCAATAGAGGATTTCGAATTGAAAATCTCTTGTGATGGAAACAAATGGGTAAGTCTTGTTCCATAAATTTCCTTAAATCTTATATTCCAAGTGGACCTGTAATTGGCTATTATGGAATTGAAAATCATCCTTGTTCTAGAGTTTATACAATTGTTTAGTTTTAGAAAAATTCTGTTGAGCAAAAGTACAGGGTGGACTGGATAAATTTACAATTATATAGAGCAGGCTTTATAAATGGGGAATTTCGATTTCTTTTATTTTCTGTTACCCCTTCAAAAATAGGAAAGATTTCAATGGTTCATAACAATTCAGTCAATTCCTATTACTATTATTAACTGGTTTACCATTTGTGTAGTAATCTCCCAGCGATCAATTGTCTAATAAAACAAGTAAAGAAGCTACAATTTGTCTAAAACCAATTCATATGATACCCTGTATGTCATTTCGTATGGTCAGCCATCTGTGCAAGTTTGATTTTTGAAGTGGCTTTACCAATATACATACATTATTTCTGTAACGGTTCGTCGGATAAAAAGAATGATTATCGAATTACCGTTAGAACAGACGGAAGGACGGACGGACATGTAGAAATCAAAATAACTTTTAATTTTATGCATGGGTATCTAATTTATTTTACTCTATCATCATTATTTCTAGGTGTTACCAATGGAATAACAAACTTAATATACACTTTAGATTACATCTAGGGTATAAAAAGGGAAAAATTACACTTGTCATCTTAAAAATTGATTAAATAAATAATAATACTAAGCCGGATATCGAATTATATTTACCATTCGTTTTATTTAGCGTAGATAAAATTGAGTAATACATGACCACCTTTAATTAGGGCTAAACTTTCGGTATGTTTGCATATTAAAATAAAAAAAAAAAACTAGTAAAAAAGCGAGAATTGGTCTGGGACAAATTCTTATGATACCCTAAA
Source organism: Dioctria rufipes (assembly GCA_963924295.1). Taxonomy (NCBI): domain Eukaryota; kingdom Metazoa; phylum Arthropoda; class Insecta; order Diptera; family Asilidae; genus Dioctria; species Dioctria rufipes. The sequence continues at coordinate 625,512 of CAWUPM010000289.1, forward strand.
TAATGCCCGTATGTAATTTCGTATGGTCTCTAATCTGTGAATGTTGGATTTTTGAAGTGGTTTTTCACACATATTTCTAGAACGGTTCGTCGAACAGTAAAAACGATTACATCCAATGATTACGTCCAATAACTTTTGATATTATGCTTGGGTGCCAACCCATATTTCTCTATTAGCATTATTTCTAGGTGTTGCAAACGGAATGACAAACTACGTATATCCTTTAGATTTTATCAAGGGTATAAAATTGTACTTAAAAGTGTGCAATACCAACAATAAAACCGACAAGTTCGCCATTGGAATGCTATAATGTGTTATGATAATATTAATTTGACACATTTTTATCAGTTCCAAGTTGTACATAAACGCGGTCGGATGTATATCTAAATTCGCTCGGGTTTTCTGAGACATTCTTTCTCCCTGGTGATGCCTTCAATGCATCATCGGATTTGCAATCTCTCGGATATATTTTTGATGTTTAGTGTGTAGTGTTTGTCATTAAAATTTTTAATTACCAGTTGGTATTATCAACTGTAACAGTGAAATAAGCGTGGCGTCGGTAACGGTAGTTTCAATCTTATGAAACTTACTTACGTTCCGTCAACCTATACATAACAATAAAACAAATACAGTTGTGAATAACAGTACAACCAAAAGTATATAAACAAATTAACAATTATAAAACAAAATACAACTATACATCTATATAATAAATTGTAACTTTAAAATAATACAAGCACATATACAATACATACAACATTTACCCGAACGTGGCAATTAAATCACTTGGCCAGACATGGCAATCAACATACAGCCGGACACTTTTTTGGCTATATACCCCATAGGGTCAGGCCATTGTGAAGGAATTGCAGCCGGCTAGTTGAGCACATAGCTCTGGATCATAACCAAAAGCAAAGGAAGAAGAAGAAGAAGACACATTTTTTTTTGCAATAGATGCGCAAATTGAATTTCTTTGACAGAACCAGGTTCTATTAACTATTAAATAATAACACATTGAATTAATAAATATCTTTTATGGGAACTGATCAAAATATATTGCCGTGGAGTCGCAGGCTGTACGGGTCATGTCGAACGACTGAGCTAAAAGCTATACTAATGAAAGCTAGAAGCCACTACCAGATATAAATTTAAGCAAGTTGTACATAACGAATAAATTTTGTTCAAGAAAGAATTTTTTGGGATTCTCCGGTATATAGCAAAAGCTAAAAAATGTTGTAATTTGTTATTTCATCACACAACCCATTTATTTTTGGTGACAAGTTTCAAGTCTTGGTTTGACTCATCAACAGGTCCCAAATAGCGAAATTGGGTGATTTTTTTCTATTTTTCTCAAACTTTTCATTTCTGTTTTTTTATTTTTTTCATTTCTTTTTCAAATGACCCAATTTCGCTATTTGGGACCTGATGATGAGTCAAACCAAGACTTGAAACTTGTCACCAAAAATAAATGGGTTGTGTGATGAAATAACAAATTACAACATTTTTTAGCTTTTGCTATATACCGGAGAATCCCAAAAAATTCTTTCTTGAACAAAATTAAGTTTAACCCGGTAAAAAGTCCAAAAGAGTAATCTTTTTATTTATAACGAATAAAGTAAAACAGACAGTACATTTCGTCACCCCAGTATTGGTTTGTTGTATCGACCAATTTCCCAGATTTGGGAAATGACGTTTAAAGGTTTTGGTGTTGAAAAAATCAAAATAAGCCGATAGGACTTTTTAAAAATAAGCCGATAGGACTTTTTGATCTTCGAACATTTGTCTTCTTTGAAGTATAAGCTAAGAATAAAATGTGGAGTATTGATATGTTTCCGGGTAAAATTACGTAATATTAGCGTTTTTATTGAATATGGGTTTGTCGTAAGCGCCAGCTTAAGGGTAGATTAACATTTTCAGTGCTCTTGCGACAAAATTTTCTTAACATACGACACACCAAGTTTCTATGAATATACTGATTAATTACGTATTAACAAGATTTGGATTTTCGACTAATTAGGAACCACATGAATCTCTACAGAATTTAGTAGATTAGATATAAATTGAATGCAATCCAAGCTTATTATAAATTCTATTAATTTCATATAGTTTCATTAAATTAATCCAATTCAGTGTTAGTCCAACACATAAAGGCTCAGTAGCTTTTTCAAATCAAAATATCAGTACCTAGTCATGGTTTGATGCCTAAAGTTGGAAAATATATAAAGTGAATTAGAAGAGGAGTAATAACTTTATAACGATATTTTTTTTATTAATTCAGTATAAGTATAATATCACAAAATAAAGGAACTTAATTCAATTTTCTCATTAAAAAAATGGAAATTATAAAACTGATAGAAAGAACTTGAGAACTTAAAAACTGTTGCGTACTTTTAAAATATAAAATAATAAAAAGACGCATCGACAAAATGAAGTATGTTTCTGCTCAAAATTTTAGTAGTGCTTGATAAAAAAGTTTATCAACTTCCGGCATGAAAGGAAGCATGCTTTTAATATCTTTCTTTTTTTCCGCTGATATCTTCTTTCGAGTATCCAAAACAGTACTATTCTGCTGGAATAAATTATTCGGAGTTCCTAAATTTCCTTTCCTTGGTCTTTGTCTTAAGAATACTGGACACAAGTCTCGTGCCCTCATAGACGTCTTGTATTTTATTGTAAACAGGTCTTCAGAGTAGTAATATAAATTCTTGCACTTCGAATATGGTACACTTTGAAAATTCAGCTTTTGGGACTTAGCCGAATATGTTTTGAAGTCGTCATTTTGCATTTGTAGTAGCTTAAGTGAAACATTGTCGTATTTCATATCTTTTAATAACCGAAATAGAGAGAGTTGACTATGAATCTCTAGACCTTTCAAATATCTATCCATCGCGCTATGAACTGAGTCGATCTCTTGAATTTGGGAATGGCCGGTTTCTGAAAACTTTTGTTGCACTGAATTAATTATTGGATTATCATGAAGAAACTGTAGAATGGCGACTGAAGTAATTTGGTTTCTATTTTGCGGAACGCACGAATCGCTCCACAATATTATATCCTTTACTGTTGGAATATCGGATAAGACGGCTTGCAAAATCTTTATTAGAGCACTGGCTATATCGTTCCCTGTACGACCGCTGAACGCTTCATTCCAAATTGCGCAATAGGTAATTTTGTTAAGATTACAAATACCTGTGAGGTTGAAAACAGAGAGTTTCCTCTTGTAATAATAATTGGATGCGTAACCTCTTGGTAGTGAAAAGACATTTTGCAAATCGTAGCAAATGATAGCAGTTGAGGAGTCTCTATTTTGTCGATCAATAGTTCTCTCTACTTTTGTGAACTTATTTTCCTCTCTGTGCTCTTCGTGCTCTCGTCTTTGTTTTTCCGTTGGATCGTTGTTAATTTCAAATAAAACGCATCGATCACACCGGTCCTTCTTCGGTTTGTAGAAGGATAGATTAAAGGAGTAGTTGAAAATCTTACTATATATAGCAAGTGAAACAGGGTCAGAAGTTTTCTCTCTATACAATGAATACATTTTGTTTAAACTCATGCCAGTTTCTAAATACTTCTTCTGAGTATTTGCCCGACAGTAATGTGAATCCACGGTGGGAAAGCTAGATATGTGTGCCTTAACTTCATCTATTTTTTTAGGAGGTGTACTTCGTTTTACGTTTTTTCCTTTTCTTGACAATCTTGGAGCACCAGTCCCATCACAGTGCATGTTATCAAAATAATAATAAATCCTCCTTTCACTAATATTTAATGTGTTCAGAAAAAAGGTTTTACAAACACGATGATGAGTATCGCCACACTTTAGATAATAGTGATACGTGAATTTGCGCTTACTAAGATCAACTGCTTGCCTTCGTCGATTTACGGATTCTTTTTTCACGAATTCACCGTAAAAGGTATTTTTAGAAGAATCTGGCAGGTTCCAAAACGCTGAATGTATCGTTAGTCTATTATCTTCGGAAAATATTTTCGAGCACTGGTAAAAGCAAGAAATGGGACAGGCGGAGCCAACCTTTCTTTCCTTAAAATGTTTTCCTTTGATGTTCGTATAGTTCTTTCCTAACTCCCGTAGCTTCTTCCTAATGTTCTGTTTCCAAAGCTCTTGTTGCCGCTTCCTTTTCCGTGATAATGTCGATATAGGACTTATTGCTTCACTTCCTAAATATCATGTCAGAAAGTAAAGCTTTTCATAAATAATTTTCTTTTACCTGAAGAAGTATAATCCGATGGTATTGTCCGATTGTTAACACTTGGAGAAACCAAATTATCCACAAAATCTGTTTTTCACGGTATCTATCCTTTCGCTTTGGCGTTATTAATAAATTACACAATGGTCGGTTTTCTTTTTCTTTTGAGGGATCGTAATCTGGGTCATCTTCTGAGTCATCAAATGATTCATATCCTATCTCACCTTCTGAAATAGAGTAATAGAAGCATATACTATGCTAAACCACGACATTATTTTACCTGTATCTTCCGGTACAAAGCACTCATCAGAAGTTTTTACAGATGAAAGATTTGGACTTTTGTCAGTATCAGTAACTCCGCGCGGAAAAAGTATTCCATCTTGAAGCCTTTAAGTTTAGAATATCAAGTAATACAAATTATCATTCATCACAATCCCTATTTGACTTACGTTATCGGCTCGTTTATTAGCTCAGTCTGCGGCAACCCGTTATTTGCGTCCATTTTTCAAAACTACAAAGAATAAAATCACTAAAACTTTGACGAGAATGAATAAGGGAGTATAGTTTTAGACTTTTTCTTTCTACCCAATATTAAAAAAATTTACATAGAATAATTTATAAATAAAAAAAAAAACCTTTAGGTAAAATGTCAATGTAAGTACATACATAATGTCCCTTAACAATAAATTTTCTTTCTTGACAGATTTATAGCTTGAATTCTACTCACAAATTACTCACCTTATCTTTTTTTACAGTTGGAAGTATACAATATAAAATGCTTTTTTTTTTTTACCAATTTCATAGAACTCCTTTGGGAGTTATTTAGATATTTTTAAGCACCACTATTGTAATTAAAAATTAATTATTAAGTAAATAGGTCCACAAAATAGTATTCAGAAACGTAATTGAAGTACAGCTTCCTAAAATCAAAAATGCAAATACAGAGCTGTCGCGGTTTGATCCGTCCTGCACAAATAGTGTCCAACAACTAATTTGAGTGGCACGCGCAACGCAAGTTAATACGACCACTGCAAATTATCGAAGAATTTCCAAATGCCGATACAAACAACAATAATACTAAACTTCTTTGCTATGGTGGAAGCTATATCAGTGTGTGGCATTCTTTGATTTCTGTATACCGTGAATACGACTTTGCGTAATAATTTGGCGTTTACGACACTCCATTACAACAAAACAATATTTTAAAAATGGGAAAGACAAAATGTATGGATAATTGTCGTAAATGCCACCATATACGACAAAGTCACTCTAAAAATTCCGTTTTTAATGTGGCATACAACAAAATACATACTGAATTAAAGGAGAACCAGTTGAGCTGGACGAAATCCAATAAGAGAGAAAGAAAAAGTGAGTCATGAAACCCCCAAATCAACTTCAGACTCAAAAAGTGAGTTTTGGCGTTTACGACAAACCAATACTGGGGTGACGATTTGTGTAGTAAAGTTGGAAGAAGTTCTTGAAAATACTAAACCCGCTAATATACACACATGTGCGAATTTGGTTCTAACAATGACATGCGATAAAAGTCACTGATGAACTTGACTGTATTTCACAAATTTGATAAAGCACTCGCTACTACAATTCAAACCAAGATCAATTACGCTCGTATTAATTGTAATAAATGTAACGAGAGTCATTCATCAACACCACTTAGATTACTTGCGCTCTTACGTCCATAGGAGTCGAAAAAGTGAGAATACTACGAAATTCTCTCGACCCACTCGTGAAAAGCTGACCTACATCCACAGTTGCTGATTTACATCGACAGTTTCTGACATACTTTCTAACCCTGGTTTGGAGATACACGTAGACACAGTCTCCCATTTGCTGTCGCAAAATTGTTCCTTTAGGTCTCTGCATAATTTATAAGGCTTCCCTCTCGGCGAATCTGGTCGATCAAATAGGAAAATTGCAACATTTAGTGTCAAGTGTGAGGTGAATTCTATTTCAAAGGTAATTTTCCCCTATGCCCAACATGCCTAATCTAATTGCAACAATTAGCAGGAATATGGGCGACTCAGACTTAAGCGAGTTCAGTCAAACCCCTCTTACAGTCATAGCCCAGCAAATTTCACAACAAAGCCAGTAGTTTGCGGAAATGAACAGGTTTATGCAGGATATATTAGCAAGAGTACAGAAGGTCGAAATAAGCCTCGCAGCAGCCGTACAGCAAGCTATCGATAATCTTGAGAATTATCCCACACCACAGAACTCTAGATTTATTGAACCACCCGATAGACATGGTGCGGAAAATTTACTCGCTTTCGATGAAAATGCTTCAAATATTCAAGAGAATGTCAGTAATAAGAACCTCCAAACAAAAATGGAAAAAATCGTCGCTTATTATCTTAGAGCCAAAGCAAATATACTCATCATAGACCATCAGGTTACCATCATGCGCTCTTATCGGAGATAAGAGCGCAGAGATAATTAAGCAGCAGAGGTCACCAGTGTCACGAGCGCAGGCAAAACGTGATAAGAGTGGCAGTGCAGTGCCAACCATTGAACCGATCGGTTGAACTATAAGTATTAATAAATATCATGAATTAGCACGCATTCGGTATTTTTATTGTTACATACACAACATAAACTGGCGTCAAGGATGGGATAATAATCTACAGTGCAACCAAAAATTTAACAGATTTCATCATCTACACACCAACCGACAAAGCTGGGCCTTGAGGTAAGACGTATAATTTACAGTACAAGAGGACACACACTTTACATACTTACAATACATAACCGCTCAATACAGAAATTACACAGACATTTTTTTTTATGATAATTGGAAATAATTTATGTACCTGAATAAACTAAATGTAACACGCGCATATATACTTGACATTGAGAAGAATTGGTAAGCAAAAAAAAAATCAATAAGATAATCCAATTCATTAAATTAAGTGCCGTTCATCATTTTACATGCATCTGCAAACCCGTGCCCGGGCGTAGGCAATTTTAATTATAGTACCGAAGTGAAATTTTTTTTTGTTCTCCGCATGATCGGAGTTAAAATTCATTCATTATTATATAGAAAGATATTGCTGGATTTAAATTAAACCGAAGATATCTATGTGTCGATTATGGCAGAGTCTGTAGAACAAGCAATAGGAATGGTCTCTCAAGTATTACAACAGCTGCAACAACAGAATCAAGTAATGGGGCCACGTAGTGCTAACGATTGCAGAGGAATTCAATTGCAACCTTTTGACGAATCGAATGAAACATTCGATTCGTACTTACAGCGGCTCGAGAATTACTTAGATCCACGTAATCTGAATGACATCACACCTGAGGACGAAAAAAAATGCCTTAAAATATTTTTAAATTGCTTAGGGCCTAAATTGTATCACACACTTACTTGCTTAACGGCACCTGATCCACCGAAATCTAAGAAATATAAGGATTTAAAACATCTTCTGAAAAGCCACATTTGCCCTACTCCAATCGAAGTGGCTGAACAGCTCAAATTTTCGTTACGTTTACAACACGAGGGCGAAAGTATAGCTACATACCCAGCTGAGCTCAAAATATTAGCTACATATTGCAACTTCAATTGCGAGCTTTGTTCGAAATCGTCGATTTCAATGCATTTACGTCCACAATTTATTTGCGGTATTCGCGAGAACGATATACGAGAGAGATTGTTACAAGAAAAATCGTCTAGCAGTCTGGATGAGAAGACAAATCAGGGGACAAGCCCAATCGGTTAATCTACTAGAAAGCAAGTACTATAAACACGATATACAGAAAAGGCAAAATAGAGAGAGTAGAGGAAGCTCCTCTTCTTTAGTAGGCAAGAATAAGGGAAGGTGTTTTAAATGTGGTAAACCAGACCACAGGGCTAATGAATGTAGGCAACAAAATCTGAAGTGAAATAACTGTCGTAAAAAGGGGCACGTTGCAGGTGTTTGTTTGAGCAAACAAAATGCATCACAAAAGGTGTTAGAAGAGGCATATAGTGATAGTGAATCAGAGACAAAAGAAGATTATTATATCAATAACGTAGTTACATTCAATTTAGTACAGACGGATAAGATACTTAAAAAGATTAAGATAGATAATATCGAGTGCAGTATGGAAATTGATACGGGGGCGGCAGTTACAGCATTATCAGAGAAAACTTTCAAGGAGCTTAAAATAAATAAGAAATTAGAAGCTACATGCTTAAAATTAAAAACTTACACAGGGCAGATATTTTATCCATTAGGAACATGTAGGGTACAAATGACGTCCGGGTCACAAAGAAGCAGTGGAAATATTTACATATTACGTCAAAATGTTAAACCTATATTAGGGCGAGACTGGATTCGGAAATTACAGATAGATTTCAGCGAGATGCATAATATCGATTCCTACGTAATGTCACAAGACGAATACAAAAGAGAGATTAACCATCTACTGACAGAATACCAGGATCTTTTTGTAAGTCAAGTAGGAAAAATCCCAAACTCAAAATGTTCTTTGAAGATAAAAGAAAATGCCGAACCACTTTTTCTAAGAGCGCGTCCCGTTCCTTACGCATTAAAGGAGTTAATAGAAGACAAGATCAATCGTCTAGAATCAGCAAACATTACTGAGAAGGTGAATTACTCACCGTGGGGTACGCCAGTAGTTCCTGTTGTTAAAAAAGATGGAAGGATTCGACTTTGGGTCCACTTTAATCCACGCAGAATCAGTCATTTTCTATAATGGAGCACCCCATACCTCCTCCTTCCCGAATGATGCCTGTCCTTCGAACAGCTAGGATGACATTAACTCCTAGAGATTAAGATGGTAAACAGCCTTGGAGTAAGTACAGAAAGCATCTTGATGCCATATCTCGCGCTAATGGATGGTATGCCGAATTGAAGTCTCTGCATATTGAATCATGTTTGAGTGGCACAGCTCTTAGATTTTACGAGACTTTGCCGGAAAGCGTAAAAGAGAATTTTGAGGCTCTAAGTGAGTCAATGGCGGAGAGATTCACGGACGAGTACAAGTAACTATTTGCTCATATTCAACTAAGAGGGCGTTTCCAGAAAGCCGATAAAAGCCTAGCCGAGTTTGCTACGGATGTGCATCGACTAACAGGCTTAAGCTTCGGCTAATGTCGCGGAGGTTGCGGAAGTAGAATCGTACTAGGGCAGTTTCTAGATGGCATCGTAGATATGAAAATCTAAAGACAGTACATAAGCCTATACCCAAGACTTTGGAGGGGGCCTTAGCCAAAGCCATTCGGAACGAAGCCAGCAGAGATGCTACTCGAATTAGCCGCCGCCATATCCGCGTATCTGAGGCCACAGTAACTAATACATCTAGAAGGCGAAGGCCAAACAACTCAACAGCATGGCGGACGGGAAACTAAACTTGCTCGGTTTTGAGGAGAATAAGGCGAATCAAACCACATATAGCAGTGTTCTAAAGGCCAGCATCGACTCTAAAGCCATGCCATCTACCACACCAAAACATCAACAACCAAGCCACCAGAAGGCTCAGGATGTTATTAAAACCACACTCGAACGCCTAATTGAAAAAGAATTCTAAGACGGGTGAAATGGTTTAATATCCGCCGCAGATCTGGGTTCATTATACGAGAAGAATCCGGGGAAGAGATTTTGGTGCATGCCAACAACATCAAGCAGAAAATACTGCTAAATAGACTCGAGGTCTTCGATATGAACCTGGGGACAAAGAGTCGTGAAGAAATAAATGCTACTGGACCCGATGGAAATCCGGTCGTAGGAAGTAATTTTGCTCGAGGCAAAATATCTGATATTATTCGTCCTCCAGCCACTTTTGATGACAATTTAGGCAGCAGCACAGCCATACAATTGACAACTTCCGAAAATCCCTTAAGATACCCCAAACATGCCACCATGGAAAACTTGGTACAATTACCACCCATCTTGTCCAGCAATATAAACAGCGAAACAATTTTTAGAACTTATCCACTGCCTTTTGGGCGCTAGAGTGAGTGGAAACAGAAGCTCCAAATAGGAGTAAAGTGTATGTTGGCTGCGCAGGCTACTCCAATAACTTACAGATTTCCGGGAATATAAATGGGGCAGACTTTCCAATAATTGTAGACCGGGTGCCACACAAAACAATTGTCCACCCAAGAATTTTAAAGCAGTCAAGTAGCTGCCCCTGTTGTCATCACACCAATGCCGTCATTCAGAGCATAGTGGAGAATTAATATCTGTAGATGGAGTTGCCGAACTCACCGTAATTTTACGCAATTTTAATACCAAACACTTAGTCTTCGTTGCCAAAATCACGACTGCATTATCGGCATGGACTTTCTGGTCAAACACTCATGCTTCCTGAATTTTAAAGACGGTATCCTGGATATTAAAAATGAAGCTATCCCGTTCATTCAACCACGATGAATGAACATCATTGCAAGAAAAATTGGCCCCTTAAAATTTTAGCCGGGACACCAATATTTGCTCAGGCTGGTCTCTACATTTACTGCGGGAGAGGTTTCCATAGAATCAAGCCATTCTACTCCTCAAGGCTGCAGATAATTCCAACCTTGTAATTCGTACAGGATATAGTATTACTAGTCAGCCAATATACCTCCACATGAGATCCATCTCCCATCGGGAATATGCCGAATGTAATCAATACGAAAGAGTCGTCTAAACCAGAAATCGGATGGACGAAAGAGCTTTTCCAGCTATACGAAAGAAGTGCGGAAAATCTGCTAGAGCCAGAAAGTCTGTTGCAGGATATGATACAGCAGAACATTGCCCATCCATCTAAGAGGCCTTGGAGTAGTTTTGCGTGGACTACAGGACACTGAATGTAGTCACTAAGAAGGACTCCTACCCACTTCCATGCAATGATATCACTTAGATCCTTTAGGAGAATCGAAATGGTTTGCTAATTTAGATTCACAATATGGCTACTGGCAGGTGGAGGTGGATAAAATTGACGAAGAAAAAACTGCTTTCACCATTGGTACTGACTCTTGGCCTAACCAATTCACCAGCCACGTTTAAAAGTTTTATGGAGTGAATTCCGGAGGATATCCCTTATACTATCTGTCTAGTCTATCTCGAAGATATTATTATGCACGGAAAGACCATCGACGAATTAGTTAACAACATTGCCATAAACTTCACATATCTTCGAGCGGCCGGCCTGAAACTGTCTCCTGGAAAATGTCAACTATGCCAGAAGGAAGTCATATTCTTAGGCCATGTCATTTCTGGTGAAGGAATATCTGCAGACCCCGAGAAGATCACTGCCGTCAAGGATTGGCCAAGCCCAACCAATAAGACGGACATCCAATCGTTTCTATGCTTACTACCGGCGCTTTATAAAAGATTTCTCGGCAATATCAAATCCTCTCACAAGACTGACGAAAAAGGAACAAAATTCGACAGGAAGGAGAATTGTGAGAATGCTTTTATATTACTGAAGGAAAAGCTTATACGTGCACCTATACTTGTCTAACCAACAGATATTGGATTGCTCATCTTAGATATGGATGCTAGTCAATCCGCGTGGGGAACAGTCTTATTATAAGTTCAGGACAACGTTGAGAAAGTAATAGAATATTACAGCAACACACTCAGCAGGCCAAAATGAAATTACTGTGTCACCCGTAAAGAGCTCCTCGCTGTAGTAAAGGCCGTCACGCATATTTGACCATACTGGCTCGAACACCGCTTCCTCCTGAGGACGGAATACGCTTCAATATGGCGGCTTATGAATTTTAGTCAGTCTGAAGGCCGAACAGTGCGCTGGATAGAACGATTACATGAGTTTGAGTTTCAACTCCAGAATCGGCTGGGAATAAAACACGGAAATGCGGTCGTGCTATCCAGACGCCCACGTCTGACTTCCAACTGTAGATACTGCGATCGTCTCGAAGAAAAAGAGAATATTACTGTACGAGTGTGCGGCATACAGAGTGACATCGAACTGACCGAGACAAGGGCGAAAAGCAGAGTGTCATCAAAAGATAGTTAAATGCCGGTGAACGACCACCTTGTGAACATTGAAGGCATATTGGACAATGTGGGACTCTTTATGCCTGAAAGATGAAATAGCATTCCATCCAATGCAAGTAAAATTCAACATCAAATACTACTACCAGATTCTAAAAAATTGGAAATATCACATCTCGTCTACGGGCAATAGTTTTCGAAATATTAGCGATTTTACGAAAATTTTTTCGTGTCAAAAAGAGCCGAATTAAGAACTAACAATGTTTGCGCACCAATTGAGCGGTTAGGAATTGATGTGCTAGGACCACTTCCAGTCACCACTAAATGCACCCGATATATACTTGTGATAATGGATTTTTGCACTAAGTGGCCAGAAGCAATATCAATTCCAGATCAGATTTCACGCACCATATCGGAGGCATTAATCCACCATGTATTCAGTTGCGTTGGTATACCTCTACAAATTTATTCAGACCAAGGAAGAAATTTTCAATCATCAATAGTCCGTGAGGTTTTAAGGCGGTTTGGAATAGATAGAACACGGACCACCCTATTACACCCACAATCTCATGGTATGGTAGAGCGGTTTAATCGTTCCATTCTAGATTACCTGGCCAAATATGTAGAGCTGAACCAAAAAATTGGAATGACCACCTACCACCTTTATTATTATCTTATCGCTCCACGACGCACAATAGGACACATCAAAAGCCAGCCAGTCTAACTCTTGGAAGAGAGCTCAGACTACCTGTAGAGCTATCTGTTGGAATACTGCCAGAACCATAGTCAACTACCGCATACTACGATCACCTAAAGCTGAAACTAGAAGTTATTTACGAAATCAACAGGAAGCAACTGGGGATAACGAGACAAAGCATGAAGCTAAAGTATGACTTATCGGCCGGAGCTAATCCGTTTAAAGCAGGCAACCTAGTGTGGCTTTATCATCCAAGAAGACGAAAAGGAAGATGTCCTAAACTGCAGTGTAACTGGGATGGTCCGTATACAATAATTGAACAACTTAATGACGTGACATATAAGATAAGGATGGATGGTAAAAGAGATCATCAAATCGTACATCGAAATCCAATAGCGCCTTATTACCGTCAAAATCCTGAACCTTAGCCAGAGTACCCTATCCTACAATAATGGTCGTGCGCGTTAATTCCAGTAGCTTGTAGGCGGGTCGAGAAGCCTAAAAAATAACCTCCCGTTCCTGAGCGGGTATCAGCTGGCCGTACCGAATTAAAGACGCGAACGCGAGAGGAAATGCCAACGGCTTTACGCCAAATACATCCTACCCTAAGAAAAAACTGAAAGAAGACACTATCCACATCTACAATAAAATCAGAAGAAGATATGTCCTACCAAAATTATTTAAATTAGTAGGTAATATTAAAATTATATATATGTACTGAAAGGCTTACCTGCGTAATTATTATTATTTCTTTTTTTTTTTTTAATATTTGTTAGTTTCAACTCTTGTTAATCACTTTCTTTTTGTTCTCGCATCTCCCACTATGAGCACTCAATAACTGAATCCAGGTACAAGCTCCACTAGTTATCATTTGAACATCATCCAGAAGCATTCCTAAAGACGAGCCTTTCGGAAGTTAGTGCATCATATTCAACATCCGTTAAGTGACTGGCACTTGCAGAACTGAGGACAACTCAGTTTTCACGGTGGGGGATAGTGTTATAATATTTCAAAAACGGTTACGAATACATGTAAACAACAAATTATAAAGTAAATAAAACGCCACAAGATAAAAACACAGAGAATACCCAACACCAATCTGGACTTACCTAGCAAATGACGAAAATCTGCAATCCCACGACCGTCATTGGATTTGAGGCCAGCATCAATCTAAAATCAGAAGATAGAAAAATAAGTAAATCTGAATTTGGAGAAGTTCATAATTTAAATCTGTCAAGTAAAAACGACGACTCTTCTTGGAAAGTATTTTCCCCATGAAAAAACGGATCTTTTGAAAGAACAAAAAAAAGAAGGAGCCCCGCACTTGCAGTTTTAGCAATGATGAATTTTAGTTTGGAAGTTTTTGAATTGTTAATTAAAAAATATATATTCGCATGTTATTGTAATAAATGAAATTTGTTGTTAATTGAAATCGCGGTGTTTAGTTAAGTTAAATCCTGCCCGCTTGTCTTTTATTAGCTTTAGGTTTTCTGGACGGACGAAGGTGACTAAGACTCTAAAATTAAGTGCAAAGGCTTTCGAAAAAAATAAACGGCATATTTCACCGAAATTTTACGCTCTGTCAGAGGAAAAATCATTTACGATATTTTTAAATAAAGGCCATTTCTAATTAATTCGGCTCAGTGTATCCCAAGAGAATTGGGACAAAAGTTCATTTCCCCACTAATGCATGAAAGCTATTGCCAAATTACATCCGTCTCTAATTGGTATGTGCGACATTCCCATTAACACTAAAACAGTAACAGAACACTTATCAGCTTGAAATATGGTCCGACATCTTGACTTGAAATCATCTCTAGCGTAATGCCAATAATTCCCGAGCACCCAAGCAGCAGACTGATCTTTGTTACGCCTTCTCAGCCAGGTGCCCTCCCTGCAAACAGTTGTTGAAACAATTGCCGTCATAAGCCTGAAACATAATCACTAGCTTTGCATTTATTTAAATTAAGCATCGTATTTAACTCAACACAGATTTTTCAAACAATTATATACAAAACTCACTGTCGATAGCGCCATCACAAGAATAATGAAATATTTGCCCGGAGGACTAACCTCCCACGCATTTAACTAATTTTGCGCGCACGATTCTATTATCACTGAGAGCTAGACTGTGTTTCACAAGTTTGATTAAGCACTCGCCACCACAATACAAGCCAAGACCTTTTACGCTCGTAGTTATATGGAAGGTGGCGGAATAAGTCCATGTAAAGAGAGTCATTCATCAGCACCACTTAGATTACTTGCGGCCTTACGTTCATAGTAGTCGAAAAAGTGAGAATACTACGAAATTCTCTCGACCCACACGTGAAAAGCTGCCAGTGGGCCGAATTTAAGAACTTATTGTGATGTGAATTTGCACAACAATTTCCCAATAAATTAAAATACAAGAATGCACAATCTGCATTGTTGCATTATTCAATTGACCCAAAACCCATCGCTCAATTAATCAATCACAATAAATGCGATCGATTGATTAATTGCAATTAAGCAAAAACATATGCTAAACAAAATATATGTCACAACCTTAAGAAGGGACTGCAATTGTTTACATGCGTTTGTTTACATTTTTACAACCAGCGTAATACGGTAAACATAGGAGAAAATATGCAATTGCGTCTTGACCTATAATAATTGTAAACAAAATGCAAGTATGCATTTTGTATTAAGAAAGAAGAATTGTGTTAACGGTAAGAAACAATTGGTGTATAAATTAAATAGAAATAACCAAATAAAGCAGAATTGAATTTCACTAGTTAGAGATACAATAAGTAGTCTTTCTTTTAACTTGGTGACTGCTACTTTTAGCTGCACCTTTCAGGTTGGCATCGGCTAGATTAGCTGTGTCTAAAGAGATCTGCTTTATTAAGCTTCTCTAGGAGATCTGCCTAATGGCTGCCTCCCATCATCGCTTCATCAGTGCGCAAGAAATATAATTACTACATTATTCCCTGAGTTAGCCGATTGTCTCAGACTCTTGGACTGGCTTTCGAAGTACCTACTAACCTGCATCCACAGTTGCTGACTTACATCCGCAGTTTCTGACCTACATTCTAA
This sequence comes from Dioctria rufipes, assembly GCA_963924295.1. Lineage (NCBI taxonomy): Eukaryota > Metazoa > Arthropoda > Insecta > Diptera > Asilidae > Dioctria > Dioctria rufipes. The sequence continues at coordinate 641,447 of CAWUPM010000289.1, forward strand.
ACCTGGTTTGGAGATACATGCAGGCACAGTCTTCCATTTGCTGCCGCATCATTGTTGCTTTAGATCTCTCCATAATTTATATAGCCTTCCTCTCGGCGAATTTTAGTCAACCAAATTGTCAAAATTGTAACAATATTTTGCATTAAAATAAATAGATCCCAATCACCCTGTTTCTATTTAACTAAATCGAACTGATATGTGAGGTCGACATTGTTTTCAACAATTGAAGTAAGTTTTTATAATTATCAGACTGTGGCTTCACTATCGTAATCCACCATGCATATTTCCAGAAAGCAGATATTACTGTGTTTAATAATATGTTATCCCAGAGCTAGGATAATGTCTCAACATACCTACACACTTATGTATAAATATGTATGGTACAAGTATCAAGCACACACATCTAATTAGTTTTCAGTAAACAAACTCGCCCTTTTAGAAGTTTTGTAATCAATAACAAAAGTTTAGGCTGCCAAAACTGGAAAATATTCAGATGTAGTTCAGTAACACCAAAATTTACCTACCCAGGGATCCTTTTGCTAAACTTTGTCACATTATTTTGTTTAAATAGAAAAAACATTTACACAAAACATATGTCCGGACTTAGCACATTCTAGAGCTAAAGAAAAACAACGGTAAAATATATATGTACATATGTACTTATTTATAGATATATATATGAATACGTCTATGTGTACCACAAATTTTTTTTCGTATAAAATTTTCCTGAATTTATGTTTGCTCCTAGTTGGCTCTATGGAAAAAGTGCACAGCCAGGAAAAAAGACGTATCTCAGGATACAATGCTATCTTTAATTTGGGTACGTTTTGACAATGACAGCAATTGTCAAATTAACACACATATATATATATATATACAGGCAAAGATTAGGACAACTAAGGCTGTGTGCCATACGGAAGTTATTCAGAAAATATTTAAAAGCAGTGTTGACATGTAAAGTAATATAAATCGTACATAATCTTTAGTTTTTTAAATCTATAATGCTTGAAAAGTTCAGACTAATTTGCATCCTAATTGTATTGGGGATGTAATGGAATAATTTTTCAATTATAAATATTATGTGATGGAAGGATGTTAGTATAAGTTTGTCCCAAAAATTTTGCGGTAGGATATACAAAGCTCGTTAAGATTGGATCGTTATCGTAAATTGGATAGCTCGGTGCACAATTCGCAAGATGGGAAGGGGCATTAACATTTTTGAATAAATCGCAAATTGATTAATGGAATATTTATTTAAACATCTCAATCAACAAAATAACGTTTTCTCATTTTTAAATTTGTCCCAAATTTTTATTGAAAATTATTTAAAAATGAAAATTCAATGTTCTGCCCGTAGTTAGAGCGAACACGCAAATAATGAAGAAATATGATGAAAGTTATAACCCTGGTTCAAAGTTAGTGATTTCGTAGCTTAATTTTTCCGTTCACCAAGCTTACTACACTGTAACTCGCACTCGAACTAGATTTTTTAAAATTTAATAAATGCTATAATTTGTAATTAATACATAATATATATGCCTGGTAATATTATTTGTAAAAACGATTTCCTCTGTGTTTGGACATTTTCAGATTGATAGGACCAGCGTAATCCACCCCGGTTTGTTGAAAGGGTCTTGACATATTTACCCTTGAAGCAGGTAGGTTCCCCATGATTTGGTTTCTATTTGAAGCGGATTGTTTGAAGCAAGTAACACATTTGTGCAAAATATTTTTGACGGTTTTTCGTCCTTGTGGAATCCAGAATTCGTTTCTTAAAGTTGACAGGACTAATTGCAAACCTCCATGCAATGTTTTCATGTGAAAGTGATTGATTATTAATGTTGTCAAGTTGCTTTCTTTCGGCAATATTATAGGATGTTTTTGATTAAAGGGGATATTGGCGTTTTGAAGTCGGCCACCCACACGCAATAACTCGTCCGGGTCTAAGAATGGGTTTAGAGACAAGATGTTGCTTTTGGTAGGTAGTGACATGCCTGCCTTCAGTTGCTTAATTTCTTTTTCGAATGCAGTCCTTTGAGCTAACTTGATTAACAAATATTTTGCTTGAATCATTTCGGATGGTTTTAGAAGCAATGAACTGTTACGATGAGTGTTGGTAATAGTCTTCCGGCTGTGGTTAATAAATCTGAAGCAATAAGCAATGACACGTTGCAGCTTGACAAATGTTGAGAATTTACAAAACAACTCACTGATGTCTGAGTGAGTTGTAGTTAAACAGCTTACTTGCTTTAGCTCAGATTCGATAATATTGTCTGCCAAGGGTTTTGACTGAGGCCAATTTTCTTCAGAGCTCAATAGCCACTGAGGACCGTGCCACCATATTTTGTGGGAACTTAAAGATGTAGGTTCAATGCCCCTGGAGTTACAATCGGCCGGGTTGTCAACAGACCGCACATGATGCCATGACGGAATATCAATTAGGTTTTGAATTTCAGCAATCCTGTTTGCTACATATGTTTTGTATTTGTTCGGATGATTGCGAATCCAAACTAGGACTATAGATGAATCTGTCCAAGCAAATATGGGAACTTTGTTAAATTCGAGGTCTATTTTAACACGATTAATAAGCCTAGCTAAAAGTACAGCGCCACATAACTCAAGGCGAGGAAGTGTGACAGGTTTAACAGGTGCTATTTTGGATTTTGCTATCAGTAAGTTTACATGGACGTTTCCTTCGTGATCTATGGCACGGATGTAAACGGCCGCCGAATAGGCTTGATTGGACGCATCGGAAAATCCATGTATTTGACATGTAGATAAGTCACTGGTGGTGCATATCCACCGTGGTATATGTATTGTGCTGATGGTACTTAATTTTGCCTTAAATTGTCGCCAGTGCTGGTCAATGTGCGCAGGAATTTTATCATCCCATGAGCATCCAGAAAGCCATAAGGCTTGCATCAGAATTTTGGCTGTAACTACGATTGGAGATATCCAACCAAGTGGATCAAAGAGTGAAGCAATTTCTGACAAAACCGAACGCTTTGTAGAAATTCGGTCTACAAACTGTTTGTTTTGCAAAGTGAAGTGATCAGTTCCCGGGTGCCAATGGATGCCCAAAGTTTTTACAGATTCATCACTTGCGAACCGTAAAGGAAGTTGCACTTCCCTATGTTCTTCTGGGATGCTTGATAAGAGATCCGATGAATTGCTGACCCACTTCCTTAAATTGAAACCTGCTGACGATAAGAGGTTAATAAGCTGCTTTTGTATTTCCAACGCTTCCACGATGGAATCTGCACCAGTGAGCAAATCATCAACATGAAAATCCCGTGGTATAATTCTGGCAGCTATAGGATATTTAGCAGATTCATCGGTGGCTACCTGATGTAAGGTTTTAATTGCTAAATATGGAGCTGGAGTTGTGCCGAATGTAACAGTGGTTAACTTAAAATCTTTGATGACTTCATTGGGGTTGTTTCTCCAAACAATCCTTTGGTAATTTTGATCTGGAGATTGAACGTTTATCATTCGGTACATTTTTTCTATGTCGGCTGACATAGCAAATTTGTACTTTCGCCATCTAAGTAACGTTGAGAAGAGTTCGGATTGCAGTACTGGGCCTGTATGCAACTGTTCATTTAGACTTTTCCCATTAGAGGACTTAGCCGAAGCATCGAATACAACTCGTACTTTGGTAGTTGTACTGTCTTTAATAACGGCGTGGTGAGGAAGATAATAGCATTTATCTTTATTAACTTCCTTGTCAACTGCTGTCATGTGTCCTAATGATTGATACTCATTAATACAAGCTTTATATTCCTGACTAAGCTCAGGATTTTGCTGTAGTTTACGCTCTAAACTATGAAATCTTCGTACGGCCATGCCACGAGAGTCTCCTAAGCTAGGACTTTCTTTGATGAAGGGTAATCGGACTTCATAGCGACCGTTTGTGTCTCGATGGTGAGTTTTCTTGTAGAATTCTTCACAATCACGGTCTGCTCTAGATAGCTGTCTTCCTGAGATAAATTCTTCGGCTTCCCAAAACCGTCGCAGAAGTTTGTCCAATGAAGACTCTTCCTCGTAATACGCGTTTGCTGTTAACGCAGACGCTTTAGAGATTGTGGAAGTGCTGTTTAGGTTCCCGAAAAGAATCCAACCGAGCGTGCTATTTTGCGCGATTGGTGTTCCTGTAGGACCTTTTCGTAATCCTTCTAAGAGGATTTCTCCGTATACGTCCGCTCCTAATAGCAGGTCGATTTTTCCTGATTTGAAAAAATATGGATCGGCGAGTTGCAGATCACGTACATGGGTCCATTCCTTGTTTGGAATGGTGGACGGAGGTAATATGTCTGTGATAGTGTTCACGACAAGAGCATCAATCGTGCTCACCTTATTCGAGGTTGAATAAGGATGTATATCAATTGTTACTTGTTTTTTGACATACATAGCTTCTGACTTTCCTAAGCCAGTGATTTGTATGGATGTGTTCATAATAGCCAACTGCAGCTTGCGTGCGGCGGCTTGTGTTATGAACGAGACTTGGGAACCTGAGTCAATCAACGCTCGCAGAGTAAACATGGTACCCTTTCTTGACGGAACTTTAAGCAATGCTGTGGCAAGCAAGGCTTGTGTAGTTCTTACTGATTGACTTGCATGAAGCGAGTGAATATTAGACGTGGAAGGTGAGTTACAAGGCTGAACTCGTTCCAGTGAATTTGGTGTGGCCTTGTGTGAGCTCTGTGTATTTGTGCTATTCCTATGAAGTAAGGAATGATGCTTCCTTCCACATCGTTGGCATGTAAATTTGCTTGAGCAAAACTTTGAATTGTGACCTTTTGAAAGGCAGTTTATACACAAGCTATTTGATGTGACGATTTTAAATTTAGCATCTACATCCAATTTTACAAATTATGGGCATTTGTATAAACGATGTTGCTCTTTACAAAGTGTACATCTGTCACCAGATGACGTAAAGTGAGTTGATACTTTTGAAATCTGAGCTGGTTTATTCATTACATATGGTTTTGTGTCTGCGATTGCTTCTAAAGTTCGGAATCTTTTCCCTAGAAATTTCTTTAAAGATTCAGGGGTGGGAAGTTCGTTTACGCTATTCACTTCTTGCTCCCATAAACGATGTGTCTCTGCTGGTAAACATTGCACTAGCATGTAAATCAGGATTGTATCCCAGTGTTTAGTGGGAACTTCTAATGCTTCGAGCTCATAAATGCATTCGGAAGATTTGTCTAGCACAGTTTTTATTGCCTTGGCTGACTCTTGTGTTGCTTTAGGTAGATTGAACAGGATTTTTAATTGAGCATTTATTAATACTCGCTTATTGTCATACCTATTAAGCAAAATCTTCCATGCGTTGTGGTAACTCGCGTTGGTCATTGGAAGCTGACGCAATAAATGTTCTGCTTCTCCAGAAATATTTGATTTTAAATAATACAATTTTTGTACTGGAGATAACGCAGAATTTGTATGCACCAGGGATTGGAATAGATCACGAAACGACCTCCATGACTCATATGACCCTGAGAATCTTGGGATTGTGATGCTAGGCAACCTCAAAAACGAAGATTCATTCTCCGTGTTCGGTTTTGATTCCACTTTTGTTTCGAATGCATCTAGTGCATCTCTGAGAATACCTCGAAACGTGTAATATTTATTTTCCATGCTTGAGAACTGATCGTTTGCAAAATATTCGTATTTTTGCAGTTCGCTAGCCTCTAAAGGCTGAGTAGCTTGGAGAATTGTATAATGCGTATTCTTATAGTCGGACCAAATTTCGCTTAGGGCGTTTAACCGCTCAGAAATAAGTCCTTTCGTTCGTTTCTCTATCTCAGTTTTGTTGTAGTTATTGAACGATTTTTCGAAGATTAGAGCTGAGGTGGTTTGATTAGCGAGAAGTTTTTGCAGTGTAGCCATGATTGAAAAACTGAGAATATATACCACTAGACTTTAAATTTGGCTGCGAAGGACCATAAAATGTTCTGCCCGTAGTTAGAGTGAACACGCAAATAATGAAGAAATATGATGAAAGTTATAACCCTGGTTCAAAGTTAGTGATTTCGTAGCTTAATTTTTCCGTTCACCAAGCTTACTACACTGTAACTCGCACTCCAACTAGATTTTTTTAAATTTAATAAATGCTATAATTTGTAATTAATACATAATATATATGACTGGTAATATTATTTCAAAACCACAATTATAATTTAAATTTATCTGTAAAGTTAAATTTAATATTGAATAAATGTGAAAGAATAAGTAATATTAAATTAAATTTATGTTTAGAAAATTTTATTGTATCTGACAATGTACTCACCAGCTCAGTATTAGGCACTCGATCAAATTGGTTTTCTAATTTATTGAGGTTTGGAATTGGACTATTCTTTATCCTAGTGGATATACAGAATAAAGTGAGGTTAGTAATGGTTTATATTAGTAAATTTCTTATTCGGTCGATACCCGCAATAAGAATCTTTATTCGGTCGAGACCCGTAATAAAGTGGTTTATGTTAGTAAATTTCTTATTCGGTCGATACCCGCAATAAGAATCTTTATTCGGTCGAGACCCGTAATAAAGTGATTTATGTTAGTAAATTTCTTATTCGGTCGATACCCCCAATAAGAATCTTTATTCGGTCGAGACCCGTAATAAAGTGATTTGTGTTAGTAAATTTCTTATTCGGTCGATACCCGCAATAAGAATCTTTATTCGGTCGAGACCCGTAATAAAGTGATTTATGTTAGTAAATTTCTTATTCGGTCGATACCCGCAATAAGAATCTTTATTCGGTCGAGACCCGTAATAAAGTGATTTATGTTAGTAAATTTCTTATTCGGTCGATACCCGCAATAAGAATCTTTATTCGGTCGAGGCCCGTAATAAAGTGACTTATGTTAGTAAATTTCTTATTCGGTCGATACCCGCAACAAGAATCTTTATTCGGTCGAGACCCGTAATAAAGTGACTTATATTAGTAAATTTCTTATTCGGTCGATACCCGCAATAAGAATCTTTATTCGGTCGAGACCCGCAATAAAGTGATTTATGTTAGTAAATTTCTTATTCGGTCGATACCCGCAATAAGAATCTTTAATTTAATCGCTATTCAAAATAAAATCCTTAATCTAGTCGATACCCAGAATAAAAATAATTATTTGAACTGTCAATTAAATAAAGTATTTAAACTGTTAGTAAAATTTATAGCACTTGGGAATAACACTGGGAAATGTTAATAAAATTTAGAGCACTTGGAAATAACACTAGGAACTAGAATACCAACTTGATCACTGCACTGCCAAACTGCAAAAGAGAACGGGTCAAGTCAGATTCCGATTTATATAGCCATGGGTTGCTCATGGCACCAAAGAACGGCATTCAAAGGCGCATGGCAAATTGGCATAGCAGCTGCACTTCGTTTTCTATTGTTTAAAATGCAACAAAAGAACAAAAAAAAAAAATTAAAAAAAAAAGAAAAAAAAAAAAAACAAAAAAACTTGTTTGTAAATTCTATTCAGTCAGAAATATTCGTTGCCTACTGAATTTTTTCTAAATAGATTTTTATTTTCAACTTACCAAGTGCAAATCCATTGTACTACCAATGTACAGTTGTTTCTCGCTGGCTCACTTCACTGCAGCGTTGATAATTTGAACTTCTGATGATAATTTACAGAAAAAATTATCATGCGTGAATGCAATGTACTGCCCGTGGACAGTTATCTGGCTCATCTCTCTGCGAAATTAGTACAATTGAAACCTAAAATTTTTATTTCTTTAGGTCGGTATATACATGTGTCGACATGTAAATTTTCTGGTTTTAATGATATCAGAATTGTGATGAATTCTGAACATACTGCCCCCCGTTGAAAGGATACAATGCCTTTCAAATATACAAAATACTATGCGATCTGTTGACAACTCCGATGATTTTGAGAAACCGAAGAATGCAGCAGAAAGTAAATCAGGCAAGTTCAACGAAAAAAAATTATAAATAAGCCCTTGTTGGGACAACGCAGAATATATGCTGAAAGTGTTGAATGGAGTGAGAAAAAAAAACAAAAATTTTGTTATTATAGTTTATTTTAAAACTCTGATCTGACCGTCCTTGAACAGCCGTACATTATACCGCGTTCCATTTTGGGTCTTGAAGCGCTGTTTATGTTTTTTAGAATTTTGAAGTGCCTTCAAAGACACTATGAAAATTTCTGTGTCTCCCGTTTCATGATTAGTTATAGTTAACTTAAACTTATCGCTGTCCGAACCAGCAGATAGCAGGTTTACGTCCTCCAATATCTTCACCTTAGGCGCTGGAGTGTCTGGTGTAGGACCTGACGTCGATATTCCTGACACTATTGGTGGTTGGAGTGATGTCTCCTGTGGGACTTCTTGTGTGGGAGCTGCAGTTTCGAATTCAATTCCGGAAGTGGATGATCCTGCTGTTTGTGGTTGGTGCTCTGGAGATGGTGGTGGTGAATCGATCACTTCAATTGTGGTTAATTCCTCCAATGGTGGATAGCGAAGTCGGCTGGCGAATTTTCTAGATCTTGATGATGCTCTTTTGCTTTTTTTCATCTTTAGTTTGCTGAGCTGCTTTTCTAATTTCCATATTTCCTTGACTTCCTGCTCAATGCTTTTGCCTGGAGTCGGAGGCAATTCAGCTGCCATCGTGTTATTTTTATTTGGCTTGAATTGCGATGTGATCAATATTTAAAGAGGACTAACGGGTCTTTTTATCTTGCAAAACAAATTTTTTATAGGCGAAAATTTTGTTATCAGTTGTATCAATCTATCATGCCACTTTGTTGCAACAATGCACGCTTGTTCAATTGTGTGAAAAATGTGAATTTTGGTTAGTTAGTTTTTTTTTTTTTTTTTGTTTATTAGGCAGATGTGCTTGAATACTTATTTGACATGCAATTGTCTTAAGGTTGGATTGGGAGTATGAATTTTGAAATTTTGCTAGGAAGATAGAGTTTTATTATTTGGTGTAGCGGTACTTATGACCACTTTGTATCAAGAATGCACCTTTGATAATTTTCTGAGGAATTATATATTTTGTATTTTGTTTTTGCGTTTTAGATGTGTGCAGTTGTAAGCATGCACTCTCGATTTTGGATACCAAATTTTGTGAACTCTATTGAAATTTCTTCTTGAGAACAAAGAGAGAGGAAAAAAAATTTATATCTACAAATTAACCTTTAGGTTAGTTCATAAATGTATGACGATGAAATAAATTAAAAGAATTACTTTCAGATTAAGAATAAATGTTCTATTTTTGCAAGACAAAAAAAACAACTAAAATTTTGGAATGTCATTTAGCTTAAAGGAAGGATGGCTAGTTTTGTAATAGGTCTTTTCAGCACTCCATTCAGCGTTTTCATACTTACAACTCTGACCATCTTATCCACGCCTGGATGAAGTTCAATAATTCGTCCTAATACCCAACGACAGGCTGGCAAATTAGGTTCCTTGATAACAACTAGATCTCCAATTTTAGGATTGGAGATTGAGTTTTTCCATTTTGGTCGATTCTGCAAGGAATTTAGATAATCGTTGGACCATTTGTTCCAGAACTGTTGTTGTAGTAATTGTATATGATTCCATCTTGTTATTGATGAAGTGTTTGTCTCAAATATTGGTTCTGGTGGAGTTATTAATGAACTGCCGATTAAAAAATGCCCCGGTGTTAATATATCTAGATCTTCTGGATTATCCGAAATAGAACATAATGGCCTGGAGTTCAAGCAGGCTTCAATTTGAGCCAAAACGGTTGCGAATTCTTCGAACGTCAGTGAAGAATTTCCTAATATGCGCTTTAAATGGAATTTGATCGATTTTACTCCTGCTTCCCATAGTCCTCCAAAATGTGGTGCTGAGGGTGGATTGAAATGCCAACGTGTTCCATCCTGTGCTACCTTTGCTGCCATTTCTTCACTGGCTTGTTTTATGGCATTCTTGAGATCCTTTTGCAGGACTTTGTCCGCTCCAACGAAGTTGGTGCCGCAGTCGGAATATATGTCCGTGCAAAGTCCTCGTCGACTAGAAAAGCGTCGAAAAGCTGCGATAAAGGCTGCTGTGGTTAGATCGGATACCGGCTCTATGTGTATGGCCTTGGTGGCCATGCAAACAAAAATGCATATATAGCCCTTGTAAAAACGATTTCCTCTGGTTTGGACATTTTCAGATTGATAGGACCAGCGTAATCCACCCCGGTTTGTTGAAAGGGTCTTGACATATTTACCCTTGAAGCAGGTAGGTTCCCCATGATTTGGTTTCTATTTGAAGCGGATTGTTTGAAGCAAGTAACACATTTGTGCAAAATATTTTTGACGGTTTTTCGTCCTTGTGGAATCCAGAATTCGTTTCTTAAAGTTGACAGAACTAATTGCAAACCTCCATGCAATGTTTTCATGTGAAAGTGATTGATTATTAATGTTGTCAAGTTGCTTTCTTTCGGCAATATTATAGGATGTTTTTGATTAAAGGGGATATTGGCGTTTTGAAGTCGGCCACCCACACGCAATAACTCGTCCGGGTCTAAGAATGGGTTTAGAGACAAGATGTTGCTTTTCGTAGGTAGTGACATGCCTGCCTTCAGTTGCTTAATTTCTTTTTCGAATGCAGTCCTTTGAGCTAACTTGATTAACAAATATTTTGCTTGAATCATTTCGGATGGTTTTAGAAGCAATGAACTGTTACGATGAGTGTTGGTAATAGTCTTCCGGCTGTGGTTAATAAATCTGAAGCAATAAGCAATGACACGTTGCAGCTTGACAAATGTTGAGAATTTACAAAACAACTCACTGATGTCTGAGTGAGTTGTAGTTAAACAGCTTACTTGCTTTAGCTCAGATTCGATAATATTGTCTGCCAAGGGTTTTGACTGAGGCCAATTTTCTTCAGAGCTCAATAGCCACTGAGGACCGTGCCACCATATTTTGTGGGAACTTAAAGATGTAGGTTCAATGCCCCTGGAGTGACAATCGGCCGGGTTGACAACAGACCGCACATGATGCCATGACGGAATATCAATTAGGTTTTGAATTTCAGCAATCCTGTTTGCTACATATGTTTTGTATTTGAAGGAACATTTTTGTTTTAAATGGATAAAAAACGTGAGTACAGACCCAATAATGCATGAAATTACTCATAAAATTCAAAATATCTATACAAAAATTTAAATACCCCGATTGTTGGATATACGGCGGAGATTTTATTAAAAGAAAATGCTAGTCATGTATTTCATACTGCGTATAGTGTCCCATTTAAACTAAGAGAAAAAGTCAGTAACGAAATAAATCGTTTGTGTAAAGAAAATATTCTAGAGCCGATAAAATATAGTAATTGGGCTAGTCACATCGTTATCGTTCCCAAATCCAATGGGAAGATAAGAATTTGTATAGATTGCAAAGTAGGAATAAATAAACACATTAAAGCGGAACATTGCCCTTTACCTAAAATGGAAGAAATATTCGCGGGGTTAGCAAATTGTAAATACTTTTGCATTATAGATCTTACGGTTTCAGATTGACCTATTTCGTTATGAATTTTCATAGAAAAACTCTCCATCATCTTAACGACAAGTTTTCGTGGGGTAGAGGTAGAATTCTGACCCGTCTAGACTGGGTCTTACAAGCAATAGGAATTTATGGTTATACTGCGAATGCTTATTAGAGTCTTTTCATCATCACTTTAGGGTAGAAGTCGTAACTGAATGTAAAAGCAATATTTAGTATAAAACTAAGAGAAAAAAAATAAGCATTTTTAGTGCTTTCTATAATTCACTCCTCTTTCGATATCCCTTAAAAAAATACCTTCAATTCAATTTTTGTAATGTTGAAACGACTTTCTTCTATCAATGTCTATAAAATTAATGAGGAAAACAGTTTTATTAGCTCAAATTTCCAGCATTGCAAATTGAATTTGACCAGTTGTTCAGAGATAGTAAGGGAGAGCAGTTAACCAAAAGCCATTTCAAATAGAGGACAAAATAGCGGAGCTCAACTAGTTAACTTCTGTTGCTCATTTCTAACTATGTACGTTTCCCTCTTAGTGGATTATCAACTAAATAGAAAAGGAAAAACTTTTGAATCCATACAAGTGTACAATTGCCAACATGGAGTACCCTTTGCTTTCTATTCCGGTTATCTGTCACTTTCATCTATCATTGCGCTTTCACGTACAACAGTGAACAAACAGTTACTTGAGATGGTAGAATTCGCTAGCTAGCAAAAGAGTGTTGCTGTGCATTTTGTATGAGAAACAGACTTGCTTGGTCACTTGTAGTCTCATCAAATCGACAACCAGAATGAGTAGTAACAACAGTGGATTATTGCAGCATGCAATTCACATTAGTCGTAGCAAAGTAGGTAGCTGAATAATTCAAATATTGATTTACTCTGAAAGGTTTTGTGTTTATTACCTGATTTTAAAATTTTGTTAGTTTGTTAATTTGCATATTTTCAGGTACTTAATGCACTTTCTTTACACTCTATTGGGCAATTAATTTGCTGAGAGGGGTTTGATGCTTCGGGGGTAATGTGAACTATTTAATATATTCAACTCTTCATTGTGAGCTTGTTTTGAAGTCTGAGTGCGCATACGTTGATTATATTTGCAAAATGAAACCATTCCTGTATTCTGAGCCAAAGCGATTCTGGAGTTCTGGGTTCTTGGGGTTGTGGGAAGTACCGATCCCTCTACTATTCTCAACCTTTTCATGGACTTTTTTATAACTGCCTTTTCTAATCTTAAACATGTCATGAAATTTCCACTATTTCTGTTGTAGTGGGAGATCTTGTACTTGACGAACAACATTACTGAAGCACATTTCGGGCTTTTCGGAGTGCTCCAATCCCTATTCTACGTTATTTATTTAATTTATGTATTCAGAGTGGTGGCTTTCCTAGTTTCCTGTTATCATTCCCTAATTTTCCTAATTATCAGCCAGTCGCCAATCTATCTTGTATTGGCAAGCTATTTGAAGCCCTAGTTTCTGACTTTCAAACTTTTCATTGTAATCCCTTAATAGGATTCTTCTAGCATACCTTTACAAAGCTAAATCTACATCTACCTAGAAGAATTCTCCAACACCTGTATTCCTATAAATATACCTGTTTATATTACATTTCAACAGTATCATCGAAGCCTGATAAGATATCGGATCACAAATCGAAACGCTCCAGTATATGTAAAAGTTTGAAAGTAGGCAGAGAACTATTAAATTCAATCATCAACAAATTACCTGCAGAATTACATCTGCCAGGATACCAGTACTGTGGACCAGGAACAAATTCACAACAAAGATCGGCGAGAGTAGATCCGGGTATTAATCTACTGGACGCAGTCTGCAAGGAAAACAGTATAGCATACTCGCAACATAAAGATACAACTGATGGACATATATCTGATAAAATATTAGCTGAAAAAGCCTGGCAGCATGCAAAAAATACGGATGCTTATAGCAAACGCAATGAAGGCTAAAATTAAGCTGGGTATGGGCCTTAAAGCTAAAAATAAACGTCAACCCACATTCAGAGAAACAGTACCAAATACACGTAAGGTTTAAAAATAATAAAAAATGACTTGATGGAAGCTACAAAAGTAGCTCTTAGTGCAGCTAAAAATATTGTGAAAAGAAAGAAGAAATCAATTAAAACTCCATGAGTGATACCTCTACCAAATGTTTGTGGGGCACTACGTTTCATCTTCCGTTTTTGGATGGGCATTCAGCATTGGGAGCAGTATCGGGAGTTTCGTCAGGTGTACCTAAAGCAGTAAATGATACCAGTGCAACAAAGATAAAATTGGACGTCAGAACCAAGCAATGGAAACTATAGCGGTTGTTAAAGATGGAAAGGCGCTGTTCCTGAAACCTTACAGAAAAGGACTTGGGCTCTATCTACAACCTTAACCAACAAACTACTAGAGTCGCTACTCAAAAGACCACTAAACGAGTTTGATCTTCACACGTATGCCACATACTTGCCATACTTCAGAGGAGTATTTATGCGTGATAGTTTACCTAAACAACCATGGAAGCAAGAAAGCGGTATTGTTAGCTTGGAAATCTCAACTGAATCAGGTACACAGTGGGTAGCGTACTACAAGAAAGGTGATAACATCGAATATTTGGATAGTTTTGGCAATCTCCAACCACTAAGAAAGATCATAAGCTACTTGGGTAGTAATATAATGTACAACTGGGGTCACTTATGTTTAGAGTTTTTATATAATTGTTATAGGCATTAAAATAGTAATTATTAACTATAAATAAATATATCTATATTGACATTGGGACAGTTCATTAACACTTAGTCTCACGAGAACTTCATCTCTACTCCCTGCGGTGTACTTTCCTCTGCTGGAGCTAGAAATGGATTATGTTTGTGGACTAATTGATACATCTATACCAACTATTAATGTCGACAAAAATCTGGTTCATGTAGGGAATGAGGTTATTGAGGTACCTGTTCGATCCCATGAGATTGATGGTATAGCAAAATATGAGCAAGGCTACTTGGATAAAAAAAGGGAAAAATATAATGGTTAGATAACGGCTAACAATAATTCATTGAACAGTGAAGTTCAGGCAACTGAAGAAATATATTTTGAAAGTAAATACTAAAGTAAATACTATATGCATCGAACGTAATATTATATCAGGATCATTCTTCAACAACACAAAAGTATACACACTCGACTAGTTTTCCCAGAATGTGGGGCCAGGGTATAAAATACTGGAGATACCCAAAAATGTAATCTATCTGCCTGTGAACACCAAACGTAAAAGTTTTCTAACATTGAAGCTCCTTGGCCAAGACGGTGACTTAATCAACTTCAGAAAATAGACTAAAACCATCAGATTACATTTGAAGCCAGAGCATGTTGATATACAATAATGTTAAATATGAGCTCGGAGCAGACAAGATCATTAGTGAGCGGACAGTCTTGAAGCGGTCACGACCTACATTAACACCTGGAAATACGGCATATTTACAATCGCTGGGTTTAACAATGAAACAATGAATAAAGGAATATTTGATATTGTACAAGACTATCGCTTTGATAACAGTGTTACTAAATTTGAACATCATTTTTATTCACCGTTTCTAAAATCATTTAAAAACAGATTACAATAAAATTCTTATAAATTCCAAACACGAACTTATATTGATCCAAGCAAGACAGATGCTAATGCCATTCTATCACCCACAGATGAGGTGAAAATGGAAATTACCAAATTTTAATGGAGCATTACACATGTTACAGTATCCGATGATGAAAGCTAAAACTTTTTAAATTTATCGGGAAAAGTCATCCGATACAAATACCATTCCGCGGCTGGGAATTATATGAGTATCCAGTATTACCAGAATCTATGCATCAAACCTGGTCAGTTAAAACTTCAAGTCAACTGCAGAGACCGCGATTTCTCATCTTAGATTTACAAGCGAATCGAATGAACGATGAAACCAAGGATGCCATCAGCAAACTCACCGATATCACTGTTCATTTGAACTCAGAATAATAAAAGCTGGACCTGTTGACATAAAGCTACAATTCAAGGCATCTAATACAACAGCATATTGCCTGCTTCTGCACGATAGAATAGTGGAATACAGTCCTCTAACAAATGCTGTTAGAAAGTTAAATTAATACGATGGTAGCCATCGTAGGCGTTAAATGATTGAAAACAAACCTCAATAAATTTATCACTAAATAACTGGCAATTTTAACCGATGAAAACCAGATGCAGCACTTTATGTTTCAACCCCGTTCAGATACAAATATTTGACTTCTGTAAAAAATAGAAAAGTAAAATTGGTTCAACACAATTTTCATGGATTCCGCTGGGATGATGGGTACATAGCATATCATAAGCTGTATACTATAGTTGAACCACTGCTCCGAAACAAAACCATATATGTGAAGGGAGCTGAAAACGTTCGTTAGATGCAGAAGATTGTTGGAGAGGGTGAAGTCATTATCAACGTCGAAGATGAATACAATTGTGGAAAATTAATAGAGATTAACACAAATGCGCTATCTTGCCAAGTTCATAGTGGACAATGTGCGATAAAAAATTCTTTGTAGTAAGAATTTTTATTGGAAATAAAAACAAATGTTTATTAAACGTAATATCATGTCGTGAAGTTGAAACGACGCTGATAACTACAATTCCCCGCTAAGAAAACTTATTTAGGTGCAGTAGTTGAACACAGCAAAACCAATATAACGTCAAGATAACATCTAGAACTTTCCCACTAATAAAAGAAAACAACAAAACCAAGGCATTCTTATAGTTACGGCTAGTGCTGCTAAGGAACCTTGCTCAAGAAATGGCGTTCTCACTCGAATCCTGTAAAAGCCTAGGCGCAACACTTGCAATTGTCCAGAGCCAGGTAAAATCAGTAATGTCTCGGAAACCATAGATTTCTGATGAAAATTTGTCCCACTAGAACTAAGGACCCTACCCCCTAACATCATGAATCCATTGGCATTAACCAAAATACCCTAGCGTTTTCTTTAATTATTGCTAATATTAATTCAAAACTAAATCGCTTTATAACCTCGGAAACCAAAGCTGATGAAAATTGCGTCCCTCCCCCTAGAATTACAATCCCCACCCTTGCTGTCTAGAACCCATTGGCATGAACAAAAATATCCTAGCGTTAACTTTAAATATTACTAATATTAATTCAAAACTAAAGCTAAATTTAGGCACATCACTTGAAAACAGTAAAACCAAATCAAGGAGCCTAAATTTAAGCGCACACAGTTAAGCAAGAAAACAGCAAAACCAAGGCCTGCTGGTAGTACCGGTTAATGCCGCTAGGGCGCAGGCAATACCAAATGACACATCCAAGACATAAGCCCGTCATGACTTAATGGTGCATCCAAGACATAAACCAATACAAGCAAGAGCCAATGGTGCATCCAAGACAAAAATCAAGCTCAGTCAAACCCATGCTTAGTATGAACTCAAACCACCTAGCTGCGGAGGCGTCAGCCGTGGTGAAATACTGGAAGCTAAAAACTCTGGTCTGATTCATGTATAGCGCAGCTACTTAAGTGTACTACTACATCCTTTTCTTAAAAAATGTGTCCCCTGTATTTTGATTATGCTACATAGATGATGAAATATAAAATTAGTTGGTCGAAAATACGATGTTTTTAAGTTCTGGTGAAAACGGCAAGTTAATATTTCAATAAATAAGCCTGTTACAGCCGACAAAGTGAAACGTGTATTGCAGCGCCGAGCCGACAGGCAGGTAGCGGCAAGCGACCCTTCGAATAAAGCGTGTCTAGGCCTATTCTGTGATTCTATTGGACATTCTTGGCTCCAGGTATAAGATCAATACCATGTGACTGTTATTCGTTGCCAGAAATGGACACATTTTGTCAGTAGCTTGCCGCTCGTGCAACTGTGCGTTACAATGAATTTTCATGATTTATTCATTCCCAAATTTTCAAAAGCGTTTTTCTCAAAACCATGTTAATCAAATCGGTACGCAAAATTTCTCGAAAACTAATGAACCGTTTGCTCTGTGGTTTCTTGCGATTATTCTATATACCATTATCTAGTACTTGTCATAGGAATTTTTATTTTGGTTACTTAATTTTACTTTTACAGGCAAAATAATAACTAATTTTTGGCCAAAAATTACTATTTATGTTCAAACGTCCCGATTTTTCAAAATCGGCTATGAGAAGTACTAGATTATAGTATCTAATTTAATAACCTTTTTTTTTTCTATGATTTTTTAAGAAACGTCAGTGGGTACCGTATACGCCGATTTTTTACGCCGCTCCAAGGATCATACAATATCCTTTTATATTTTCGATATTTTTAAATAAAGAAAATTTAACATGTTTTTGAATCGATATACTTTTAGATGATTAAAACCCCAATCCGAAATTTCAGATAGTTTTCCTTGAAAAAATTCACATAAATGAGCTTTTTTCAGCTCCTGGCTTTATTTCTCTCCTTAACTCCCAGTTCTCTTTCAAGGATCATATTGAGTACGGCTGACGCTATTTTGGGTTTTGTGAGACGACTGTCTGAAGAATTCGACGATCCGAGTGTCGCATTTGCGCATTTGTCAGACCTATTTTGGAGTACGCTTGTCCTGCTTGTTTGCATATTTACGCGGTACATGTTACTCTGATTGAGGCTGTTCAAAGATTCCATAGGTTTGCTCCTCGTAGCCTTCTTCGGAGCGATTCCATTGTCTTGCCTCTATGCTCGCAAAGGCTTAATCTGCTTTCTTTAGATACCTTAGGTAAAATACGTAGCTGTTCCAGAGTCGCTTTCGCTTTGGATATTGTACAGGGCGTTATTAACTCCTCTTCACTTCTAGCAGCTCTTAGCATTTCAACTGCTCCACGCTCCCTTAGGTAGCATGACTTTTTCCAAGTTCCTCATCACAGTACTAATTACAGTATGAATGAGCCAATATCTGTGATATCCCGTCTTTAATATCGCTTATTCCGAATGCATTGATTTTAATTTGACTATAGCCCAAATAATGAGTTTGTATGATTTTCTGTAAATTTTCATTAGTTATTATTGTTGCTGTTATATATTTATTAACTACTGTTATTTCTAAGAATTAGTCTAAGGCTATGTATTAATCAGGCTTTGGTCAACTTGAAATGAATATGGTGAGTCTAAGTGAAGTTAGGATCTGATTAATTTTGTACGTTTTTAAAAGAAAATTATCGGTATACATATAGGCGAAAGTCTTAACCATTTGTTTCTTTGTTTATTAACTTTACAAATAGGGAATTCAATAACTAAATCCAAGACAGACAAGACTGAAACATAATATCTGAAATTAGTTTAAAAACTTAAACTGCGCAAGGAATTTTTATTTTAAATTATCAAATTTGTTTGGTGAATATGGTGGTGACAGCAGCATGCTGACCGGATGGAACTCCATATGCGCGAGAATATTCCAGTGTTCCCGCTATTGGTCAATTTCACCAAGATCTCCATATGCATCCTGAGTATACATTGAGTACTCTCATGGTCGTCTAAAGCTGCGTCCACTATGTGTGCTGGTGCTTGGGCTCGAGCTGCTAGTAAAGCTCATGGTGTTTGACTAATCATGTTCTAGGTGCTCACTCTTCCATGTTCGAGACACGTACACATTTGTTGTTCATTATGACTTATGGTTTTATGATGATTCGATGCTATCATATTGCTCACTTGAGTACAAATGAATGATAAAAATATTGCAATCACGGCGACGTGCCGGGCTTAGAATAATTTTCTCCTAAGCATCCATTTTTCCATAATTTATTTTATAATATTTATTATTATATTTCTTAATATTTACAGAATTCAATAAAATCCAAAACCACTCCATCGGTCCACTAAATTTTGTTCAATTTCAGAAGATAAGTTCAATTCTTTAAAAAAAATTATGTAACCGCGCGAAGTACGCACAAAACTGATATGACGTTCACATTGCAACCCCGGGTTCGACGTGCTCCGACAGAGTTCCTTAATTTTACGATAACTGTGTCGAACGTGATGACATCTATATTATGCCTGTGATGTTTATTATATTGTGCTTTCTGGTTAAAATTACTGAAATCTAGCAATCTAAAAACATTGCCAAAAATTCACTTCTACTATGTACTAAGAACGAGAAAAAACCGAACCTCAAAAGAGGACTTACACAATGTTGACAACCTTAGGTTTTTCATCATGGATATGAATTAGATTTTAAAATGTGAGAACTCTGTGGCTGAGTGATGAAATTGATATAATTTAAAGGGAAATGAAAGGATACAATGATATAGCATCACAGATATCAGACTCAGCGGAACTATAGATCACTGAATGGCGGGGGAGCATATTTGGAGTCTTTGCCGCACAATGTTGCGTTGGTGATCGATATATACCTATATGGGAAACCGATGCATTCGTGATGACAAAATGGTTGAATACATTGGCATGATAGTTGTACAGGAAGCGCTTTAGATCTCCTAACGTGGACATTGTAGTACCTATGCCAAGAGGTCGGCATAAACGGAAGTTATGTGCAAGTTTACGCGGTTCTCTGCGACATTGCAAACACGATCTTTAATTAAGTGAGCACTGTAGTACTGTAGATGAGGGGACAGTCATGTATGTGGAAGTTATGTGCTCACAGAAAAAGAAATAAAATTAGATAGCATAAAATTACCTTTATAGCGGAGTGGAGAAGTTGATGAGTTCTTAACCTACAAGGTCATCTGCAGTTAATAGGTCATTGACGAGAGGAAAGAATTAAGAAAATTGCCCAAAATATATAGTAAAATGAAAAAATTCAAAATTATATCTAAAATCCAGATGATATCCAAAATGGTAAAATACTAATAATTCCCGTGTACAAAAATTAAATAGTTCACTCTTTCTATTTATTTTGTACTGTATATAACACTGAACTCCAAAAATGTATAAACTCTAGTTCGATATACTGTGTAGGTTGTAGATCTAGTGGAACTAAAAGTACTGGTATAGAAGAGATTTCTCACACACTGTTGTGACTCAGGTGCCCAATGTCCCGAATCACAACCATAAGGTGAATACATCAATATATTGCACTATGCAATATATTGATGTATCGCAGAAATGACCCTGAAAACGAAAAATCAATTTAATTTAAATTTCCATTTAAATAATTTAAATTTCTCATTTGCCTTTAAAAAATTTCAAATGCATTTAAAAATGCATTTGCATGTCGTAACAAAATGCAATTTAGCATAAATTGCATTTCGTTATCAGACATGCACTCCACTCGCACGGTGTACCTACCTACATACCGTGTGATCGGATATCATTTTTTGGTCGCGCTAATTGAAGGCATTTGAGACAAATCGCATATTCTCACGTAAGATCTTTCATCGTCGTGAGAAAGTAAAAAGAATAAAATAACAAAAAAAGCTTTTTGAAGCGATCGTGGGTACCTGGGTGCAATTTGCCCAAACCTTGGGGAGTGCTTTTTCAAACCGCCGGCGAGATAACACGCGAAATTCTTACTTTATTTTTGTGTCTACGAATAATTGTGGTAACTAAGTTTGCCTCAAATTAAAAAAAATAATTATTATTGTGTTGAAATAAAAAAAAAATAGTGAAAATATTCAAAACTTGTGAAAAACAAAAATTGTGTAAAAATTGAAAAAATGGGTTAAAACCCTAAATTGTAAAAAAAAAAACAAAAACCAAAAAATTGCGTTGAAATCAGCTAATTGTGTAAAACTTCAAAAAAAAAATTGTGTTAGAACCTAGTACAGTTCCAATAAAGTAAATTTTGTTTCTCACTAAAATCAGTATCGAGTGTAATTAATCGCCATAATCAATATCCTAACTCCCTCTCCGATCTCTTCTTCAAGGAAGCACGAGAGATCGGCCGCAACAATCCAACAACACCCCCAAAAGATCATTTAAAAAAAAAAAAAAAATAAACATTGCTTGATTGGTTAATATTATACGAAAATGTAGCTGCTCAATGAGCAAAAATTCTATAGCTCAGTGATTTTTCATCGCAACAAAATAGAGAAGATTTCTTTACACAGGCCTATCTCTCTTCTTTCATTCAACACCAAAAACTTCGACATCAGATAAAAAATGGCAGAGTTATAAATTATCATAGACATGTATTTACTCAATAACGGTGCTTTTTTTTTTTTTGTAAAATGAGATTTTGGGGGTAGGTATTTTTAATTCCACTTGAGCTCTATGTCTCGTCAAAATTATAATTTCACTATAACATAGTATAATTTAGCCAAATCACCAAGTATTACTTGGTACATTTGTAGAATTTTTTTGGAAAGTAATATAGAGAGGAAAAAACTAATCAAGAGCTACAGTGAAATTCAAAGTTAGTCCCCTGCGTGAATATTCCATGTAAAATAGTTTCTCTGTGTTAAGTTTAAAATAAAAAAAAACTAAAATTGTACAACAAAAAATCATTTCCGCCTCGAAGCGATTCATAGTTTACTTCATAAAATAATCGCAAAATTACGAAGCACACACATAGATATGCGCTAGGGACAATATTTATCTCACACGAATAATATCTGATTGGCCGTTGTCACGTCGGAAGGATTCCAGGTCGAAGCAGTAGTTACACAATTAACTATATTTCCGTAGCAGACAAGAAGTACTAAGGTAGGTACCCATCCACTGCATACACTTGGGGTTTACAAAAACCTAGATATTTGCTAACATAACTGGGATTTTACTCTGAAATTCAACGTAGTATAGTCCTCCAGCACCCTCCCCTTCACTAAAGAGACACTATTTAAATCCGGTGGCTAACTCTGGATAGAGATGATGGTGGTGTCGATTAAATTTTTCAGATAGAGTCGGGCCGGATTCTGTAATACGGAGATTTTGGGAATTTAGGAGATGAGAATTTCGTTTTCTCAGAATTCCTAATTCCCTAATTTTCCATTCCCAATTCACTAACATGGTTGGAGAATTAGGGAAAACGTAAGAAATGTGAAAAGGAGCGAGTCGTCTCGGACGAATAAGGGTATCACTTTCTGTTGTAGAGGGTTGGACTTTTTTTTTCGTATTTGAGGTACATCTGTCTACTACATTCCACAGTCGAAATAAAATGAAATTTCTTTTTTGTAGGGGTTGCTTTTGAGGGATGTAGGAGGGTAGGTTTTCTCGATTTTTTCAGGGATAACGAGATAATGGCGAGAAGAAGGAGAATGTATGTGGTATAAAAAAAATGGAAGCTCAGGGCGAATGAGATAGGTATAGAAAGAAAGGCGGGGAGAGTGCAGGGTGGAAACGGGATCTGACTAACGGAAATAAAAAAATAAATAAAGACAATATCAGGAGCTGCAATTATTCGCAGGGGTAAGCTAAGGATCTGTAAGCCCTAAAAAAAGAAGAATTCACTTTTGTAAATAGGTATGCATGGGTATTATAGGCTATATTTTATTTCGATTAACAGTAATTTGCAGATTTTAGCGGCCTCGGCGGTAAATTTTGTTGTCGCAATATTCACGGGTACCTAACTCTGTGTGGGAGGGCTGTAGAGTATTGGGGTTTTTCTGATGGATTAAGGGTTTAGATTAAAGAAATATAGGTGAAAAGTTTTCTGGGGAGGGTATTTTGGGGGTTGGGAGTCGTAAAACCCTTCATAGGGGGTTGTGCAAACTACGTCATGTTTGATTCCAAATTAAAGAGGGAGAAGAGAGTAAACGAGTAGTGTAGTTTGTCTTTGACCGTTTCAACGTGATAGCTGACTTTTGACAACGAAAAACGCATTTTTTGCACTAGAGTCAAATACAACCCAGTTCCCATATTTTGCATATATTTCTTCCGTTCTTTGGTTCACATCCATTAGTACTCCGTTGTGAACAAAAAAAGTAACAAGTAGAATGGAGAATTCGAGAATTCTCTGCTTAATTCTCAAATTCTCCGGTGTTTTGGAAGTGGAAAATTAAGAGGAAAAGTTATATTGTCTGCTTTTTTTGCGTTTTGTTAAGGAATCCAGGTACCTAGGAATTTCAAATTGAGTTACGTATTCACTGCGTATCCTGGGTATATTTAAAAAAACAAATTATGGAAATCCATGCAATCCTTACAGAGGAACATGGACTTTGCCTATCATAGTACCCGATAAAAATTAAAAATCACGCGAAAAAGATCAAATTGGTCGTCGTCCGCCCGTCCTCGGGAACGCATTAACTTAAGGAGCTGAAATTTTACCCACGGGCTTTTAAAAAACAAAAGTAAATTTAAACTCTGTGTGTGTGTGTGTGTGTGTGTCTGTGTGGTCATATGAATGGGAGAATGTAGCTCTCTCTGGAGTAACGGTTTTGCACGTTTCTGCCTAGCTGTTGCCCAACTTACTTGGCTATTACAGCACTACTGGTGGAGGACCCTTTCATGCAAACGGGGTCCGTTATTTGATCCGTTAGGCTATCCCCTTGGCCAAGCGATTACTAGGGTGACCTTCGAGTAGATACAAAAAGTTTTTTTACCTTGAATTTTTCCTAGCGTCCAGCGTGGAGCTTCTATAGGGGCTTTACTGGAGTGTCGCGGATTGTCCACAGAGAGCACCTCATTCCCGCTAGCTATCATGTCTATTTATATCCTTTATATTAACTTCACCGCCGGGTTTTTCCGCAAACTAAGAAAGTCAATATCTACCCACTTCCCGGTATGCAAACGAGCTGAAATTTTCCACATCGATTTGTCGTCGATGACAATGCACCTTGGCATAACACACACACACATGTACACACACACGCTCACACATATACACACATACACATAATTAAGTTATTTGTGTTTATAACGTAGGGAAAAACACTATGAATCTCCTCGCATATAAAGGATTTAAAGTGAGAAACTTCGATTTTACGGGTTAATTCTTTTTTTCTTCTAAGTTGGATTTTTGGTTTTAGAAAAATGCAATAGTAATAAATAGACTTCTTTCTTGTATTTTCAGTCAATTCTTAGTTCACACAAACTGTTTGGTTGGAAAGATGAAACTATCAGAATACTGCTCCACCAGAAGAGACAAGTGAAAAAAAAAATTGGGGTTTTTTTTTTTAATTTTATCGGCGGGGCGACGTCTCTTTTCTGTATCTGAGGTTAGAAATATTCATTTTTATATTTGAGACGTGTCAACGTAGATTGTTTCAGAATTATTTACATCATCTCACGTCTCTTCTTTGCTTTTAAGGTTAGTGATATTTATATTTGTGTTTCAGACTTGTTAACATAGTTCATTTCGAAGCGATTTAGGTTATCTCATCTCGGTTTTTGCTTTTGAGGTCAGAAGTGCTCACTATCTATTTGAGATATGTTCAAATAGTTCATTTGCGAGATTATTGTGTTTCCCTGTCTAGGCATAAGTTCAGCAAAATTCTAGTGTTCCGTGCTGCTACGTGTGGGTTGGCCCATGATTGGCCTGAGTGGTTTATTTGGAAGGGAACAGATGTCGCGCGGAATTGTAAGAATTTATTTGGGTTTAATGTCTACCTCTGTCAACCAGGTGAATGAATTGTCATGCAGGTGAACTGTAAGATGATATTGTGGCATTTGTGAGCATCGAAAAATTTACATTTAGCGCCACTTTCGAGGGAATGGGTTGCCGATATGTTATCCTGGAAGTTAAATCAGGTGATTGGTTTTGTAACAATATATTAAAAAACAAAATTTTTGTAATAGAATCCTCCGAAGGAGTTGCCGAATTGGTCCCATTTTTAAATTAAAACTTCCCGTTGTTAAGGAAGGCCCGTATATAAAACCTCAACTTTGTATGTCAACGGGTGCGGCAGTGTCTAAATATGGAGTGAAAAACTAAAGTTTTGTATGGAAACATCAAGAAAGATTTGTCCAATCTGCCCCACTTTTGGACCAGCTCGACGAATTCTCAGCCAACTTCCTTGTATATATTGAAAAACCTAAGTTTTTTATGGCAACACCAAGAAGGGGTAACCCGATTTATTCCAGTTTTGAAATTTTATTAACCATTACTATGAAAACACGTTGTACCAAATTTTGGCTCTCTACGTCGAAGCGTTCCCAGTTGCCGGTATGTTTCCGTAGTGACCAAATATATTATTAAAAATTAGATTTTTGCATGACAACCCTACGAAGGATAATAAATAAAAAAAAAATTTACCGTTCTCTAGTGATGATGTAACATATATGCGGCAATTAATTTTTATTAATATAGATTTAATATCAAATAAATTAAAGTGTGAATTTTATCTCATTCCAAGCTTTCCCTCATCAGTCATCTCATTTTATAAGTATCCATTAGCATAGGTAAGTTGTACATATGCGTGTGCGTTTTAAGACAATTTTATATTAACAGGCTCAAACTGCTTTGAGTGAGTACCCTAGAATTCTCGTCTGAAGTCCACCTAATCAGTCCAAATTAATTCACTTTATACACCAAAACATTAGGGAGATATATTAGTTGGTCACTCACCTGGTAGAACCTTCATTAGTATTCGAGATGGGTTATCTAGTCCATGATGATAAGGGTGTAACTTATTAAGCTGGGGAGACCTAGATCATTAACTTTTAATTAAACAACAATTTCATTTAGCATTAGTAAGGTTGTTTTCCATCCGTTTGTATGTGTATGTATGTAGGAGAAAAGGAGTGAAACAAGCGATAATTAAATCAACTATTGTGTTCCGACAAATTTCAAAAGGGTTACTTACCGAAAATATGTGAATTATTGGATTATAGTTTTCAGAATTCATATGCATGCTGGTTGTATTATGTATGTATGTACATATTACATGATTATGCTGGACGAATAACTTTTCTTTTTTCTATAGAGATTTTTCCTTTCCCCATACCGTAGCTTAAACTTGAAGCTATTTATGCAAATGTTGACAAGTGAAACAAAATGTGATCAAGTGAAAAAAAAATGTATATAGAATTCCGTATACATGCCTATCAGGATCATGCATTCTGCAGTATCTGCTAAATAAAATCTAACGGTTGCTAGATTGAAGATTACATCCCGTTAATTTATTTTATTAATAAGAGAGGTAAGTACCTAGAAGATTCACTCTTTCGTTGTACCCCTCCCCTCAATAGTTCCAAGGCATTGAATTCTATGTGACTGAATAAAGTATAACGTTAAATAAAATTTAATTCTGGATCCCAACCTATCTTTCAGAAGTTACTTTCTATTTCTGAGCTTCACCTGAACTCACCACAGAGGTTTAATTCTGTTTCCTTCCCTTTAATTTATGGGCGAATTGAAGAACATCAAATTATCACCAGGCAGATATTTGTTATAATGCTGCAAAATGTAATTAAGTAATTAAAATTGAATGAATTCTAATTCGGATAAGTAATAAAAGTATTGTATTTTTTTAGCAATAGTAGTATATTTCAATTATATTTGGAAATTATTATTTCCGGAAATCCCACTTATTTTGTGTGTAAAAATAATATGTATGCATTGCCCTACTGGAAACAACCGAAATATGTATGTATGTACTATTTGGAATTGAAAATGTTGGCCAAAATTAATTTCCTGGTCAAATTAAGTAAAAAAAAATATCCCTGAGCAATCTAAGACTCCAGCACATGAATTAGACCAGTGCTGCCGCGATTTCTACAAATTATAGTAAATCTACAGCTATTTTAAAATCAAACCAAATATACTTCGCACTTTTTCAATATGCTACTACATATATGGCTGCAATCCTAGTTCCTCACAAAACATACTTAAATTTTATATAAATGATTTAAAAAAGATTTAATCTCAGCAAGAAACGTAATAATTAAAAAAAAAAAAGAATAACAAAAACTTCAAAAAAGGTCTCAAAATCCTAACAATAATTTCTTTGTAAAATCCCAAATTGAAATTCAAACAAAAGTTTACTTTTCAGTTTTTAAATTTTTATTTTTTTAATGCGGTTAGAATTTTTATTATTATTATTTTATATTCAATGCTTTAATTTCGATTTAGTTTTTTGTATATTATTTACAAATTTTTGGTTGATATGAAAAAGTGGAACCAATTTAAAATGATTGTGAAATTATATTCTGTAATGATAATCTATGCTGAAAAAGGAATGGAACAAATATGACGGAAATGTAGTAACGGGTGTTATGTATGGCCCAATTGGTGAAAAATGAGTAATGTCAGGAGTAAATGTTCTGTCACAAAGTTTTTGAGATTAAAAAAATTTCTATGCCACTCAACGTCTTCAAGGTCTTTCATTTGATACAAAACATTACAAGTACTGCAGATATATTTTACAATTTTTAACGCATTTCGTTGAATTAATTTTGGAATAATTGAAATAGAATTAGTTTAAAGTTTTTATAGTTAGATCGCGTTGTTTGGTGATATAAGAAATATGATAGTAAAAGCGCCTATTTTAATATCTATTAAGTGATTTTGGTTAAGCCTTGTAAATGAAGAATATAAATTTACTAACGTTCTACAGAGTACCCACAACATTGTACTCTGAGTGCGTAGCATGCACAGAATTGGTCTATGAAAAATATGTTTTTGTTTTTACATAAAAAATTTTATTGCTAAGATAATTTTCGATATTTGAAATTTATTGAATATTGTAGATTGCAAAGTATGCATGTCTCCATAAACTTTGACCGATCTACAATGGTAACTTTAAAAAAATACATAATTATAAGGTTCAACTAATAAGAGTTACATTTTGAAATTGAATTTAAAATTCATATGAAAATGAAAAGATTGGTTTTTCGAGAAATTTTCAAAATTCGAAATTCTTTAAGACCAACAGATGAAGCTAAAATGGTTTTTATTCTTGAAAGCAATATAATCGTTACGCAAAATAGAGCCCTCGCTTTAGCTTTTCCAATATGTCATACTTAGAATCTATATATATATTATTTGTATTATGAATTAATTCAACTTTATTGTATTTAATTGCTTTGATGAGTTTTAAGTTTAGAGTAGGTCGAAAAAAAAAATGAAAAATTCCGGACGAACTGAGCGCTAAATACAACTTCTCGCGGAACAGTAAGAGGTGGCCTATGACGATAGTTTATGGTGTTCTCAATATGGCAGTTATAAATACCAATACAATTTACCGCGAAAATTAGAAATGTCAAACCACGCATTGTGATCTTATTCTCAATTTAGGCTTGACTTTGATTTCTGATTTCCCGAGGATACTCGTAAGAAAATCGCTCAACCCCTGGGTAGTGATGCGTGCCTGATGACATTCCTGAGAGATACGTATGATGCCGAAATTATCATAAATCCAAAGAAAAGGAGACTAAACAAAGCTGTATTACATGTGCTAAGCCTATATGCATGGAACGTGCCTTCTTCAAGTATGAAAATTTTACTGATTTAGGGGCGGCATTAAGCATGAAATGTATATACCGATTAAAGGTTTTTTTTTTAGTTTATAAATTCCTTCCTAAGCGATGGATATAATTTGCAAATGAGAAATAAATACTTTTTTAAATATAATATTTACATTTTTTTTAAT
This sequence comes from Dioctria rufipes, assembly GCA_963924295.1. NCBI lineage: Eukaryota > Metazoa > Arthropoda > Insecta > Diptera > Asilidae > Dioctria > Dioctria rufipes. The sequence goes on from CAWUPM010000289.1 coordinate 670,410, forward strand.
TTGAAGCATACAATAGATCGTTTGTGTTTTTCACAGGCAATTTCAATAATTGACACCTATGAAAAAACTGCGTTCGCAAAGCGTAGTTAACTAAAATTTGTCAATTCCTATAATTGACTTTTAAACGTACTGCTTTTAAGACAAATGATTTTCCCTCTTGCATTTCATAATTTGTAACTAGCCTACTAAGGCATGTTTGACTTTATCTGGCATTAGCCAATAACGATGAAAGCACAGGTTAGATTCCAGTCCGCGAGAAAAATAAATAAAAAACTGAATTTACAATTTATTTGTGTGCTTTCATCATTACTGGTTAATGCCAGCTGAAAACAAAACGTGGCTTAGTAGGTTAATTACAAATTATGAAATGCAATAGGGAAAATCATCTGTCTCGTTAGCTCAGTGGTAAGAGCATGGAGGATGGTCCAGGTTTCAAAACTCGGTCGAGTCGATTGTTTTGTCGGCCTACATTTATGATTTGATTGAACATCGTTAAAAATAAAAGTTCTTAAAAATTCTTTTTACTTTACACCGGTAAGTTTCTAGAATTTCAATTTCAATTATGTAAAAATTCAAGATTATGTTAACTTTATGTATCTAACAACCTACAGAATCACTATCTTACTCGAATTTCTTTTCAATGACAAAAAATTATGCTACCTTCAGATTTGATAAATTACGTACAACCTTATGGCATAATTGTACACAATAAATAATTGCTTGAAAATTCACTCAAAACAAGCGAAAAACGGATCGCTAGAAATTGAAGTTTGCCGTGAATTTTATACGCGAAATGTCAACCGCGCGCGAGTTTTGTGCTTTTGGGAATTTTTTATGCCAAAGAGAATTTGTGTTGTTTATGTGCATTCATCGTGGGAAATATGAATTGTTGCACAGGTTTGTATATAAATTTCTTCATTTTACATGTTAATTGTGTATAAATTTCAGCCTTTTACAAATGGCATAGGTGAATTTATTTCGCGAAATTTCACCTAAAGTATCCATATATTTCTTGTAAATGGTAATTATGTGATGCATTCGTACCATGTACAGTGTATTTTATATAGCTTTATGTTGTAGAGCACAAAGTTTTATTGAATGTGCATGGCGCCTACACAGAAAAAAAACATATATATAATTTCAGCTAAACACTATTAGTTAAATTGTAAATGGCAGCTTTACTAGTTACGCTATGGCACCACCAGGACACAGCCTTTCCTTCCCTTGTGCCCAGACGCTGCAGCGAAATGCTCCGGTACTACGGTTTTGCTATTTTCTTGGTGCGCCTAAATGTATGCTGTTATATTATGATTTTGCAATTGCAGTTTTCATGTGTTGCGCCTAAATTTAGGATTTGGTTTTGAATTAATATTAGTAATAATTAAAGTTGACACTAGTGAATTTTTGTTCATGGCAATGAATTCTAGATGGTGGGCCGGTGGGGGTTATTATAATATAGGATAGGAGGGTGGGATTGAAATCTTCATCAGAAATCCTTATGGGCTTTGGTTTTTCGAGATATTAGCGTACTAATAATTCAAGTTACCCTGCGATATTTTTTGTTCATGCCAATGGACTCTAGCTGGTGTGGGGTGTGGGTTTTAGTTCTAGGGGGATGAAATTCTAACAGAACTCCTCTACGGGCTTTATTTTTCGAAATATTTGCGACATTTCTTCAAACTAATAATTGGAAATTAGCCAATTGGCATGTGCATAATTTATAATGGGTAATTAGCTAGTTTGAAATTAGGAGCTTGGTTAGTAATTAGCTAATTGGCACATAGTAATGTGGTGTGATACGTTTTACTGGCATTTTCAAAAATAAATAAATTTAAATAAAATCAACACTGCAGATAAGAAATATACGGTATATTGAAGCAATTTCATCAAATCTCTCCTCAAATCTTTCTACAATTTAGGTAATATCAACCCTTGATTCCTTAAATACTCGCGCAATGTATTTTTTGTTTACAATGAAAGTAATTTATGATTGATCGAAGCTGTAAATATATTTAATAGAAAACTTCAAGTTAAAGGTAAAAATATGATTGCTGTGAGGTGTATTGATACAATTTCTTTTGTTGAAAATTTTTTACCAACTATAAATAATATACCAAATTAAATTTCAATATTTATTCACATCAAATTAATTAATTATTTCCAAATCTTAAGTTATAAACTTTTTCCCTATGTTCTATATTCAAAATTGGCAACATTATGTCTCCCAAGGTCCGTTTCTGGGCTCATATTCAATTATATAAACTTGTGGAGCACAAGTACTAAATGTGACTTTTATTATCACCAATAGTTTAGAAATATTAATAAAAAAAAAACTAGTTTCACGTTATTAATTTTTTTATTTAATGATTATAGTAATTAATTGGATACAGATTAACATCAATTCGAATAAACTCAATTTTAAACGTTCGCCCGATAGGATCTCTATTTATAGCATAAAAACCTCCTGCTGTATTTATCTCCAGTATAATATCGTCAGTAATTATGCTGTACCGTGCAGGAAGGAAAAGTTGACAGTCCTTCAAGTCCAGGATGATACGAAATCAAAATGCAGTCTTACATCGTCTGGCACCCATAATCTTGTATTCTTTATTAAATTCCATTTCAGATGTTTTTAAAGATGGCGGGAACTGGTCCAGCTTCTTAAATTCCTTCATTGCGTTTCCCATTATTATTTCATATTACTTTCTCCTTAGATTTTATTCGTATGAACTCCAAAATGAAACTGTCATGATTCCAAAACAAGTTTAATCCTGCTTAAAGCAAATTTGTAATATCAGTACATTAAGCTGAATGATTAATATAATTTGATACCACACTTCCTGTAAGCAGCGCAGTTCCAAGAATTTTGCCAAACGATGCGTTTCACTGGAATTAGCATAAAGTAAACACATTTTCACATCCTGTTGTATACAAATTTAAGCACATGTATTCTTTTCATGTAATTTGATACCACACCTCCTGTAGGCAGCCAAAAAATTTTATTGTTCCATGAATTGTACCGATCGAAACATTTCATTGGAATTCGCATAAAGTAAATAAATTTCCACATTTCCTTTTTATTTACGTAAGAAATTCGTTCATGTAAGCAATCTTATTCACATTTGGTTATTCGACCGGCAGAATAAAGTAATCAAATTTAGGCAGTTAATTTGCGTGATTTATGTTTTTTTGTTTATCATGTAATTCGATATCGTCTCAGCCTGTAAGCAAATTCATTGGAATTCATTCTATGCAATGACTATTGTACAGCAGGATTAATCATGTTTACAAACTCTTGTTACAAAAGAGCAAGCAAACTCTTGAGGAGCACCAGTCAACCTAAGTGAGACTCAGTGTTAGTGTCCAATAAAAAAAAAATTAAAAATGTCTATCCCAGTAGTAAATGAGAGTTTTTCATTAATTATGAAATTTCGAGAAGATGTGTTGAAGTGTTTAAGCGATAAAAATTGTGTGAATAAAAACAATACTGTTAAAGTATGCAACAGAAATATTCGTAAATTTCAAACAGCATTTCGGAAGTGCAATAATAATGCTAGGAAACGACATATTGACAGCTGTATTGCTCAAATTAAATCATTGAGAGTGTTAATGAAAGCTCCATATCGAGGTGGAGGAATTAATCAACATGTAACAAGAAGTGATTTTGTGAAGTGGGAGGAAATGAAATAAGCGTTTTAAGGTAGAATTAGGCCAGGTGTTATCGTAAATATAAGCCACTTAGATCCTAAGCTATTTATGCAAGATGCCTCCAAATTAATTACTCGCCGCATTAAGTATACATTAAAGCAACAATTTCATATTAAAGTTGCTACAACGTTTAGCGGTGAATTTATTAAAGAAACTGGTGACAATGAAGTTATTAAAGACACTCAGCTAGAACAGTTCCAAAAGAAAGATAGTGGTTGGGCTCTGCATTCTGTAATACATTTAGCGGTACATATCAACAAGTTTCAACCGCTTCGATGGTCGTTTTTTGTACCCCTACCAAAGGAGACTGCTTTAAAGCAAGCTTGCATTAATGTGAAAAATAATGATGAAGCATACTTCGGTTGGGCCGTAACATCAGCGCTATATCCTGCAGCAGCAAATATTAATTCCGCTAGGATCTTATCATATCCACATTATTCAACTATACTTAATTTATATGGGACGACGACGACATTATGGAAATTTCAATGGTATGCCTCTATGATCTCCACTACAGTTTTATGCAGCGTGAATTTGGATATAAATGTAAAGTCCTGAATACAGATTCTCTAATATATGAACTTGAAGAGAAAAATGCATATGAGTTTATGGCTGAAAATATAAAAAAAAATTGATAGTATTGATTACCCAATAATCAATTCAATTTACCGCTCATGAATAAAAAGGTTACTGGGCTAATGAAGGATGAGCTAAATGGGAAAATCATGAGCGAATTTGTAGGCTTTTGCTCGAAAATGTACAGTCTGCGTATAAAGGATGATAAAACTGTAAAAAAACCGAAAGAAGTAAAGGCTAATGTCGTACAGAGGCATATCAATTTCGAAGACTACATCGAATGTTTCAATAACAAGCGAATATTAACTGTGCTAATTAGAGCTCCATACGATCCCAAAACCATAGCGTGTAGACTGTCAGTCAAAAGACGATTACATTGATTCCTTATGATAATAAGCGACATATTTTGAGCGGAACGACGGATACTCTACCATGGGGGCATTACTCCATTTTATCAGATCAGCAAAAGGAAACCGCAGAAAGTATCTAAGTATAGCGTAAATAATAAATCTATTATAGTTTTAGTTTCATTTATTAAAGTAATTTGTTTTAATTGCATTATAGCTACATGTATAAAATATTATAATTATAAATATATTTCAAATTTTTAAATATTTTTTCAAGAAAACATAAAACATCTTTGTTATTAATCCAAGAATTGTGTTTGATGAAAATCCGAGCCAATTAACGTAAGCTTTATCTCCACTCTAATTTAAGGTTTTCTCTACGAGATATAGGTTTGGGTGTTTAATTTTCAGCAGCTCCAATTCTTAAAGGCCTCCTGTGGATTTCCTTGATAATCTTCCAACCGATATGTGATTGGGTTTGTATTTTGAACTTTAATAATTGTAAAAAACTCCGCTGTCCAGTTTAGAGTATAGCCTTTCTCAAATATATGCTTGTATTTGCTGATGCGTACAAAATCTCCAACTTTATACTTTGCAGGAACAACAATTTTTATGTGATTGTATACAAATGAAAGCAGTTGTTTCTCATTGAAGGCGTTGATATCGCGAGGTCTCATTTTTGTAGTTCGATGTATTCTAGAATTGTATTCAGTGAGCTGTCTCTTTACCATACTAATCCACCGATAAGTTTCGTTAAAGCTGAATTCCTTCTACATCATAGCCTATAGAGTTCGGTTAAATCTTTCCACTATTGATGCTTTGAGGAAACTGTACGTAAAGTAATGATTAATTACATGCTTCATCATCAGATTTTTAATGAAGCTGTTGTAGAATTCTTTTCCGTCATCAGTTTGCAGGTATTCGTGCCTCGCTTAATATAGATTGCATAGCATGTGGTACTTCTACACTAGTTTTTCTTTCAATTTGAATTGCCCATGCATATTTGGAGAAGGTATCAATGACTGTCAGTGGATAGTGGTAACCACTGTTCATATATTTGTGGGGATCCATTTCAACCAAGTCTGCCACAAGCCACATAGTCCTTTGATAATCACACGACACCATTTAAAACTTTTCTCGCTGGTTTGTGCAGCTCATTCACCACTTGTCTCTTACTCATCGTAATTATAAATGAAACAGATTTCTCAAGAGTTTTTAGAACTGATATACACCATCTTCTGGTGTCAGGTCTTTCTTATTTATTACTGCAGTAAACAGATAGTTTTCAACCTTTGCGATTTTATCATTGATATATAGCGTTAAATTTGCCACCTCTATATTAATAATTAATATCCTCTCGAAAATATTTAACCAAAAAAATTGTTGCCAAACAATTAAGATGGTGTCCCAATTGTTTTTTATAGTAAACCAGCTATTTAAATAACACGTCAACTATTTTAAATAGGTAATTCACGAAATTAATAGTAAGCAAAATATCAAGTAGTTAAGTATTTATACGAATTGTTACAGAACCAATGAAAAAAGCAACTCTTAAAATTGTTTTTGCTACTATCAGAGTAGTACTTATACCGATTTATATGTAAATGCACATGATTTATTACGAATAGCCCAAAATTAACACAAAATGCGAAAAACGAAAAATTTCGCGGAAAGCAAAAGAGACAGTAATAAATTATATATCTTTATTTCTAAAAAAAAAAAAAAATAGAAAACAGTAATTGCTTATAATGCCTTCTATAAATTTATAATACTGCTGGTCATGTTCAAGTATAAACATATATAGGTTGCATGGTATGCATATACATTATATAAGTAAAAGAACAGGAAAATGCATTTGCACAGATAAAAACTAAATGGCGTCATTAAATTAAAATTTTCCGTTTCTATTTTTTTTTCTTAAAACATAAGTATATTATAATCAAAATTATTTCGGTCTCAAGTATGTTTTACCGTTGGCGCATTGATTAATATGAACAGTGGTAAAAGTAAAAAAACCAACGTTATATAAAAAATAATTATGTGTTTTTTCAACTATTAGAAATGATTGAAGGTATTTTGAGAAACTTCCTAATATCTATTCCAATCATATAGGGCTTTCCAATGACAGGTGTTATTTTGATATTCAAAGAAAAATGCCATTTTTTTGAGATAAATGATCAAAACTTTATTTCATTATAAAGAGAAAGGTATGCCGTTAATAACGGAAAATAATAACAGCCAAATGACCACCACGACCACGCCTACAGGACCATATCCTTTTCATGAAATTTTCCATAACCAAATCGCAAAGTGGCTGCCCTATGTCCTCGATAGCCTCACGAAGTCCATCTTTGAGGTCTTGAATCGACGCTAGGCTGTATGCGTAGACCTTGTCTTTCACGTGGCCCCAAAGGAAGAAGTCCATTCACCGTAACTGTTGCTGCAGTCTCATTTTCGCAAAAGTAAGGTCCAATGACCCGCGGGACCATAAAACGCACCAAACAGTCACATGTTGAGGATAGAGAGGCTTTTCAACAATAACTCTTGGGTTTTCCGAGCCCCTGATGCGACAATTTTGCTTGTTGACGAATCCATCGAGGTGGAAATGGGCCTCATCACTCAAGATGAGTTTTCGATGGAATTCCGGATCATTTTCATGCATTTCAAGGACCCAATGAGCAAAGACTCGACGTTGTCGATGATCGGCCGGCTTGAGTTCTTGTGTTAACTGAACTTTATAAGCCTTAAGACCCAAATCTTTATGCAAAATACGGTGTAATGACGTTTGTGGAATGCCTAATTCCAAAGAACGACGAGGAATGGATAAACCTGGGTTTTCTTCAACACTTTCGGCTACAGCAGCAATATTCTCGGCTGTTCTTGAGCGACGTGCACGGGTTTTATTCTTCACATCATTAACTTGTCCCGACAGCTCGAATTTTTCTACCAATTTCTGTATTGCGGTCCGACAAGGTGCTTCACGACGACCCAAAAATGTTCGAGTTTTACAAACCGTCTCTGCCCCATTTTCACCATTTTTATAGTGAATTTTAATAATTTTAATGCGTTGTTGAATCGTGTATCGTTCCATTTTTATTAATGGCCTAGTTTCTACTTGCCAAATGTCAAAAAATCACAGCTCCAAAGGTGACATCTACCGAAAAAGTGGGATAATTAAAATAACACCTCTTATTGGAAAGCCCCTTATTATGTACACATTTTCTTTTTAAGCAGCTATATCTATAATCTCAAAAAGTTGTGTTGAAACAATACCCAACTTTAAAAAAAGTTTCTTCGAGCTCAAACTGCTTATGAAAATTTAGATGGAAATTATCAATAGTAAAATCTATCATTTGTGTAAAATATACTTTCGTTCTTATATTCATCATTTCTATCAGTATACAAATCAGCTTCTAGTACTTATTATTGATTGGAACAAGGTCTCCTATCATGAGACAGGTAAAAAGTGGCAAAAAGTCCAAGTTTCTCTTGCAGAGATAATCTGTGTATTTTATTTTTTTTCTATAGAAGCATTTTACTACCCTTGTGATCTCACGCACCAACGAAGACATTTTTTAATCGAAATATATTTTGTTGACAGTTGCTTAACTCCGTTCTTCCTCTTATTTTCCAGAAATAAAGGAAGGAAGAAGGCGCAACATTCCCGAATGTTATTTTGAATTTTTAATTTGTTTTTATTTTTTTACTGAATTGGTAAGTAGTTTGAAGGATAATTTTATTTTGAATTTTATTGAATAGAATTGTGATATTAGGTTAAGCTATTAAATCTTAATAAAAATTTCATATTTTAAGTATCAAAAACTGGGTTGTTCTTTGCACCAGCTTCCTCCCTCGCGAACGAGAGCAGATCTGACAGACATCATCTAGAACCAGCTGAAAATTGGCAGAATGCGTGCAATAAGGACCATATAAAATCTCGAAATATGATTGAAATGGCGTGTATAGTGTTAACGGCTACCTTCGGATGTCATTTGAAGCACAGAAATTTGCATTACCACCCATTCAAAGCTGGATTAATTATCAACTCATGTATCGTTTTATACAATGGAACAGAGAAGGATGATTGCGTAAAACTGATGCGGATGATGCAGATGAAAATGGAACTTGACACTTGTTTCGGTTGCAATTCTTTCAAAAAACTGCTGACTCTGCTAATTCATAATAGATTGGCGCTTCAAAAGTTTTTTTCTACCAATTTTAAGTTTTAACGTCCACTTTTCGGCTGTATTATTATGACTTATCTACTTCACCAAATTATTCCGGTTGTTTGTAATCCTGTTTATCCACTTGCAGGTTAGAAATAATTTCCATTTCATCATCGCAACATTCAAGTAATTCGCGAATATTTGGAAAATGATATAGGTAATTAATTTTTACATTTGGGAATAGCAAAGGCCTTTACTACAATATTTTTTTCTTCATTAGAAAACGAGGAAGATTTACTCGGTTTGCAATCTGTTGTGGTAAGACGAAGGCGGCCAAGAACAACGGCACGACAACATGAAGCGTTTATAGAATATGCAAAAAAAATAAGAAAAAGCTGTGTTGGACTCCCTTCACGGGGATTATGCGTCTGCTTGAACGGGATTAGCTCACGTTTTAAATTTCCAAGGCCCCACAAGGACGAAAAGCGATTGGAAATATGTTTTACAATGCTATGTTATGTGATGCATTAATTTTTACATTTCTCACTAAAAAGTATAAAAAGCTGGGAGTACCAGGTAAAACCAAGAAAACGCCAAATTGTTTCTATCATTGATGCCACTGGTAGCGGCCCTCCGCTGTCACAGCTAGAAGAAAGTGCCGTCGCAGTTTTTGGAAATGTGACGGTTCAAGGTGATTTTAAGGTACCCCAATTAGGCTTCTCGTTATCTGCTGAGGTAGATGCAGATAGACCAATAGCAACGTCGCCGTTATAATGGGTCCTCTCTGAAACTGCTAAAATAAACACACAGTTCTCATCAGAAGGAGATACAGGTAGGCCTATGGCGACTTCGACGTCCCCTTCAAGAAGGCAGCCGCATTCAATTTCAGTTAAAGATAAGGAACAAAACTGCATAAAGATTGTAACTAATAAATATGTTTAACTATTACAGACAAGGTTTATGCAGGTTTTATGCAGATCCAAAAACAGGAATCATTTGCCGCCCAAGCTACAGCTATAACTCGCCTAGTTCTACTTGCAGAAAATCTAACATCAACAAAGTAAAATTAACAAGATCTCAAAAAAAGAATGAGTTTAAAAGTCTACTTATATTATAATGAATTTAAACGTTTATTTTGTTTTTTGTTTGTTTTATTAATAGATGTGTACATCCATAGAATTATCTTTATTTTATTTAAGAAACTTCTACCGCACATAGTAATCCCGCACAATTATTCCTCTTCTATGAAGATCTGTTTGTGGATGACCTATAACAAAATAAGGCATTAATAAGGCATCTTGTATGACTGACACAATGCACAATGATTTTCACTGGATTAGCCTTCATAATCATCTGTATCATCAGCATCATCGGCATCAGTAGTGTGCAAAAACCCTTCTCTGTTTAGGAAGCTGTACAGAATGAAACATGAGTTGATAATATAATTAATCCAGATTTGGATGGGTGGTAGTGCATAGTTTTGTGCTTCAAAAGACATCGGGAGATGGACTTTAACACTTCAAACGCTCATTCAATCGTATTTCGAGATTTTATATGGTCTTTATTGAACGCTTCGTGCCAATTTTCAGCTGGTTCTAGATATGGTGTCAGTAGCCATGGCTCGGGCGGATACCCCGAGTCACCCAGTAGCCACACTTCACTTTGTCTGTTTACTTTTTAATATGACGGCGTACATCAGATGTAGTCCATATGCCACTGTCGTGTCAGTAGCCGGAAACCTTGCATTTAGAGCAAGAAATAATAATTTGGAGTCACAAAGCTGAAGGTATAAAATCTCCTGTAAAACAAAGTGTTGAAAAATAAACTTAAAACTTTTACCGCTTCTACTTTGAGACTGTAAAACCGTTTTCGGTTTCAGTACACGCGCGGTGGATGTATTTCATCGTACTCCGGAGGGGCGATGATGGCAATATGTGTGCAGTCTATATATATCATAAAGTATGATAAAATCCAAATTCTGCAATGAACACATTCCTTACTTCTTCCACTTATGAAGATGTTTCAGGGAATCTTATGAATTCCCGAAGATTGTTAACAACTATATTCCAAAATTATACACAATTATCCTAGATATTGATTTAAATTGAGGATATTGTTACGTCCAACAGGATTTTGGTATAAAACTGTAGCAAAAAAATTAAGCGTTGCCAAAACTTTAATTTGAAATGGTATCATCGAGTGAATAAGGTCATCGTGAGGCTCTATCATTTCTATCAATTTAAGGGACAGATATTTTGGCAGTCTGATATTGTGTATGAATACAGCTTCAGAACCAGAAAACGGATCCAATTCATCCCTCATCTTCGTCAGAATTATTCTACGTGAACGGCTGATAATGCCAAATTGTTTAAAAGTTTAATATTTAACAAACTTATATATTATTATATAAATTTGTACTTACTTAACAGCATTTCTATGCAAACGTTCACGTATTTTCATCAAAATGATTTCTGCGATTACAACCTCTTCCATTATTGAAAGTATAGATAAGAGATTTAGGCGTACATCGATGAGAAATATTTGACAGATATTTTCGTTTGCTAGAATACCAAATCTCTTAAAAAAATCTCCACAAAAGTTAAGAGATCAGCTGACGTTTGACATCTCTTAACTGTTTACGTAGAATACCAATGTCTGCGAATGGGCTTTGGCAGCCCAGATAAGAGCATAAGAGCTTTTAATTCTTATACAGAATCGAGGGGACAGTCTTATACTTAAATTTAGAAAAATGTAGAATAGAAATGACGAATACGTAATTAGAATTTTTATGAATTAATAATGAATTAGAAAGAAATCGAAATTTAATTTTAAATTAGTTATTGTTGTAATCGTATATTTGAATTGTACAAATTGTAATAGAAGGAAGATCAATCCAACGAGCGATAGCATGCAAAGTTAGCTGAGTTCCAGGTTCGCCCCGTCATAGTAGAGCCGGAGAACGGATATGTTCCATCTTCTAGAAAGTTAAATCGATCGAGAAACAAGCGTGAATAAAGAACAGAAAGAATAAAATTAGTCAAAAGTAAAATATGACTCGAGCTTTTCATTTTGTTTCTTGAACATCCTGAACGAATTAAGTTTTCGTCGAGGAGACCACCTACTTGTGAGCATATTTCAGAAGGTTGAGGGTGAGTAGCTATCATATTTGATCATACAGTGAGAATTCTCACCAATAAATTTACCGTGGGAAATAATTAAATCAAATTTAATACCAATAAATTACTTGTGGGCAAGATCAAAAAACTTAATAGCGCAGTACTCTGTAATCAAAACGAAAGATTCGTACCCGCTACCAAGATGCGCTAGGTGATTCAAAATGGTTTGCTACGTTAGATCTTCAATTAGGCTATTGGCAGTTTGAGATGGAAGAAGCTGACCGGGAAAGGACGGCCTTTGCGATTGGCTAAGTGCTCTGGGTATTTAATGTCATGCCCTTTGGTCTCACTAACGCACCGGCAACGCTCCAACGCCTGATGGAGCTTGTTTTGGAAGAATTCCCGTATACAGTTTGCTTGGTCTATTTGGATGACGTTATTGTACATGGCAGAGATTTCGAAAATATATTAGAGCACCTAAAATTAGTACTCGAAAAACTGCGTGCTGCCGAACTAAAGCTATCACCAGGAAGTGCAAGATATATCAACACGAAGTAAAATTCCTGGGACATGTGGTACCCGAGCAAGGAATCTCTGCAGATCCAGAAAAAGTTTGTGCTGTGCGAAGCTAACCTCGCCCCTTAGATAAGATGGATTCACAATCATTCTTAGACCTTTGTGCTTATTACTGTCGCTTCGTTCAAGACTGCTCGGCCATTGCCAAGCCTCTATCTAGTCTAACGTATGAGAATGTAAAATTTATTTGTAACGACAATTGCGAAAGGGGTTTCAAAACTTTGAGGAAGAAGTTAACCACAGCCTCTATACTTTGCCAATCCAACGAGGACGGAAAATTTGTTCTAGACACCGAGGCTAGTCAATTTGCCTGGTGAAAAGAAGGTAATCGAATATTACAGTAAGATGTTCAGTCGACCAGAATGTAATTACTTCGTTACACGCAAGGAGCCCTTAGCTGTAGTGAAGGCCATCACCCTCTTTTAGCCCTAATTATTGGATTATAATTTTATTTTGCGCGCTGACCATGCTTTCCTAAGATGGCTTATACAGTTTCGAGAGCCCTAAGGCCATATAGTGCGATGGATTGAATGCCTTCAAGAGTATAATTTCGATATCCAACATCGTCCTGGAAAAAAGCACCTAAATATCGACGCCTTTTCGAGACGCCCATGCCTGGGCTCTAATTGTCGCTACTGTACTCGTTTGGAAGAGAAAGAGTGTATCGTAATATATGTGGCAATGATGCAATCCAACTTAGGAAGAGAACAAGATCAAGACGACAACCTGAAATATGTAAAATCGTGACTTAAACAGGCTGAACGACCGACACTTGACCAAATTACACACTTAAATCCTCTTATAATATCAAATAGGGCGACGTGGCCTACGCTCTGCCTAAAAGATGGAATAGCGTGCTGATGCTTCCCTAATGCGAGTGGAACACATTACCAAATACTTCTCCCAGAAGCAAGAAAAGTTAAGGTAATACAATAGCTCCGCGAAAGCGTGACAGGCGGTCACTTCTGGGTAGACAAAACGACTGCAAAAATTGAGAACAGATACTACTGGATGGGCTGTTCAGAAGATATTAGAAATTGGTGCCAGTGTTGCAAAATTTGCTAGCAAGGAAAAGGACCAACACCTAGGATTAGGGCCAATTTACGGACCTACGATGTGTGTGCATTACTATATCCTTGTAGTCATAGACGATTTCACAAAGTGACCTAAAGCTATTCCATTGTTGGATCAAACTGCAGAGACATTCGTCGAGGTGACGTGTCCCAAAGCAATCAAATAGCGGAAAATCGAATAATTAACAATGCTCGAATTTCAAATATGTAAATCTTTATTTTACTCAAACGAACTGACCAATCTTAATAATTGGAAACAATCTAACCCGTACTGAACTATAACTTGACACCTCAAACAAAAACTACGACGCGACTGATCACTGAATTGCGCCCGCCAGACCAGTCACTGGTCTTTTATGTCCGACATTAGGAAGTAAACTTTACTCACATCGCGGATGTAAATAAACGACACAACCTTGTCGTGTGCTCTACCAGTTGCAGCACCTGAGTCACTTAGTAGTAAGCAATCGCCTTACATAACAATTACCATGCGACCTTAGTTATTTTTGTAATCGTCTATTGCTCCACTAAGCGCTCATCGCAGCCAGCTGTTGGGCTAATCAGAAAAATAACCGACGGCTGCAGAACAATTTCATGCGAGGTAATTGTTTGGCAATCGCTGATTATTCTGCCAGAATGTGCCCTTAGCCGTTGCAAGAATCTTCCACATATCGGGCCATAACATCCCTCCCCCCTAGGAAAAACTGCAGGGAACTTGACCTGGAGTGCGCAATTAGTTTAAACTACAATCTGAAAAATTTACCTCTCATTCGGCTCAGATTATTTACACTTTTCATTACATAATTACACTCTTCCTTTTTTTCATTTTACATTATTTCTCTTTTTATTTTGTTCTCATACTCAATTTCTCTTTCAACATTTATTTCTTCCTTAATATTCCTTCCAATGTTCTTTTCACCTTACATTTTTTCTTATTTTCTCTTAACATTAAACAATTTTTTCCTTATTTTCTTTTCACAACATATCTATATTGTCTCTCTTCCTTTTTTTCCAATTTCTTTCATACATTTGACTAATTAAGAGAGTATCACTACATATTGCTTTTTTATACATTTATCGGTTATATCCATTTATTCCATTTTCACCTATTTTGAAATTTATCGTAATCCGCTACTTACTTTTATTACATTAACAATCTATAATTATCTTATTCCATCAAAATTCTTAATTAATTTATCTCTAGGGATTTTATTGTTTATCTAATCCCAAAAATAACACACATTAATCACAACAAAATAAAAGAAAATTCTTTTACAATCAACAACAATTCACAAATAATATCAATTTTCCTTTTATACTTGATTACAAATATAAAATTATTGTCTGAATCATAATAAAAAAAAAAATTAAATAATTTTAATACTTTTTACAATCTAAGCCTTAACATTTAAATTTCTGTGGTGCCCAAAATTTCCCGAATTATATTATTATAATACAATAACTACTCTACTGTTCTAATTGCACCAGTTGTTTCCCGACGACGGTAGGTAAAGTCGCCGTTTGGCAGGTTTTCTGTTGTTGGAATGATGGCTTCTATACTGGATTCTGCTTGCTTGGATACTTTTTTGTCGCTTTAAATGGCACACTACTCCTGTTAGTACTGCTAAGGTGAAGATGCATAAACACCCGGTAGGTAAATGTAGCTGCTAAGTGGATATGATGTGGAATAAATTGTCTGCTAGTCTCTTCGTTCTTAATGGCCTCCTGTACTCGCTTCAGATCAGACTCATTGTCTTTCCATGCTTGGTTGAAGTTCTTGGCTGTCAACAGTCTTATCCCGGTCTCTTTACTCTCTATAATTTACGCTTTCTGCTTATTTGATTTAGCTATATCCACGTCATTCCTGGCTGGCAACTCCAACCGATTCGGCTGCCAAATTGAGGTATTTTCTGGCTGTCATCTTCTGCTGGTATCTGTAGATCTCCGATCTGTAAATGGCAGAGTTCTTCAATTGATAACACCCCTGTAGATGATAGTTCTCCAATTGTAGTTGGTGAATTTTGGTAGTTCTGATTTTGCTTTTTCGGATACCAGAAATAGCCAATGGTTCCTCGTCACCATTCGAACTAGACTGTTACATTTCGCTATAGCTCGACCTTTACATGCTCTCGAATTCACATTGAAACTTCGGAAAAAGGTTTAGTACGCAATTTTCTCCAATGGCTGTGCAGGTCGGGCCCAACTCCGGACAAAGGAATTGTGGCTGATCGGCGGTGGTCGAAAGCTGCTGGCACCCTTGATACTGCTGGTAACTCATTAGGACATACTGCCGGGTTGTTAGCGGCTACAAATTCGGCAACCAGATCATGTGTGTGATACCCCGCGACGTCTATTGTAAGAAGAATTGTATATATCTTGTGCATATCGAAAGCAACCCTTTATGGCTGCGGTATTTCAATCCGGATCAATATCTCGTTATTTACTTGAAGGTATTTCACTTTTGCAATCTGCGTTAACAAATGGAAGCTCTGGAATTTCTCATCTAAATCCAATTGACGAGTGGCCTTACTCATTATTACGCTGATTTCCCGAGTGTGAATAATCAATGGATGTAGCTTTCCGACACTCAGTATATTTTCCTGCATCTCACTGATTTCTCGTAGATAAAGAGTCATCAGTGTAGTTACTTCGCTCATTTCTAATCTGAGCTGCAATGCCGACAATTCACGATATTGACCCTGTTGTTCTTTTACTAACGCTGAGATTTTGTTACTTAGCTCCTCTCGTTCTACTGCCGCTTGAACTCTGGTAGCGTTGAATACTTCGAATGTAGACTTCATGACCGTTATTTGGTCCTTTAACAGAGTGAAGTTTCGGTTCTCTCTTCTGCTAAAATCATCTAGGGCTGCATGGATCTCTTCTAAGTCTGCATGATCCATTGTCCCGAAAAGGTATTTGAGTGCTGATCCTAATCCATCAAAAATTTAACGTCTGCTTCGTCGTGGTGATTCACTCTGGGTATGGTGTAGCAGTTCCTCGTTTTGCTTCTTAATTTTCGAGACCCAACTTCTTATTTCCTTGGCTGCTATGGTACACTACTATTCGGTCGTTTGTCACCTCCAAACATAACTGCGTAATTAGGTTAGTGCAATTATTTACAAATTCCATGTCCTCTGTTAGACCCGGCATTTCCACCTTGGATAGGATAGTCCAGTGCTTGTTGTAGAAATTGACTTTTCCAAGATGCTGGTATTATGATGCTGATATTATGATAACCTTTTCGCAGATAGCTTGCTTTTGAGTAAGTTTTCCCTGGCCAGTTCAAACGCTTTTTGTAACTTGAACCGCAATACCGAATGATACTTATCAGTGTTGAACACCGGTTGAGGTTTATGCTGTAAGTTGCTAAGGATTTCTGATACAAACATTAAAACTGTTTCCATGTGTATTAACTTTGTACCAGCATGTACCGTGTTATTGTAAGCATGAGCTGCTGTCCTCAAAAAGTTATCCCAGCTCTGGGGTTCCCGGTCTACAAAACTTCTCAAGTAGTTAGCTATCATAGAATATTGTCGCCCTACCGCATTGGACTGTGGGTGATAGGCGGTGGTTTGCAGTTTTTTTATCTTAAGCATTTTGCAAAGAGTCTTTAAAACTTCGCCTGTAAAGTTGGCTACTTGATCAGTTACTAACTGCTTGGGTAATGAGTAACGGCTATGGATTTGCTCGAACAAGACCTGAGCTACGGTGTTCGCTTCTTGGTCTGGTATGGCCACAAAGTCAAAAAATCTAGTCAGATCATCCATCATGGACAGAATATACTTGTTACCATTATGACTAGTAGGCAAGGGCCCCACTAAGTCTACGTATACCTTGTCGAATGGATTTTATGAAATTTCTGTTACCATTCCCTTCCAACGGAGAACCCTTTTATTCATTCCAAGTTTTTATATCGCCCAAAGTGCCCTCCGAATCGCGAGTCATGAAAATCTTTTAGTATTACCTCGTCGTCTTTTGGATCAGACACATTCTGTGGCTTTGCGCTTTTTGTAGCCTTATTTCCTTATTCTCAGTCTCCTCTATTGTTCCCATTCATCTTCGGACTCCGGAGAAGAGTATTATTTCCTCTTTCTGTCATTTGTATCTTTCTTAGTCTGTGCTCGAGTAACTGCACAACATGGATATTCCTTACTACACTTATCCTCCGCTTGCTCTATATCTCTGGGAATTCTGCTAAGAGCATCCGCATTGCCATTTTCCCTAACTTTCTTGTAGACAATTTCAAAATCAAACTCCGAAACTTTTTGGTGAAACCTCGCCATGCGAGATGTGGTATCCTTAACCTTAAAACCCCCTCGGAGAGGCTGATGATTAGTTATGATTTTAAAATGTTTTCCCAGTAAGTAGCATTTATAATTGCGTACAGCCCATACAATGGCTAACAATTCCAGTTCCGTGGTAGAAAATTTTTATTTTCAGCTTTGTTCAAAGTTCTGCTGGCATAACTAACTGGCCTACCTTCTTGTTCTAGGACTGCTACTAGGGATTCCCCGCTCGCATCCGTGATGAGAGTGAACTCCTTATTAAAATCTGGATAAATTAATACTGGCGGCGAAGTGAGAGCTTCCTTAATGACTTTAAAGGAGTTCTCGCATCCTGACCCCCAACTGAACTTCACCATTTTCCTCAAAAGGTTATTAATTGTAGCCAGAATTTTTGAAAAATTGGGAACAAATTTACGATAGTAGTTTACTAACCCCAAGAAAGACTAAACCTGTCTCACTCTTTTTGGTCAGGGGAAGTTTTGTATCACTTCTACTAACCGTTTTTCAGGTTGTACAGCTTGCTCCGAACAAACAAGATCGAGGTAGGCTACCTCATTTTTCACGAATTGACATTTGGTAAGTTATATTTTTAAGTTATGTTCCCTAAATCTCTGAAATACGTCTCGTAACTTAGGTCATTAAGGTAGTCAAAGCACTTAATCACCTGAAGACCTGTTAATATCCCATTTAATAAAGATTGAAGGAATGAAGGTGCCGTTTTCAATCCGAATGGCAATCTGTTGTAGTGGAAGTGACTGAAGTTTGTGCTAAAAGCTGTCTGTTCACGATCTGCCGGATCCACCAACACCTGGTGATAACAATTTGCAAGATCTAAGGTAGTAAAATACCTAGAATGACCTAATGTATCCAGAATATCCTCAATCCATGGTAGTGGATAAGAAAAAGGAATACAGACTTTGTTGAGTTCGCGAAAGTCCACACACAATCTATACTTTCGTTTACCTGCTTTATCAGTTCCCTTTTTCGGTATTAATAAAACTGGAATATTGAACTGGCTGTTACTATGTTCGATTATGCCATCCTCCAACAACTTTTTAAGCTGCTCCTGACATTGCTCTCTGTGAGCTTCAGCTATTCTATATTACTTTTTATTTATGGGCCCGGTGTCGGCCATCAAGGGAAATTTGAACATTAACGTCGGAGTGTACGTTAGTTTATCCCCAGGTAAGTGAAAGATATCGCTGTATTCGTAACAGATTTGCATTACTGCTTCCCTCTCTTCCGAATTCAGCTCCTCCCCCAACTCCAGCGATTTTTTCATTACTTGAAGCCGTTTCTGAGTGATTTTCATTCTACCTTTCGGATTTCTTAATGGTCTTACCAAATACTTATTTAAGCTTTCCAGCTTAGGCTTAAATTTTTTTATTTCAATTGCCTCAGTCCTAGCATGGAAAATTTCTACAAAGGCTTGTCCGTTACTGGGCCTAATCAGGGTATTCCCACATACACACCGGGGCATATTTCTTCTGCCATATATACCAGTCCAGAATCGCTCGAGACTTGAATTCTTATCAGCTGCTCGCTTCTTGGCTCCAAGCGTATTGGTTTTTTCGTGTCCTGAAATTTGAGAAAAGAGGCAGAGGGTTCAGTGTCGAGGCTATTTAGATGGACTTCCGTGCGAGGATGTCCTAATCCGTTCTTCCTTTCAACCGCCACACTTACCTGCTCTTCACCCGACATTTATTTGGGCCACGCTATAGACTTTTCTACTGCAGGACGAAAATCCCTTTGTTGCGCTCCTGTGCGAAGTATCGCGGTATTTCCCTGTTTTTGCCTAAGATCCAGCTCGTCCGTCTCTGGAGCTATTTTCCGCTGCTTCTGTGCTATCCGTTTACCTTCCAGTTGTATATTCATGGTGTCATCGCTTTTGCTCAAATATTTCAAGTATTTCTCTATGCTATCTGAAGCGGCACTTGCCTTGCGCACAATATCTTTTAGCCCTGTGACTTTTTCTTGAATACGTAGCCTTGCAGCTTCTGGGGAAATTTGCTGCGGTCTGTACTAGATTGACTAGAGGTATATCTATCTAACGTAAGAATATCAACATTTTCCTTCCCTTTTATGTTTTCAAACAGTGGCCTTACTCCCCTGTGTCCTTCTACGATTTGAATTGACAGTGTATGATCAATACAATCAATAACGGATCTGTTTTTAAGGAACTCCATGCCTAATATTTCATCTGCTGGTATGGATTCGGTATCGTGTATGGCATGAAATGCACAAGTCTGTTGGCTAGTACCAAAGCCAATAAAGCTTGACAGTTTTCTAATTATTTTCTCTGTGTACCAAGCAATCCTCCTATAGTGATTGTTTCTTGAGTTTGTATGCGAGTACTTCCTTTTATTTTATTTACATTAATCCCGTATCTACTAATAATACTAACTTACCTTCTGGTCCTATGTCTGCGTCAACTGTGATTAAACAATTATTTAATAAACCTAATTCTACTGCACTACTTTTATCTCTGGTTGGCTATACTCTGATTCTCTTAATTGAAGGCGGCTGCGGAAAGCGTCCCCAGCTGCCACCCCCCGTTTCTCTCACGAGGCCTGGTTCCATGCTCTACTAGGTACTTTCTTAAACATATATCCGTATAATGGTCAATTGTCTTACAAAACTGACAATAGAGAACTTCTCTTCTCTGAGTGAATTCTGTTGGGTTGTCTATCACTGTATCTGCGAACCTGACTTGGTGATTCCTGCAACTTGACGCCTCATTTTTTTTTTTTTTTTTTTTTTTAAATTATTAAGCCAAGCTCAGGGGATACCCTATGACTCAAAGCACAGCGTGGCAGGAAGGAGATAGGGAAAGGATTAAGGGATATGAGGAGAGTGGCGGAGGTGCCGATGTATGTCGCCCTTAAACTTTTGCAGGTTGTATGCCGGAGGAAAGACAGAAGATGGTACACTGTTCCACATTCGCACAGTTCGGGATAAGAAAGCATCACGGAATTTAAGTGTACGGCCGAAGGTAATTTGAAGGGTAAAAGGATGAGCGCGGGATGCAGCGCGGGTATTGCGTGCAGGAACTATTCTACAAGGGATCAGACTAGATATTTCATCAGAACATTGGCCATGCATATAGCGATAAAAGAGCGAAAGGCTTCCAACATTGCGACGGTGCTCGAGCGAGTCGATATGACGAGTAATTGCCACATCGCCAATGAGCTTGCAGGCTCTCTTTTGGACAATATCCAATGAAGCTAAGGCTGTGCGACCAGCCCCGGCCCAGATATGGGAATTGTATTCAATTCTGGGTCTGATGTAGGACTTGTAGAGGAGCGCTATATTTGATGGGCTGAAATATTTCTTACACCTTTTCAAGAAACCAAGACATTTGGATGCTTCTTTGGCAACCGAGAAGATGTGATCTGTCCAGCTTAACTTACTGGAAATATTAATGCCAAGAATTCTTAGTGACGGTGATTCAGAAATTAATGCACCATCAAACGAAACGGGAGTGGTGGTGGACGCGATTCATTTTGCCCCAAGCGAGAATATTGTCAAGATCGTTATTCAATGATGTAATCATGCAGTCCCGTTTAACACATGCGGCGTTCCCTCTGGAATCCGCAAGGGTGTCAAAGGAGTATGCGAAATCAAGGGTACTGTCATCAGCAAAGCTATGGATAGGATTGAAAGTAAGGGAAA
Source organism: Dioctria rufipes (assembly GCA_963924295.1). NCBI lineage: Eukaryota > Metazoa > Arthropoda > Insecta > Diptera > Asilidae > Dioctria > Dioctria rufipes. Next base: position 691,930 of record CAWUPM010000289.1, read on the forward strand.
GCAGATCATTAATGAAGATTAGAAATAGAGTCGGAGAAATAACAGAGCCCTGGGGGACACCGGCATTAATAGGATGAGGATCAGATATAACGCCATCTAATACAACTCGTATTTGGCGACTAGATAAAAAACTTTCAATCCATAATAGAAGAGGAGGGGAAAGACCAAGTGCTTTGAGTTTGGCTAAAAGGGCTGAATGCCAGACTCTATCAAAGGCCTTTGAAATATCTAGAGCAACGATTTTGGACTCACCAAAATTGTGAAGACTACGAATCCAACGTTCCGTAAGAAAAGTCAGCAAGTCTCCAGATGAGCGTCCCGTGCCGGAAGCCGTATTGGCGATCGTTGATTAGCTGATTGGTTTCCAGATACTTCATTAATTTGGAGTTAATGATAGATTCAAAAACCTTTGAAAGAATCGAAGTGATTGCAATTGGTCGATAATTTGAGGGATCGCTACCCTCTCCTTTCTTGGGAATAGGCTGAACGTGAGCTAGTTTCCAAGCAGTTGGAAATTTTCCTGTCGAGTAGGACAGGTAGAATAGTTTGCGCAGAGGTTTAGCCAAGGATGAGGCACAGCTTTTAATTAATAGGGGCGAGAAACCATCAGGGCCTGCGGCTTTAGAGACGTTGATTCCTTTAAGGACCTTGAACACATCCCTCGTACGGATGTGTATTGGCTCTTGTACACATCCGCACGGGGGATGCACAACAGGTGCCTGTGAAGTGGGTGGAAGAAAAGAATTTGATGCGAATCTAGCAGCCAAAATATTAGCTTTATCCAGGGAGTCAACAACCACTTCACCATTATTAAGTAGTGAAGGTATAGAGGAACTGCTGAAGTTGTTCCTGATGGTTTTGACCAGGGACCAGAAACCTTTACTACCTTTGCGCCTTGCCAAGATTTTTTGTCTAACATTCTGGTCAAAAAGAAATTTTTCTCTCTGGATAATGGACTTGCAGGTGTTCCGTGCAGTCTTGTAGATTCCTTTCAGTTCTGGACAAGGATGCACTTGATAGACGCGAAAAGCAGACTCTTTCGCTTTTATAGCTTGGTTGCACTTATCGTTAAACCAAGAGCGATTTTGCTGTTGTTGAGATCTGCTGTAAGAATACGGAATATATTCACGCATGCCTAGACTTAGTATGTTACTAAGTTCTAATGTGCATTCATCAGCATCCCTCGAAGCAAAACAGACCGACCAATCTATATCTCTAAGATACTGATTGAGGCTTTCCCAATCAGCGTTCTTATAGTGCCAGAGAAGCCTACTTGTAGGTGGAGAAGTAGGGCGGCGCAGAGATGAGGTGATAAATTGAGCCGTGATTAGACAGTGGTCTGAATTACCAAGAGGGGAGGCGACTGAGATGGAATATTTGTCAGGGTGAGATGACAGAAACCAATCTAGTAAATTGGCCCTATCTCCAGCTGCATCAGGGATTCTCGTCGGTGCATCCACTAGCTGATGCAAATTAAAAGATTCACAAAAAAGTTCAACGAATCGGCCCGAAGGACTTGTGGTAGAAGAATGTCTGAGCCGTGGTATGTTATGGACATTAAAATCGCCTGCCAGGATGATTTCGGAAGAGGGGGAGACAGAAAGCAGATGATCAATATTGTTGGAGATATTGTCAAATGCGGATACCGTGTCGACATCAGACATATTTGGGCTGCGATAAAGGAAGCAAAAGTAGATGATGTGCCTGTGAAGTTTGAACCTAATCCAGATGTAATTAAACTCGGGATTGGCAGAAGGTGGAAAATCTTTTAGAATGGTAAAGACCACATCATTCCGAATATATATTGCGATCCCCCTATGTGGAGAAAAAAGAGGCACTAAGCTATAACCAGGGACGTGATATTGATTAGAATCAGCATCAGAAACGACCTTGGTTTCACTTAGCGCAAGAATTGCCGGATTTTTTGATTGAAGGTGGCAGTACACCGAAAAACGATTTGCCCCCAATCCGCGAATGTTGCAAAATTCTAAAATAAAATTCTGCATGTTCAAAGCAAAAACAACAAAAAAGCAGAAGAAAGAGCGACACACAACAACACAAATATTTATTTAGGGCAATCAGCTGCAGTCAACGACACAGCGAGATAAAAAAAAAAACAGCAATAGTGTTATGCCTATTTGCTGCTTTCAATACCCCAGACCGTGCAGTTCAATGACCACAGCTGGGGACACCCGTATTGCTGATCAGTGACAAGGGCTAATGACCTTGCACTGATCACTGATGTACATAGGAGTTCAAAACATTACCGTACTGTGCTGCTGGCTTGTGGAATGCCGGCAGGGCATAGAAAAGCCCTGATTTGGCTGGTATTATATTAATTTAATTTGTAATGAATTAAAAAAACGGCGCGGCGGATTTTAATTAATTTTTTATTGTTTTGGCGATGATGTTGTTTTAAAAAATTGCACTGCACTGCACTAGAAATTGGTGAAGCTAATTAACTATTAGAACACGCACGATGGAACGTCTGCTCCAGTTGACTCCACGCACTCAACTCCCATAGTTTCGGCGTTTAGTGCAGTAGGGAAGCTGCTTTCTCCACTGGAATTCTTCAGCAAAGTGTCCCGGCTGTCCGCATTTGGAGCAGTTGACCGCTCTAGGCTGCTGTGTTCTTGTGATTGGAGTTTCCCAGTTTCTTGCCGGTCTCCGTACTGCTTGGAAAGGCTTTGGAGTTTGTTTCTGCCTGACCTCGCCAAAGTTTCAGGGCTTCCAACTTTCCTGTGGTGTTTCCATGGAATGTTCCGGTGCTTTTTCCAAGCCCTTGGTGCCATGCCCTGAAGCCTTTCCGAAACTTATTCGAAGTAGAGAGCTTCTTCTCGAACTTCTTCTAGTGCTTCGAATTTTCTTCCAGTTAAGTATACCCGTGTGGCCTGACTGCCGAAACCAGCTTTAAAAGTAGCTAGCACGTCGACCTCTAGCTCTGCTATCAAACCACCATCCTTATTGGGGTATTTTGCTGATACCGCAGACTTAATCTGGTCCAGCAGCACCATCACCCTGTCCGCAAATTCTCTACTTCTTCACCAGGTCTCTGCCTACAGGCTAACATTTCACTGCGTAATCAACTGAACAATTTCCGTGGCATGTAGTCTGTTTTAAGCGCCTGTTGCAAATATGCAAAATCCTTTGGCTCATGTGCACTTATTAGGTAATAAGCGTCGTCGGATAAGCGGAGCTTTATGCATTTAATAAAAATGCTTTACTCTGCTGGTTTCAGATGGTAGAGCAAGTCCTTGCTGCAACTAAGAAATCTGTAAACTTCTTTTAAAAGTTTTGGCGATCTCTCCCCCGAGAACGTTGGTACATATTTAGTTACCATGTCCATGATCTTCTCATATGAGACTGTCATCTTGCACCCAGTTCTCGATTTCCGATATATTTTTATTCCTTTTGTTTTACGAACTTTGGTAATAACTGTTACTTCAAAATTTCACTTTTAGACGAAATAACTCATAGCTTCAACACTTCATATGTGAATCTGGAAGCGAAAGTTTTGTAGAATTTATTCTAGAAAAGATCTTTATTATCGCTGGCGAATTTTAATATTGTACATACTCATATATAACTCTAAAAATTCAAAACTGTAATTTGATTTCCACGATCAATACTCTAAACTCCTCTTTTATGCGTACATATATATACAATTCAAACATATTATACTTTCTCAATGTTTCTATTTTACTTATCCCGATGCATCAGATGCTCCATACTTTATTTAAAACGTTCTACTTACTTAACCGCATGGAATCCGAATACATTTGGCCGAGCGAATGCACATAAACAAAGATTATTTCCATGAGTATAAAACGACGTTATTACGTGACATTAAAAACTGGTGAAATTCATATCACTAACTCTCACGTAACTAAAACACATACCTATACCGCAAAGTATTGACAAACAGTACACCTTATAACTTATTCCGAAGTTTATCGCCTCTTAAATTTAACACTTTCTCTGAAATAAAAAATTCTAGCAGGCGACAACTCGCCGAAATTTGCTAGTTAATGGCGTCTTACGACAGCCGATGTTTTTTTCATTAAACACTTAAAAAAACTTTATTAAAAAAAAATAATTTTTATTAAGTAAAAGGTAAAACGCAGATAAATTCAAATTATTTTCACCTTAAATTTAACGGCTGCGGCAAAATGTCGTGTCCCAAAGCAATCAAATAGCGGAAAATAGAATAATTAACAATGCTCGAATTTCAAATATGTAAATCTTTATTTTACTCAAACAAACTGACCAATCTTAATAATTGAAAACAATCTAACCCGAACTGAAGTATAACTTGACAACTCAAACAGAAATTACGACGCAACTGATCACTGAATTGCGCCCGCCATACCAGTCACTGGTCTTTTATGTCTCTTTACTCACAACGCGCATGTAAACAAACGACACAACCTTTTCGTTTGTTCTACCGGTAGCAGCACCTGAGTCACTTAGTAGTAAGCAATAGCCTTACATAACAATTACCATGCGTGGTTAGTTATTATTGTAACTTCGATTGCTTCACTAAGCGCTCATCGCAGCCAGCAAAAAATCAGCAAAAAAAACGACGGCTGCAGAACAATTTCATGCGAGGTAATTGTTTGGCAATCGCTGATTATTCTGCCAGAATGTGCCCTTGGCTGTTGCAACAATCTTCCGCATATCAGGCCATAACAGAGGCTTTAGTACAGGATGTGATTTCACGATTTAGCTTACCACTACAAGTTCATTCGGATGAAGGCCGTAAGTTTTAATCTACCATTTTCCGAGGGGTTTTCAAACGTTTTAATGTGGAGAAAACTAGGACTGCTCCGTTACAGCCTGAATGCGAAGGAATGGTTGAAAGATTTAATCGAACTATTCTCGACTATCTATCTAAGTACGTTGCTGAAAACCATAAAGATTGGGATGATCACCTTCCTCTTCTCTTACTTTCTTATCGATCCTGGGTACAAGATTCTACCAAACAAATTCCTACTATACTCACCTTGGGGAGGGATGTTCAATTGCCTATCGAGCTGTATACTGGGCTACCGCCAACAGATGAACCAACAACTACATGCGAATGCCTAATAAAATTAAAAACAAGGCTGGATGAGTTATATAAATTTAATAGAAACCAATTAGGAAAAGTGAGCTGAACGATGAAGGAAAGATATGACCTATCCGCTAAGGCAAATCCCTTTCAGACTGGAGACAAAGTCTGGTTGTATCATCCCAAAAGAAGGAAACGGAAATCACCGAATTTACAACGAGACTGGAATTGTCCATACATCATAATCGAATGTCGCCTCATTTTACCAGACAACCTTCTGAAATATTCGGCACAAACAAATGCAATAAATGTCAAGAATAGAAATAATAACATGAGCGAAATTCGCAAACTTATAATAGGCGAGTAAGAGGCGCCTAGAATTATCCTCTATATTCCCGAGTTAGGATGAGCCGGTCGTTACATGGTATGATTCGCGGTAGCGGGCAGAAATGCCAACGGCTCTTCCCCAGCATTGAAATAAAAGAAAGACCAAGAAAGAATAACAATACATTACAATACAATTGCCATCCGCGTGTGTAAGCAACAACTACAACCTAAATGAAAACTAGAGTTGGAAACAAGTACCAGTGCAATTATTACTTAAATGGTTTGATTTAATTGTTTTGTTCAGTTTTACTAATCCTCTTTTTATTTTCTTATATTTTTTTTTTAGTTTCGTCCTTCCGGTGAGTGCATTACATGCTCATTGGGTAGCCTTACAGTCATCTCCAAATATTTCCAAGGACAATCAAGTGTCGCAACTTGCACGAACAACACCATTGGCACCCATATCAAGTACAGAACTGACTCCGACAGAGCTGGGCTTGCAGGCGCCTGCTTGGATCTCTTATGATATCTTCAATTATATGCAGGGCAAGTGCAGCTTTCTGCCATGGTTTCTTCAACTGCCTCGTCGAAACTAATAGAGTCCCTAAAACGGTTAAGAAACAAATTAGTTAAAGAATACAGTCTTGTACTTAAATTTAGAAAAATGTGGAATAGAAATGCCGGACAAATTAATTAAAATTTTTAAGAATTGATAAGTAATTAGAAAGAAAACTAAATTTAATTTTTAATTAATAATTTTTGTAATCGCATGTTTTAATTTTACAAATTGTAATAGAAGGAAGATCAAACCAACTAGCGATACCATGGAAAATTAGCCGAATTCCAGGATCGCCCTGTTATAGTATAGCCGGAGTGCGGATTTCTTGCTTCTTTACAAAGTGAAGTCGATCGAACAACAAGTATAAATAGAAAACATAAAGAATAAAATTAGTCAAAAATGAAATCTGACTCGAGTTTTTCATCTTGTTTCTTCACCATGTTGAACGAATTAAGTTTTCGTAGAAAAGACCACAAGTAGAGCATATTTCACAAGGTTGTGGAGTGAGTACTTATCATGTCAGTGAGAATTATCACCAAGAAAGTCACGTTACTTGCCGGCAAGATCACAAACTTTAGTAGCAGTCGCATACGGATTTCATACTCACCGACGCCACTTTGGATGTCTCCGCTGATGAGTATTAAGCACCGAGAAGGAAGTTCATTAAATAGGAAAAAATTTCCTCACCTGGTCCCTTATAGCACCATTGGCAAAACCAATCCTCAGCTGCAACTGCAAAAAAAAAAACTGTGCTGCCACTCACTGACCTGCAGTTGTAAAGTGTGGTTATTCTTTTTTAAAGGGTTTAATTGTTCGCTACCCCATTAAGTACTGCCCGAAATTGCTATTAATGGTATATCGCACCCAGGGCCGACGAGAAAACACCACTTCAAGAGCACTTATTAACATTTAACGAAGTGATCTTGTACAATACATGACCCTACCACTAATCGCGTATACTGACAGCCATACTATACTAAGCGGTCCACTACATTGAGACTGGCATTCAGCGGTCATTCATCACTCTTTCATTGAGAAGCAAAAACACAAGCTGCGTACACGAGTAGTAAGCAGAGCACACACGTTACACAATTTGACTCGACCCACAAGATTTGTTCGGAGTAAGTGTGGATAAGTTCTCTCCTGTTTCCGCTGATATCTCGAGCCCGAACCCAAATTAATTCGGATATAGGCACCCCTGTCAGTAGCTGCTACCTTTCCCTCGATTGTGCTGACTACTGCTTATTTGTTGGTTGCCACGACACGTGCAGGCACGTATTTGTTGCTGAACAGAGTTACCCTTTACGCTAAATAAAAGTCTCCCTATCGACTACAGAAAAGCTGCAATTTGGTAACAGTATGCTTACACCGATTCCCTGTAATGTTTTTTTTCCTTCATATCATAAAACTACGTCTATACTTGTCAAAAATAAGACAGTATGTTCCTAGCATCCCCTTACCACCCACATCCATAAATTTGTCATTTCTATTTGACTTCTTTTTTCTCATTTTTCTGTTTTTCCTATGATGTACATGGAAAGGAAATGTTGGTTAATTAATGTATGACCCGAAATATATTACCTTGAATTTTTTTTTTCTATTTTTACACAAATCTGCAAAAAAGCGAGCAATATTACACAGAATTTATTGGATTTTACACAAAACATTTAATGAATGAAAACGTTTTTGCAGTTTTGTTAAAATTTGCCTAAATAGGATTTTTAGGTTTTGAAACTTTACATTGCAAATATGTAGTGTACAATCTCATACTTTTTCTATATAGAAATAAATTCTGCAATTTAGATAATATTTTTGCGCAGAAATAGTTATCCCAAGTTAAATATTGATAAAATTGATACACCAAAAAGTTAATGCAACAAATTAGAGTATTAGTGTCACTCAAATAATGTTATTTAACGAAGTCCTTTCATTAAAACATAATCATCCTGGCAGATGCTTTCGATTCATATTTTTATTGTCTTCAAAAACTTTTTTTTTCCTTTCCTTTTCTTAATAAAAGGTTTTCCAATAAGAGGTGTTATTTTAATTAGCCCGCTATTTCGGTAGATGTCACTTTTAAAGCTGTTATTTTTTGACATTTGACAAGCAGAAACTAACCCATTAATAAAAATGGAACGATACTCGATTCAACAACGCTTTGAAATTATTAAAATTCACTATAAAAATGGTGAAAATGTGGCAGAGACGGTTCGTAAAACTCGAACATTTTTGGGTCGTCGTGAAGCACCTTCTCGGGCCGCAATACAGAAATTGGTAGAAAAATTCGAGCTGTTGGGACAAGTTAGTGATGTGAAGAATAAAACCCGTGCACGTCGCTCAAGAACAGCCGAGAATATTGCTGCTGTAGCCGAAAGTGTTGAAGAAAACCCAGGTTTGTTCATTCCTCGTCGTTCTTTGGAATTAGGCATTCCACAAACGTCACTACAACCGCATTTTTCATAAAGATTTGGGTCTTAAGGCTTATAAAGTTCAGTTAACATAAGAACTCTAGCCGGCCGATCATCAACAACGTCGTGTCTTTGCTGATTGGGTCTTTGAAATGCATGAAAATGATCCGGAATTCCATCGAAAACTCATCATAAGTGATGAGGCCCATTTCTACCTCGATGGCTTCGTCAACAAGCAAAATTGTCGCATCTGGGGCTCGGAAAACCCAAGAGTTATTGTTGAAAAGCCCCTCTATTTTGTACGGTTTGTGGTCCCGCGGTGTCATTGGACCTTACTTTTTCGAAAATGAGGCTGGAGCAACAGTTACGGTGAATGGATTGCGCTATCGCAGATGATTAATGATTTTTTATGGCCGGAATTGGATGGTATTGATCTGGACAACGTTTACTTTCAACAAGACGGCGCTACGTGCCATACACAAGCAACGAAACCATTGATCTTTTACGGGAAAAGCTTCCGGACCGTGTTATCTCTCGAAGAGGTGATCACAATTGGCCACCGAGATCTTGTGACTTACCACCTTGCGACTTCTTCCTTTGGGGCCTCGTGAAAGAGAAGGTATACGCCAACAGCCCAGCATCGACTCAGGATCTCAAAGATGGAATTCGTGAGGCTATCGAGGACATAGGGCAGCCACTTTGCGATTTGGTTATGGAAAATTTCATGAAAAGGATATGGTCCTATTGTCGTGGTGGTGGTGGTCATTTGGCTGATGTTATTTTCCATTATTAACGGCATACCTTCCTCTTTATAATAAAATAAAGATCCGATCATTTATCTCAAAAAATGGCATTTTTCTTTGAATAGCAAAATAGCACCTCTTATTGGAAAACCCTTTATAAGGGGTATATAGGCATTTTCGTCTGCATGGCCACGAAAGACATTCATATAGAAGCTGTATCCGATTTATACACAGCAGCCTTTATGTCAGCGTTTAGACGTTTCGCCAGCCGAAGGGGACTTAGCACAGATAAATTTTCAGATTGTGGCTCTAATTTCGTTGGAGCTGATAAAGTTCTACAAAAGCAAGTCAGAACAGCCATACTGAAAATGAGCAAGCAGATGGTAGAAACACTAGCTCAAGACGGCATATGTTGGCATTATAACCAGCCTTCCGCACCTCGTTTCGGAGGATTGTAGGAGGCCAGAGTTAAGTCAATAAAATTTCATTTAAAGCGAATTTTAAGAAATCCTTCATTGTCATTTGGAGAATTTTCACCTATTTTAGCACAAATTGAAGCATGTATAAATTCCAGGCGTCTATGTTCTATCAAAAGAGATCCACAGGTCCTCAGTAGTTAAGCCCAGAGACATTTCTTAATCGGGAATTCCGTATTACTACCACCAGAACCTGTGATAAAAGGCAATGTATCGTTACTCACAAGGTGGAAACATCTTAAATTGTTGCAACAACAGTTTTGGCATAAATGCTCTAATGACAATCTGACTCCACTTCAAAATCAACCTAAATAGCAGACACCAATCGCAAATCCTAAAATAGCAGATTTGGTTATAATTAAAAAACCAAATTTGGTATCACGACCTTGGTTATTAGAAGGCATTATCGAAGTTTATCCAGGTGCTGACAAATGCATTCGTGCAGTTAGCATAAAAACGAGCAATGGTCTTGTAAAAAGACCAATATCCAAAATATGTATCTTGCAATACAGGAAAATGAAATGAAATATCACAACGACATAATAAAATGATTCGTCTATTAAATTCCCTACCAAAAATAAACGCGATAGCCGCTCATATCTTAAAATTGTATTTTATCATAAATGCACTTATGTCACATTACGAGCAAATCGAAACATTCATTGCGAGGCAGCAGCTTCCGAGTTAAATCGTTATATTCAAATGCAAAATTGTTGGTCTCTACAACAAAAGTTTCTAAGTGCGAAGTAACAATATTACAATTTTCAACAAAATGCAATCATGCGAAGTTATGTTTGTTTTTATACATCTTTTACAAAGTCTAGCACTGCAAACAATCAATGCAGGCAAGGATAAAGAAAGAAACCATTTAGGTTTGTTTAAATACGATCCCGAAATTGATAGAACTATCAGTCAAAATATTCTGCTTATAATGGACACACACATCAGAATATCTACGGAGACGTGATGCCTGTTGAAGAAGAATTGGAAGCAGCGTGTTGCCTGGATAAGGAACTAGCAGATAGGCCCCCATCGGTCGATAATTACCACGATGAATCTATGGAGGAAGAATGGGATCTAGATGAAAAGATTAAATTGATGCCGCCATCTTTTGAACATGTCTGGATGAGGAGGAGAATGAAATCCAAAGGTTAACTACACAACTCGAGGACTTAAAGCAACAATCAAGGATACTAAAAGTGAGCCAAGGCCTAAACCAATTGAAATTAAGTCATCAACCAACCACAACAATCGTTAGTGAGGACTTAAGTTCCACCTCTCCAAATCCTGAAAGTCAATTATCCGAACCAGATGTCACACAGCAACCGTCAACCGGTGGTCAACAGGCCATTTGCTTGAACGCTCAACCAGTGCCAGGAAAGATAAATATTTTAAGCGACGAAACTATTTTGCCGACAGCTCGTTCGGATAACATCATTATTATTATCATCGTGAACAACAGGGCAGGATCAACGGAGAATGTCACCATGTCGTAGAATGCTTTAAAAACTCAAAAAGCAATCAGCGTTTCAGAACTAAGGACGGGACGAAAATTAAAGTTTCGTTTTTTACCACATGGAAATATTAAAATTATAAGATAATAATTGATTTTGTTTCTGTTTTCTTCCTCTTTCCTTTCTCCTTGTTATATATTTACTGCATTGGTCCGTGTACTTATTCCTTCTCTGTGAGTTCGTTGTATTTTTCTTCTTTTCTCTCTTTAGTGCGGTAACGGAAACTGTTGAGCACTTCTGAAAGAAACACAATAGAAAGCGAGCAAAGAGCAACAGCGGGTTCAAAGGTTTCTTTCCTTTTTAAAAAGTAAGTTTAAGGTAGTGACTTGAAAGACATTTGCAGCCTTTCAACAAGGGCAGTATGTTCGAACCAGGTCGACTAATGCACATAACTTTCATAAAGTTTTGTCTAACCACACAGCTAATCTAAAACCAAATGCACCATCCAACAAAACAAAATGCAACGCATTATATAAATATAGTCTAATCAAGCAGATCAATTTTCAATCAATCTCATTACCATTACCATCGAACGGGAATTTTTTCCATACGAATAGCGAACATTTCTTTGAAAATATCATTCAATTTAACACAGCAACATGAGTTCCTCTAAATATCTTGTTTCTATGCATTTTTGCTCGTTGTTATGCAAATTTTATCCCTTGTACCGTAAAATCACAAATGCACTGCCAATCCTTATGATCATGCGCTACTCCATCATTGGAGTCGTGTGCAAGCAAGGGCTATATAAACTACAATCTTACTTGCCTCGATCTTTTTTTGGACTTGGCATCACTTGAGGTATGTTGGCTAGTTAGGGACTAACATTTATATCGGGTATCGACTGATATATCAATTTTTAACAACCAATAAAGTTTTTAATTTCTAGTCTCGATGGAAAAGCAATCTTGCTTCGCGACTCGGATGAAGTTAAGATACTTACAAACATTCACTTTAAGCCTGGTCTCGACTGACTTATAGAATAATATCTCAGGTCTTGACTGAGGTAATATGTTACTAACTAAACACTTTATTTCTGATATCAACAGTAGTACGGAATATTGCTTCGGGTCCCGACTGAAGTTAATCTTTACTGACACCCATATTAAGCCGGGTTTTGACAGTTTTAAAGAATATTTTCTCGGATCTCGACTGTGATAATATTTTACTAACTAAACACTTTATTTCTGATCTCGACAGAAATAAAGGATCTTGCTTCGGGTTTCCACTGAAGTCTCGGCTGACGTAAAGAATATTACTTCCGGTAATTTACTAACAATAACGGTTTATTTTGATCGCGATGGGAATAAAGGATTGTTCGACCCAATCATTAGAACAAAGGGCCTTAGAAAGAGCTTAAAGTCAATTTTTAAAATGACAAGTTTATATCGGTGAGTAGCAGGGCAGTTGTAACATTTTATTATTTATTCATATATTTATTTTATTAAATAATTGCTTTATACATATATATATATATATATATATATATATAGGGTGTTCCGTAAGTCGACGTCAAGCCGTAATCGGGTGATAGACCAAATCATAATAGTTACCAGAAAAATAATTAAAAAACCCCAAGTCATGTATTTTTCAAATTACGGACATTTCTTTTATTTTCGAGAAAATGCACACCCTATGATGGTCTTTTGGCTCTTGTTGCTACAAATTGTTACTTTTTTATATTTTTCTTGTAACTATTATCATTTGGTCTATCACCCGATTCCGGCTTGACGTCGACTTACGGGACACACTGTATATATATGCATATATATATACATTGTATACATTTCATATGCATATCTGTCAAATATCATAATTTAACTTTATTTTAGATTTATTTTACACATGTACATGTATTTATATCACGTTCTTGACGATCTTATATTGCAACTTTATGCAATAAGTCTGCTTTTCAGTGTGATTGAAATCTCTGACCAAATAATTTATATAATCATATCTTGATACACCTATTCCGAAACTTTACAAAATAAGTCTGCCAATTTTAGTGAAGTTAAAAAAAAGTGGACAGTTTTTCTGTTATAAGGGAATAGACCACTGTCCCTAATCTACAATTATCAGTGCATTGGTTTCAGTTTTCACTTAATTCAAATTTGTGTGTACGTTCTAACAACGCGCAGTACAATGGTTAATCGAATGGACATAATGATTCCAGAATTAGTTCAAACAAATGGAAAAAGAACGTAGAAAAAAATGTAAGTAAAAAATAAAATAAAAATATATATAATTCCGATGGTTTATTTTTCAGCTGCAAGATTTAAGCACCAACCGGTGTTACTTCTGTTCAAAGAGAGTCACTATAAAATAAATTTATATAGAATTTAATCAAATTGAGCGGGATTGCTGCCAAGTTGCCTCATATTGTGTATGATTAGCTCTTACAATATTTTCTCAGTGCGATTTATATGAGGTCAGCTTCGCTGTCACTTTGGGGTCTGCAGCAGGAAGGTACCAAGCCGTACTGAATGGTATATGCTTGCTAATGACACGAAATGCCCACTTTTTTGAAGGAATTCCTTTTTTAAAGATTTCTATTTTCTACCAGTGACTTTTTCACTCACTGTTTAAGCCAGACCTTCCAAAGATCAAAACCTAAAACACATATTTTTGGTGCTAAGTAAATAATTCAGAATTTCCTTTTATCGCCCTCCCACAGATCGGATCGGTCAGTTCTGTCTGCTAAAATTAACGAATAAATGTTCATTAAGGAAGTTATTGAATTTTATGAAGGCGACCCACGTATTTCTATTAAAAACATTTATCCAAAATACAAAAATTCTAACAAAACCTTTTTTGATTAACAGAAGGAAGCGTATGTAAGTACTCGCTATGTAATTTTGAGGTTTTTGGAGGAGTTACTGTTGTTTGTTTTGGGAGGAAACTGCAAATTTTCGCTCCTTGCGACAACTACTAGGAGTCATGATGATGTGCGGGGAATACCAAATAAAACTCTGCCGTTTTATTTCACCAACTCAGAACACCTTTTATTTGGGTCTTTTAATCCTTCCTCAATTAAAAACAATTAATCGTCGATGCTTTCGATTTTCTTCAATATAAAATTGAGGGAACTTGTCCCGTCAGCCGCCATAAAACAAGTGAACACGAGACTATGGCCGCTTACTCTCGATGACCAACCACGAATTATGTTTACACGGTGCTTCTCTTCTTCCGTCGCTAAAGGGTGGGTTCTAACTTATTTACTGACGGTACTTGTTTTGACATTTAGATGACGCTTTCTATGCTTGTGCTAAGCTTGCAACAGTTATGAATGATTTTGAAGTATTTCTGTAAATAAACAGGAATTTTGTTTTTATTTTAATTAAATTTAAGTAATATTTCACCTAATCTGTACGCAACTCTCATCCTCATGAAAATCAATACAACAATTTCGAATTTGTTGTGTATGCACAAGAAAATTCCTTGCCGGAAATATTGTTAAGCGTAATCGGATTAATGATACAAAACGAAAACAAAATATCTAATCCAAAGCATGAACTAGATACAGTATTTTGCCGCATCCTTTTTATGGATTATTAATGTCGGAAAATTTATGACATATGTACCTACTTAAGTAGAAATAAGGAAAAGGAAATTTAATTTCACGTATGGAATACAAAAGGAATTCTATATACATGGAACACATGAATCACAACGGGTAGAGAGAAATGTTAAGGTGAATACGAAAGTAAAGTTCATCACTGTCATCCAAAGGCAAATGTAGATTAATGCCCAATGAATTCTAATTTATTTAAGTGAAGGTTTCGGAATATAGTTACTGCTATAATTTACATCGGCTATACAGAACTATGTATTTATGTTTGTGTTAGTATAGGAAGTGTTCCATTTATTCGAGTTTATCTTTGGTAACTATAAGAACTAAATGCCGTAGAAAGTTCATGCTATTGTAATTTCTGTCACTTTTTCTGTCATTTTGATTTGTCACAAATGAATTAAGTGCCAGGAACAAACATAATTATTAAATTTTTGGAAGGTCTTTAAATAAAAACACCACAAGTCCAATCGGAATTGTAGGGTTTTTATTAACTCCACAAGGATAAAGTTTCGTGCAGGAAAGTTATTACTTGCTGATGTAGAAACTTGGGGTGTAGAATTTTTTCATTAGTTTTAGTGGAATCGGTTTTTACTCCCAACATTTCAACTTCTGGTAATCAGTGACTATTCGTGAACTTGAGGACCTTATGTTTCTATTTTCTATCTGTTTTGCCTTTAATATGCCTTAGTCTTGGGTGCTTATCCATCGGTCTGCCACGCCAAACTTTATTTAACATTTTTAGAAGCTTTTAACTTTATCGAAGGTTTCAATTTGAAATATTTTTCGAGCAAGTTTTCTCCATAATTATTCTTGGAAATTTAATTCAAAATTATTCTTAAAATGCATTTTGCAGTGACGGTGGGCTGATAATTAAAAATAGCGCAAAATTCAACACAAAATATAATATCAATATTTGGAATTACTTATTTGCTACTATGTGGTGGCCGGTTGAGCGATTAAGGAGCATATTCACCAAATCGCGACTGTCAATGAAGAACGAAAGATGTAACAAACAAGTACCTTCAACAGATCCTCAGCTAATCGGATGAAACTATCCATTTCTATATGATTCCATGCATCTGACTAGAGAACAAACAGTAGCATCTCAAAAAATATGCCTTCAGACAGACATTTTGGAGAGCCATTTTAAACCTAACCAAAACCACTCTTTTCGCTGAAAGTGACGAATAAATTTTTCGAACACATAATGCACAGCTAAAGGTATTTAAAGAAAATTAAATAAAAAACATAGTTCATAGGTTAGGTTAGTTCACTTAGTAAGTTTCAATAATAAATACTTTGCAATTGATTTTCTTTATTAGTTTTTAAGAAAATCTAGGAAAGTCGTTTTAAATAATGTCTCTATCTGACTGAATATTCATTTTTTTTTTCACTTTTTTAAGTACTTCGGATGTGCCGGTTATGAGTGTTTCAGCCATGAAATTCCTTACATATGGCAAGAGTTTAGTTTATAGTAAAGGGTTTTCCAATAAAAGTTGTTATTTTAATTAGCCCGCTATTTCGGTAGATGTCACTTTTGGAGCTGTCAGTTTTTGACATTTGACAAGTAGAAACTACGCCATTAATAAAAATGGAAATTATTAAAATTCACTATAAAAATGGTGAAAATGTGGCAGAGACGGTTCGTAAAACTCGAACATTTTTGGGTTGTCATGAAGCACCTTGTCGGACCGCAATACAGAAATTGGTAAAACCCGTGCACGTCGCTCAAGAACAGCCGAGAATATTGCTGCTGTAGCCGAAAGTGTTGAAAAAAACCCAGGTTTGTCCATTCCACGTCGTTCTTTAGAATTAGGCATTCCACAAACGTCATTGCACCGTATTTTGCATAAAGATTTGGGTCTTAAGGCTTATAAAGTTCAGTTAACACAAGAGCTCAAGCCGGGCGATCATCAAAAACGTCGCGTCTTTGCTGATTGGGTCACTGAAATGCATGAAAATAATCCGGAATTCCATTGAAAACTCATCTTGAGTGATGAGGCCCATTTCTACCTCGATGGCTTCGTCAACAAGCAAAATTGTCGCATCTGGGGCTCGGAAAACCCAAGAGTTATCGTTGAAAAGCCTCTCTATCCTCAACGTGTGACTGTTTGGTGCGGTTTATGGTCCCGCGGGGTCATTGGACCTTACTTTTTCGAAAATGAGGCTGGAGCAACAGTTACGGTGAATGGATTGCGCTATCGACAGATGATTAATCATTTTTTATGGCCGGAATTGGATGGTATTGATCTGGACAACGTTTGCTTTCAACAAAATGGCGCTACGTGCCATACAAGCAACGAAACCATTGATCTTTTACGGGAAAAGTTTCCGGACCGTGTCATCTCTCGAAAGGGTGATCACAATTGGCCACCGAGATCTTGTGACTTAACACCTTGCAACTTCTTCCTTTGGGGCCACGTGAAAAAGAAGGTCTACGCCAGCAGCCCAGCGTCGATTCAAGACTTCAGAAATGGAATTCGTGAGGCTATCGAGGACATAGAGCAGCCACTTTGCGATTTGGTTATGGAAAATGTCATGAAAAGCATATGGTCCTGTAGGCGTGGTCGTGGTGGTCATCTGGCTTATGTTATTTTCCATTATTAACGGCATACCTTCCTCTTTATAATGAAATAAAGATCCGATCATTTATCTCAAAGGATGGCATTTTTTTTTTTGAATATCAAAATAACACCTCTTATTGGAAAGCCCCTTACTTACCTATCAAAAAAAAAAGTTGGAAGAGTTGGCGGGGGGGGGGGTTAATATGCGGATTGCAAAGGTGATTAAGAAAATATCCTAGTTGTTTACAAAATACCCTATATTTTAAAAATTACAGGGTGTACGATCATTGTATGAAGAAACTCATGGCCTTTCCAGTAACTGTTCAACCAGCCCCGTACTTCTCTCCTCTAAAATAGGAATTTCGGATTGAATAAAGGTGACCGTGTACCCTGTACTTTATGAGATAATATGTATTTTGTGAAACCTATAATACTTTCTTAATCGCCCTGTAACTCCGGAAATGTTGTGATGCACCCTACCTTAACATAAACATCAATGGCGGAAATAGACTGCATATTCAAGAAACATACAAAATTCTAAAGCTGCAAATATAAGATCAAATTTTGATAGGACTGATTGGGATAAGTAGTACAGTCGAGGATTTTCCTCCATTTATGGAAAACCTTGTAGATGCATATCCTTATCACAACTGAACAGTGATTCTTCAAAGATTGAATTTCCACTTAGAAAAACTTTTCAGAAGTCTCAAGATTCGGTGATAGGTATGGAACATGATACAAAGCTTAACAAAATGTCTGTTCACGTACTTCTCGGGTGTTTTCGTTCTTGGGCTTTTTTGTGTGAAAATGTGCAGGAGGGGAAACTATCAAATTTGGAAAGTACATGAGCAACCTTTGTGTGTTCTTGGGCAGAAAGCGAAAGTGACAACTACAAACTGTCAAGCTACCAACTTTAATTTTAAAATAAAATTCCAAACATAACATATCTATTCATTTTACTTACTATTTTGTAGATTTTTATACGACCTGGGCAAACAGCGCACATCATTATGAAATTCTGCCGCCTTTTTGCATTTTTCCTTTGACAATTGAAACTTCCGACAATTCTCGATTTCAAATTTTAATGTGTTTGACAGTTTTTACATAGCTAGCCCGAGTTTTTTCTTGGGTGAATTTTGGCTAAAACTTTATTGAAGGGTAAATGTGACGTCTACATTTTTCCCCCCATTTTCGGAGTACGTGAACAGAGTTTGGGTGCTTTTGGGTAAAAATGTTATAATGCATTCACACAAAGTATGGCCGAATTATTTGTCAACTGGTTGCTTGCCACATATGTAGAAATTTGTTCATCTCAATTTCAATTGTCCTTATTATAGTGAAAACAATTTTCTATTTGGAGATTTTTCGCTTTCCCACTAGCACATAAATGCTGTTCCCGAAGTGATTTAAACAAAGAAGCTAATGTTTTGTTAATTATTTTAATATATTCGAAACTTGTTTCAATCATTACAATACGAAAAACTCAAAACAAATTTGCTGGAAATGAAGTTTTTTTCCAAGTGACGTTGATACGCAAAAAGTTCCTCTTTAATCGGCCATACCTTGTTATCTTTGTATCATGGGTATGAAAATATTTCAAGAAGAAAGACGTAAAAGAAAAGATATTTGGGTTATTTAAATAAACATAATTAATACAAAAATACTTATACCTTAAGATTATTCATATCGCGCTCATAACGACGTGCTATTTTCAAGGTCACACATTTTAAAAGTATTTGGTACCAAGAAAAATTTGGCAATGTTTTTCAGTTATATACAAATTGTTTTGCTAAGCTTTGTGCCAAAATCAAGTTTTCTTACTATTCACTTGCTTTTCATTTTCGAAAGGTTGATTTATGTGAAAAGTAAATTTGCGAACATACATTTCAATATCGTTTGAGTTGCTTTTCAAAACTGAAAATTTAATGCGTAACTGAAAATCATGCTGCCCTCGAAATCAAATTTTAGCATAAAAGCAAGTGCAAAAGCAATACGAATTGGCACAGCCCTGTCATTTTCAAACATGAAAATTCAAAATTTTGAAAAGTATAGGGAAATGAATTGGCACAAATCCTTAGTATATTACGACATCGTTTTTTTTTCTTTTTGTTTTTTTTTTGTTCTTCGATGTTTAGATTAATAGAAGATTTTACATTCTTACCTTCAAACGTTATGTTTTAATATCCAAAAATTTTTAAGTTTAAAATTACCGTGTCCTTTTATTTATTTTCTTTCTTATAGAAGTTCTTTTCATATTTTAAATATACTTTTGTAATTGTTAAATGATCTCATAAGCGTTTTTAGGATATTTAAACTAATGATTCGAAGGACCACAATGTTACCTGTATGATCTCACAAGCCCTTTTGTGAGACTTAAAACGACTGATTTAATGGGATAATACGATAATAAAAAAAACTCAATTTTTGAAATTTGTACTTCATTAGACTGCGTTCTGAGCTTGAGTGATAATACACCAAAAATTATATATTCCGTTCTAAAATCTAACTATCACACTATATGTACTCATACATGAAGAAACACCAAAAGCACCGAAAGCAAGAATTACATTATGATGAATATAGAATGATCTTCGGTTAATTACGTAGTCACGAACAAGATTATGTAGTTAGTAATTCAACAGTTATTTTTTGACAATTCCTGTGCATATTCAGGTTCCATTCCTCATCAAATATTGTGTGGTTTTCTACACTACAATTCATTCAAAATGAAATGAACTTTTCTGCGGCTTTCTTTATGTTTTTATAACAAGCCTTGCATTTCGTATAATGACCCGAAAATGACACTTGGCATTACAAACTGAAAAATATTATTTTGAATTTAAGCACTTGATTATCCATTTACCATAATTTATAATTTTTGCCATAACCTCAGAAAAAGTTGACAAATTTGCGTACTTTTAGGCGTATTCATTACAAACTATACGGCTAGAAATGTGGGTATAAATCTTATATCAAAGGGGTATGTATATAAATCCATAAAAATTATTTACGAACTTGATAAATTGCCAATGTATAAAATTCCATAAAACTTCGGATAACTTCATCCTCCAATATGAATGAGTTAATAAGGTTTCATATAAAGTTAATATTCTGTAGGCATTAAATAGTATCATAAGACAATTTATAAATCTTATAACGTTTTTATTGAAAAAATTTGTAAAATATTCGTATAGTTTTTATAGAATTTTTCAAATAAACTTGCTTAAATATTTGGATTGAATTTATACGTAAACATATGAAGGAGTTTGATAAGGTTTGATATAAATTTTGTTAGCGTATAAATATTATAATTCGAATGGCTTTGATGTAGGCAAATGTTAAGTAAATAATATTAATTATTAGCAATATATCATGAACGTTTTTGGCGTAATGGTCCTTTTCAGAAAAGATACGCACTTTCGTCAATTCTGAATGACCCTTTCCTAATTCCTTCAGCGACTAGATTTCGTAAAGCAAAAACATGGTGCTCTTGGAAAAGTAATGTAAAGTCAAATGCTTTGAATCAAAGCAGTTTTATTAAAAAAGAACGTTAAAAAAAACAGATTCGTATTTGTTTACATACAGGCTTATTTATAAATTGCATTTGCTTAAGATATAATTCTTGTTTGATTTTCGAGAAGAAACAAGCTCGTAGGTCTTAGTATTTTTATATTCAGATAATGCGAAAATATTCATAGAATCATTTCCTGCTTTTTTCGTAACTTCAAATTAATTATGAAAATGATCTAAACTAATATTTTTGAATTCTTTACAAAGGAAGTAGAAATTACTTTTGTATTTTAATATATAATTTATTTCATAAAAATTATTTTGTTCATTAATATATTCCCCTTCTGAAAATTTCAATTTTAATCGTACAAGGTCTTTTTCATCGGGCAAAGAAGCATTTTTCAAATCCTCCAATTCCTTATCAATATGCGTGTCACTTAAGCTTCCATAATCATTCTCTTCAGTACATGTATTAGGTACATTTTTCTCTGAAAATGAAAACTCCTTCTCTAATTTTCGTTTTCTTATGCGATAATTTTTCAGTTTGCTTGGAGGTAACCAGTATTGGCAATATTATGCAGAAGATCCTGAAAGTGCATACAAAAATAATTCAAACTCTTGAAAAATAACAGAGAATTTACCAACTCAGTAGGTCCGTCAGATTTGAGGCAATGAAAAAGATTTACACAAGCTCGTGCAGCAGCTATTTGTTCCGTACGGATCGGCTTAAAACCAAATGCTTCTTGAACGTACGCTGATAAAGACGATATAACTTTTCTTCTTCCACTATCTGTTAGTGATCCCTTTTGTTCGTATTATTATTCTAAAATTCAATGCATCTACTGAATATATTTGCTCAAAAATCAAATCAAAATATGTACATACCATCTAAATCGAGAAATACTTAGCCCTAATTTTAACATAAAAATTTGGCTGCAAGTAATATTACGTGATGTAATCTGTGAAGATCTCTCTGGGTTAATTTCTTTAAAATCGATAAATTCATATCTTACAGTTAAATATAGAGTGAACATAATACTTTTGTCGTATGAATAAAAGTCTTTAATACACATTCAAATACTTACATAATACACATGACACATAATTCACCTGAATATACGAAATCCAAATATTCAAGCTCCGCACTACTTGACGTCAACTTTGACACTTTTACGACCCGCTTCTCGTTCATATACTCGCACGTTAGAAAGAATCCTGGCTGCATTTTTAATTTTATTTATTGTCAAACACACATCCGTTAACACCGGCTATTGGATCCAAACTGGTATAAAATCTGCACGTAAATCATATGAAATCTAAAATTTTACAGAATGAGGTAACGGTAGTATGTAGAGTTCATATTTTTTTCTTATTAAATTTATACGAATATGTAATAAACTGGAATTATAAGAATTCATTTTATTATTTTAATATGTTTTCGTTTAAAAGTTATACAGTTTTTTATAAAGACATAAAAGTTTCATCTGATCACTTGAACTGACATAATTCCCGTATAGAATTTGTATTGAAATTTTATAAAGTTTATTAATATTTGTTAGATTTATTATTTCAATAGAAAATATCGAATATATAACTTTTATAAGTTAAAAAGTATAAATTCGTTTATACTTTATTCCTAAATTTCTAACCGTGTAATTTTAGTTTATTTTGTGATTGATGAAAAGGATAAATCAAAATGAATATGTTGAAAATAAAAGTACGACCAATTTGTTTTGAAATGTCAAAATATATGACAAAGATATACGCTTAAGTTACTACAAAAGACCAGAATCATCACCATCTGTATCCCGTCAAAATTTCTTAACACGTTTATAATGGAGCTTCAATATTAACTTTAATTACATAAAAAGGCCAGAATTAAAGTTCGTTGCAGCAATAATATATGTGCGGAGTAAGATTGTGTTGTGAATGCGAGACACAATTTAAATTATCAATTATAAAACAATCAAAAATAAGGCACCACAATCCAACATTCATACAAAAGATCAGAGAACTTCGGAGCATATGCGAAGCGAAATTATAGGTAGACACCTTTCAAATTTTGTTGACAACTTCCAATGTATGCACATATTTATTTCGCAATTCAGTAGTAATATACATGCATACATGCATAGTGAGTAGTATAGTTAATTCATAATGTCCACAATGCAAATGCAATGCATAGCTTTGTTGCCACCAACATCGGTAGGTAGTCCAAATGGACTCTAATTTACATATACAAAAGCATCATAGAAGTCCAGCGAACGGTTTCAATTATTCCGTGCACAACTGAAGAGGTGTGTGTAGGTATTAAATAACAAGACAAATTTTTAATTTACTAAAATCCTTGACGTCCATATTTTTGTTCTAGCTAATATCGTCGTCGGTATCATATTTATTTTTAATTTGACGAAAATATAATTTTTCTACTAAATCTTTTAACGGGTAATCTAATAAAGTTGATATAACTTCTTTTGAAGTGAGCACCTGATTTTCTTTTGTTTTGAATTTGCATTAAAATATGCTCGCTTTGATCAAATTTACAAAGAAACATTTTAGTTTATGAGCAGCGGAAGGTGCAACAATGGAAAATTATTAGGCTTGTAAGCTTATTGTTGAATATTCGTCAGAAGCAATTTTTTCAAAAGAATTGGTACTGATTTTTTCCACAGGATGTAGAATTAATTGCCCTAATGCTGTTCTTAGGCCGTCTCCCTCTCACCCTTTACAAGTGGTCGGTGGTCCGGCTAGGCAGGTAGTGAAAAATGGTAGAAATCTTCCTGGCGTCAATAAGCGGAACACTGTGAAGAAGAAAGGCGTGGGGAAGTAGCACACATGGCGGAATAGTTTTTCACCCAGATTAATATGCAACGCAGCACGGGCCATCTGCTGTGCTAGAACAATGTCCTGCTGAGTTGAGTACAAAATCCCAACAGCAAAACGTGGTGCTCATGCAGAAGCCTTGGGTCTGGAAATACCGTATCCCCGGTCTATCTGAGGCGCAAGGAGGTCAAATGCTATATGACACCGCGCATTCTACCCCTAGAGAAGGTGTTGTTTCGACAAAAAACATATTGTGATCTGTGAAACAGGTCTAATTCGCTTGGTAACTTGGTTGGTTGAGATGACAACGCTCACCACATTGTTTGGGATAACTCAGACACTACCCATCGGGGTGAGCAGCTAATTGTGTTCGTATCTTCAGTGGACCTGTTTCTGTTAAATCAGGGCAACCAGCCAAACTTTGTTACTAGCCGAAGACAATAAGTCATTAATGTGACATTTGCTTCCTTGGACGCTTTTTCTCTGTTTTTTGGCTGGATGCTGTTGCGGGTGCAGTCTTTCTCTGATCACCGCTACATTGAATTCTGTATGCATGTTGACAGCATTGAGGTGAAAAATATATGAGTCTGAATCGCACTGACTGTGGGAGGCACCAGACTATCGTGAAGCGATTAAAATACTCAGGGCTCTTAAAATTGACCCGTCGACCAGGTTTGTTATTCTGAGAAGGCCCGATAGGCTTCAACTCTGGGCGCACTTCCCAAACTATAGGCATGAAGAAGACCTGTGTATGGCGAGCCTCCCCTGCTTCGTTGAACTGGTTGTAATTGGTCGATTGCTGCAAATGTGTTTGATGTCGAGTAGGTGACACAGCCAATTTGAAACTTCTCGGCTTTCAAAGCCTTAAGACCAGGCGGAGTTCTTCTAGTCCCTCTGAAGGCTGAGAGCGTTGTTCTGACTCCTTACTTTGATCCCATTTTGAGGGCGTTTGGATTTTCCTGCGGTATGGTGGAAGGTGAGGGTTGCCTTCGTGCCGAAGCCTTCTAAAGTATCATACATTTACCCGAAGAATTGTCGAACCATAAGCATCCCGTCAGTCTATTTGATATACCTGGACGAGCTCGTGGATGAATACATTAAGAGAGTACCCACTACTGTAAGGCACTTCGTATGGCGGCCGGTTTTCTTTATCTTTTTTTTAATGATATAAGTTCGAATTTTTTACTACATAATTACAGACATTAAGTAAGTCGGAATATATTCAAACCTAAATCTTCATCACAAGGTGTGTTGCACCACTCCAAGGGCACCTATGTCGAAAGAAAGTTTTTCAATGTTCTCCATGGTTTTGGCTGTTTGGCTTATCTATAATCAAAAAACGAAATGGCATTTCAATCTGTGAAATTTTGGCTATCGAATGAACTACAATTATTCCCAAATATTGAAAATTGTATAAGAGCACTGAGTAGCGACATAGGATTCGGTTTTTTTCTGACGGTTTTTTCCATGCCAAATAAATCCCAAGTGATTAACTTGGCAGCGACATACGATCAGGTTAATTGCGCTCGTTTTCAAAACAAGAAAGAAACCGTGGCTGGCCGCTGTTTGATGATGCCTGAATTATACGGCTTGCTGCCGAATGAAATTCTAAACTCATTCAGTGCAATGTGACGCGACAAATCTTTTGATTTTTCCCAGAAGGTTTATTAAAATTTAGTACAGTGCAGTAGTACAGAAGCAGCGAACGAAACGATATGTATTATTTAATAAAATGATTTGAGATTGTTTTTGGATTACGCGTGCGATATTTAGAATAATTTGAGGGTTTTTTTTCTAGTGTAGTAAACTTCTTGGCGCAGAGCGGTTGAAATTTTTTCTTTACCTATGTCAAGTAACATATTTCAAAAGAGCGGGAAGACATTCTCTAAAAACCAAAAAAAAAAATTCCTGTTCACTCCTTAAACTAGCATAAATGCAATAAAATTGTGCCCCCGCGATGGTCTCATTTGATTTAGCGGATGCACGGAAAATCTACATTGTAAAAGAGAAATAATTACAAGTTCAATATCACTAATGTTTTCCATATTTTATAACACCACGGATGGACGGACGGACAGACGGACATGCAATAATCAAAATAACTTTTAATTTTATGCATGTGTGTCCAATCCATTTTGCTCTACCATCATTATTTCTGTGCGCTAAAACGAAATAACAAACTTAGTTTACCCTACATATAGTCTAAGACCTTGGAACGTTTTCGAGAAGTTACTTCAGTTTGGCCAGTTTTTTTATATGTCTTCCCTTAGAGTATATCAATAGTCACGCAGCCCATCTGGCTAGTGAGAGGGGTTGCGTTTAACTGCGCGCATTCCGTTCCACAGGTAAAAAAAGCAGTTTTCAAAATGATTTTAGCTCGATTTTTTTTTCATCTGTTTTCATAAATATCGAAGAATATATGTATGTAGATTCAAAATTCCCGGACAATTTCCTCGTTGCTAGCACCGTGCCAGACGTTTTTTTTTTCGTCAAAAAAAAAAAAAAACAATTGTTTTATTACGACTTTGATTTTTATACGAGCTACATAGTTTAATTATCGAACCACGTGCAATTAATTTGCCAGACCATAAATCGGTTGCTCATTAGGAACCGGACCGATTTGTGCATGGTAAAGTGGGTTTTTTTTCTCACGATGATGTTTTGAGAAATTTTCATGACCTCAGCGAGATAGCACAATTGTCCTATTCTCAATATTTTGACATGCAAGCTGATAATCTTCCGATTCTTCTAGTAATTTGAAAAGTCTCAATTTCCTTTTGCGAAAAAAAAGCTGGAGTGTAATCACAACCTGCCATGGCGCGGAAGCCTAGTTTCTACATATTGATGGAAGGACCCAGAGTTTTGTATAGTTCATTGACGTTGATGTAGCGTTCATGATTATCCACGCCCATTTTGGTCAAAAATTTTAAGGAAGCATTAAAATTGTGTATGATACTAAGGAGTATAATGAGAATATCAGAATCTGAGCATCTTATTACAACTTCAATGTCGATATCAATTTGCAAAATATGATAAATAATCCTAGAATCTGCTTCTTCATGCTCTTCACATGATAATGACTCTTTCCTTGCTTTAATGACTTTATTATTTCAATCCGATTGCTTCTCTTATTCGTTGAATTTTAAGTGATTTATTTTATCACCACTATAAGATGCCATATCATCAGTCGCACAGTGGTTGATAAAAAATTTAACTAATGCTTCCTTGTACTGAACATTTTTCAGTTGATCAGTGAAATTATGAGGACGAACTTGATTCGGTTCGATTGAAACCTGGTTAGCCGATTCATCTCGACGTTTATGTTCACCATCTTTGATTGATGCGATTTACTTTCGGTTGAGATATTGATACTCAACCGAATTATCGTCTGCCAAATTAATTTCATGTTGTCCGATAATTAAACTAGCTTGTATAAAAATTACAGTCATAATAAAATACTTTTTTTGTAACGAAAAAAAAAACGACTGGCAACGAGGAAATTGCCTGGGAATAGTGAATTTATATTTTTCGGTGTTTATGAAAACAGATGAAAAAAACAAAAATCGAACTAAAATTTTTTTGAAAACTGCTTTTTTTACCTGTGGAAAGGAATGCGCAAAGGTTAACGCAACGACTTTCACCAGCCAGATGTGCCGCATGCGTATTGAGATCGTGAAAGAAGGGAGATAGCAAAGAATCAGTCGAACTAAAGTTTGATTTTATTTTTTTTCGTGACGTTACTAGCTCTCGGACTAATAGATTTCATCTAGGGTATAACAATGACATTTGGGTTATTTTGTTAAGAAAAGAGAAACAATTGGTTTTTTCGATGTTTTTGAAAGTGGATCTTTGTACACAGCGCAGATTCTTAACTTTTCAGAAGTGGCATCCTTTGGCAGAACACGAAATGTGGCATGCGGTGTACGGGACCGCAAGTATATCTAACGGTTTTCAAAAGGTAAAATAAATGTTTCTTTTTCTAACGTTTTATTATTAAAAAACGACATCTTAAGTAAATAAGAAAAACTCAAATATTCACGCTAACAATACTCTTTATTTCTTTTTCTGATTTGTTTGCTTTAGAATAAAATTGCCATTTTTCTACTGTGCGCGTGCAGACTATAAAATCAGGACACAAACATGCGCGGAAATTTGACGAACGATTAACTTGTACGTCTACTGGGTGCTCGGAAATACACAGCAGCTAGATTAGTTTATAACAAAAATAAAAGGGAAATAATATTGGTGCAGACTCATCGACCGCGCGCAATTTCTGTAAGGTTAATCTCTTATTTTTCTCCATCTTTTCAATTTTGCAAAGTTTAGCTAGACATATACGGTTGTACTGTAGCCTTCTGTGTTCCCCTATTTCTTCAACTTCGAAAATCAAGAAATATCTTTTTCAGTTTTTGTTATTCAAATTCACATCAGTGTGGAAGTGATATAAAACATCTTTACAGTTTTTTAACTCCACATGTCTGTTTTCCTTACATATGTATATCGTCCTCCCCGTGGACATATTTACTCTATACAAAGAGACATTAATTTTTGTAATGTTACCCGTTTTTTCAATATATTCTGAATTACTCACTGACTTGAATTAAAGATCAGAAATTACAGACGGATTTAAACAGATGGAAGTACCCGCCTCCGTATATTCTATCAATAAAATTTTATTCAATCTAGGCAGTATATGTAATTTGAGACAATACCTAAATCCTATAGATTTAGATTTAGATCATAAGCTAAAGATTCACTAAACTCATTTCACTCTGTAAATTCTCTTATAGATCTGTTCGTGTCAGGTGCAGTGTTACGGAGGATACACACGGTTGCACCGGTTCATAATAAAATCTATAACATGGAAAGTCACTTTCTGTGAACGAAATTCAGGTGTTTTGGTAGCAGCGACATCTATATATTTTTTTTTTTGCGTTGAGTTCGATTTAACTTTTTTACCTCTGCTAATAACGAAAGCATCCCCGTAAATCACACTTTAGTTATTATTGATAAATGAAAGTTCAGTATTCTGTTCGGTGCTCACTTAAAAATACTTTCCTGGATAGAAGACTAGTAGACTGCGGTGACAATGGTCAACTCTTTCAGTGATTTTAAATTTTTTGCAGCTATACAATATTATAAAAAAAAGTTTGGATTAAATAAAGACACCGGTCAGAACAGATTTCGAAATATAATTCATTTACTCTGTTCGTTACAACTGCTTAGTGATGATTGAACTCAAAGGGAGTTTCGAATTCAAAACAGTTAAGCGTACTAATACATTATCAATAATGAAGTATATTCTAAAGCCAATTTATTCTACCCTAGTTCTTGTAGGCTTATATTTTCCGGATAAATCAGGCAATCTTTTGTTAAACTTTATTTTTATCTGTTGGCTTATTCGGACCCGGATATAGGATTCTATCCGCAGTGTCCTTAGGTTATTGAAAATGGCTTAAGATTTGATTTGGACACTTCTAACTGCTTACACATAGTGCGCGGAAAACTTATGACTAAACTAAATTCTTACACCTACTTTGCATTATTTCCGCTAAATTTTATCAAATAAATAGAAGAGAAATTTTTACCTATATAGATGTACAACCTTCAAAACTCTTATACAAATTTACCCTCCCTCTTATGCATTAACTGAATATAGAATCTTCTGCTCAATTAAGCGACAAAATCCTATTACCGTTAAGTGTGCTTATTTATCATGTACGCATCAACGTCTTACAAGATATGAGAAGACATAATTTACCTTTAAAATCAACCAGCACTACATTCACGATGGATAAGAGGGTGCTCTTGCAATTCATCTCCGTCTCCTTTAATTCTATTAAATGGGTTAAACTTAAGTCTTAGCAGGTACTTCATCCTCGAATGTTCCAGCTCATTTTAATAAATTAAGTTGAGAAAGGCTTGTGGTGTGTTTAAGGTGAAATGTTTTTAGTGTTATTTTTTTATATGGTTATACCATTACAGGTAAAATGTTGCACAAATTTTAGGTGCTTTCGACTTCCTGCTTGAAGACAATCATAAACTGATAAAAAGTAAACTGGTTTATAATAGTTGAAAATTTAACTTTGAATCATATGAGAGTTCACGTAATTTTAAGAGAGTATGTCCACGTTTGGATTGGTATTAGTTTTTTTTTAAGTCTCAGAACAAGAGCGAAATACGTCGAGCGCTCCCTGATAGAGAACATAAAGGAGTAATAATATTAGAATAGATATATGCAATGCTCGCTTTAACTTATCTGAAGAGGGTTAGGAGAGCAATAGAATGTTGCAGTACTGCTCCTTTCTAACTATCTCGCCGTGTTAAATCATAATGAAGGGCGAGCAATAAATGAGTACTGCTCAACTCATTTAATTTAAGAGGCTTCTCAGGTGTATCTAATTATTTTTTTTTATTTTAACTCCTATTTCTATTTCCACAAATTCTTTATAAATTGTTAGTTTGTTAAACAAACAAAGCCGACGCGTTTCGCTTCTTCGGGCATCCACAGCGCTACTAACTATAAACTAATCTATGTGCAAACTTCAAAATAAAAATATCAGCTGGATGTTGAAACTACCGAAACAAATCCTAATAAATTAACAAAATGTATGTATGTAACAATATAACGAACTTCTGTACAAAAATATATGAATAAATAAGGAGCAAAACACACATTTACATTTCATTAAATCTGGCTCAAGAAGTGGACTTTTTTGTAAAATATTTCTGATTTTCAACTTTGAATTTTTTGATTTCATAAATTTCATATTTATCTAATACACGTCCGCCGGGCAATCCATGCATCAGTTATAAATTTTCTACCTTGCACTTGTGTCCTATGTCAATTACACGTTTTGCTAAGACAGAGGCAAGTTTATTTAATTTTGCAGAATTGATATGCTCTCACTATACGAGGTGTTTCTGCGTAGGAGATCAACAGAGTAGGAGGTGATTGAACTTAAGGGGGTCCTTTCAGGTAGTACGGCTATGCGTCTCCTCGTAGAACTTGTTTATCCTTCCAGGGAATTCGTTCTGGTTGAATTGGTCTATCGCCTCTGCTGGAACTCAATAGGGTTATTTTTAGAATAATCCTTTTTTTTTGTAATTAAACGCTGGTTGAGGTATGATTTAAAACTTTCAATGACCCTTTTATTTCTTTATAATTTTTACACATTCTTATTTTATATTTTTTATATTTTTTTTATTTTTAACCAATACTTCCAACTCTCGTTATCTCTAAAGAAAGACTGACATAAAAAATATCTTTTTATTTTAAAAACAATTCTAAAGTCTGGCCTACTTTTAAACTTATTTTTCGTATACGTACTGCAATTACAACGAAATGATTTTTTAACGAATAATTTAGTTGTGGAGTAGTGGCAGAGTAATCGGAAAACAAAATATTCATAATTGCGCGAGAAGTATATACCAGTGGCCACAATACTCCCCCACCAGCGAAAACGTGACGGATTCAGCGAAATCGAGCGGGAACAATGATGAGTCGTCCACTTCTAGAAGTTCGTTCTGCAAGTGCACCATCATCAACTCCAGTTTCGGCAAAAGTAAATGTGCGTGGCTGCTTCGTGGCGTCCAGCTGAGCAACGTGTTCTTCTGGAGTTTTACTACGAGCCGAGGAAGGGGTTTGCTCAGTTGAGCTAACCTCATCGAAGACCTCTTCGTAGCAAGGTTTCAAACGATCGACGGAGATGTTGACTTCTCTGTCCTTAATCCGCAGCGTGAAAAATTTGTCGGTTCGCTTTATGACCTTGTAGGGACCTTCATAAGGAGGTTGCAGTGAGATGCGAACTGCTTCCGTGCGTACGAAAACGGAATGGCAGGAATCCAAGTCTTTGAATCTGAAAAAATTTGTTAAAGAGTGGTTTGAAGCAGCAATAGGTTTGATTTGGGCCATAGAATCACGCAGAGTTGCTACAACATCGTTTTGGGGTTTGATAACTTTGGAATTTTGAAAGAAATTGTAAGGTAATCGAATATTCTCTCCGTAAACCATCTCTGCTGCCGTAGCACCGAATTCTTCCTTGAAAACGGAACGTAGCCCAAACAAGACGAGGTGTAGAATTCTTGACCAAGATTTATTCTGGTGACACATAATTGCTGCTTTTAAGGTCCTGTGTCAACGCTCAACGCATCCGTTTGCCTGAGGATGGTGTGCAGTGGTCCTAGAACGCTCTAAGCCGTAAAATTTAGCTAATTCGGTAAAAAGTTGCGATTCGAACTGCGAAACTTGATCAGTAATAATAATTTTAGGGATGCCAAAACGTGCTATCCAATTTTGACAGAGAGCTTCAGCAACAGTGACGGCACTAATATCCGTAATAGGAATAGCTTCAGGCCAACGTGAATACCGATCGATGATGGTAAGGCAGTACCTAAAATTTTGTGAAGGTGATAAAGGGCCAATATGATCAATGTGGATTACTTCGAAACGATTTGAACACACGGGGAATTTACTAAAAGAACTCCTAAAGTGTCTAGACACTTTGCTCTTCTGACAAGCGAGGCAATTTTGAGTCCAGTTGCGGACGGCCTTCTTAATGGATGACCAGAAATATTGGGCAGTGGTCATCTTGGTTGTCGATCGAATACTTGGATGAGAAAGAGAATGTACCAAATTAAAAATCTGTTTCCGAAAAGTTTCAGGAATGAAAGGCCGGAAACCTTTGGGGGAATCCTCGCAGAATTTCGTCAACACGAGGCAAAGCATCGGCGACTAGATTATGCTTCCCGGAAATATGCCGAATATCGGTGGTAAATTGGCCGATAAAGTCCAGGTATCGCAATTGGCGTGGTGATGCTTTGTCTGAATTTAGTTGAAAAGCGAAAGTTAAAGGTTTGTGATCAGTGTATAACACGAAACTTCTTCCTTCAAGGAAAAATCGAAAATATTTAATGGCACTGTATGCTGCGAGAAGTTCTCGATCGTAGGCGCTGTATTTGGCCAGAGCTGGAGAGAGCTTAACTGAGAAGAAAGCCAAGGGCTGCCAACCAGCATCTACTTTCTGTTGAACCACTGCTCCCAGTGCGGCATCAGAGGCGTCTACCACAACCGCTAGAGGTGCAGAACTTGAAGGATGTGCTAGCAGAGTGGCTTGGCTCAGTTGCTGTTTGACCAACTCGAATGTTTCGGTAGAATCCTTTGACCAATCAACTTTTCGACTGCCGTCCTTCTTGGAACCAGTTAGATAGGCGTTAAGTTTCGCTTGGTGATGTGCGGCGAACGGGAGGAAACGACGGTAAAAGTTCACCATACCAAGGAAACGTCGTAGTTCCTTGACAGTGCCTGACCGTTTAAACTTGACTATTGCTTCAACTCGTTCGGGAGAGGGTTTGATACCATGCTGATTTATGATGTGGCCTGGAAAAAGTATTTGTTTTTGAAGAAATTTACATTTGTCCAAATTAATAAATAGGCCATGCTCCTTAAAACGACTGAAAATTTGCCTCAGGTTATCCAAATGATCTTCAACTGATTTTGATGCAATTAAAACATCATCAAGATAGACGAAACAGAATGGTAAATTGCGGAGCCATAGTGAATGAACCTCTGGAACGTTCGTGCTGCATTGCAAAGTCCGAAAGTCATTCGAACGAACTCGAACAAGCCAAAAGGTGTGCAACTTGCAGTCTTAGGGATGTCTTTAGATTCAACTGGAATTTGGTGGTACGCCTTCGCTAGATCCAAGGTTGAAAAAAATAAGCACCCTTCGAGTTTATGTGCGAAATGCTGTATATGGGGTATGGGATAACGGTCCGGGACAGTACAGGCATTCAAACGACTATAATCTCCACAAGGCCTCCATTCCCGTTCTCTTTTAGGACCATATGCAACGGTGAGGACCAGAAGCTGTCGGAGGGTCGACAAATACCTTGTTTGAGCAGGAAGTCGAACTCTTTTTTGGCAACAATAAGTTTATCTGGAGGTAATCGACGTGCCTTCGAGATCAGTGGTGGTCCAGTGGTAATTATGTGGTGGGTTACCTTGTGCGCCATGGGTCTCGTAAAGCCATTGTCGATGGTGATCAAACTAAATTCCTGCAGCAACTTTTCAACCTGCGGAAAAACTGTGGATTTAATTAATATTGACAATGAAGAATTTTCCGCTTTGACAATACGAGCAGGAGTTTTTAGTGACGTTAGAGGGTCAACGAGATGGCCAAGAAAATCAGCACCCAGGATAGGCTTAGGAATATCCGCTATAATAAATTGCCATTGGAAATTTCGACGTAAGCCCAAATCTAAAGTTACAAGCTTTTTTCCATAAGTAAAAATGGGGGTCGAGTTTGCTGCCGAAAGGTAAAAATCACTGCGAAAGTTCTTGTTAAATTTTGTGGCCGGAATGACTGAAACATCGGCTCCTGTACCAACCAGGTAATATTGCCTAGAAGATTGGTCGAAAATGTATAGGCGATTGTTGTAAGAGGCCTGCCTTCCACTCGCCAAAGGAGGGCGACCGATTAGTTTGAAGGCAGATTAGTATGTTGCTTACCTGCATTAATTTTGTTGAAGTTGCACGGAGGAATGCATTTGCTGGCCTTGCTATCGAAACGCTGATGACACCAGCATAAGCCCTGCCGATTTGCAGAGCTTGCAAAACCATGATGGTCTCGCTGACGACTTGTAGACCTACTACGGGGTTTGCTGGTAGAAGCCCCGTGATAAGTAATGACTTTGTCTTCGATAACTTGCATCAAGGCATTAATCCGGTTGGCCAACAAGCCAAGCGATGCATCGCCAGAATTTGAAAACGGGTTACGCACGGAACACAGTTCTGGAGATGGCCGGACTTCTGCGATTTTGTCGGCGCATGTTGCAAGTTCAGAGAGATATCTAGGATTACAGGCGAAGATAGCTTGCATCTGTGATGACAATCGTTGAAGCCACAGCGTTTTAAGCACTGGGTCACTTAATCGTCCTTGATTTTGAGACTGCATCTCACGAAGCAATTGCGAGGGCTTGAGATCACCAAGAAACATCTCTGTGAGCAATTGTTGGATCTTCTGTTGCTCGTTACCGGACAGGCGAGAAATCAACATCTCTTTGAGCATCCACATCCAACGCACTGACTGTTATGTTGAACTTGGTCCTGTATTGTGTAATAGCTGCAAGCTCAAACTGAGCTTCCAGCTAACAAAACCATAGTTCCGGTGCTTGCTTCCAGAACGGAGCAGGCCTCACAGCAACCGCCCCGAGATTCGCCGGTGGAGAGGCGACGACCTGTGAATCGTTGGAGACGATCGACGGATCGTTGTTCAAACTCGTTATTTGAAATTAGCACTTCCTCCAACTCTGGAACCACAACAAAACACTTCAAAAACTTTACCCAAAACTCGCGATACTTAACAAACCCGGATGCGTCACGTACACGTTACAAACTTTACTCACAGTTCAAAAGAACTATTCCACTAACAAAGATGTATAAATTTGAATTCTTAATTATTAATGCATAAACGACATAGCAGAAGATAAATGTAAGAATTCTCAATTATTAAAATATGGATGTGTGTGAATATGAATTCTTAATTATTTATATGTAATAAATTGGAAATAATAAAAACTTACCCTGCAAAGCTCTGTGCTATTTATAGCGCAGGCTGCCTCCTCTTGACTCTTGCGGAACGGGAAATTGAAATAATAAAAACTTATCCTGTAAAGCTCTGTGCTATTTATAGCGCAGGCTGCTTCCTCTTGACACTTGCGGAACGGGAAATTGTACTGCACCACTCCTGACTCAAAATATGGCTGCTTAATAATCTTGTCACGATGCCAGAAGATTTCGGTGCGGCTATTCCTACAGAAACTGTCGAACTGGCCGCGTCTTGACTTGCACACAACCTTTTAGTCCCTTACCACTAAAGGGGGGCAAACTATAAGTAGTTTAACGAAGCAGTTGCTGACTTGTCACAACAAAGTCCGAGAGCTGGGCTTCCTCTGAAAACAATCCTGATTCCAGATTTGGCTATTTTTTTTCTTTTGTTGTTCTAGGATAGGATCACGTCGGGGTCACCAATAAGGGGGTCCTTGCAGGTAGTACGGCTATGGGTCTCCTCGTAGAGCTTGTTTATCCTTCCAGGGAATTCGTTCTGGTTGAATTGGTCTATCGCCTCTGCTGGAACTCAATAGGGTTATTTTTAGAATAATCCTTTTTTTTAATTAAACGCTGGTTGAGGTATGATTTAAAACTCTCAATGACCCTTTTATTTCTTTATAATTTTTACACATTCTTATTTTATATTTTTTATAACTTTTTTATTTTTAAACAATACTTCCAACTCTCGTTATCTCTAAAGAAAGACTGACATAAAAAATATTTTTTTATTTAAAAAACAATTCTAAAATCTGGCCTACTTTTAAATTTATTTTTCGTATACGTACTGCAATTACAACGAAAAAAATATTCATAATTGCGCGAGAAGTATATACCAGTCGCCACAAACTCACCTAGGCAAACAAAAAATTGTACGGCAGAAGGCGTGTGGGGAGGGGCATTTAAACCGCTTAGGAGTTACAGGATGATTAAGAAAGAAGTCGGGTTTTTACAAAACACCCTATATCTTAAGAAGTGCAGGGCGCCCGGTTACAGTTAAGACTTAATAATATGTAGCACTTCATAACCTTACCAGCCCCATATCAAGATTTATAGTTGTCTAAACTAAAACTGTCGTACGTTCTCACGTCTTTTTTTAAATTGACCTCCATTATTTTTGCAAAAAAGTCACCAACAAAACTGGTTTTTATAAAAACTATAAACTGTAGATCGTTCTCTTTAATTTGACCTGTTACTATTTATGTGCTATCGTAGCCTTTTAAACTTTTAATCTATTCTCAACGATAATTTGTTCCCTTAGTGACTGTAAGCACGTAATTTAAAAAAATAAAATATCGTATAATTTTGGTGTGACCTGAGGTTATGAGCTATTAACTGTTTAACGGATGCAGTTGGCACATGGTTTGTAATAAGTAAAATTAAAGAGGAGGATCTAAAGTTTCCAGTTTTTATAAAACAAAAGTTATGTTAATGACCTTTTTGTAAAAATAATAGAGGTCGAATTAAACAAAGTAACAAAATACGAAATTTTTAATTTAGACAACCATAGCTCTTGAGAAGAGGAGCAGGTTGAGTAGTCGTTGGAAAGGCCACGAAGTTCTGCATACTATGAGCTTTTAACTGTGACCGTACACCTTGTACTTTTTAAGAAACAGGGTGTTTTGTGAAATACTAACTTTTTCTTAATCACCCTACTCCTGCCCCCTGCTAAACAATTTTTTGTTTGCCTAGGTGAATACTATCGCTTCCTGCTCTTCCTACTGGTTTAATATATTCTTTCCTCAAAGATAGTATTAACGTAGATGATATATTTTGGATGATGTGTGGGATATGGGATTCTTCTCCACCCAAATAGTGGGAACATTTAATTTTAATTCATCTTTCGTTGGTTTTTATTTAGAAATTTAGAAATAATTCTAGTATCATAATAGTTATTTCTTGCAATTATTTTCATAAAATTTAATCCTTTCTTGAAGTCGAAATTTTTTAAGGAGATATTTAATAGTCTCTAAGGAATGAAAAACTGCAATTTTTGTATTCCATGGACGGCAAGAATGACTGCGTCAAAATCTTTTCTTTCTTTCTTTTCTAAAGATAATCACTTTCACTTTCAGTATTAATATACAAGTCAAGAAAATTAAAAATTTTAATTCCAACCTGCACTTGTAACGGGCCATCCCGCGTTACGTTAAATAGTCATATGTTTCTAGAGGCTGAAGCATCAATAGCAAATGTTTCTGAAAAGAGATTGATGGAAATCTAACTACGAATTATGAGTATAGCCTATGATTAGTTTGTTCACAAGCACGGCCCTTACATTCAGGAAGAACTCAGAGGCGTGAATAACAAAACTCCCGAAGGACCCCATGACTACATAGACACGCCCTACAATTAATGGCCAATTAAACAAGCAGTGGTAATAAGGACCTAACTTAGTAAGTAAAGAAATGTGTGAAAGCCTTTCTGGATATGATAACCTTGTTGTTTAACGCGTGCAAATAAAAGTATATGAACCAATCTAACCCCAGAGAGCGAAACACCAACACCAATATAAGCAATTTCTGATAATAATAATTAAATGAAAACGATATTTATGAGCGAAAACTTATCTGTAGTCCGGTGACAGCAAAAAATATCTCTAGATGACAAGGCAAAGTGCCAAATTAGAATATAAATGGAACAGATTTATATTTCTTCCAGGTAATTGAAATTCGAACTAGCGTGAAGTAAGTTAAGGTTGCTGCATTAGAGTCTAAGATTGCAATGAAAAAGTAAAAACTGTTATTTGAAAGTTTATGAAATGTAATGACTGTTCAGCAAGGTCGACGAAAATTAATTTATAGTGAGTTAAGGTACAGCGTATTATGATTTTGATTGAAGTGTAATGTTAGCGCAGAAATATCATTAAGGCAAAATGTTGAGTAACGTAATTAAATCCAAATGTGTGCACGGCGTAAGTAAAAAAAGTGTGCATTTTCGAAGTCAGCTGCGTAGTGAGTTTCGTAGATAGAAAGGAGAGTACGAATGGAGGACTTTCCGTCGCGGCCATGAGCTGAAAGTGAGAACGCCAGCATAGTGTAATTAGTTCACAAAATTAGAAGAATTTTTCAGCGATATAAAAAAACACATAGAATATATAAAATGAAGGGAATTCGTAAAGGTTTTAGTAGAAAAAAAATCCAGTCAAGAAGCAAGCGTGAGGTCTCGAGTGCACATTATAGGCGGGTTGCCGACAAAGAGCCAGGTAAAGGCACTCGGACCGAGTAAGATTGCATATTATAGAAGGGAGTAATTATTTAGTTTCAACAGAAGGGCACCAGAACTGTAGAAGGAAAATGTAACTTGTTAAGGAACTAGATGAATGGTGGGAACGAAGTGTTGACAAGCCTCTTGAGCTTCGATTCTCCTTGTAAGAAGAAAGTCACGGTCAATTAACAGCGAAAAGGAGCAAGCAAAGCTGGAAGTCGAGTTACAGCAAACGCAAAGATCAAAAGAAAAGAGAAAAAAGGAGAAAGTCATCAAACAAAGAAAAAATTTTTTTCATCATGTCACATCGTCACCACAGGGGATCGAACGCAAGTTAGTTAGCGGCACATAGTTAGGTCTGAATCTTTTTGACATATTATAAGAAATATTATATTGAATTTAACTATAATGAGGATTAAGATTACGGTAGGGTAGGATTCATAGTGTTAAAAAACGTTATTATATTTTAATAAATTATTATAATAGTAAAATCAGAGTTTACGTTGAAAACACAAGTTATACACTGCAAATTGAATATTCCTATCAATTTTGTTTAGGAAAGAATTGAAAAACAACGAAAGTTGTTTATGAGATTCACCCCAGATGTAGAAAATATCTTCAACATAATAATACCATAAATATAAATATTATAATATTTCTTATAAAATATTAGTTCCTCAAAGTAATCCATAAAAAAATCTGCATAAAAGAACGCAGAACCCATTGCCAAACCATCACTCTGTTCATTAAATTTATCACATGAAAAATAATTTTGTTCTATGCACAAATTAGCATCGATTAGCTGTGAGGAGCTAACATGATTGGAGATTTCAGTAACGATTCTATATTTAGGATATTCGTCAGTTTTTCAATTGGAATAGAAGGAAAATAACTAAAAACATCAAAAGAAACCAACTTGGAATTAGATGGTAACTTAAGGTCTTTAATTTTATTGATTAATCCAATGACAGTCTTCACCTGCAGCAAAAAAGCTTACCGTAGCCATCGGGCGATCATGCATATATGGTAGCTTTTTTGCTGCAGGCGACGACTGTCGTCGTCGTCGTCGTCGTCGTCGTCGTCGTCGTCGTCGTCAATGTCTTATAAATCTTACTCCGTAGAAAGTTGAAATTATCTTGTTGTGATTGAAATTTTTTACTGCTTTGTATATAAGGTTGGTCGCATTAGAAATAATTTTAAATGAATTCTGATAGTTCGTTGTGCAGTAGAAAGCATTCATATAATTATGCCAATAGCTCGTGTAGTGATTTTATTGTTGAAAATACTTATAAAGATGCCGTTACCAAAAGCTAATAAATCTACAGGAACAACTGTGTTAAAATTCAGAAAGCCAACTATGGAAGATATTGTGGTAAGCGACGACGAAGTTATGAGTCGTACTCCAGTGCAGAAGAATAAAGCAGTGCAAAACAAAGACAAAGAGGATTGAATCAAGAAGGATTACAGAAGGAGACATCACAGGAAAAAAACTGAATTATATCGGAGAATGGTCTTCAGAAAATTACAAAACAGACTACAGATATTGCTCAGAATAGTCGGAAAATGAATTATGGGAGGACACGAAAATCATAGCGACGAAGAATTTTCTCATTTATCGAAGAAGAGGAAGTTTCCAGTGAAGGAAGTTTTGGAGAGCCAAGAACCGAGCGAGAACGGAATGGTAACGATTCTATCATTATGGATTATATTGTGGAATGAGGGAATCATGAATCAAATGATTCGAATATTGAAGAGATTGATAATAATTGCACTGAAGGACAAAATGATTACAGCGATGAAGATTGTATTTTTGATGCAACAAGTAATTTGCAATGTGTTAAACTGCTACAAACTAGTAAAGACCGAATAATTTAGAATAGAGGATCTTGCAAAATTGCTCCAAAATAAAGAATTATTCACGACATATACTCGGAATTAGGTATATTAGGAGGACGCAGATTGTATTACCAACAATCACATAAAGTGTTTACCGGAGCGGTGCTCATCATCTTCCACCTTTGCGACCACTTCCACGTTATCCGCGACTGCTAGTACTCCAATAGCAGTTGTCGATGCAAATTTGCCGAGTACATCAAAAGGAGTGGTACAGGA
Organism: Dioctria rufipes; assembly: GCA_963924295.1. Classification (NCBI taxonomy): domain Eukaryota; kingdom Metazoa; phylum Arthropoda; class Insecta; order Diptera; family Asilidae; genus Dioctria; species Dioctria rufipes. The sequence goes on from CAWUPM010000289.1 coordinate 732,402, forward strand.
ACCGGCCGGGGATATTCTAGACCAATTGTTTCGCCATCCTAATACAGCATCGAGAACTGGTACAATACAAGAATTGATGCGTGAAGGGACGGAGATTATGTAATTATTTTGAAGCCGCCAGGAGAATGTGTACGATTACTCGAAGATATGCAACTTGAATAAAGAACAATGGCGGAAACAGACGACATACAGAAACACTTTTTTAATTTCATCGCCTGTAGATAGAAGAAAGTGCTGGTAGAGAAGCTTCTATTCTTGACAGCAGTAGTATTGTAGAAAATTCCGATGATGCAAAAAGAGGAAAAGGTGATGAAATCGTTTTGTTCCTTCAAAAGCGACCGAGATCACCAGTAAGTCAGATATTCAATATATCAGGATGGTTAAAGTCAAAATCTAATTAAGAATTGTGTTAGAATAGTAAATAATTTTTATAACGGAAGTTGCGAACCGCAACATTTATTTTGTAACGCACTCAAGGTAGTATTAGTAACTATTATAAAACAATTAAAGAATCTGTAGATGTGTTAGAAAAATTATTGAAGTTTCAATTTAATAATAATATTTTCCAAATAAGAAATTTGTTATATAATGTGTACGCAGTGTTTGATAAGTTGATTCAAAAAAAAAAAACTTCTATATCTGTTTTATCTTCACCAAATGCTGGTAAAACAATTTTTTTTATGCTATTATTCAATATTTTATTAATTTTGTGCAAATGGGAAATTTTAATAGATATTTTAACTAACTTTCCATTAGTGTAGTGTGTTTATAGGAGAATCATTTTACGGAATGAACCAATGATGGAACCAACCGCAACTGAACGTTAAAAATGATTCTTGAAGGTGGTACAGTGAATGGAAAAGTTAAATACCAAGGTGATGCAATTATTACGAGAACACCTGTAATTATTTTATCAAATAACGACGTTTTCCTAATATTGCAAATTTCAGATAAGTTGCACTTTTTTGCATAATATAAAACTCGTTGCAGGGGCGGATCCTGCTAAGGGGCGCTGGGGGCGCGAGTTACATGCCCTGCATAAACCTATAATAAACCCATTTAAATCATATTTATTTCTTTCACATCTCAATTTGCGCATTAACTGCATTTTTTTCATAAAACATAAATTCATACATATTAATTCCAATGCTTCAACTTTCTCACAAAAATTGCTTAGGTAATTTCCACCAGATAACGTTCAGCTTAAATAAAGTTCATGCAACTCGAGACATGGGTAAAAAGTGCTTGAGTCAGGTCTACGATACCTGTAATGTAAAATTTGTAGTACAGGTATCGAATCAGTTTTTATTCATCATTCAAATTGTAAAGTTTAAAAAAGAATAAAGTCTTCAACTAAAATTGTGTCTTTTATTTTTTCAAAAACATAATTAGAATAAACTTAACTGGCGCAGTCGTGCGGATTTATGTTTTCGTTTGCAAAAGTATAAAATTCTTAATAAATCGACGGTTTATCGGTTCAATGTGAATTTTCTTACAAAAGGAAAATATTACGCAAATTTTACGCAAAAATCGACGGATTATCGATTCTATATCACAATAATCGACGGGTTATCGACTAATAAGTGATTTGTGAAAATTCGTAAAAACAAAAAATCCTGAGGCGAACGAAAATAAGGAAAGAGATAAATAAGACAATTTTCCACCAATGAGGGAACATCGCTTAAGAAAATGTGGCAGATTGTCTTCATGTAAGTCGAACTTATTCGAATATTTCTCATTCCCTATATGCCTAATCCCAAGAAACATAACCACTTCAACACTTCCAAACCATATCCTACTTCTAATAAATTTAATAGATTAAGTTTATTTGGATCTAGATCCACAGAAAATACAAGCGAAAGTCCAACAAAACAAAATTCAAGTGTTAATTTAAGTAGAAGTATCAGCAACATACACATAGAAAGTGATATTGAAAATAAAAGTGCAGATAGATTAAACAACGACAAAGTTGAAATTGATATACAAAATATAAATAATACTAAAATTAATTTAGTTTCAACATACACTAGTGAAAGTGATTCAGATAATCTAATTTTTACCATTGATTCAACCAATCTTAATAAAAATATGACTAACACATCTAACAATACCGACATTCCTATAACTCTTCCGACAAACGTGACCAACGTCTCCCCAGCTACAACAACAGTTACACTCACGGACGTTTTTAATTCACTAAGAGTTCCCGACGCAATCAAAGATTTGCCAAAATTTGATGGGAATGCAAGACTACTTTTCGATTTCCTCGATAATGTCGATGAAATCCTTTCAATGATTTCTATCACAAGTGGTACACCATATGGCCAACTACTACTGAGAGCAATAAGGAATAAAATTGTGGGACCAGCTAATGAGGTTCTTAATATGTATGGAACTTCGTTAGTTTGGGATAATATCAGAGAAACCCTTATATTACATTATTCCGACAAAAGAAATGAGACTTCTCTCATAAAAGACTTACACAGAACCAGACAAAATCATAACTCAGTGGAGAAATTTTATAGTGAAATTGTGGAATTGTATGCAAGTATGACAAATCATGTAAATATTCACGAAAAGGAAGCCAATGTTGTCACAGCAAAGAAAACGCTATATTCAGAAATGTGTTTAAATGCATTTTTATCCGGGCTCAGGGAACCACTAGGTTCAATAGTTCGTGCTATGAAACCACAGTCACTTGCAGAAGCATTTTCATTTTGCATTAAAGAGCAAAATATGTTCTATACTAAAGCAGATACTAGTAATAGGCCTTCATTGCCACCAAAACCAATTCAATATACTCGACCAAATCCCAATAGAAGCTACATCCCTGGTCAAATAAATACTCAACCAAGGGTTTTCACTCATACTAATGCTGTAGTTCAAAGGTCTAATCCGATGCAATTTCCCACGCAGCAACAAAGATTTCCACAATCCAATAACTCCTTCCAACCACAAGTACAGAAAGCACCCCAGTATAATAATTTTTTCTCGCAGACAGGACCACAAAACTTCAATAAACCAAATCAAACAAATTTACCAAGAGTCGAACCAATGGAGATAGGTTCCGGCAATACGAGATTTAATCGTCCCCAACCTCGAAATAGGCCACCCTTCAATAATTTCTTCCGATCAACCGGACAACCAAATTTTGTGAGCAAAGAATTTTTCAACGTAACAGAAGGAACTTTAAATTCAAGTGTGGATGAATACTACCCACCAAAACCTCATTCTTACGAACAAAGTCTAGATGATTACTATCAGTACGACTATAATTTCCATGACGATAATGACAATATCGACACAGTGCCATCAGAACTCCCAAAAAACGAAGTAGATGACGTAAATTTTGCGCAACCAGCCTCGATAGACCAATCGGATACCTAGACGTCAACAAACACGGCTTCATTCTTCCTTACATTAACGTTTCATCTCCCTTTGGCCGCCCCTTAAAGTTTCTGATTGACACAGGCGCTTCATCCTCATTTATAAGTCCTGAGTATGTTCACCCAGACGATCTGTTAGAAACCAAGCCTATAGTTATAACAACAATCCTAAATCAACATAAATTAAACAAAGAAATAACCCTTCCCAACTTTTACGAATTTAATCAACCAGGCCAACTCAGACTTCTCGTTTTCCGATTTCACGGTTACTTTGACGGTCTACTCGGACTCGATGCTTTAACCACCTTAGGTGCTAAGGTTGACCTATCAAACCAAGCTTTAATTACCAACAACGCCTCAATCCCTCTGCATTTCAAACCCAATTTTATGTCTAGTAAATACGCTATCCCTTCAAACTCAAGAGTCATCGTAAAATTACCCGTTGACGTACAAAAGGGTAACATTTACATCAGTGCTGTAAAACTCAAACCGAAACTTTTCATCTCAGAAGGAATTTATCATTCTAAAGATTGGTATAGCCAAGTGGAAGTGATAAATTCAGCCCAATACGAGCAAAGCCTTTTCATAGAGCAACCCCTAAAAGTCGAAAAGTTCTCCGCTGAAGAATTCACGGAAATTAATAACTTCAATATAAACTATGACTGTTCAATAGAACCCCCACCAAAGGATATTACAGAGCTACTTCGTACAAGCCATTTGAATAAAGAGGAATTAAAAGCCCTCACCAAAGTTTGTAAAGAATATGACGATATATTCTTCAAAGAAGGCCAAAAATTGACCTTCACGAATACAGTAAAACATAAAATTCGAACTACGGATGAAATTCCAATCTATACAAAATCTTATAGATATCAGTATGTCCACAAAGAGGAGGTACGAAGCCAAATAAATGATATGCTTAGTCAAGGCATAATCCGTCCAAGCTATTCTCCATGGAGCTCTCCTGTCTGGATCGTCCCCAAAAAGGAAGATGCCAGCGGCAAAAAGAAATGGAGATTGGTGATAGATTATCGAAAATTAAACGAGAAAACTATCAGTGATCGATATCCAATCCCCAACATTACAGAAATTTTAGACAAATTAGGCAAGAGCATGTACTTTTCCACATTAGATTTGGCAAGTGGATTCCATCAGATAGAGATGGATCCACAGGATATCCAAAAGACAGCCTTCACGGTTGAGGGAGGTCACTTCGAATATATTCGAATGCCTTTCGGGCTTAAGAATGCCCCCAGTACTTTCCAAAGAGTCATGGACAACGTGTTAAGGGAATTACAGGGCACGATATGTCTCGTCTACCTCGACGACATAATCGTATATTCCACCTCACTACAGGAACATGTTGAAAGCCTAAGGAAAGTCTTTCAAAAACTACAGGAAGCTAACCTTAAGGTCCAGCTCGATAAATCCGAATTTCTACATAAAGAAATAGCCTTCCTACGACATATTGTAACAACAGATGGTATAAAACCGAACCCAGGAAAAATAGACGCCATCAAACATTACCCTATACCAAAAACACAAAAGGAAATAAGATCTTTTCTAGGCCACTTAGGGTACTATAGAAAATTCATAAGGGATTTCGCAAAACTGACTAAACCCCTCACAGAAAGCCTCAAAAAAGGTAAAGCTATTGTGGTTAGCGACCAATATGTCAAAGCTTTCGAAACTTGCAAAGACCTTTTGACGAACGATCCCATACTACAATATCCTGATCTTTCGAGACCCTTTGTCCTCACAACGGATGCCAGCAACTATGCCATCGGAGCTGTGCTTTCTCAAGGCCCCATCGGAAGTGATAAGCCCGTGTGCTACGCAAATAGGACACTTACCGATTCTGAGGTCAATTATTCCACAATTGAGAAAGAGCTGTTAGCCATAGTATGGGCTACAAAATATTTTCGACCTTATCTGTTCGGGAGAAAATTTACGATAGTCACGGATCATAAACTATTGACATGGATTATGAGCCTAAAAGACCCCAATTCGAAATTAGTCCGCTGGAGGCTGAGACTCGAAGAATATGACTATGATATAGTTTACAAAAAGGGTACAAAAAATTCCAACGCAGACGCTTTAAGCAGAATTAAGTTCAAACCTTGTCGTAAAACCGAAATATACCTAACTGAAAATGAAACGAAAAATACTAACACCTCTCTACAAAGCGTTAACGGTACAACTATCCATTCTGCCGAAGAAAATATGGATGACGGCATTCCAATTTCTGAGAGACCCCTAAACGAATTTACATTACAACTCATTATAGAAGAATCGAATAGAAGTCCTGAGGTAACAGTAGAAATGCCATTTAAAAACAAACAAAGAAGAACTGTTTGCATAACTAATAACTCAGAGCCAACATTAGTGGAAGTTCTCAAAAGGTACCTTGCACCTAACCGTCTAACCGCAGTATATACCAACGACGAAATTTTCAGAACTCTACAAAATACCTATTCAAAATTTTTTTCTCAATCTAAATTGTTCAAACTTATTAGATGCACAGAAATATTAGAGGATGTTAAAAATACCGACGACCAGGATAAAACCATCACCAATTATCACACAAACAATAATCATAGAGGCATTAATGAAACGCTTTCCCATCTCAAAAGAACATTTTACTTCCCATTCATGAAAAATAAGATTTGCAAAATTATAAATAATTGTGATACCTGCCAAACATTAAAGTATGACAGAGATCCTCCCAAAGTGCAATATATGGTACCTGAAACATCAACCAAACCACTTGATATCCTACACATAGATATCTACACTATAAACAATCTGCAAGTCCTAACCATTCTGGACAAATTCTCTAAGTTTGCAGCCGCTTACACCTTACTTGCTAGAAACAGCCTCTTAATTATAAAATCCCTAAAACACTACATAAGCCAACATGGAATTCCCAAGAAAATAGTTTCAGATTCCGGCCCAGAGTTCACGGCTTCTATATTCAAAGATTTTTGCAAACAATATAATATTAAACTTCATACCACTTCACTCCACCAAAGTAGCAGTAACTCACCTGTAGAGAGACTGCACTCAACACTGACTGAGATTTATAGAATAATTTACAGTAGACATAAAGATAGGGATCATGATGAGATTCTCAGCGAAACTCTTATTACATACAATAATGCCATTCACTCCTCCACAAAATTAACACCCTATGAAGTATTCTACGGTCGAACGTATAAATTTGAGAAGTTACAGCACCAAAATGTTCATGATTATTTGAACAAGTTACATGAATTTCAAAACCAGATATACCCTATTATCAAAACTAGATTAGAACAAAACACATCAAAGAATTTAGAGAAATTAAACGAAAATAGGGACTCTCCAATACAGTTCCAAGAAGGTTCGGAAATCTTTAAAAAAGAGAACAGGAGAAATAAATTGACCCGTAGGTTCACCAAACATAGAGTAAAAACAAATAGGAACGTAACCCTATTAACCACACAAAATAAAAAACTCCATAAATCAAAAATAAAGAAAAAACGTAAATTTCAGGATCATTCCACTGGCATCGGGACAGAAAATAGAAATACAAGATCTGACGAACAGCAAGGGAATTCTCCCCATGCAGCTAGGAACCGCTAAGACAATACAAGGATTCAATAATTTACTCCACATAGTAAGACTGAAACAGTACGAACAAAATATAGACAGAATATCAGACTCACTAGCCAATTTCGAACAATTAAAACTAGACGAAATGACAGACTCATTAAATATACTAAAGTTAAAATTTAAAGGACTAAAACATAATCTACAAACGCTAACTCCCAGATTCAGATCTAAACGAGGACTAATAGACGGACTAGGAACAGTTATTAAGAGCATAACAGGGAACATGGACGCGTATGACGCAGCCGAATTGAATAAGCAAATCGAAGATATAATGAATAAAGAGAATAGCATTAACAACCAAGTAAACAACCAGATCGTAATCAATAAACAAATGATTGAACGGTTTGATAATGTGACTAAGCACATAAATAATCAACAACAAATTATCACAGATTATCTGAACCACTTCCAAATTCAAGTTAAAAATAAAATTAGATCAGAAGATTCTACTATAAGGTACTTACAATTTCTAAATCAGATAAGTTACAATATAGACTTGCTCAACGACCACATAAATAGCATCTCAGAAGCGGTAGTATTAGCAAAATTAAATATAATTTCAAAGCATATACTAAGTCGAACAGAACTTTCACACATATATGCAATATTTGAGAAGCAAAACATAATTATAAATTCAGACGAGCACATATATGAAATTTTAGGCCTACAAGCATATTATAATGATACCAACATTATATTTAATATTCAGATACCTATCATATCAAAAGAAAATTACTCCCTATTCCATATTATACCATTACCTACAGCCAACAATAGAATAATCCCTACAAAACCCTACCTTATTATCAATCCCGAGAATATTCAATATTTCGACAGGAAATGTTCGAGCATAGAAGGAGTGTACTACTGCCTACAGAGAGTATACTAATAACTCTCAATGTATTGGAAATCTGCTGACCAACACACCAGCACATTGCGAACTACAAGAAAGAGAAAGAGACATGGAAATCTTCCAGCCAGAACCAAATTATATAGTCCTAATCAACGTGCCTGAAACAACAATCGTCACTACTTGCGGCCCCAACAAACCAAAAATAAAAGGAACTGCACTCATTCATTTCTACAAATGTGAGATCACAATCAACGACATAACATACAGCGCAATAGAGAATACCTACTGGGATGAAATAAACATCTATCCAACCATATTCAACGAGATCAACAACACGATAGTTACTGGAAGCTTAAACCTAAAGAGGCTGGATAACTACCAATTTTCTGAAAAGGGATTCGCAGAAGTCCTGGGACCATACGTACGCCTTGATGATCTCTACAAATCAACGGGTTTAACCAGCATCATCAGTATCATCATAATTATTCTCACACTTTCCGGGATCTACTGGACATTTCAAAAGAAATCTGGAAATTACACCAACAACCTACCAATCATCCCTAATAACGCTCCTGCCAATGAACCTACAAGGATCCAGTTTCTTTGGCCATCGCTCAATTCTATGGGGGGAGGAGTTACATGCCCTGCATAAACCTATAATAAACCCATTTAAATCATATTTATTTCTTTCACATTTCAATTTGCGCATTAACTGCATTTTTTTCATAAAACATAAATTCATACATATTAATTCCAATGCTTCAACTTTCTCACAAAAATTGCTTAGGTAATTTCCACCAGATAACGTTCAGCTTAAATAAAGTTCATGCAACTCGAGACATGGGTAAAAAGTGCTTGAGTCAGGTCTACGATACCTGTAATGTAAAATTTGTAGTACAGGTATCGAATCAGTTTTTATTCATCATTCAAATTGTAAAGTTTAAAAAAGAATAAAGTCTTCAACTAAAATTGTGTCTTTTATTTTTTCAAAAACATAATTAGAATAAACTTAACTGGCGCAGTCGTGCGGATTTATGTTTTCGTTTGCAAAAGTATAAAATTCTTAATAAATCGACGGTTTATCGGTTCAATGTGAATTTTCTTACAAAAGGAAAATATTACGCAAATTTTACGCAAAAATCGACGGATTATCGATTCTATATCACAATAATCGACGGGTTATCGACTAATAAGTGATTTGTGAAAATTCGTAAAAAAAAAAAAATCCTGAGACGAACGAAAATAAGGAAAGAGATAAATAAGACAATTTTCCACCAACGAGGGAACATCGCTTAAGAAAATGTGGCAGATTGTCTTCATGTACTTATTCGAATAACTTATTCGAATATTTCTCATTCCCTATATGCCTAATCCCAAGAAACATAACCACTTCAACACTTCCAAACCATATCCTACTTCTAATAAATTTAATAGATTAAGTTTATTTGGATCTAGATCCACAGAAAATACAAGCGAAAGTCCAACAAAAGAAAATTCAAGTGTTAATTTAAGTAGAAGTATCAGCAACATACACATAGAAAGTGATATTGAAAATAAAAGTGCAGATAGATTAAACAACGACAAAGTTGAAATTGATATACAAAATATAAATAATACTAAAATTAATTTAGTTTCAACATACACTAGTGAAAGTGATTCAGATAATCTAATTTTTACCATTGATTCAACCAATCTTAATAAAAATATGACTAACACATCTAACAATACCGACAATCCGTACGACAGATATGGTCGAGGTCCTTAAGGAGATCAATGTCTCCATAGCTGCAGGTCCTGATGTCACCGTTAAATAAAAGCTATGCCTCATTCTTAGCAAAAGGTCTGCGAAAATTACTCTACTTGCCTTATTCGACAGGAAAGAGTCCAATTGCTTGAAAACTAGCTCACGTTCAGCGGATAGGGTAGCGATCCCTAAAATTAACGACCAATTGCAATCACTTCGATTATTTCAAAGATTTGTGATTCTATTATTAGCTCCAAATTAATGAAGTATCTAGAAACTAATCAAAACAGCAACGATAGCCTATATGACTTTTCTTATGGAACGTTGAAACCGTAGGCCTCACAATTTTAGTGAGTCCTAAATCGTTGCCCTAGATATTTCAAGGACCTTTGACAGTGTCTGGCATTCAGCCCTTTTAGCCAAATTTAAAGCACTTGGCCTCTCCCGTCCTCTTCTAAAGGGTTTTCCAATAAGAGGTGTTATTTTAATGAGCCCGCTATTTCGGTAGATGTTACTTTTGGAGCTGTCATTTTTTGACATTTGACAAGTAGAAACTACGCCATTACTAAAAATGGAACGATACACGATTCAACAACGCACTGAAATTATTAAAATTCACTATAAAAATGGTGAAAATGTGGCAGAGACGGTTCGTAAAACTCGAACATTTTTGGGTCGTCATGAAGCACCTTGTCGGACCGCAATAGAGAAATTGGTAGAAAAATTCGAGCTGTCGGGACAAGTTAGTGATGTGAGGAATAAAACCCGTGCACGTGGCTCAAGAACAGCCGGGAAAATTGCTGCTGTAGCCGAAAGTGTTGAAGAAAACCCAGGTTAGTCCATTCCTCGTGTTCTTTGGAATTAGGCATTCAACAAACGTCATTACACCGTATTTTGCATAAAAATTTGGGTCTTAAGGCTTACAAAGTTCAGTTAACACAAGAACTCAAGCCGGCCGATCATCAACAACGTCGAGTCTTTGCTGATTGGGTCCTTGAAATGCATGAAAATGATCCGTAATTCCATCGAAAACTCATCTTGAGTGATGAGGCCCATTTCCACCTCGATGGCTTCGTCAACAAGCAAAATTGTCGCATCTGGGGCTCGGAAAACCCAAGAGTTATTGTTGAAAAGCCTCTCTATCCTCAACGTGTGACTGTTTGGTACGGTTTATGGAAACCATTGATCTTTTACGGGAAAAGTTTCCGGACCGTGTTATCTCTCGAGAGGTGATCACAATTGGCCACCGAGATCTTGTGACCTAACACCTTGCGACTTCTTCCTTTGGGGCCACGTGAAAGAGAAGGCCTACGCCAACAGCTTAGCGTCGATTCAAGACCTCAAAGATGGAATTCGTGAGGCTATCGAGGACATAGGGCAGCCATTTTGCGATTTGGTTATGGAAAATTTCATGAAAAGGATATGGTCCTGTAGGCGTGGTCGTGGTGGTCATTTGGCTGATGTTACTTTCCATTATTAACGGCATACCTTATAATCAAATAAAGATCCGATCATTTATCTCAAAAAATGGCATTTTGACATTTTTCTTTGAATGTCAAAATAACACCTCTTATTGGAAAACCCTTTATTATGGATGTAAAGTGTGTTTTATATGGTCGTTTAGTACGAATTATAGTAGATGGCGTTACATCTGATTCTCATCCAGTAAATGCCGGGGTGCCTCAGGGCTCTGCTTTCTCTATATTTCTCTTCTCAATTTTCATTAAAGATCTCATTTAGCTTACTTTCAATACCATCCATTTTTCCCCATAACAGTACTCTTGGTTTCGTTTCCTCCTTTGACAGTTTTGCGGACTACAATGTAAAAGTCACATCTGTCAAACCAAATTACATGATTAGATCCTCGAATAACCACCATGATAATATCCTAGCTTGGAGCAAACCGAATCCCATCGAATTAAATACATCTAAGTTCCAAAGCTGTTCCATTTCTTTAACACAAGATCATAATTTTTCCACGTCCGTTTCTTTAGATGGAGAACTGCTTGACAATAAACCGTCTTTAAGCAATCTTGACATTAGTATTTGCAGTAAGTTAAGCTGAACAGATCACATCTTCACTGTTGCTAAATAAGCACCGAAATATCTTGGATTTCTGAAAAGGTGTGAGAAATATTTCAGCTAATGGATTCTAGCGCTCCTCTACAAGTCCTACATCAGACCTAAAATGTGATACAATTTGCATAGTCCGGGGCTGTTCACAGAGCCTTTGCGTCATTGGATATTGCCTTCAGCTCATTGGTGATGTGGTTAAAACTTGTCATATAGACTCACACGTGCATCGCAGGAATGTTGGCTGCCTTTCGATCCGATATTGCTACATGCAGGATCAATGTTCTGATGAAATGTCTAGTCTGATCGCGGAGTCCTGCATGTAATATTCGCACTACAAGCCGGGCATATCCTTTTACCCTTCAAAATACTTTCGGTCGTGTGTGAATGTGGAACAGTCTCCAATCTTCTGTTTTTCCTCAATATGTATGTACTTCATTGCTAATTGTAAACTTTAAAAACAGAATTCGGTGGCTCAGTGGTACCTGTCGGAGGCGCCTCGGCGAGGGATTCTCATCAACCAGAATTATGTATGTAAGTGCTGCCAAATTTGTAATGAAATATGTCTTATTGATTTTAGATTTCATAGATTGATTGATAATCCGCTCAAATTGGTCTGACTAAGTTTGCATTTATTTACAGAAAAAAATCGCTGCCTTCAATGTCATATGGGCGGATGAGGCAATGGCAGTGAAGGCAGAACATCTGCGCCTTCACCAAGGCAACAGTAAGTGGTGTGAAGATCCCTTCTGGACCAGGTGTGTAACGACGGATTTTTTAGTAGGCACGCATTTTTGTATATGGCTGGTGGCACAGAGGCAGTCTTTCGTGGAACCTCCCCACACTCTCCGCCAATAGTCGAGGCGAGCTAGCGTGCCGCCCTGCAGTCAACGCTGTCGACCGAGTGATGATATGTCAGCTCATGCTGACAGTCTGGACTTCACGTCCAAATAAATCAATCTACATACTTCCGTACCATTCTTTGCCTGCGATTTATGTAATAAAATACTAATTCAATTATCATTACGTTCTGTTAATTTAACATACAATCATTATTCATATCGATAATTTTCATTTGATTAAAGACGCACACAATTATAACCTTGATAATCATATGAGGAACTGCAGCACAGTAAAATTATTGTGCTGACATGCGTGAGCACAAGTCTTGCAAAATGCGCGTGTTTCGTGCCAGCTACGTGTGGGTTGGTCAAATTCCCATCATCGCCTCGCCAAAAAAATTGCTTCTTCTTCTTCTTACTTCTTTGAAAAGTAAACGTCTTTAACAGCTGGGTTGACCGAAAGATTCTGCAATCCCTCTTAACCTCTTAAAGTTGATATTTCTCACCAAAAAATTTATGTAGACTACACACTCTCCTAAAATCTCTTACTTCATAGTTAAATTTAAGAAGATAAGAGATCTCTTTAGAGCCTCTTATGTAGAATCAGACGGTAAGTCAAGAGAGCTCTTAACTGAAAATAAGCCTTGGAAATTGATCATCGCTAACACTACACTTCTTAACCTTTTACACAAATAGTGAGATGAAGCACAGCATGCAGAAACAACGCCGTGGATCGGTATATTGCTTTATGCAACTTTGGTAATCCTTATAAAAAGCTGGTACAGATTACAGCAGTTGCAATATGCAGCTGATCTCTTTTGAAGTTTGAACATAGTCTAGTTCAGTTAGCAGCTCTGACGTGCACTAAGAAGGTGAAACGCTTGAGCTTTGGTTGTTTAACTAATTATAAATAAAACAAATTGTAGAATAAAACGAATTGTGGAAGTAGAAACAAATGTTTTTTGAAGAAAAAAAGAAAAAAAATTATCATATGGTCGGTTTCTCATTGGAAGCAAAGGAAGCACTGATTTCCTTGACAAAATGGAAAAATCCAAACATGAAAACAAAACAATTTGCATTCAATATTCTCAGAATATTAAAACAGAAGTGCATAAAATCCACAAAATTTACTCCTCTGTCATCGCTTGATAGAAGCTGAAACTTTGTACTAAACTTTTATTAGAAACGCTCAAATTTTGATGCGTCTTTGGCTGAAAAAGGCTAGCCCATTATGCAAGTGCGTGACTGAATTCGTGGTCGTATATATGTGCTTCTTGTTTCAATCTTAGTCAAGTTGAAGGCAAGCCGGGCGAAGAAGGCACGCGAAGAGGTATTTTGTTACGAGTGCTGAACATAACAATAGCCGTATGTTAGAACGTGTCAATAAGGTCAGGTGTAATGTAGAAAATTAAGTGTGATTGTAGGTGTTTGTATTGTGCTTAAGAGATAGCGCTCCAGAAAATGTGCCCGAGGCAAGCCAGCAAGTGAAATAGTTTTGTTGTTGAATAAGCCGGATGTATCAGGGATGTAACTCTTCACGCAGGTAAGTCTAGACTTAGCTTTAATTTTGTTTATTTCGCCTTGGGGCTATTTAGAAGCCGCAGTTGTATAGTGCGTGATGTACTATCTTTCCTGGCCTAGATAAATGTCGATTTTCGCATTACTTTAGAAAAAAGAGATATAAACCAAATCGTGCCACTTTTGAACCTTGCGTCGGGGAGTTTTTTTGTTTATCAGCAATTGTGTCAAGTTAGAACCTAATCTGTCATCAATGTTATGTAATGCTAATTTCTGCCCCCTCTGAAATTGTGTCATGCTAGACTAGAGATAAAGATCTGCACTAGATATGCGCACCAAAAGGAAAAAGAGACAACTATTATGCAGCACCAGCTGCACTTTATTTTATTTGAAAATATTAGATGCACTTTTATTTCCTTCTTTTCTCAAATAGATAACAAAGTAAAATTTCTTTCTCACAGTTGAAATTATTTGCATTTTACTTTTTTTTTATCTCAAATAGAAAATCAAATAAAATTCCTTTATTTAAATTTATTTCTCGCAGTTCAAATAATTTATTCACTCTGATTTCAGAGATAAGTATTTCTTGTATAATCAGGATGCTTCCCAATTAACAAATTTTCTTTTTAAGTCAGATGGATCACACGATTGAGTAACAATATTTAATTTCTTCGTGTCATTATGTACTCATTTCTATGGTACGCTGAATGAAGGGTAGCGTTTCGCAATTGATTTACATCCCCTAATAGAGCTTTCATTGACAATTCTGAGATTTATGTTGGTGGTTGTGTCGATCTTCCTCTCGATTTATTTACATTTTGCCAGCAGCTAATAATTTCGTAGCTTTTAAAGCCATGAAATCTATAGAATACAATAAGTTTGCCATTCCATTTGTAACGCACAGAAATAATGCTGGCAGAGCAGAATGGGTTGGACCCACACGCAGTGATGCCAACTTAGACATATTAGTAGGTAAGTAATGCCGGTTCGGGCGCAAAATCCCATGTTATTTCTTAAGGAGGTCCTAATTTACTTTTGAAGCTATATCGGCTCTGGCGCAAAATCCAATGTATTTGTAAAGGGAGATCTAAACTTACTTTTGCAGCTATCTCGCTCGCACACATCATCCGTCTCTGTCTCCCTCCCACACATGATGAGGGGTGTGACGTCATTGAAGGACTGTCCACCCGTGGTGCATTACACGCACACACACACACGCACACACACACACGTACAGGCACGCACGTACACGAACACAGAAACAAACACACCCGCACACACACACACAAACTCACACACAGAGAGAGAGAGAGAGACACCCACTTTAATCTTATGAAAATAGAAAATTATAGTTTATTAAAAATATAAATGTAGCCATTACTAATGACAATTGACAAGCTAAAGCCAAAAACAGATTACCGGGTGATCAGAAACTATTACAGGCATTCGCAAACTTTACTTAACATGTATGATTTGCATGACGCAAAACCTGCTTCACAGTTTAATTATTACCATTTTATCAAAGACAACAAGCATTATTCACTTTTGCTTCTTCGTTGCTCTCGTAAGTAGTTGTTTTTTTTTATTAAACCACAAATACGAATAAAACAATGCATTGCGAAGGTTGACAACACGTCTCATCGTTAAGATCACGCTTAAAATTATGTGCTCCTGCTACAACACATTAGAACCATTTTGTTCACCTAATTAAGTTCGCATAATAGCGCAAATTGCTACGGTATTGCTAGCATGTGTAGGAATGTGAAAATCAACGATCATTAACTATATGTGTAGAAAGGGGTAAATACAAACAAAGCAGTTTGCAAGAAAAAAAAATTTTCAGGTATGTAAACAGTTTGACAATTCAAACTTGACTTGTGAGCTGAAAGCGAAAGGTTGGGCCATATTAATTTATTGAATGAACCAATGCTTTGAATATGATTATTTTAAATATATTTAACAGGGGAATATATGATTAAGAATCCGAAACAGAATTTTCTTGAAGCGAATGGAAAATGTTGTGACTAAACATGCAAATTCACATAGAGCAATTTTCACTCTTCGTAACATTTATTTGTTTGCTATAGTTTATTGAGCTTTGTGTATGATAAAGCAATTTGGTTTACAGCATCAAATGGGTTTTGTTAAAAGTTACCAATCTACATATTTTTAGATAAATCGGCAAATATGGTTGCATAAAGAGCTTCACTTTCTACTACATGTGTAGAAAGTCGATTTTGACTATACAATTGTATACACTTCAGAAGAGCTTGTTGCGAAAGATAAATTAAATCAAATATTTTTATTGTAATCGATGAACGTTGTTGATAGTTTATGTTTGAAGAATTCGCAAAAATAAAATATTTCGCAAAATGTCCAAGAGCAAGCATAGTACACTCAGAAAAATCATTTTTATAATATTTACGAAAATATGGGATTAAGTACCCCAAACTGAATTTTCTTAAAGCGAATGAAAAATGTAGTATGAATTGCTTCTTCGTATTGTCTAACATAATATAAGGCTGAACTACAATAGAAGTATACGTAAGTACATAGGGCACTGCGAATTAATAGAAGGCACAAATCTTCAATTAAATCAGCTTCCATTTGTTAATTTTTTCACTTTAACCACTTTTTAAAATTGAAAACATTACATATGAAGATAATAACACTTACGAAATGTGATATATATTTAGGCTAAAGATATCAATTTTTCGTAAGTAAACCTCAGTCTCGTTTAATTTCGTAAAGTTATTTACTTCTATTGTATCTCAGCCTAAATATTCAAATATTTTTATAGCATTGGATGAGTATAATAATCGCATTGGATGCATATAATAATCGCCACCACATTAATTCAAAAGACTCAAAATTTACCTTACCCAATATTTAAACACCGCTTCTCTAGCCAGCCACTTTTACTTTCAACACAAAAATATGAACAACAAACTTTGCCACCCACCCCCCGCAGGCCCTTCAAAGACAGAGTGTAAACAACAACTTTGCCCTCCATGGGCCCCCACCCACCATGAGCGTATATTTGGCATATCCTCAAGAGCTTCATTATCTTCATGAAGATCTACCTTTCTACCCAGAGAATTTCAGCGCCCCAATTCAAAACAGAAAAAGCTAATGGTCAGTCTCCACAATAACGCAAATAATATGTAATTCATTATCGTAACTTAAAACAAGTTTTTCTTCATGGATTAAAATTAACAAAAATTCATAGAATACTCCAATTTAATCAGCCTATATGGTTGAAATCCTATATTGATATTAACACGCGACTTCAAGCATTGGCGAAAACGATTTCGAGAAAAACCTCTTCAAATTATTTTTTTTTTTATTTAACGCGTTTACAGTTCACAGCTTAAGTTCACCAAATTCTGTTTTTATCGGCTTTAGAAGATGGTAGCTCAGTACCCTGTGGATTCAAAAGACATTTTTTATAAAATAAACTTTCAAGAAAATACAAATATTCGTTTTAATTATTTTTTATCTTTATTTAAACCATAATACATTAGAACTCCATAGAATTAAATTTATATAATTAATTTACATATGTCTATAGCCAGGTTTATCTTCTTCTTTTGCAATGATAAATCTTAAGTTGCAATATTCATACATTTCGTACTCTGAATCATTTATCTGTGCAGTTTGAGCAGCTGGTTGTGGTTCTAGCTGAAGATTTTTCATTTCAAGCCGAACTTCTTATGCACATGTAAATTATTCTAGACTTTTTATGAAATACGTTTGCATTGTATTGCAAACCTAATTTTTGATGCAATGAATTTCGATTACAAATAATTAGTGCAGTGGAGTGCATTTAAAAACCAGATTGATGGTTTTTAACCCCGAGATAATCTTTTTAAAACGTAGGCTTATTAACTTGGGCACATGTTTGTATGGAGCTTCGCTGTATGCAGTTTTTAGATTTAAAACCATAATTGTCACAAGCAGGTGATAATATTTTAAATGTAAATCATAGAAGCAATGTGTTTATGAAAAGATTTAAATAAAATTTATATAAAATTAATAAGTTTATTCTTTTTAATTCTCCACATATGTACATATGCATACGATATTTGCAACTGCTTTCTTAAACAAAAAGTAAAACATCTGTTATTCCAGATTATTTCGTGCTCTTTTGTTTACGCTATAAGATCATATTATAAATAAAACAATAATATTTATACAGTGCTGAAATTTGCATTTTATTTTACACTTGATGACCGGATTTTTAATCCCAAGATAATCTTTTAAACATGCAGTGCATATTTGAAATTAATTATTTATTGCTGAGCATTCTATTTTTAATCTGCGTGGTGGTACTAATAGCAAATTGAAAATTGAAGTATGCATTATCCTGTTTTGATTTACTTATGTCATGTTGAGTATTATATTTTTGAAATATTTGCATTTTTTTTGTTTTTTTTTGTTTTTATGATTGTTTGCAATTTGTTTTTACATTTAATGATTTTTGCCATTTTACGAATTTTTGAAATATTTAGGTCTTTTTTTTTATTTTTTGTGTTTTTATGATTTTTGCAATTTGTTTTCCCATTTAGTAATTTTTTGCATTTTGTTTTCGCAATTTTATGAATTTTTTAAATACTCATGTTTTTTTTTTAATTCGCCATGTTTTTATGATTTTTTGCAATTTGTTTTTACATTTAATGATTTTTTGCAATTTATTTTCGCGATTTTCATAATTTTTTTTATTTTTAATCTACACGATACGACAGAGTGCAATTCAAACCCAGGTAGAGGAGGTAAATTTACCATTCTTAAGGGATCAACAACTGGAGTTGGGTTTATCCTATATCTTGCACAGTTAAATACATATAAAATAATCACATTCAAAGCATGGGTTCATTCAATAAAATTAATATGGCCCAACCTTATTCTATTCTGATTCAACTCATCACGTTAATTAATAAATGCATCTTTAAATTCTTCATAAAATAATACTATATAAACAGATGATATTTTGTTTTCATTTTAAATATGACATTTTATTAAACCTTAAGTATTTTATGTTAGAGAATACGAAGAAGAAATTCATACTACATTTTTCATTCGCTTCAAGAAAATTCAGTTTGGGGTACTTAATCCCATATTTTCGTAAAGATGATAAAGATGATTTTTCTGAGTGTACTATAGTTGCTCTTGGACATTTTGCGAAATTTTTTATTTTTGCGGATTTTTCAAACATAAAGTATGAAAAACTTTCATCGATTATAATAAAAATATTTGATTTAATTTATCATTCGCAACAACCTCTTCTGAAGTGTATACAATTGTATAGTCAAAATCGAGTTTCTACACATATAGTAGAAAACGAAGCTCTTTATGCAACCATATTTGCCGATTTGTTTACAAACATGTAGATTGATAACTTTTAGCAAAACCCATTCGGTGTTGTAAACCAAACTGCTTTATCATACACAAAGCTCAATAAACTATAGCAAACAAATAAAGGTTACGAAGAGTGAAAATTGCTCTATTTAATCACAACATTTTCAATTCGCTTCAAGAAAATTCTGTTTCGGATTCTTAATCATATATTCCCCTGTTGAATATATATAAAATAATCATATTCAAAGCATTGGTTCATTCAATAAATTAATATGGCCCAACCTTTCGCTTTCAGCTCACAGGTCAAGTTTAACTTGTCAAACTGTTTACGTACCTGGAAATTTTTTTCTTTTTCTTGTAAAGTGCTTTGCTTGTATTTACACCTTTCTACGCATATAATTAAAGATCGTTGATTTTCACATTCCTACACATGCTAGCAATACCGTAGCAATTTTCGCTATTATGCGAATTTAATTAGGTGAACGAAATGGATCTAGTGTATTGTAGCAGGGACACATAATTTTAAGCGTGATCAAAACGATGAGGCGTCTTGTCAACCTTCGCAATGCACTTTTTTTATTCTTATTTGTGGTTTAATAAAAAACAACAACTACTTACGCCAGCAAAGAAGAAGCAAAAGTGAATAATGCTTGTTTTCTTTGATAAAATGGTAATAATTAAACTGTAAAGCAGGTTTTGGGTCATGCAAATTATACATGTTGAGTAAAGTTCGCGAATACCTATAATAGTTTCTGATCACCTGGTAATCTGTTTTTTGCCTTTAGCTTGTCAATTGTAATTAGTAATTGCTACATTTATATTTCTAATAAACTATAATTTTCTATTTTCATATACTTAAGATTCAAGTGTGTGTGTGTGTGTGTGTGTGTGTGTGTGATTCACCGCGTGGGGCAGTCCTCCAATGACGTCACACCCCTCATCATGTGTGGGAGTGAGGCAGAGACGGATGATGCGTGTGAGCGAAATAAATGCAAAAGTAAATTTAGATCTCCCTTTAAAAATACATGGGATTTTGTGCCAGAACCGGCATTGCTGCAAAAGTGAATTATGAACTCCATAAGAAACAACATGGGATTTTGCGACCGAACCGGCATTACTTACCTACTTATATTATTCCTAGATATAGGGATAATTTTCGGTTTTAGAGACTTAGGGATAAAACTTTGAAAAATGACGATATCTAGGGATGTTTTGTGCACTAAAAGTTTCGATTAATTTATTTGCTCCAAAGTACAGAGAACTTTTGCAAATTGAAGAAACGGTAGCATAGAACGAGAATCACTGGATTACACTATTAAATTTGATGTCAATGTCACGTACCAACATTTGCTTTTAATAACCACTTCCATTCTATTCTTGTGTTGTGTAATGTCGGAAACTTTGAAATTTTGAAAAATGCGTAGTTCAGTTTTTTTTTAAATGGCGCTATGGCTAATAAAGCTTTCTGTTTCACGTGTTTCAAGTTCACTACGACAGCAAAATACACCATAAAAAAAGCAACGTAAAGTTAGAATTAATCTTTGCGAAAAGCTTTGTGATCCAGAATTTTATTGTGCTTTAACTTAGGAATATTCCAAGGTTGGATTGCAAAACGGAAAAATGATTTAAGATGTTTTGGTTTGGTAGGCCATGTTTCGTTAAAATTGTGGTAAAAGCGCATTAATTGCAGAGATACATTGCACAAAGACGTCCTTGCGAAGTACATTGTACATCGCAGTGGGATTAACGGAACATCCCGTGGGCGTCAACTACTATCCACTTACGTCTGTGGTACGTACCCTGGATGTCCAAATGTCCGGTTGTCGATCGTCCCAAAGAGAGCTTATGGATATCCCTGAGGTAATCTAGGGGTCAAGTACGAGACACTCCCAGGACTATTTATAGGCCGTCCAGAAGAGGTCTCGTGGATGCTTTGCGATCAATTTTGGGACTATTCTAGTACACCCTATGAACAGTATATAGGCGGCTGTTCAAAGATCTCTCATGGATGCCGTAACCTTACTAAGACCAGATAACTAAGCATTCATCTAATAAACTGCCAAACCCTGACAGTTCTGCTCATTAGAGTTAGTACATTCTTGTACATACTTGTTACTTTTCAAGTTTGCTGCAGTAGTCGCAGAATATGTGCCTCTATCCATCTAAGAAACACAGAATGACAAAACGACTTATGCAACTATTACAATAAGCCCATTTGTGAAGAACACTATTTAAGAACTTGAAAACAATCGGTATAAAACATATTATATAATATTATCGAACCAAATCTTTTATTTCGAAGAAAATTTGTGACATATTTCTCTTTAACAAAAATTATAACTGATGCTCGCTTCGTAGCAGTAGGTTGTCAAGCAACACAATTAACTATTCTCTATTGGAGCCGAATATTTAAAATTCAAAATCAACTTATTTTTAATAATAGAACGGACGGACTGTAAAGCTTAGAATCTAGACTCGGACGGACGGAATAAAATTATTATGGCAGCGAAACAAACGCCTTGCAAAGTATCAAACTTTTTCTAAACAAATACAGGGTTATAATATAAAAAAAATAGAAATAACTTACACAAATTCTCGGTTTTGACTTAAAACAGTCGGTATAAAGCATATTACATAATATTATTATCGAACTCAAAGACAATTTTTAACATTTTTATCTTTAACAAAAATTATAACTGATGCTAGCCTCGTAGCAGTAGGTTGTCAAGCAACACAATTAACTATGCTCCATTGGAGCCGAATATTTAAAATTCAAAATCAGCTTATTTTTAATAATAGACGGACTGTAAAGCTTAGAATCTAGACTCGGACGGACGGAATAAAATTATTATGGCAGCAAAACAAACGCTTTGCACAGTATCAATTGTTTTCCAAAAAAAATCAGGGTTAGAATTTAGAAAAATAAATAAATACAAAAACTCACACAAATTCTCGGTTTGGACATAAAAACAGTCGGTTTAAAACAATTACATCTAGAAGAAAACTGTTGACATTTGTCTCTATTTTAACAATAGAATATGGTGGCGAAAATCGCTTCAGAATCGAGTTACACAGAATCAACCGTTTTTCTAAAGAAATCAGTTCGAATGTAGAAAATATAAAATATAAATGGAAATAACTTACACAAATTCTCGGTTACGGCGGGCAAAAGCATGCCGTAGCCAAGATTGAATAGGGTCTTCGATTTCTTTATTAGTTGTATTTGATGCTCGTGGATCACTGCGTACCGACTCTATGAAAAGCACTCATTACATTTTGCGCAATTTCCTCGTTGTCTTCTTTATGATTTAGCAGAACGTCCACAATTTGTTTCTGATTTTCAATGATTATGTCCACTTTTAAGTTCAATTCCGCAATCCGCTTTTTTAAGTCCATAACCGACTCTGTATTATCTAAAGAAAGGAATACCTCAATTGTTTAACTTTATTTATATTTATATATATACATATTACTATTGTTTATAGCAGGCTGTGGTTTTGTTCCAAATTCGCCTTTCGATTGAAATCCAAGTTTAGAGTGAGAGGCAGACCCTTTAGCACAAAAATTGTATTAGCGTTGTAACACTTTCAATAAATGTCGATATCTACCTGGCGCGCTCCTACTAAATAAGGTCCTTGTTTTGGGAGTATTACTTGTAGAATTAGGCGTTGAAATATAAAGTTTTCGTGTTGGAATATTTGATGGACCAGGTCCAGGTTCATTTTTTTCTTTGCTTTCTATTTCAGTTGCGGGTGGGAATGGAGGAACTTTCCCCTTTATTGGAGAGTCATCAATTTCAGTTTCAGAACTTTCGATAATAGTTGTTTTACGTCTTCTCCTCAGTTTTTGCCTATCAGGGGAAGTTGTGTCCTCTGTGTTTAAATCAGATATATACATCGCCTGCTGCGCCTTTTGCTTTGCACGCTCAAAGGATCCTTAATATATAATAAGTATGTATTCGATGGGATAAATATGTGTTAAATATAATTACGAGCTTCTGCTAAAATTCGTGTAATAGGATATATACCCCATTCTTTTTCTACAGGATACATATTTTTGGCAGCTGGTTCAAATTGTAGTTGCGTTTTGTAAGGTGGCCAGTGGCAATATTTTTTATCGGACGAAACCCAAATCATTGGAATAAATTCTATTCCATCTTCAAATTCTACTGTAATGTAATCAGATTACGCCATTGTCTAATTTAAATGATAAAGGAGAAAATATAAAGCATGCTGAAACTTTTAATAAAACTATCATATAATTCGACACTGATAAGTGGTTATACAATGGAGTGATTTTGATTTTTCAATAATAAACTCACCCTCCTTTTTGAGCTGCGTCCCTACTTGTTACTTGTGTCGTTATGTAACAGCGTTATTATGATGAATTTGGATTGAAATGGTAGCTTAACATACTTTCTGTCTACATATTCTAAGGACCACGATTTTATTACCTTAGAGAGGTTACGCGCTCCATACACACCCACCACAGATGACTTACACGGTTTCTTGTAAAAGTCTTCTACAATTTCGAACTCTTTCCCAATTATACAATAACTTCCGCTGTATTGTGTTGCAACGTTTACAATCTTTATTATCTTTCCATTCTTAAGTTGACAGCAATCATTTGCTTCATTACCAGCTTTAAAAAAAAACTTCGGGGTCTTAAGGCTTTTAAATTGAGGATCTGTACAATTTCTTAGTAAGGGACCATCATTAGGAGATGAACCTACACAAATCATTGGGGCTCTCACCTCTTCATTAGATGTACCTACTACTTTTCGTTCTATATAGCGCCGAGCTAATTGTTGCAGTGGCTTATCTGATTTTCTTACTAGTTTCTTTAAAACTTGCATATAATTCTCAAACCGGAAAGCACTGAAATTGTCGACAGATCCCAAAATTTTTACATCATCGACAGCATGAACGAGATTATGAATATTATGAGAAATATTCTCGGATCCGTATATAATTCCAAAAGCTTTAACAAAATGCTCTAATAACTTCTGCACATAATTTAATTGGTCCAAATTACATGCCGCGTTGCAAAGTATTCGGATAGATACATGCAGGGAGATGAAATTGTCATACAAGTTTTCCGGTAGAATATTTTTTAAAACTACTAGACTTGTATATAACAAGAATTGTCTTAATTCTGTAGCCTTCCATAGCTTAATAAATTTAAGCGACCTGGGTTTCCGCACAAATTCTACTGGAATATTACATTTCAGAGATTCCAAATTATTAGAAATGAATTGGATTTTTGTATTAGGCAACCTCACATTCAACGCACCACTTATCCATAAGTTTATCTGTTCGACGAACCTGAAAAGAAAAAGGGGGAATTTATCAAATTAAAAATCAAATTATGCAATGCATATTACCGGCACCTGGAGTATGCCACAGGTGCAAAGATCCCTCGATGATCTAAAACGAGAAAAGGGAAATGAAGATAGATAAGTGAAATACAGAAAATTTGAACTATTAAGATAATCATTAAAAACAAAACAATAAAAACTAAGTAATCACACATCCAAGGTGTTTTTATTAACATGCAAAACATATTAAAGCACACAAACTAAGCAAGCATGCAACACAAGAGTAATTAGTGGACATTTCAGGTGAGAAAACCACCCAAAACAATCTCACCTGTACAGGTGTCCACCAATTATAAAACTTTGAAAAAACTTACAATAATCCACCAAATTTTTATAATTACCTGCGTAATATGAGCTCCAGAGATGAACTATCCACAAAACACTACACAAAACACTATTAAATTAATAAAATTAATGAAAGAACAAATCGCGCGCGTTTGACGTTTCTCGATTTGAAAACACGGCGAAACTTCATGTTCCCATGACATTTGACGTGTTAAACCGGGGTAGAATCTTCGCGCGATTCTAATGGCCGCGTTCGTTTCGCGGTATTTTTCGCGGGATTCCCGTAATTCGCGATTTTTATATATACTATTCACACTAACGAGTGCGAAAAAGAAGTACCGTGCGAACAAGACAAAACAGCAAAAGTCATGAGAGGAATTATTTGGAATGAACTAAAAATGGCGCGTCGATAAAGTAGACCAGAAATTCGTAAAAATTAATGAAAATCAAGAAAATTAAGATTAAATCTTTATGGTAAACATGCCAAAAAATGTAAAATCCATTTTGGCATATACCAATAATAATCAAAGGTCTTAATTTATATACAAAAGGGCAATATTTTGATAATTTCACATTATGGATAGTGAAATTGAAACAAATTTGTCTATAAAAGGCGTGTCATTCCTTCATTCGATCTCTTTTTCTTTCGAGTTGTCATTTAGTTAACATATGCCAAGTTGGTCATAATTTACTTTATATGCAAGTGTTTTTTTGGGATTAATAGTGCTTCAGTCATTTTTTGAACTTAGAGTTTTGTTTCATAAAATTTTTTCATCAGTTCTACAGAAGAATTTGAGTGAAAATTCTGGCTCTAAATTTTGTAGCCATTGTAATTGGTGTATTGTACGAATCGACAAAGGGATTCAATAAATTGGTGTTCGATAAAGAATTTATTGCTAACAATCATCAAAAGGTAATTATTTTATTCATTTTCTAAACAATTTGAGGTTAAGGGACGAAAGTAATCGCATGCCATAAGGGTACAATTACTGGTCATAGATTAACCAAACAAATTGAAATTTAACTAATAAATTTTTCCTTTCAGCATTTATTAGGTGTATTAAATTATAATTTATTGTGGTGACATTTTGCTAAAAATATGCCTATATGGTATCTTTAGCAAGACATGTCTAAACGATAAAATATAGCTAGAATAAATTATTGAAATTAATTTAAGTTAAAAGTGAATTTTTTTTAAACAATTACATGAATAAATAATGAATTAAAAATTGCATATGTGTGTCAGTTATTAAGAATATTTGAGTAGATTTTTGTTTAGTTTACTTCATTAAGGAAATTGAAATTTTGAATTGTGCTAAATTTAATTTTAAGCGTAAAATTAGTAAATTTGTTAAAATTAATGAGTTTGATGATTAAAAAAAATGAATGACAACCAATGATATCTTTTTTATCGCTACACCAATTACCCACCATTTTGAAATTTTCAGAACACCACAAATGTCTATGTTGCTTATCGGAATCGACGAAATTTGTGAATTTGTAAACGTAAATCATTATATGTCAATTACAGGAATTGACATATAGTGAATTAAAGTTTTTGTTTGTTCTCTTTGCGTAATTTCAAAAACATTATTTGGTGGTTCCATCCAGGAATTCGTTGGCTCATTCATTCGTTCATCCAATTCATTTATTTTGTTCATTACACTAAATATCGCATTGTGGGCACAAAATATAAGTCCCAATAGTTTCACATTGTTCAGAGGTGAATCTAGTACTTTTCAAGTCACGTATATTTATCAAGTCAAATTCTACTAACTTGCTGCAAAAATCAGTTTTAGTAGAATTTGAGTAAGTTTCAAGTTAATTTCTAAATTCTAACGAAACTTAATTCTAAATTTAGCACAAGTAATTTGCATTTGGTTAAAGTTTAATCAGAATTCAATTAAGTATACTCAAATATATTAAGACAAATTTGACAATGACAGAATTAAAGGCAATATTAAATAAGGAACAGGCATTGAGAAGTCGTCTGCAAAAAACGATCGAGAATGGAAAACGAACATTACTCGAAACACACTCAAAGGGCTATTTTGAAGCTAAGCTTTCCGAAATCAGGCGAGTGTGGATGGAATACGAACAGAGTGATCAGGTGATCAATGAACACATTATTGAAAACCCTCCAAAGAACACGCCAAAATACATTCAAGATGAGACATTTAGTAAATTAGAAACAGACTACTGTATATATATAGGTGGACTGTATGATGCAATCCATCCCACAACAGAATTGACAGATTCCACATTATTATTAGCACAGCAAACACGTATGGAACAACAACAACAACAGAATGTTCTCCCAAAAATTACATTACCAAAATATGGTGGCGATTATGATAGCTGGCGCTCCTTCCATGATTTGTATATAGCTGTAGTACACAATAACACAAATCTGAAAGATGTTCAAAAATTATACTATTTAAAAGGGTCTTTACACGGGGATGCAGAAAAGCTATTACGGCATACTCCAATTACGAACGAAGATTACCTACCCGCATGGAACAAATTAAAGGCGAGGTATGAAAATAAAAAGATCTTAGTGAATCATCAATTGAAGCTGTTAACAAATCAACCAAAATTAACTACAGAGACAGCTGCTGGCTTAAAATCTTTGATTGATACTACAGAAGAGTGCATGCAGCAATTAAGGGGCCTTCAAGTGGACACATCAAAATGGGATGTGCTACTTATATATCTAATAGTACAAAAACTACCTTTTATAACATTAAGGTTATGGGAAGAGCATCAGGGAGCATCACAGGAGCTTCCTAAATATCAAGAGTTTAACTCCTTTTTAGACACTCGATTGAAAGTACTAGAGGCAATTTCAGATACACTGGTGCCCAAACCAAGTCAAGCCAAAGGTATCAACAAACCAACTACAACCAAGACATATCATGTAGTTAACTCCACAAAATGTTCTGCATGTAATGGACATCATTTCTTACAAAAATGTACAAAATTCCTAAGAATGGATGTACAAAGCAGAAAGAAATTCGTTGCTACAAATAAACATTGCTACAATTGTCTTTCTAAAAAGCATTCAGTCACAGAATGTTCAAGTAGGTATAGGTGTCTCAAATGCAAGAAAAGGCATCATACCACACTGCACGAGGATGTAAAAGCAAGCAATTTGCATCCCAGGAATGTAGAGGCAATCAATCTACATAGCAACACTGATAATGAGGCCAGGCAAACAAGACTAGTAATTAGTACTAATACTGACACATCACAAGTGACTCAAACTTATATGAATAGGGAGAGATCATATGCCTTATTATCAACAGCGTTAGTTAAAGTGAAAGCTGAATCAGGGAAATCACATACACTTCGATGTCTTATCGACTCAGGGTCCGAGTGCTCGTTTATTACCCAGGCTGCATGCCATAAATTACAGGCCAACTGCAGATCGACAGCGGTAACGGTTACAGGACTAAATAAAAGTTCAATGAGCAACCTGGATAAACAAACCAAGCTATGGTTACAATCCTGTGGTCCAAACAAGACAAAAATTGAAGAAACCTTTTTAGTAATTAACAACATAACAGATAATTTGCCAACCAAATCAATTGCCAAGGGAAATTATCAACATTTAGATAAACTAGAATTAGCAGATCCCACCTATTGGAAGCCTGGCAGAATAGACGCTCTACTAGGTGCCAAGGTATACGCTAAGATTATACAAGAAGGAGTTGTACAAGGCACAGACACTAGTCCAACAGCAATAAGGACAATTTTCGGTTGGATACTCCTCGGGACTGCAGAGAAGATAACGAATGAAAACCATGTTAAAACATCCATGGCTACGACTAAAGAGCTAGATAAACAGCTCAGACAATTCTGGGAAACAGAGGAAGTTTCCACAAATCGCATCCTAACAAAGGACGAACAACTATGTCAAACCATATATGAAAGTACATGCAGTAGGTTAGACACAGGAAGGTATCAAGTGAAACTACCTTTTATAGATAACACGATACCAATTTTAGGTAACTCTAGACAGCAGGCAGTCAGGCGTTTTGAGAGCCTACAAAGGCAATTCTCAAAAAACTCTGAATTTCAATCTGATTATGAAAAATGTCTAGATGAATATATTGAATTAAAGCACATGGAAGAAGTAGATTTACCAAAGGACCAAGAGCAGCATTACTACATTCCACATCATGCTGTGTTTAAAGATAGCACCACAACTAAACTACGCGTTGTATTTGATGCCTCTGCAAAAACGACGAATGGAATGTCGCTTAACAAGTTTCTGTTAAATGGACCAACTCTTCAGCCTACGTTGTTTACAACACTATTAAATTGGAGAAAATATAAAATTGTAATGAATGCAGATATTGAAAAAATGTATCGCATGATTCAAGTACAACAACAATACCACGGCTAGAGCTGAACGGTGCCCTATTACTGACAAAGCTAATTAAAGTTGTAATGCAAGGCATGCATTTACAAGAAATTCCAATAGTAGCTTGGACGGACTCCACGATTGTCATGCATTGGATTAGAGAACATCCATCTAAATGGAAAATTTATGTCGCCAATAGAGTAGTAGAAATCCAAGACTCATTGAAATACAATCATTGGCGACATATCTCATCAAATCAAAATCCAGCAGATATAGCGTCACGAGGAATTTCATCTACTCTCTTGGTAGATAACAAATTATGGTGGCATGGCCCAACATGGCTCATACAAGCGCAAGAAAAATGGCCAAAGCACAATCCAACGATAGAGACAACAATACTTGAGCAAAAACCTCTGTCAACAACTAGTCTATTAGTAAATATAGAAGACAACATCCTGCTAAGATACTCGTCATTCACACGTTTAGTACGTGTCTTAGCAACAATACAACGATTTTGCTACAATTGTAAAAATCCCAAAACCAAAAGGGTTCAGTTTCTCAGTAGCAATGAGTGTAAGCAAGCCGAAAAAACCATATTTAAGTCGGTTCAATTGACAGCATTCCCAGAAGAATATGAAAACTTATTACAAAAAAAACCTTTATCTAAGGGCAGCAAACTTCTCAGACTAAACCCAATGTTGGATAATGATGGATTGATGAGAGTCGGAGGTAGATTAGAAAATGCGTTGTTACCATATAGCAGGAAACATCCAATACTATTGCCACGAGATCATCATGTAACATTAATCTTAATCGACAAGCTACACTTAGAAATGTTGCATGGAAGTACAGCTGTGGTTCTTAACGCTAGTCGAAATTCAGTTTGGATTCTAGACGGAAGACGCTGCATTTCAACTAGATTACATAAGTGCGTCAAATGCTTCAGACAACGACAGGCAACGACGTCACAGCTAATGGGTAATCTGCCAGCAGCAAGAGTTAACATCTCTAGACCATTCTCCAAAGTTGGAATTGACTATGCGGGACCAATCACAATTAAGGCATCAAACTTAAGAAATGCAAAATTACAAAAGGCATATTTTTGTCTGTTTATTTGCATGGTAACAAAGGCAATACACTTGGAATTAGTGTCCAGTCTGACATCCGAAGCCTTCATTGCCTCATTAAAAAGATTTATAAGTAGAAGAGGCCTATGCAATGACATCTATTCGGACTGTGGCACCAATTTTATTGGAGGCAAATCCATCCTAGAAAGGGAACTTCAAAAGGCCATCAAAGAAGCATGGCCAGAAGCAGCTGAATACTTAACATCAAAATCAATCAATTTTCATATGAACCCACCTGCGGCCCCTCATTTCGGAGGATTGTGGGAAGCTGGTGTGAAATCCACAAAATACCATCTGCGTAGATCGATTGGGAACTCAACCCTCACCTTTGAAGAATATGCTACGCTGTTAACACAAGTAGAAGCCTGCCTTAATTCAAGGCCATTATGTCAAATCAGAAATGATCCAAACGACCAATTAGTTCTAACTCCTGGACATTTTATCATTGGACAATCATTACACGCTGTACCAGAACCAAACTACACAACTGAAGAAGCAAGTTATTCCAGCAGATGGAAACATGTCCAGCAAATGATTCAGCAATTCTGGAACTACTGGTCCAAGGATTATTTGAACCAGCTGCAAAATAGACCTAAATGGTGTAATACAGAACCTAATCTTCAAAAAGGAGACGTAGTATTGCTGAAAGGCGAGAATACATCACCAACACTGTGGCCTTTAGGAATTATCGAAGAAGTGTATCCAGGTTCTGATGGTCTAGTACGAGTAGTCAAAATAAGAACTCAAAGAAGCACATTCACTAGACCAGTAACCAAAATTTGTCGTTTACCAAGTGATTAAGTGTTAATTAACAAACATGTGTTGTCCTAGCACATCCGTTAATTGTTGTGTTGTCCCATAATAATAAAAGACATAGTACTAATTCATTTATTTTACAGATGTCAGAATATAACGACAATACGGACATCCTAGACCTCTATGAGGACGTTGATTTTGATTGGCCACTGCAGGACAGTGTCCTCGACCCTAGCTGGTACGTGGAAGAAGGCTGCGATGTTTTAACTGGGCAACCCAAAAGGAAGACAGAAAATCCAAGTACTTCAACGACAGCTATCGATAACCAGGTGGATCAGGACATTTTGGATATCTATGATGACCTCAACTTTAATTTTTCGCTGCCTAGTAGTCCTGTCAATTCCGGATCAAACTCAAATGAGTTAAACAAACTGCTCTCCGACATCATGGAAGCGACAGCAGAGCCTAAACAAGCTGTAGAGGCGAATCCTGCCCCATCCACGTCAACAGCAGCAACAACTGTTCGGCCAGCTGGTCTACTGGAAGCAGCAACTCCACAAACAGCCCCAGTGATGAGCGAACCTGCAATTATAAACGGAGCCAAAGTAACAAACCTACAGAACCTCAAGGTCTCCTCCAACATGAACGAAGTAAAGATGAGGGCAGAAAATTCGTTCCAGAAATTCGTCACCCGAGAGAACATAGACATCTTTCTGCCAAAAAAGGTTATTCAGAGAATAGATTTTGCACAAATCCAACAAAGACGAAATAGACAAAAGGTAATTAATTTACCAGATCGCTATCAAGTCACGTTGAGAGTGCTTGCGGACGGAACATTAAAATTCTTCAAGTACCACAAACGAGGCATCAATACAATTAATCAGCGGTTGAACATGGCTGTTCAACGGGGGGGAGAATGTTCGACGAACCTGAAAAGAAAAAGGGGGAATTTATCAAATTAAAAATCAAATTATGCAATGCATTTTACCGGCACCTGGAGTATGCCACAGGTGCAAAGATCCCTCGATGATCTAAAACGAGAAAAGGGAAATGAAGATAGATAAGTGAAATACAGAAAATTTGAACTATTAAGATAATCATTAAAAACAAAACAATAAAAACTAAGTAATCACACATCCAAGGTGTTTTTATTAACATGCAAAACATATTAAAGCACACAAACTAAGCAAGCATGCAACACAAGAGTAATTAGTGGACATTTCAGGTGAGAAAACCACCCAAAACAATCTCACCTGTACAGGTGTCCACCAATTATAAAACTTAGAAAAAACTTACAATAATCCACCAAATTTTTATAATTACCTGCGTAATATGAGCTCCAGAGATGAACTATCCACAAAACACTACACAAAACACTATTAAATTAATAAAACTAATGAAAGAACAAATCGCGCGCGTTTGACGTTTCTCGATTTGAAAACACGGCGAAACTTCATGTTCCCATGACATTTGACGTGTTAAACCGGGGTAGAATCTTCGCGCGATTCTAATGGCCGCGTTCGTTTCGCGGTATTTTTCGCGGGATTCCCGTAATTCGCGATTTTTATATATACTATTCACACTAACGAGTGCGAAAAAGAAGTACCGTGCGAACAAGACAAAACAGCAAAAGTCATGAGAGGAATTATTTGGAATGAACTAAAAATGGCGCGTCGATAAAGTAGACCAGAAATTCGTAAAAATTAATGAAAATCAAGAAAATTAAGATTAAATCTTTATGGTAAACATGCCAAAAAATGTAAAATCCATTTTGGCATATACCAATAATAATCAAAGGTCTTAATTTATATACAAAAGGGCAATATTTTGATAATTTCACATTATGGATAGTGAAATTGAAACAAATTTGTCTATAAAAGGCGTGTCATTCCTTCATTCGATCTCTTTTTCTTTCGAGTTGTCATTTAGTTAACATATGCCAAGTTGGTCATAATTTACTTTATATGCAAGTGTTTTTTTGGGATTAATAGTGCTTCAGTCATTTTTTGAACTTAGAGTTTTGTTTCATAAAATTTTTTCAACAGTTCTACAGAAGAATTTGAGTGAAAATTCTGGCTCTAAATTTTGTAGCCATTGTAATTGGTGTATTGTACGAATCGACAAAGGGATTCAATAAATTGGTGTTCGATAAAGAATTTATTGCTAACAATCATCAAAAGGTAATTATTTTATTCATTTTCTAAACAATTTGAGGTTAAGGGACGAAAGTAATCGCATGCCATAAGGGTACAATTACTGGTCATAGATTAACCAAACAAATTGAAATTTAACTAATAAATTTTTCCTTTCAGCATTTATTAGGTGTATTAAATTATAATTTATTGTGGTGACATTTTGCTAAAAATATGCCTATATGGTATCTTTAGCAAGACATGTCTAAACGATAAAATATAGCTAGAATAAATTATTGAAATTAATTTAAGTTAAGAGTGAATTTTTTTTAAACAATTACATGAATAAGTAATGAATTAAAAATTGCATATGTGTGTCAGTTATTAAGAATATTTGAGTAGATTTTTGTTTAGTTTACTTCATTAAGGAAATTGAAATTTTGAATTGTGCTAAATTTAATTTTAAGCGTAAAATTAGTAAATTTGTTAAAATTAATGAGTTTGATGATTAAAAAAAATGAATGACAACCAATAATATCTTTTTTATCGCTACACCAATTACCCACCATTTTGAAATTTTCAGAACACCACAAATGTCTATGTTGCTTATCGGAATCGACGAAATTTGTGAATTTGTAAACGTAAATCATTATATGTCAATTACAGGAATTGACATATAGTGAATTAAAGTTTTTGTTTGTTCTCTTTGCGTAATTTCAAAAACATTATCATTCTTCTGACGACTCCTAAACACACTAAATGCATATAGTCTAAAGGGACGTTAGTAATTAGATCTAGATGAGGTATTTCTTTAAGAAGAGTTGTCCTCATATGTTGTTCTTCATCAACTTGATTTCTGAAGTCGGCATCTGTCCTCTTTTTTGTATTGATTTCAGGAAAGCACATCCTTCTTTCTTTGTACTCACTTTCAGTTATACACTTTGTGCAACTAGAGTAGCCTGTGTGTCCTTTTACTCCCAAAATAAAAGATTTTGCTGGTGCGTCACAAATAAAATGTTTTATGCGGAATTGGAAATGACGGTCGTATAAGTTAAGACCAACTTCAGATAGAAGAATTGCCTCCTCAACAAACTCTTTAAGAAATACATTAGCTTCTTTGGGTTTTTCTTGGCCATAATATATACCCACTGCAAAAACTTCATTTTTAGGGATTATGCTAGCAAGTATCGGCCACAAACAATTATTGGACGACTTAGATAAAGGAAGCCCGTCAATATCAACTGATATATCTATCTCCGGTCTGCAGTTTAAGAATTCAAGAGAACAAGATTCCCGAATTCCACCCGCAATACCAAAATGACAGTATTCTCCGGGAGGAACATCCCTTGTTTCTGTATATCTCGGAGTTTTTAAAAGTGTTCGGGCATCCACTACTAAATTTTCATAACATTTATGCGTCTTAAGTATTTTCAACAGTGACGTTAAAGCTACATTCGTAATATTGTATTTTATTGCCCAATCTGCAATTTTCTTTTCAAAAGTCTCAGGGCTATAATTTTGTCCTGAGATATAAAGACTATTTCGTTCAGAACAAAAGTCTGGCGAGTCTGCGGCTATAGAGGATGTGCTTTCATCATAATATTCAAAGCTACTGTTTTCAAACTCTGATGATTCACCCCTAAGAACTGTAACATATCCTACTGACTCTGGACCAGTTCTCTTTTCAACTGTATCTTCTACACTTGATATTATTTTAGAAGTTGAAGGCTGATATGTCGGAATAACAAGCTGTTAAACAGATCCTTGCACTAATCGCCGAAAATGACGTTTTGTAATTTCGTTCAAAGTTTTTCTTTTTGACATTTTACAGACAAATTATGATTTTAATACATATACCTAGACAAACTAAAATATTAATACATACACTTAGAAACAGATTGTGGTATTTACCGAGGAATATTTAATTGTTCAGCAGAAGCTGATATGAAGACAGCGGTAGCTTTATCTGAAAAATAAGACATCTTGGGGTAATTATAACCAATCAACCCTTATATATAGTTATATTCTCTAGAAACAAATTTGATTATACTTAAAATATTATGGGCGTTATCTATAGTCAAAATAGATCCATATTTTAAATAATCTTGAGTTTTAGGTTATTAAATTGGATTTCGTTAAACGGTAGATAAGCTGGTACTAGTTCCTTCTTTAATATTTATATAAAGATTTTAATAATAATCAACAAAAGAAAATTTATGAAGTGTACAGAAGAGAAATAGTAGGCAACCCACATTTTTGCATCCCTGGAAAATAAGGAATTTTGGTATTGTGAAAAGATTAAGTGTAATGAAAAAGATATATACAGTAAAATTGATATTGACAGCGACGTAATTTTGTAATTATTGACAAAAACATAACGAAAATTATATTGAAGCACGAAACCAGTATGAAAAAGATTGCAAGTGTTTCTTAGGTGAACGATTTCTTTAAAAAGGTTTGTCATAGTACAATGGCTATAATATTGTGATACTTAGGTATTAGATTAGATTAGATTTGTGAAGGGGTGTATAGGCGTTAGCCTCGCAATCACTGCGACCTGAAAGATCTATTGTGAGTCCCCGTTGAATTTGCTCCATTCATAGGTTTCTTTAGACTGTTAACAAAGTCTAGAACCATTCTGGGCTTGACGTTCCATACGTAACTTGGTGGAGGAAAAGCATGTTCAAGGTGGAGTAATCTCCACCTGGCCAATGCTTCGCAGTTGCAGAACAATTGTTCCGAGGTTGTTTCGTGAGCATCCTGACAGAAGCGGCAGGATGGAGTCTCAGCCAAACCCAGCTTGTTTAGGTGATACGTCAAGGGGCAATAGCCTGAGAAGTGCTCAGTGATACTTAGGTATAATAAGAATGCTTATATAAAACTCTGATGGTATTATAAAATATTCAAAACGTTCCATTGAACAGCGTTTAATCATTGACATATACACTAGGAGGTCAGTAGAGCGGGAGGTGATAGTACTCTGATAGATGAACAAAAATTATATGGCAAGGGGGCATATCAACATTGTATGCAGAACTCCATGGCCTTTCGAATGACTGCTCAATCAGCCCTATAGTCCTCACCCTTCGAGAATTATCGTTGTCTAAACTCAAAGTTTCGGATTTTCTTACCTTTTTTTTAAATTTAACTTCTATTATTTTTGGAAAAAGGTCTTTAACATAACTTTTTTTTTATAAAAACTGTAAGCTGTAACATATTAAGAAACTCAAATGCCTAAAATTATTTAAATCATCGGAGCTACCTGACAGTTTAAATCTTTTATGCGCCTTAGTTTTAGCATTTTTCAAGTTTATATGGAAGATTTTTCAAGTTTGTATGGATGATGTTTTTGCAGTTTTCGAAATTTTGGTACAAAACTGTTCAGTCCATCATGCACCACTTTTAAAAATCCATTAAACATAATATCATGTACGTTTCTGTTTAATTGCGAGGGAATGCAGAATTTTTGCTTGTATTTGTTGATTCCGGCGGACGAGTATACCTATGTACAATAATATGCATTGAATATGCATGGTAATTGGCAAGAATGAATAAGATGGTTAGAGTCCTTGCGTAAATTCCTTACGTTCTGAAAGGGGATATTGAGTGAAATTCGTGTGTTTCCTTAATTATGGGGCAGACATTATTTGCGACAATGGATTAAATGAGAGATATGATTACCAGGATTGTGGTGCATCGCCGATTTATTTGACGATGATAATAACTTGCTTCCTTCTAGCAAGAATAGTGATGAATATTTATATTGGATATTATTGGCATCATTGACTTTGATAATTGTATATTTATAGTAACTAGCAATAAGACATCCTGAAAAGTGGAGCAATAATTCACGCATAATGTATTGCTTCCCTTCTCCTTAATCCCATGAACCGACAGTGCTTATCAAGGCAATTCCACCAAGTTTATAACAAAAATGCATCCGATTATGTTCCCATTACTCGATGGGTAATTTTTCGATCATTTCGGCCCAGTAGGAAAATTAGGAGTGTTACTTACTGCTTATTAAATGCAAATTGAATCTTATTTTATTAAAGCCAAATTTGCAATATGGCTCAGATTGCTACTGCTGCTTCTTAGTAATGGATCTGTAGTACCTGAAGCTATAATCTACTACAATGACATAATATAATTGTTTGTGTTTAGCTATGATTGTTCTACGATTATCTTAAACAAGGTTGTAACAAATGTAAATTAATTGTGTTAATTAAGTTAGTTTGTTGTATTAATATGTATATTATATAACAATATTATACTTAGTTATTTATTCTATTCAGTTTAATATAATTCTATTTATAATTCAATACGTAAAAGGAGTTCGCCTTCTATAAGTAGCAAAGGATAACAGAACTTTGGTTAGATTTAACTACTGCCCTAAGAAAACTCCAAAGTGACCAATTTTGGAGCAAAGATAAGGGAGTGAGATATATATATTTGATGGAATATTTCGTGACCGATTTGTGAAACTTTATTAAAAGAAATTCAAGAGTATTCTACTTGTTTTTACATTTATTTCACAAAAAAAATTTCTCGTTATAAATTCACTGAGAGCTGTTTCGATCCCTATCGGATCATCCTCAGGAGAGTAAACTAAAATACACATTTCTAACTATTGTTGTGACCATAACTACATCGGGCTATTTATTTGTTACAAAAACAGTTTTACTAAGCTAGACTGTATAGGTTCAATGTATTCATTCATTAACTTTTTGTTTTTTCTTAAAGCCTTTTGAATTTCAAAATTTTCGAGTAAATTTAGTTTTCGACCTTTACTTTCTACATGTAACACTTTGAGATTATCTATTTTACAAGAGTGTGTGCATTCTCTAATATGTTTAGCTAATGATGAATCATTTTTGTTCAGTTGTAACGAGCTCATATGTTCTTTATATCTCGTATTAAAATTTCTTCCAATCTGACCAATATAGCTACAGTCACAATCATCACAACATATCTCATATACTCCAGATTTATAAAAATTATTCGTTTTTTCTTTGTGTTAACTGTGCCTCAAGGTAAGGTACATCTATTAAAATATGAAACATTAACTTGAAATTCTTTTGAAATGAATGTTTTAATTTTATAGCTAATTTTCTCTAAAAAAGGTAATTTCATCCATGCCTTTTTATTATTATCTTTAATTAGTCCTGGAGCTATGAGTTTAAGTCAAATTTCTTTATTTTTTATTTATTTTAGGAATAACTTGCTTGAATAACCACTGTTTACTGCAATTGTAGTGATTACATTGACCTCCTTATTAAATGTTTCAGGTGACATGGGTACCCTACACAATCTCTCTACCATTGCATGGAAAGCTGACATCTTCGCGTTCACAGGATGTCTTGAACTGGACGGTATAACTATATCAGTATACATGGGTTTCCTGAATATTTCAAATGTAACTTTATTATTAGTATGTGATATGCTTAAATGCAAAAAGATCGAAATTGGGTGATTTGAAAAACAAATGAAAAAATGAAAAAAGAAGAAAGAAATGAAAAGTTTGGGAAAAATAGGAAAAACACTTTTTTTCATTTTTAGTTAGAGTTAGAGTTATAGTATAGTTAGAGTTAAGTAGAGTAGAGTTAGAGTTAGAGTTAGAGTTAGAGTTAGAGTTAGAGTTAAGTAGAGTAGAGTACAGTAGAGTAGAGTAGAAAGAGTAAGAGTTAGAGTAGAGTAGAGTAGAGTAGAGTAGAGTAGAGTAGTGTAGAGTTAGAGTAGAGTAGAGTTAGAGTTAGAGTTAGAGTTAGCGTTAGAGTTAGAGTTAGAGTTAGAGTTAGAGTTCGAGTTAAGTAGAGTAGAGTAGAGTAGAAAGAGTAAGAGTTAGAGTAGAGTAGAGTAGAGTAGAGTAGAGTAGAGTAGAGTAGTGTAGAGTTAGAGTTAGAGTTAGAGTTAGAGTTAGAGTTAGAGTTAGAGTTAAGTAGAGTAGAGTTAGAGTTAGAGTAGAGTAGAGTAGAGTAGAGTAGAGTAGAGTAGAGTAGAGTAGAGTAGAGTAGAGTAGAGTAGAGTAGTGTAGAGTTAGAGTTAGAGTTAGAGTTAGAGTTAGAGTTAGAGTTAGAGTTAGAGTTAGAGTCAGAGTTAGAGTTAGAGTTAAGTAGAGTAGAGTTAGAGTTAGAGTAGAGTAGAGTAGAGTAGAGTAGAGTAGAGTAGAGTAGAGTAGAGTAGAGTAGAGTAGAGTAGAGTAGAGTAGAGTAGAGTAGAGTAGAGTAGAGTAGAGTAGAGTAGAGTTAGAGTTAGAGTTAGAGTTAGAGTTAGAGTTAGAGTTAGAGTTAAGTAGAGTAGAGTAGAGTAGAAAGAGTAAGAGTTAGAGTAGAGTAGAGTAGAGTAGAGTAGAGTAGTGTAGAGTTAGAGTTAGAGTTAGAGTTAAGTAGAGTATAGTAGAGTAGAGTAGTAAGAGTTAGAGTAGAGTAGAGTAGAGTAGTGTAGAAGTTAGAGTTAGAGTTAGAGTTAGAGTTAAGTAGAGTAGAGTAGAGTAGAGTAGAGTAGAAAGAGTAAGAGTTAGAGTAGAGTAGAGTAGAGTAGAGTAGTGTAATGTTAGAGTTAGAGTTAGAGTTAGAGTAGAGTAGAGTAGAGTAGAGTAGAGTTAGAGTTAGAGTTAAAGTTAGAGTTAGAGTTAGAGTTAGAGTTAGAGTTAGATTTAGAGTTAGAGTTAGAGTTAGATTTAGAGTTAGAGTTAGAGTAGAGTTAGAGTAGAGTAGAGTAGAGTAGAGTAGAGTAGAGAATAAGAGTAGAAAATAAGAGAATAGAAGAAACGGTAAGGGAAGAGAAGAAAAGAAAAGATAAATGAAGAGACTCGGCCGAAGCACGTTTCCCTATAAACGAACGATTGTCCACAATCGAATGCATTTGAAATATAAAAGAGTCTCAAAATTGTTTGGTACAGTGGTGACTGGGGATATGCTGGGCTCTGCTGGGCTTACCCAGGGATTACACGAGATAGTACAGCTTGCATGCAAACCTCCCTTCCAACACGATTTTTAACTTGACGGCAGAAGGCAGTTAGGTTGATGTCTTATCATCTTGCATGCAAGTTCATTTAAAAAATGGCATTGAGGCGTAAAGTCGTGCGAATATTGGAAAATTATAGCAATAAAGGAAGTAACAGAATGATAAATTGCAAAGAAAAAGTTAAGAAAGGTGTTGTTAAATGAAGTAATGCAAATGATCCCAGAAAATCTCATTTTTCCAGAATAAATTTATCAAATTCTCCCAAGCATTTCTTTTTCGCCATCTGGAAAACATCATAATGTCAAATTACTATCACCTCAGCTGCCATGGTTTTTTATCATACAAGTTCGCTGAAAGCTGTACTACCAGCATGGCAGTAGAGGTTACACGTGCAAGAAGTATGGCAGTGCAGCTTGCATGCAAGCTGTTCTTGCAGATGTAACCCCCGGGTTAGCTAGGTACAAGAATATTGGGAGAAATGATTTTTCTATATGAAGTGAGACTACGCATATCATCAAACCAAATTAATTGAAGTAACAATGAAACAGAGAAAGAACTTGAACTAAGTTTTGATGTTCAATTGTACTTGAGCAGACCTCTTGGTTGATTGGGGATTGTATTTGCAGAATCAATGATGATCTTGCTGCAATTCACATATGGTCAATTGATAATAAGCTTCCTCTAAATCGTAATTAATAACAGTGTTTGGTGTTGTGAAGCTCATCTCCTGATCTCGATGGTATAAGTTAACACCACACCACGCATTTTCCCCACAAAAATATTCGCTATCTCATACGGGCAACAAACTTCATAACAGCTAGCGAAGCATTTTCACCTTCTGGCACCTTTAACATTTCACACCTCCGAGTTCACCTGAAACCCCAGAAAACGCTGACAACAGGTCTACGCAGAATGCACCGCCACCAGCTACTTCCGTTCGTCGCCAATATTAATCAGTTGTATTCTTGCTTTAATTATTAACAGTTGTAATTTCCTAATGGTAGTAAAACGTTAAATAAAGTTTCTTTTTTTTTTAATTAAATTTGTACTCTTGATATTTAACTGGCGCCCGAGCAGGGACCCGCGAATAGCAAAGTTGTGATTGTGTTCTGAGTAAACCCGTCACCCTAATTTCGTGGGCGTTAATCATTTGAAAATAGTGTAAACAGCTATTCATTGCAAAATAGTGTAAACGGCTATTTATTCTAGAATAGTGCAAACAGCTATTCAGTGAAAACAAAAAAGGGAATACAACAACTCAGGAGAAAAGAGGCCCCCGAGTAACTGAATATTAATATCGGACGAAAAGGAGTCAGCGAGTACTGGCAGCCGCTTCTGAGCAAAAGATGCAACTCATTCTAGTAGTGTAAGGAATTTTCAATGATTCTCCAAAATTTTTTTTTTTTTTTGAGAAAACTCATATTTCTTTTTATTAAACATAATTAAGCTTACCATCTCATTATCAACAGAATAATTGCTGAACTACAAATAAATACTTCAAAAATAGTGAAATCAAAAGAAAGTTTTCTAATTAAAATAAATACTGCAGTAAATTAGGTTAAAGAAAAATTGAAGTGAATGTTATTTCCATTATATTATTTTATTTTTAGTAGTAATAAATTATCGAAGTGCTAGCAAAATTTCTTGAAGCAAAATAAAAATCAATATCATTTAAATAAAATTTTGAGCGCTAATTAATTACAATATTATACAAAATTTTTATTCAATAAAATTTTCAGTGATATTCAATTTACAGAATTATACAAAAATTTCTATTCTATAAAATTTTCAGTGCTAA
This sequence comes from Dioctria rufipes, assembly GCA_963924295.1. Lineage (NCBI taxonomy): Eukaryota > Metazoa > Arthropoda > Insecta > Diptera > Asilidae > Dioctria > Dioctria rufipes. The sequence goes on from CAWUPM010000289.1 coordinate 774,637, forward strand.
TTAATTTACCAAATTATACAAAATTTCTATTCCCCAAAAACATAGTTATAAATTGAATATTTTCTTTCTACAAGATTTCGTTGTTTAGTGTTAATGAATTACTAAAACTTCCACGAAGTGAAATCGAATCGAACATCAATCCTATAGAATTCTGTCCTTTTTGGTGCCAATAACTTGTCAAGCCAAACTTGTTTCGTATTGAAAGCAAAATAACGCGGGTGCCACTTAAATAAAATTTTCTTTTATTATCTCATTCTCGCTTGCCTCCATAGTGTTAATATCCAGAAGAACTAAGTTAAATTTCGTCCCCATATGTCGGCACAATTATATTGTATGCTTTTCTTATAACAAAACCATTGCACCGCTCCATAATAAGTTTAATTCACGTGTTCAAGTGATTTCTCATACAATTCCCAACTAACCCACTATCATGTCCCGAGATGAAAATAATCTGTTAAGGCAGCCGGTCCTGAACGGACCAGCCACTGCTCCGCCTGCTCAGTCCGTCCAGCCTGGACAGTCTCCGCAATTAACTTTGGCCACCTTACAGTCCCACAATAGACAAATAGTATCAGAAGTCCTGGTTCAAGAGTGTCCACAGATACTTAATTCTATCTTAAACCCGAGATCCGAACTTAATCTAGAGAGTGACCAAGTTATTAACGAGAACGAAAGAGAGAATCTCTCAGACATGGACAAAATACCAGATGTCGTCCGCAGTCTACGTGAGTTTTCAGGACAGCCCGGTAAATACAGTTCCTGGAAGAAAAGTGTCGACCGTATCCTCAAGATCTACGAACCCCAAAGGGGAACTCCTAAATATTACGGCATAATAAATGTAATACGAAACAAAATCGTAGGACAAGCGGATATTGCCCTGGAGTCCTACAATACACCCCTCAATTGGGAAAGAATTTCACGTTGTCTTACCTTACATTACGCTGATAAGAGAGACCTTGGCATACTAGAGTACCAAATCAGTCAGTATATCACCACCTATCGCTTATCCTGAACAAAATCGCAAGCATGAAGATAGGCCAAGAGGCCATGAATGTAATGACTCAAACATACAGGGACAAAGCACTCGACACTTTCATAAGGGGTCTCAAAGGTGATCTACCAAAACTGCTAGGAATGAGGGAACCGGTAGATCTACCACAAGTACTTCACCTCTGCCTTAAACTAGAAAATCTGAACTATCGAATTCAATACGCGAACCGCAACAACACCACTCTAGTAAGACTAGAAAGTAATCTACCGCCTCCAGTTCCACCCCGACGCAATACATATAACCAAGTCAACCCAACTCCTGCGCCTAGATCCCACTTCTATCCCGAACTCATGAATAAACCCCAAGGAATTCCTAGACATCATAATCCTATGCCTTGAAATAAAACGTTCGAACACAGCCAGCCTCGCAATAATCAACTAAATACGAACCAAATTCAACGACCTTCTTTCAATAACAATTTATCGCAACCATTTCCACCGAGAGTACAACTGCAGAAAATAGAACCAATGGAAGTAGATGGCTCTATTCGCTCTAATGCCGTAAAGTACCAGAACAAGTCCAGATTTGGACAAAAAAGGCCTAATTGGTCGGTTTACACACCAAACCCAACTAAGATGCAGAGAACCTTTTATACAATAAACTCCGCAAGCAACAATGAATGGATTGATTATAATGAAGCGATCAACGAAGCAGATAATAATCACAATCAGGCTCTGATTGATTATGTGGGGACATGCAATTATGAGGAAGAATCTTCACTACAAAATCAAGAGCTTGATCTTATCGATCCAAGAAATACAGACTTCGACCAGGAATTGCAGGACATACATTTTTTAGGCTAACGAGCTCTTCGCTTCCATATTTTGAGTATATAATGAAGAGCGCAAACACATTGAAATTTTTGATAGACACAGGTAGCAATAAAAATTATATCTAGCCCAATTGCGTGAAAACCGCAACCCCTAACGAACACCCCTTCTTCACTAACTCTGTAGGCGGAAATGTGAAAATCACCCATAACGCTATATTGAATCTCTTTGGCTCCCAGAATTTAAGACTTAAATTCTTCATCCTTCCCACTCTTAAATCATTCCATGGTAACATAGGCAACGATAGTCTCAAAGGGCTTCGCGCAGTTATCCACACAGCCGAGAGCTACTTGATCCTGCTTGATAAGATCAAAATCCCTATTAAACAACATTTGTCACAATCCGTCAACAATCTCGGTATCAGGACGTCTCATCTAACTGAACTACAAACAACAAAATTGTACGACGTCATCAAGATGTATCCAAACCAATTCTCTGAGCCAGATGAGAGGCTGACATATTCCACTGTCGTAAAGGGAGAAATCAGAACTACCAACAATGATCCGGTTTATTCGAAGTCTTATCCATATCCTATGGCTCTCAAATCAGTGGTCGAAAAAGAAATAGAGAAACTGCTGAACGATGGCATAATTAGACCTTCACGGTCCCCCTACAATGCCCTCGTTTGGGTTGTCGCAAAAAAACCCGTCGCTTCAGGCGAAAAAAAATTCCGGCTAGTAATCGATTATCGAAAACTTACCTCTATTACAATTCCCGACAGGTACCCCATACCCGAGATTAACGAAGTACTAGCCAACTTGGGTAAAAACAAATGGTTTTCAGTAATAGAACTAAAAAGCGGGTTCCACCAAATTCCACTGAAAGGAAGCTACATAGAAAAAACCTCCTTCTCAGTTAACCATGGGAAGTATGAATTTACCCGTCTTCCATTCGGTCTGAGGAACGCGCCTTCGGTTTTTCAAAGAGCTTTGGACGACATTCTTAGGAAACATATAGGTATTCGATGCTACGTTTACATCGACGATATAGTCATTTTTGGTAGCAGCGAAGAGGAACATCTTCAGAATATCGCTCTAGTCTTCGACACGCTAGAAAGGGCCCATATGAAAGTCCAAATGGACAAATGCGAATTTTTACAGAAATCAGTTGAGTTCCTTGGATTTGTGGTCTCGCAAGAAGGAATAAAAACTAACCCGATGAAGGTTAAAGCGATAAATGAATTTCCTCCTCCCACGAATTTAAGGGAGCTAAGATCTTTCTTAGGCATGTCGGGATATTACCGACGGTTCATTTGCGACTACGCCAAACTAGCAAACCCTCTAACCACGCTCTTAAGAGGGGAAGAAGGACGGGGTCTTGTCTCCAAGAACGTTTCCAAGAGTGTACCAATTAAGCTAAATGAACCTGCGTTAGAAGCATTCAACAAAATAAAAACAGCGCTAATATCCCAAGAAGTTGTTCTGTCATACCCCGACCTAGAGAAGGACTTTGAGTTAACGACGGACTCATCCAAATACGCAATTGGAGCAGTTCTGTCACAGAACAAAAACCAATCACGTTCCTCTCACGAACCCTCAGAAAAACTGAGGAAGCGTACGCGGCCAACGAGAAAGAAATGCTCGCGATCATCTGGGCATTAAATTCTCTGCGCAATTTCCTATACGGTTCTCGAAAGGTCAAGATTTTCACTGACCACCAGCCCCTCACCTATGGTCTTAGTAACAAAAATAACAATGTAAAAATGAAACGATGGAAAACCATCCTGGAGGAAATACAACCACGAAATTATTTACAAACCTGGGAGAGCAAATGTCGTCGCCGATGCCCTCTCCAGACCGCCACAAAAATCTGCAGTCAACTAAATGTCAATAACCCAAAATAGTGATGACAGTTCGTCACACAACCTTATCCCATCTGTAGAAACCCCTATAAATGTATTCCGGAATCAGCTCATCCTTAAAAGTGACGAATACACCACTTACCAGCTCCAGAAACCTTTCCCTAAACATTTTCGACATATCGGTACAGAGCCTGGATACACGAAAGAGAAATTAGTCGGTATCTTCAAAAGATATCTAAGCCCCAGCGTGATAAATGGAATCAAAACGAACGAACAAACCATAGGAATGATACAAGAAATCTACCCACTTTACTTCAGCAACTACAGAGTTAGGTTTACACAAATAGAAGTCATCGACGTACAGAGCGAGGCTGAACAAGAAGACATTATTATAGAATATCACAAAACAGCGCATAGAAATGCACCAGAAAATATGCTGCAGATCCTCGAAAGACGCTACTTCCCTAAAATGAATTCAAATATAAAACAATTAGTTAAGCAATGCACAACGTGCAAGGAAAGAAGTACGACAGGCATCCAAATAACCCAATAATAAAACCTACCCCCATTCCAGAATATCCTGGCCACACCTTACACATAGATATCTATTCAACAGAGAGACATCTAGTATTAACCGCACTGGATAAGTTCACTAAACTTGCGCAGGCAAGAATTCTGAAATCCAAAGCAACCGAAGACGTAAGGAAACCGCTAAGGGATATTTTATTCTTCTTCGGTGTACCGAAATGCGTTGTACTAGACAACGAAAAATCACTCAATTCGGCTTCCATCACATTCATGATGGAGGACCAATTAAAGATCCACATATTTAAAACACCCTCGTACAAAAGCGAAATAAATGGGCAAGTCGAGAGATTCCACCCCACCCTCTCGGAAATTATGAGGTGCCTGAAAACTGATGGCACACATCGTTCTTTTGAGGAGTTGCTCGAACGCTCAGTGTACGAATACAATTCCAGCATCCATTCGACCATTGGAAGAAAGCCTCTCGAACGCTTCTATGGTAGAACTGTGACAACAGACCCCGAACAATTTGAAAAATGCCGGTTAGACAACATAGAGCAACTGCGAAATAAACAACAAAAAGACCTCAATTTCCATAATAAATCTAGACAACCCCTAAAGGACTACGAAGTAGGACAAACAATCTTTGCCAAACACAATAAACGTATTGGCTCTAAGCTTACAGTTAGGTATAAGCAAGAGGTCGTTCGTGAAAACAAACCCACAGTAGTCATAACAGAATCCGGGAAAGTAATACACAAAAGCAATATCAGAAACTGAAGGTTGTTTTGTTTTCTCCACAGGTCTTTTATCACCACCATCGGTGCAGATGTAAAAATCTTTGACTACTCCAACTCCCAAATAATAGCATTAAATGTCGGAACTGCTAGGATCCAAAGCGGAGATCTAAAACTTATCCACGTTATAGAGATGGATCCATACCAAACATTTGTGTCCGAAACTTCCTCCCTAATGAGTAAGTACATACCGAAAACCAATCCGTTCTTCCCACTCCTGGACCATGAGTTACCACAGGTGCAAAATCTAATAAATAATTTGGAAATCCACAAATCTAAGAGATCATTGGACTTTATTGGCTCCGCGTGGAAGTGGATCGCGGGAAACCCCGATCATAACGATTTCATTTTGATGGAAGACAAAATTAATAATATAGTAGAGAATAACAATAACCAGGTAATTATCAATAAGGCTTACAACGAAAGAATCAATAAATTAACCAATGTAACCAATGAAATACTTAATACAATAAGGAAAGATAGAACATATGATAATGAATTAGCATTGAGTTTTCAATATAAAATTAAACTAATACAAGAAGAGCTTACAAACACCGTTTATGCAATCGAATTAGCTAAATCAAATATTGTAAATTCAAATATATTGGCAAAGAAATAAATTTCCTTAATTATGGATAATATAAATAAGGATAATATCCCATATAATAACGTAGAAGAAGCATTGAGATTTTCCGAAGTAAAAATTGCTATAAATTCCACAAGACTATTTTATATTATAAATATTCCAAAAACAAAAGGTACAGTTTACGAAAGAATAGATCTTAAGCCAGTAAAGAGAAATAACATTATTAATAAAATAAAATACAAAAGTATCTTACGAAAAGAGGAAGTAGTATACGGATTAACAGACAACTGTAGAACAATAAACGCATTATCACTTTGTAAACAGAATAATGTTATAGACATAAGTAAGGATAAGTGTATTCCAAATTTGTTAAATAGCAAGAATGCGACATGCAACGTAACCAATGGTCACCACATCCCACACGTTAAATAAAGGTTCTCTTTTTTTAATTAAATTTGTACTCTTGATATTTAACTTATACCCTCAGTTATTCACAATAATGTCATGTTACCTTTTTTGACTCGGTATCTAATCTGGGAGTGAAGTTCAACTGTCGCCTGAAATGTTGTGATTATGTTAAGTGTATGTCGGGTAAAATTTACGGTGTCTTGCGAAGTCTTTGGCTATTTGCTAATATCTTACCTACAAACTCACGTTTGATATTGGTTAAGACGCATTTTACTTACGGCGATCTAATTTAGCCAAATCTTGACTGCCTGTGCAAACGTAAGGTGGAAGTTGCTTTTAATGATTGTTTGCGATTCATTTTCAATTTATTTAAAACGTAAAGCATTAAGCTTTCTATTCAATTTAATGCAGGCTAGGAAACTCACGTATCTTTATGAAAAAATAGAAATTCTGCTTTCTAGGAGAGGAACGACCTTACATACACTGCGTTTTGGTACACTGACTTATGACGGATCTTACTTTGTCCAAATTTTTCGTCTATGGAATTCTCTCACTCACAATACGCAGTGTGCGGCTTCTGTCAACGAAGTCAAAAGGTATTTGTATGATTGTATTCTTTGAGTGCTATGGGATGTTGGGTATGACTGTGAACGATTTTCTTATTTCTTATTTCTATTATTTGTTATTAACATAATTTTATTTAGTATAAATTTCCTTTTATTTCCCCAAAATATTTGTTTCTCTTCTCTACTAATTATGATTTACATCTTGTGTACTTAATTGATTAATAAATGAATTGAATTGAATTTTTACAGGTGTGAAGAAATCGTAAGCAAATAAATCGAGTTGAATTTTCAAGTGCGTATTTAATAGAAATTAAGCAAATGAAATCTTTTAAAATAGTTAATTATACATAACATTTGCGAAAAAGGGAAAAATAATTCCCATATATTTCGTGCAATGTTTCAAGTAGTGATGTTTTGTCTCAGATAGAACCTACCTTGTTACTCTCTATACCATGACCTAAGAGCATGCCTTATTATTGAATGAAACTTTAGTTCACATTTTTATTTTTAACTATCATCTCACTTTTAAATAGAATAACGAATTCAATCAACTATGCTCCACCAATTCAGTAGAAAGTTGCATCATAGCTGAGATATTGCAAAATGCATACACACAATTTCTAAAGTCGTCAGCCTAATTGAAAAAAAAAAAAAAAAAAGATTCATGAGAACTGTTTTTGGGTTATTTTATATTAATTCATAACAATTACCATAATCAAATTTAGCGAGGATATAAATAGGTCGTCCATTCTGCTGAATCTCATTACGGTTATCATCCGAAATAGTTGAGCATAATATAGAAAAACTTGTATATTAGTGATTAGGTCGGGAAGCTGAAATCCAATGCAAATAAATTTGACGTGATTTATATTGAAGTGGCCAGATAGCTTTTTACAGATATTATGCCATCGAGCGGGGACTTCAATTATTTTGAGTTGAAACACATTTTTATCGGACTTTTATTAAATTATTCAGATTGAAGAAAATTTTATTTTCCGTGATTATTTTTTCGCTTTTGGAGTTATGTTATTCGTACATGGAACATGAGAGAATCATTTTGTTTATTTCGATAATTTTTACCTATGACCGAGGGAGAGTAGAGGCCAATAATTTTATTACATCGCGTTAATTTTTAATGGAATTGCTTTCATCAAATTGAAATTGCAAATTTATTGCAAGCCGTCGTCACATGGCATGGAAAACCGCAAAATATGCACAAGTGGTCAAAAGCTTTAAGAGAAAATTTGCAAAATGGTTAACTTTGTGAGGATTTGTGTAAGTTATAAATTAGTTTATTATTTTGTATGACTGTGAGCTCGAGTTCCATCAGGAATTTTTGTAATAAAATTAATTTCGTTTAAAAATCGTAACTATAGTAATATGCGAGTAATATTTTACTTGGCGTAGTAAGCCTCCTTTAAAGTTATAGGTTCAATTATGGTATGATAAATTTCTTCACCTGGCTCATGTGCCGATTTAAAAGGAGTTGGAGAAAAAGAAGAAAAAGAACAGGAACAAGACGAAGACTATCAACAAAAATTAGAAGAAGAAGGAGAAGATGAGGAAACAAAAGATAAGAGGAGGGAGCAAAATCACTAGAAATAGAAGAATTAAAAAAACAACTGAAACATAAGGATGAAACAAAGAAGATTAACAGGGAGAAAGATATGATGACCAAGAAGAAAACGGAAGAGGAAAGCGAAAAGGGGGGGCGGGTAAAACAGGAGGGGAACCGGGTATAAGAAAATGAAGAAGACAAATGCAGTAGATAGACGTAGACGAACAATAGGAATGCGAAGAAGAGCAAGAGAAAGAAGAACAAGAAGGTAAAAATGCAGAAAATAGTGCGAAGGAGGAAGAAAAAACCCAAGAAAAACGGCACAAGAAATACAAAATAGACATAAAAAACTATAAGACGCAAAAGAAGACGAAGAAGAAGATAGGCAGGACATAGAATATCACAACGAAGAATAAGGCGTTAACCCAGAATAATATGGACGTGGAAAGCGAAAAGGAGAGGAATAAAAGCAGAAGCACACCGGGTAAAAAAATCAGAAGAAGGATAGAAAAAAATTTCCACTACGCGATCCCCTGATCTCAAAATCCGCTATGATGTGGACCTTATTTCATGGAAGATTCGTTGCCTACAGATCTCATAAGCCAACAGAGAAAATTCATAAGGATCCTGCATACTCACTACCTCTAAACTTGGAAATCTCCTAGTACCAAAAGGTCTGTATCGTTTTCTTATAAGAAGGCAGTAACATGCGGATAGAACTGATGTTCATGTTTCTTAGCGCCTTTTTGCATATGGGTGTGTACACTCTTTTTGGTGAAGTGTGACAATATCATTGACCTATATGTACCTATTCTTATCAACGGATTACGATCTGGTTAAGTTATACAGACCACTGACAAAGCTTTTAGCAGAAAAGGTTTTCCCTATCTTGTTGTAGTCAGTAAATCTTCAATTGCAGCACTCTACTGAATAGTTCAGGAGTTTGAGTACCTAGTCTGTTCATGGTAAAATATTGGCGGTATTCTGAGACTTATTGATGTAGATGTCAGCTTATCCTTTGAATTTATCTGACGTGCTCTTAGAAGAATAGATCTGAGTGGAGTGAGTGGAGTGTGGAATCGATGTTGAAGTGCATAAGGGTGTCCCATAAGTCGACGTCAAGCCGAAATCGGGTGATAGACCAAATCATAATAGTTACCCGAAAAATATAAAAAAAAAAAATCATGTAATTTTTAAAATAGAGACATTTCTTCTGTCTTCGAGAAAATGTACACCCGTGATGGTTTTTTAGCTACTGTTGCTACAAATCTCTACTTTTTGCAATTTTATTTTTCTTATGAAATCCCTGGTAGTGCTTATGTAACCTGTTGCTTTAAATTCTAAGCCAACTGCTGCAGCTTGGAAGAGAATATCACATTTTGCCGAACCAAGAATAGAAAATTAATACTTCACCCAACTTTAACTGACTGTACTGAAAAATAAATGTAATACGCTAGTTTGGCAAGTAACCTTAAAATCTGATGCATTTAATAAGGATTCTAAAATGCTATAACACTTGCTACATTATTTTTTAGATTACGGGAAAAAAAACATTTCTTCAAGAAACCCAATTTCGAAAAATTTCTTGCCTTAAGACCTTAACTTTAAGATTTTAGTTTGAGTGAGACGGAGGGTCATTGCGTGAAGTTCTAGTGAGCCACATAGTGACGGTAGCGAATCAAATCATCGAGTTTTTACAAATGTGCACCATCTATTCTCCACAGACTGCCGACTTCCAAAGCAAGTACATGATGAAAGAAGAGGTTCCTTACCTTACGAGCACGTAGTACTTCAAGCAGTTGAAGAAGATCCAAGTACATCGGTACGTGCAATCCAGGAAAGCACAGGAGTGCCTAAAAGCAGAGCTCACCGAATTTTACAAAAACATGAGCACCAGAATTACGGAATCAGTTGAATTTGTCAACAACGGAAGATTTGCCCGCCTGAAAACCCGATCTTTTTTAAGAAGATGTCGAAATTTTATTGGAGCTGAAGGAAGGCAGTGTGAACATCTTTTATAAATCTTAACATCCAAATAATTGGTATTTAATTTTAAACTTTAGGATAATTTGTCCTAAATTTAACAAAGAGGTGGCATTTCTAACTTGAAAGCGTCACTATCTGTCTCACTCACACTTCATGTAATGAGTTTCCATCTCAATCTTAAAGTTACGGTCTTGCGGCAAGCTTTGGGTACACTAGAATAATTTTTAGTAGGTAAACAGATGTTTTTCGAAACTGGGTTTCTTGAAGAAGTTTTTTTTTCGTAATCTATGACATAATGTAGCAAGTGTTATACTACTTTAGAATCCTTATTAAATGCGTCAACTTTTAAAGTTACCTGCCAAATTGGCGTAGTACATTTTTTTTCGGTACAGTCAGTTAAATATGGTTGAAGTATTAATTTTCTACTACTACTCTCTTACTAATTTTTCCGGATTTCATAAGAAAAATAAAATTGAAAAAAAAAACAAGTTAAGATTTGTAGCAACAGGAGCTGAAAAAAACCATCACAGGGTGTACATTTTCTCGAACACAAAAACAAGTCTATAATTTAAAAAATACATGACTTGATTTTTTTTTATATATTTTTTTGGTAACTATTATGATTTGGTCTATAACCCAATTCCGGCTTGACGTCGACTTACGGGATACTCTGTATATATATATATGCATAATATATAATATAATAAATATAATATATAATATAATAAATATAATATAAATAATTAATTTTTAGGGGTAATTAATAAACTTTAATATTTGTGGGAGGAATTTACATAAAATAGTTATTTAAATATCCTTGTTAGAAAATATATATATTAGTTTAGAAAATTATTTATGTAATAAATTTATAATAACTTATAATTGTCTAATGGACCTTGGTGTGACGTTCGAACGTGCTAACATTGGAGGTTGCCCTCAGGGTGGAATTTTCTCTATGTTTCTTTAATTAGGTAATAAAGAATGGATAATATTTTTGTATTCCTCAACACAGAGTTGTTCTCTACACAAGACTGCGTTAACTGAACAACAATGTGATCAGAAACTCAGGTACAATCTGGAAGCAAAATTAATTAAATTAATTAAATTAAGCAACCTTTTTGATATACATATGTAGTTATGATATTTAGTAACGAAGCTGATCTCAATATCATTCCTCGTAAGACTCTTTTATTGCCGGTTTCACAGTCCAGGCTTAAGAGCTTAAGCCCACTCGGTTTGACAATTCTCAATAAGCAGAGGCTCAGTTAAACCGCAGATGGAAAACTTTAAGTTGTCAACATTGCGGTATTTATTAATTTTTCATGGAAAATTTCCATTGTGAGTCCCGATGAAGAAGAAGACATCAAAATAAAATATTTCTATCACTCCTTTCTTTAAACTGTGCGCAGTTTTTACCAGTCAGTCGAGCTTTTTATCTGCGAGTGTATCAGATGCAAAATCATCATAGCCGAATACTTCGAAAGCCGGAACAAAAAATGAAAATCAACGTCATACCATTTCTCGAAATATTGCTGGCGCCTTCTTATAATTTTTCCACGGGTCACACTTTGCGCTTTATATTATACATTTCTTCCTCGCTTATATCCTCTGCATCAGGTAAATAACTCATTTTTGTCTTGAACTGTTTGGTTTCTTCTTAAATCGTCAGATATAATAAACAGACAGATAAACAGACAGATAAATATGTTTTGTTGGAAAATTTCAATTTAGTTTTAAAGCATATCTTTTGAAATATATACGTTCGTTTAATAAACAAAATTATAATATTTAGGCAAAGTACATATTTAGCAATAATCTTCAAATGTGTTTCGCAATAATATATAAGGTCTAAGCCTTCGATATGACCGGATTAAGGTAATCTTGCCTTAAGCCAGTGATGTCACTTAAGCTTTGACTGTGAAACCGAAATATTTATTAAGCCTTGGCTTACGTCATCGCTGTGGCTTAAGCCTTGAAATTGGCTGATTTGAAAAACAAATGAAAAAATAAAAAAAGAAGAAAGAAATGAAAAGTTTGGGAAAAATAGGAAAAACACTTTTTTTCATTTTTAGTTAGAGTTAGAGTTAGAGTTATAGTTAGAGTTAAGTAGAGTAGAGTTAGAGTTAGAGTTAGAGTTAGAGTTAGAGTTAGAGTTAGAGTTAGAGTTAGAGTTAAGTAGAGTAGAGTAGAGTAGAAAGAGTTAGAGTAGAGTAGAGTAGAGTAGAGTACAGTAGAGTAGTGTAGAGTTAGAGCTAGAGTTAGAGTTAAGTAGAGTAGAGTTAGAGTTAGAGTTAGAGTAGAGTAGAGTAGAGTAGAGTAGAGTAGAGTAGAGTAGAGTTAGAGTTAGAGTTAGAGTTAGAGTTAGAGTTAAGTAGAGTAGAGTAGAGTAGAGTAGAGTAGAGTAGAAAGAGTAAGAGTTAGAGTAGAGTAGAGTAGAATAGAGTAGTGTAGAGTTAGAGTTAGAGTTAGAGTTAAGTTGAGTAGAGTTAGAGTTAGAGTTAGAGTAGAGTAGAGTAGAGTAGAGTAGAGTAGAGTTAGAGTTAGAGTTGGAGTTGGAGTTGGAGTTAGAGTTAGAGTTAGAGTTAGAGTTAGAGTTAGAGTTAGAGTTAGAGTTAGAGTTAGAGTTAGAGTTAGAGTTAGAGTTAGAGGTAGAGTTAGAGTTAGAGTTAGAGTTAGAGTTAGAGTTAGAGTTAAGTAGAGTAGAGTAGAGTAGAAAGAGTAAGAGTTAGAGTAGAGTAGAGTAGAGTAGAGTGGAGTAGAGTAGTGTAGAGTTAGAGTTAGAGTTAGAGTTAAGTAGAGTATAGAGTTAGAGTTAGAGTTAGAGTAGATTAGAGTAGAGTTAGAGTTAGGGTAGAGTAGAGTAGAGTTAGAGTTAGAGTTAAAGTTAGAGTTAGAGTAGAGTAGAGTAGAATAGAGTAGAGTAGAGTAGAGTAGAGTAGAGTATAGTAGAGTTAGAGTTAGAGTTAGACTTAAGTAGAGTATAGTAGAGTAGAAAGAGTAAGAGTTAAAGTAGAGTAGAGTAGGGTAGAGTAGAGTAGTGTAGAGTTAGAGTTAGAGTTAGAGTTAGAGTTAGGTAGAGTAGAGTAGAGTAGAGTAGAAAGAGTAAGAGTTAGAGTAGAGTAGAGTTAGAGTTAGAGTTAAGTAGAGTAGAGTAGAGTAGAGTTAGAGTTAGAGTAGAGTAGAGTAGAGTAGAGTAGAGTAGAGTAGTGTAGAGTTAGAGTTAGAGTTAGAGTTAGAGTTAAGTAGAGTAGAGTAGAGTAGAGTAGAAAGAGTAAAAGTTAGAGTAGAGTAGAGTAGAGTAGTGTAATGTTAAAGTTAGAGTTAGAGTTAGAGTAGAGTAGAGTAGAGTAGAGTAGAGTTAGAGTTAGAGTTAAAGTTAGAGTTAGAGTTAGAGTTAGAGTTAGATTTAGAGTTAGAGTTAGAGTTAGAGTTAGATTTAGAGTTAGAGTTAGAGTAGAGTTAGAGTAGAGTAGAGTAGAGTAGAGTAGAGTAGAGTAGAGTAGAGAATAAGAGGAGAAAATAAGAGAATAGAAGAAACGGTAAGGGAAGAGAAGAAAAGAAAAGATAAATGAAGAGACTCGGCCGAAGCACGTTTCACCTATAAACGAACGATTGTCCACAATCGAATGCATTTGAAATATAAAAGAGTCTCAAAATTGTTTGGTACAGTGGTGACTGGGGATATGCTGGGCTCGGCTGGGCTTACCCAGGGATTACACGTGATAGTACAGCTTGCATGCAAACCTCCCTTCCAACGGGATTTTTAACTTGACGGCAGAAGGCAGTTAGGTTGATGTCTTATCATCTTGCATGCAAGTTCATTTAAAAAATGGCATTGAGGCGTAAAGTCGTGCGAATATTGGAAAATTATAGCAATAAAGGAAGTAACAGAATGATAAATTGCAAAGAAAAAGTTAAGAAAGGTGTTGTTAAATGAAGTAATGCAAATGATCCCAGAAAATCTCATTTTTCCAGAATAAATTTATCAAATTCTCTCAAGCATTTCTTTTTCGCCATCTGGAAAACAGCATAATGTCAAATTACTATCACCTCAGCTGCCATGGTTTTTTATCATACAAGTTCGCTGAAAGCTGTACTACCAGCATGGCAGTAGAGGTTACACGTGCAAGGTTTATGGCAGTGCAGCTTGCATGCAAGCTGTTCTTGCAGATGTAACCCCCGGGTTAGCTAGGTACAAGAATATTGGGAGAAATGATTTTTCTATATGAAGTGAGACTACGCATATCATCAAACCAAATTAATTGAAGTAACAATGAAACAGAGAAAGAACTTGAACTAAGTTTTGATGTTCAATTGTACTTGAGCAGACCTCTTGGTTGATTGGGGATTGTATTTGCAGAATCAATGATGATCTTGCTGCAATTCACATATGGCCAATTGATAATAAGCTTCCTCTAAATCGTAATTAATAAGAGTGTTTGGTGTTGTGGACCTCATCTCCTGATCTCGATGGTATAAGTTAACACCACACCACGCATTTTCCCCACAAAAATATTCGCTATCTCATACGGGCAACAAACTTCATAACAGCTAGCGAAGCATTTTCACCTTCTGGCACCTTTAACATTTCACACCTCCGAGTTCACCTGAAACCCCAGAAAACGCTGACAACAGGTCTATGCAGAATGCACCGCCACCAGCTACATCCGTTCGTCGCCAATATTAATCAGTTGTATTCTTGCTTTAATTATTAACAGTTGTAATTTCCTAATTGTAGTAAAACGTTAAATAAAGTTTCTTTTTTTTTAATTAAATTTGTACTCTTGATATTTAACTGGCGCCCGAGCAGGGACCCGCGAATAGCAAAGTTGTGATTGTGTTCTGAGTAAACCCGTCACCCTAATTTCGTGGGCGTTAATCATTTGAAAATAGTGTAAACAGCTATTCATTTCAAAATAGTGTAAACGGCTATTTATTCTAGAATAGTGAAAACAAAAAAGGGAATACAACAACTCAGGAGAAAAGAGGCCCCCGAGTAACTGAATATTAATATCGGACGAAAAGGAGTCAGCGAGTACTGGCAGCCGCTTCTGAGCAAAAGATGCAACTCATTCTAGTAGTGTAAGGAATTTTCAATGATTCTCCAAATTTTTTTTTTTTTTAGAAAACTCATATTTCTTTTTATTAAACATAATTAAGCTTACCATCTCATTATCAACAGAATAATTGCTGAACTACAAATAAATACTTCAAAAATAGTGAAATCAAAAGAAAGTTTTCTAATTAAAATAAATACTGCAGTAAATTAGGTTAAAGAAAAATTGAAGTGAATGTTATTTCCATAATATTATTTTATTTTTAGTAGTAATAAATTATCGAAGTGCAAGCAAAATTTCTTGAAGCAAAATAAAAATCAATATCATTTAAATAAAATTTTCAGCGCTAATTAATTACAATATTATACAAAATTTTTATTCAATAAAATTTTCAGTGATATTCAATTTACAGAATTATACAAAAATTTCTATTCTATAAAATTTTCAGTGCTAATTAATTTACCAAATTATACAAAATTTCTATTCCCCAAAAACATAGTTATAAATTGAATATTTTCTTTCTACAAGATTTCGTTGTTTAGTGTTAATGAATTACTAAAACTTCCACGAAGTGAAATCGAATCGAACATCAATCCTATAGAATTCTGTCCTTTTTGGTGCCAATAACTTGTAAAGCCAAACTTGTTTCGTATTGAAAGCAAAATAACGCGGGTGCCACTTAAATAAAATTTTCTTTTATTATCTCATTCTCGCTTGCCTCCATAGTGTTAATATCCAGAAGAACTAAGTTAAATTTCATCCCCATATGTCGGCACAATTATATTGTATGCTTTTCTTATAACAAAACCATTGCACCGCTCCATAATAAGTTTAATTCACGGTTCAAGTGATTTCTCATACAATTCCCAACTAACCCACTATCATGTCCCGAGATGAAAATAATCTGTTAAGGCAGCCGGTCCTGAACGGACCAGCCACTGCTCCGCCTGCTCAGTCCGTCCAGCCTGGACAGTCTCCGCAATTAACTTTGCCCACCTTACACTCCCACATTAGACCACACATTACCAGCATGGCAGTAGAGGTTACACGTGCAAGGTTTATGGCAGTGCAGCTTGCATGCAAGCTGTTCTTGCAGATGTAACCCCCGGGTTAGCTAGGTACAAGAATATTGGGAGAAATGATTTTTCTATATGAAGTGAGACTACGCATATCATCAAACCAAATTAATTGAAGTAACAATGAAACAGAGAAAGAACTTGAACTAAGTTTTGATGTTCAATTGTACTTGAGCAGACCTCTTGGTTGATTGGGGATTGTATTTGCAGAATCAATGATGATCTTGCTGCAATTCACATATGGCCAATTGATAATAAGCTTCCTCTAAATCGTAATTAATAAGAGTGTTTGGTGTTGTGGACCTCATCTCCTGATCTCGATGGTATAAGTTAACACCACACCACGCATTTTCCCCACAAAAATATTCGCTATCTCATACGGGCAACAAACTTCATAACAGCTAGCGAAGCATTTTCACCTTCTGGCACCTTTAACATTTCACACCTCCGAGTTCACCTGAAACCCCAGAAAACGCTGACAACAGGTCTATGCAGAATGCACCGCCACCAGCTACATCCGTTCGTCGCCAATATTAATCAGTTGTATTCTTGCTTTAATTATTAACAGTTGTAATTTCCTAATTGTAGTAAAACGTTAAATAAAGTTTCTTTTTTTTTAATTAAATTTGTACTCTTGATATTTAACTGGCGCCCGAGCAGGGACCCGCGAATAGCAAAGTTGTGATTGTGTTCTGAGTAAACCCGTCACCCTAATTTCGTGGGCGTTAATCATTTGAAAATAGTGTAAACAGCTATTCATTTCAAAATAGTGTAAACGGCTATTTATTCTAGAATAGTGAAAACAAAAAAGGGAATACAACAACTCAGGAGAAAAGAGGCCCCCGAGTAACTGAATATTAATATCGGACGAAAAGGAGTCAGCGAGTACTGGCAGCCGCTTCTGAGCAAAAGATGCAACTCATTCTAGTAGTGTAAGGAATTTTCAATGATTCTCCAAAATTTTTTTTTTTTAGAAAACTCATATTTCTTTTTATTAAACATAATTAAGCTTACCATCTCATTATCAACAGAATAATTGCTGAACTACAAATAAATACTTCAAAAATAGTGAAATCAAAAGAAAGTTTTCTAATTAAAATAAATACTGCAGTAAATTAGGTTAAAGAAAAATTGAAGTGAATGTTATTTCCATAATATTATTTTATTTTTAGTAGTAATAAATTATCGAAGTGCAAGCAAAATTTCTTGAAGCAAAATAAAAATCAATATCATTTAAATAAAATTTTCAGCGCTAATTAATTACAATATTATACAAAATTTTTATTCAATAAAATTTTCAGTGATATTCAATTTACAGAATTATACAAAAATTTCTATTCTATAAAATTTTCAGTGCTAATTAATTTACCAAATTATACAAAATTTCTATTCCCCAAAAACATAGTTATAAATTGAATATTTTCTTTCTACAAGATTTCGTTGTTTAGTGTTAATGAATTACTAAAACTTCCACGAAGTGAAATCGAATCGAACATCAATCCTATAGAATTCTGTCCTTTTTGGTGCCAATAACTTGTCAAGCCAAACTTGTTTCGTATTGAAAGCAAAATAACGCGGGTGCCACTTAAATAAAATTTTCTTTTATTATCTCATTCTCGCTTGCCTCCATAGTGTTAATATCCAGAAGAACTAAGTTAAATTTCATCCCCATATGTCGGCACAATTATATTGTATGCTTTTCTTATAACAAAACCATTGCACCGCTCCATAATAAGTTTAATTCACGGTTCAAGTGATTTCTCATACAATTCCCAACTAACCCACTATCATGTCCCGAGATGAAAATAATCTGTTAAGGCAGCCGGTCCTGAACGGACCAGCCACTGCTCCGCCTGCTCAGTCCGTCCAGCCTGGACAGTCTCCGCAATTAACTTTGCCCACCTTACACTCCCACATTAGACAAATAGTATCAGAAGTCTTGGTTCAAGAGTGTCCACAGATACTTAATTCTATCTTAAACCCGAGATCCGAACTTAATCTAGAGAGTGACCAAGTTATTAACGAGAACGAAAGAGAGAATCTCTCAGACATGGACAAAATACCAGATGTCGTCCGCAGTCTACGTGAGTTTTCAGGACAGCCCGGTAAATACAGTTCCTGGAAGAAAAGTGTCGACCGTATCCTCAAGATCTACGAACCCCAAAGGGGAACTCCTAAATATTACGGCATAATAAATGTAATACGAAACAAAATCGTAGGACAAGCGGATATTGCCCTGGAGTCCTACAATACACCCCTCAATTGGGAAAGAATTTCACGTTGTCTTACCTTACATTACGCTGATAAGAGAGACCTTGGCACACTAGAGTACCAAATCAGTCAGTATATCACCACCTATCGCTTATCCTGAACAAAATCGCAAGCATGAACATAGGCCAAGAGGCCATGAATGTAATGACTCAAACATACAGGGACAAAGCACTCGACACTTTCATAAGGGGTCTCAAAGGTGATCTACCAAAACTGCTAGGAATGAGGGAACCGGTAGATCTACCACAAGTACTTCACCTCTGCTTTAAACTAGAAAATCTGAACTATCGAATTCAATACGCGAACCGCAACAACACCACTCTAGTAAGACTAGAAAGTAATCTACCGCCTCCAGTTCCACCCCGACGCAATACATATAACCAAGTCAACCCAACTCCTGCGCCTAGATCCCACTTCTATCCCGAACTCATGAATAAACCCCAAGGAATTCCTAGACATCATAATCCTATGCCTTGAAATAAAACGTTCGAACACAGCCAGCCTCGCAATAATCAACTAAATACGAACCAAATTCAACGACCTTCTTTCAATAACAATTTATCGCAACCATTTCCACCGAGAGTACAACTGCAGAAAATAGAACCAATGGAAGTAGATGGCTCTATGCGCTCTAATGCCGTAAAGTACCAGAACAAGTCCAGATTTGGACAAAAAAGGCCTAATTGGTCGGTTTACACACCAAACCCAACTAAGATGCAGAGAACCTTTTATACAATAAACTCCGCAAGCAACAATGAATGGATTGATTATAATGAAGCGATCAACGAAGCAGATAATAATCACAATCAGGCTCTGATTGATTATGTGGGGACATGCAATTATGAGTAAGAATCTTCACTACAAAATCAAGAGCTTGATCTTATCGATCCAAGAAATACAGACTTCGACCAGGAATTGCAGGACATACATTTTTTAGGCTAACGAGCTCTTCGCTTCCATATTTTGAGTATATAATGAAGAGCGCAAACACATTGAAATTTTTGATAGACACAGGTAGCAATAAAAATTATATCTAGCCCAATTGCGTGAAAACCGCAACCCCTAACGAACACCCCTTCTTCACTAACTCTGTAGGCGGAAATGTGAAAATCACCCATAACGCTATATTGAATCTCTTTGGCTCCCAGAATTTAAGACTTAAATTCTTCATCCTTCCCACTCTTAAATCATTCCATGGTAACATAGGCAACGATAGTCTCAAAGGGCTTCGCGCAGTTATCCACACAGCCGAGAGCTACTTGATCCTGCTTGATAAGATCAAAATCCCTATTAAACAACATTTGTCACAATCCGTCAACAATCTCGGTATCAGGACGTCTCATCTAACTGAACTACAAACAACAAAATTGTACGACGTCATCAAGATGTATCCAAACCAATTCTCTGAGCCAGATGAGAGGCTGACATATTCCACTGTCGTAAAGGGAGAAATCAGAACTACCAACAATGATCCGGTTTATTCGAAGTCTTATCCATATCCTATGGCTCTCAAATCAGTGGTCGAAAAAGAAATAGAGAAACTGCTGAACGATGGCATAATTAGACCTTCACGGTCCCCCTACAATGCCCTCGTTTGGGTTGTCGCAAAAAAACCCGTCGCTTCAGGCGAAAAAAAATTCCGGCTAGTAATCGATTATCGAAAACTTACCTCTATTACAATTCCCGACAGGTACCCCATACCCGAGATTAACGAAGTACTAGCCAACTTGGGTAAAAACAAATGGTTTTCAGTAATAGAACTAAAAAGCGGGTTCCAACAAATTCCACTGAAAGGAAGCTACATAGAAAAAACCTCCTTCTCAGTTAACCATGGGAAGTATGAATTTACCCGTCTTCCATTCGGTCTGAGGAACGCGCCTTCGGTTTTTCAAAGAGCTTTGGACGACATTCTTAGGAAACATATAGGTATTCGATGCTACGTTTACATCGACGATATAGTCATTTTTGGTAGCAGCGAAGAGGAACATCTTCAGAATATCGCTCTAGTCTTCGACACGCTAGAAAGGGCCCATATGAAAGTCCAAATGGACAAATGCGAATTTTTACAGAAATCAGTTGAGTTCCTTGGATTTGTGGTCTCGCAAGAAGGAATAAAAACTAACCCGATGAAGGTTAAAGCGATAAATGAATTTCCTCCTCCCACGAATTTAAGGGAGCTAAGATCTTTCTTAGGCATGTCGGGATATTACCGACGGTTCATTCGCGACTACGCCAAACTAGCAAACCCTCTAACCACGCTCTTAAGAGGGGAAGAAGGACGGGGTCTTGTCTCCAAGAACGTTTCCAAGAGTGTACCAATTAAGCTAAATGAACCTGCGTTAGAAGCATTCAACAAAATAAAAACAGCGCTAATATCCCAAGAAGTTGTTCTGTCATACCCCGACCTAGAGATGGAATTTGAGTTAACGACGGACGCATCCAAATACGCAATTGGAGCAATTCTGTCACAGAACAAAAACCAATCACGTTCCTCTCACGAACCCTCAGAAAAACTGAGGAAGCGTACGCGGCCAACGAGAAAGAAATTCTCGCGATCATCTGGGCATTAAATTCTCTGCGCAATTTCCTATACGGTTCTCGAAAGGTCAAGATTTTCACTGACCACCAGCCCCTCACCTATGCTCTTAGTAACAAAAATAACAATGTAAAAATGAAACGATGGAAAACCATCCTGGAGGAAATACAACCACGAAATTATTTACAAACCTGGGAGAGCAAATGTCGTCGCCGACGCCCTCTCCAGACCGCCACAAAAATCTGCAGTCAACTAAATGTCAATAACCCAAAATAGTGATGACAGTTCGTCACACAACCTTATCCCATCTGTAGAAACCCCTATAAATGTATTCCGGAATCAGCTCATCCTTAAAAGTGACGAATACACCACTTACCAGCTCCCGAAACCTTTCCCTAAACATTTTCGACATATCGGTACAGAGCCTGGATACACGAAAGAGAAATTAGTCGGTATCTTCAAAAGATATCTAAGCCCCAGCGTGATAAATGGAATCAAAACGAACGAACAAACCATAGGAATGATACAAGAAATCTACCCACTTTACTTCAGCAACTACAGAGTTAGGTTTACACAAATAGAAGTCATCGACGTACAGAGCGAGGCTGAACAAGAAGACATTATTATAGAATATCACAAAACAGCGCATAGAAATGCACCAGAAAATATGCTGCAGATCCTCGAAAGACGCTACTTCCCTAAAATGAATTCAAATATAAAACAATTAGTTAAGCAATGCACAACGTGCAAGGAAAGAAGTACGACAGGCATCCAAATAACCCAATAATAAAACCTACCCCCATTCCAGAATATCCTGGCCACACCTTACACATAGATATCTATTCAACAGAGAGACATCTAGTATTAACCGCACTGGATAAGTTCACTAAACTTGCGCAGGCAAGAATTCTGAAATCCAAAGCAACCGAAGACGTAAGGAAACCGCTAAGGGATATTTTATTCTTCTTCGGTGTACCGAAATGCGTTGTACTAGACAACGAAAAATCACTCAATTCGGCTTCCATCACATTCATGATGGAGGACCAATTAAAGATCCACATATTTAAAACACCCTCGTACAAAAGCGAAATAAATGGGCAAGTCGAGAGATTCCACCCCACCCTCTCGGAAATTATGAGGTGCCTGAAAACTGATGGCACACATCGTTCTTTTGAGGAGTTGCTCGAACGGTCAGTGTACGAATACAATTCCAGCATCCATTCGACCACTGGAAGAAA
This sequence comes from Dioctria rufipes, assembly GCA_963924295.1. NCBI lineage: Eukaryota > Metazoa > Arthropoda > Insecta > Diptera > Asilidae > Dioctria > Dioctria rufipes. Next base: position 796,923 of record CAWUPM010000289.1, read on the forward strand.
GCCTCTCGAACTCTTCTATGGTAGAACCGTGACAACAGACCCCGAACAATTTGAAAAATGCCGGTTAGACAACATAGAGCAACTGCGAAATAAACAACAAAAAGGCCACAATTTCCATAATAAATCTAGACAACCCCTAAAGGACTACGAAGTAGGACAAACAATCTTTGCCAAACACAATAAACGTATTGGCTCTAAGCTTACAGTTAGGTATAAGCAAGAGGTTGTTCGTGAAAACAAACCCACAGTAGTCATAACAGAATCCGGGAAAGTAATACACAAAAGCAATATCAGAAACTGAAGGTTGTTTTGTTTTCTCCACAGGTCTTTTATCACCACCATCGGTGCAGATGTAAAAATCTTCGACTACTCCACCTCCCAAATAATAGCATTAAATGTCGGAACTGCTAGGATCCAAAGCGGAGATCTGAAACTTATCCACGTTATAGAGATAGATCCATACCAAACATTTGTGTCCGAAACTTCCTCCCTAATGAGTAAGTACATACCGAAAACCAATCCGTTCTTCCCACTCCTGGACCATGAGTTATCGCAGGTGCAAAATCTAATAAATAATTTGGAAATCCACAAATCTAAGAGATCATTGGACTTTATTGGCTCCGCGTGGAAGTGGATCGCGGGAAACCCCGATCATAACGATTTCATTTTGATGGAAGACAAAATTAATATAGTAGAGAATAACAATAACCAGGTAATTATCAATAAGGCTTACAACGAAAGAATCAATAAATTAACCAATGTAACCAATGAAATACTTAATACAATAAGGAAAGATAGAACATATGATAATGAATTAGCATTGAGTTTTCAATATAAAATTAAACTAATACAAGAAGAGCTTACAAACACCGTTTATGCAATTGAATTAGCTAAATCAAATATTGTAAATTCAAATATATTGTCAAAGAAAGAAATTATGGATAACATAAATAAGGATAATATCCCATATAATAACGTAGAAGAAGCATTGAGATTTTCCGAAGTAAAGATTGCTATAAATTCCACAAGACTATTTTATATTATAAATATTCCAAAAACAAAAGGTACAGTTTACGAAAGAATAGATCTTAAGCCAGTAAAGAGAAATAACATTATTAATAAAATAAAATACAAAAGTATCTTACGAAAAGAGGAAGTAGTATACGGATTAACAGACAACTGTAGAACAATAAACGCATTATCACTTTGTAAACAGAATAATGTTATAGACATAAGTAAGGATAAGGGTATTCCAAATTTGTTAAATAGCAAGAATGCGACATGCAACGTAACCAATGGTCACCACATCCCACAGGTGGAAGAAGTAATCAGCGGCGTTATCCTACTAAACAACTACGAAGGAACAATAGATGTTGACGGCAGTATACAGACCCTACAAGGAACCTACCTAATAAAATTCAAGAACACTACTATCACAATAAACGACCAGCAGTTCATATCAGAAGAAGTAGCAAATATCTACGCATTACCACCCCTACTTCAACCTTCCCTTGAAGGAACCGAGATGGAGGAAATATTGTCGCTAGAATGGATTAAAGAGCTCCACGTTAACAACACCAAGCAGATTGGCCTGATCAAGATGGAGAAAAATGTCCATCAATGGATAAACTACGCCCTGATTGCAACAATTTTACTTATCCTCGCCCTAGTGAAAGTCATCAATGCTAAACGAAGAACAACAACCATCGACATTACATCGATACCACCGCCCTTCACAGCAGAGGCAGCCCCCAGGGAAACAAGCCACCCAAGGACGGAACAACATCATGGCAGCATTTACAACCTACCATATTTCTAACATTCGCGAGGACGCATATGATCAAGAGGGGAAGAGTTAACACCACACCACGCATTTTCCCCACAAAAATATTCGCTATCTCATACGGGCAACAAACTTCATAACAGCTAGCGAAGCATTTTCACCTTCTGGCACCTTTAACATTTCACACGCTCCGAGTTCACCTGAAACCCCAGAAAACGCTGACAACAGGTCTACGCAGAATGCACCACCACCAGCTACATCCGTTCGTCGCCAATATTAATCAGTTGTATTCTTGCTTTAATTATTAACAGTTGTAATTTCCTAATTGTAGTAAAACGTCAAATAAAGGTTCTCTTTTTTAATTAAATTTGTACTCTTGATATTTAACTTATACCCTCAGTTATTCACAATAATGTCATGTTACCTTTTTTGACTCGGTATCTAATCTGGGAGTGAAGTTCAACTGTCGCCTGAAATGTTGTGATTATGTTAAGTGTATGTCGGGTAAAATTTACGGTGTCTTGCGAAGTCTTTGGCTATTTGCTAATATCTTACCTACAAACTCACGTTTGATATTGGTTAAGACGCATTTTACTTACGGCGATCTAATTTAGCCAAATCTTGACTGCCTGTGCAAACGTAAGGTGGAAGTTGCTTTTAATGATTGTTTGCGATTCATTTTCAATTTATTTAAAACGTAAAGCATTAAGCTTTCTATTCAATTTAATGCAGGCTAGGAAACTCACGTATCTTTATGAAAAAATAGAAATTCTGCTTTCTAGGAGAGGAACGACCTTACATACACTGCGTTTTGGTACACTGACTTATGACGGATCTTACTTTGTCCAAATTTTTCGTCTATGGAATTCTCTCACTCACAATACGCAGTGTGCGGCTTCTGTCAACGAAGTCAAAAGGTATTTGTATGATTGTATTCTTTGAGTGCTATGGGATGTTGGGTATGACTGTGAACGATTTTCTTATTTCTTATTTCTATTATTTGTTATTAACATAATTTTATTTAGTATAAATTTCCTTTTATTTCCCCAAAATATTTGTTTCTCTTCTCTACTAATTATGATTTACATCTTGTGTACTTAATTGATTAATAAATGAATTGAATTGAATTTTTACAGGTGTGAAGAAATCGTAAGCAAATAAATCGAGTTGAATTTTCAAGTGCGTATTTAATAGAAATTAAGCAAATGAAATCTTTTAAAATAGTTAATTATACATAACATTTGCGAAAAAGGGAAAAATAATTCCCATATATTTCGTGCAATGTTTCAAGTAGTGATGTTTTGTCTCAGATAGAACCTACCTTGTTACTCTCTATACCATGACCTAAGAGCATGCCTTATTATTGAATGAAACTTTAGTTCACATTTTTATTTTTAACTATCATCTCACTTTTAAATAGAATAACGAATTCAATCAACTATGCTCCACCAATTCAGTAGAAAGTGCATCATAGCTGAGATATTGTAAAATGCATACACACAATTTCTAAAGTCGTCAGCCTAATTGAAAAAGAAAAAAAAAAAAAGATTCATGAGAACTGTTTTTGGGTTATTTTATATTAATTCATAACAATTACCATAATCAAATTTAGCGAGGATATAAATAGGTCGTCCATTCTGCTGAATCTCATTACGGTTATCATCCGAAATAGTTGAGCATAATATAGAAAAACTTGTATATTAGTGATTAGGTCGGGAAGCTGAAATCCAATGCAAATAAATTTGACGTGATTTATATTGAAGTGGCCAGATAGCTTTTTACAGATATTATGCCATCGAGCGGGGACTTCAATTATTTTGAGTTGAAACACATTTTTATCGGACTTTTATTAAATTATTCAGATTGAAGAAAATTTTATTTTCCGTGATTATTTTTTCGCTTTTGGAGTTATGTTATTCGTACATGGAACATGAGAGAATCATTTCGTTTATTTCGATAATTTTTACCTATGACCGAGGGAGAGTAGAGGCCAATAATTTTATTACATCGCGTTAATTTTTAATGGAATTGCTTTCATCAAATTGAAATTGCAAATTTATTGCAAGCCGTCGTCACATGGCATGGAAAACCGCAAAATATGCACAAGTGGTCAAAAGCTTTAAGAGAAAATTTGCAAAATGGTTAACTTTGTGAGGATTTGTGTAATTTATAAATTAGTTTATTATTTTGTATGACTGTGAGCTCGAGTTCCATCAGGAATTTTTGTAATAAAATTAATTTCGTTTAAAAATCGTAACTATAGTAATATGCGAGTAATATTTTATTGGCGTAGTAAGCCTCCTTTAAAGTTATAGGTTCAATTATGGTATGATAAATTTCTTCACCTGGCTCATGTGCCGATTTAAAAGGAGTTGGAGAAAAAGAAGAAAAAGAACAGGAACAAGACGAAGACTATCAACAAAAATTAGAAGAAGAAGGAGAAGATGAGGAAACAAAAGATAAAGAGGAGGGAGCAAAATCACTAGAAATAGAAGAATTAAAAAAACAACTGAAACATAAGGATGAAACAAAGAAGATTAACAGGGAGAAAGATATGATGACCAAGAAGAAAACGGAAGAGGAAAGCGAAAGGGGGGGGGCGGGTAAAACAGGAGGAGAACCGGGTATAAGAAAATGAAGAAGACAAATGCAGTAGATAGACATAGACGAACAATAGGAATGCGAAGAAGAGCAAGAGAAAGAAGAACAAGAAGGTAAAAATGCAGAAAATAGTGCGAAGGAGGAAGAAAAAACCCAAGAAAAACGGCACAAGAAATACAAAATAGACATAAAAAACTATAAGAAGCAAAAGAAGACGAAGAAGAAGATAGGCAGGACATAGAATATCACAACGAAGAATAAGGCGTTAACCCAGAATAATATGGACGTGGAAAGCGTAAAGGAGAGGAATAAAAGCAGAAGCACACCGGGTAAAAAAATCAGAAGAAGAACAAAGTTGTATATTTCGGACTAAATGTGAGGATAGAAAAAAATTTCCACTACGCGATCCCCTGATCTCTAAATCCGCTATGATGTGGACCTTATTTCATGGAAGATTCGTTGCCTACAGATCTCATAAGCCAACAGAGAAAATTTATAAGGATCCTGCATACTCACTACCTCTAAACTTGGAAATCTCCTAGTACCAAAAGGTCTGTATCGTTTTCTTATAAGAAGGCAGTAACATGCGGATAGAACTGATGTTCATGTTTCTTAGCGCCTTTTTGCATATAGGTGTGTACACTCTTTTTGGTGAAGTGTGACAATATCATTGACCTATATGTACCTATTCTTATCAACGGATTACGATCTGGTTAAGTTATACAGACCACTGACAAAGCTTTTAGCAGAAAAGGTGTTCCCTATCTTGTTGTAGTCAGTAAATCTTCAATTGCAGCACTCTACTGAATAGTTCAGGAGTTTGAGTACCTAGTCTGTTCATGGTAAAATATTGGCGGTATTCTGAGACTTATTGATGTAGATGTCAGCTTATCTTTTGAATTTATCTGACGTGCTCTTAGAAGAATAGATCTGAGTGGAGTGAGTGGAGTGTGGAATCGATGTTGAAGTGCATAAGGGTGTCCCATAAGTCGACGTCAAGCCGGAATCGGGTGATAGACCAAATCATAATAGTTACCCGAAAAATATAAAAAAAAAAATCATGTAATTTTTAAAATAGAGACATTTCTTCTGTTTTCGAGAAAATGTACACCCGTGATGGTTTTTTAGCTACTGTTGCTACAAATCTCTACTTTTTGCAATTTTATTTTTCTTATGTAATCCCTGGTAGTGCTTATGTAACCTGTTGCTTTAAATTCTAAGCCAACTGCTGCAGCTTGGAAGAGAATATCACATTTTGCCGAACCAAGAATAGAAAATTAATACTTCACCCAACTTTAACTGACTGTACTGAAAAATAAATGTAATACGCTAGTTTGGCAAGTAACCTTAAAATCTGATGCATTTAATAAGGATTCTAAAATGCTATAACACTTGCTACATTATTTTTTAGATTACGGGAAAAAAAACATTTTTTCAAGAAACCCAATTTCGAAAAATTTCTTGCCTTAAGACCTTAACTTTAAGATTCTAATTTGAGTGAGACGGAGGGTCATTGCGTGAAGATCTAGTGAGCCACATAGTGATGGTAGCGAATCAAATCATCGAGTTTTTACAAATGTGCACCATCTATTCTCCACAGACTGCCGACTTCCAAAGCAAGTACATGATGAAAGAAGAGGTTCCTTACCTTACGAGCACGTAGTACTTCAAGCAGTTGAAGAAGATCCAAGTACATCGGTACGTGCAATCCAGGAAAGCACAGGAGTGCCTAAAAGCAGAGCTCACCGAATTTTACAAAAACATGAGCACCAGAATTACGGAATCAGTTGAATTTGTCAACAACGGAAGATTTGCCCGCCTGAAAACCCGATCTTTTTTAAGAAGATGTCGAAATTTTATTGGAGCTGAAGGAAGGCAGTGTGAACATCTTTTATAAATCTTAACATCCAAATAATTGGTATTTAATTTTAAACTTTAGGATAATTTGTCCTAAATTTAACAAAGAGGTGGCATTTCTAACTTGAAAGCGTCACTATCTGTCTCACTCACACTTCATGTAATGACTTTCCATCTCAATCTTAAAGTTACGGTACACTAGAATAATTTTTAGTAAGTAAACAGATGTTTTTCGAAACTGGGTTTCTTGAGGAAGTTTTTTTTTTCGTGATCTATGACATAATGTAGCAAGTGTTATACTACTTTAGAATCCTTATTAAATGCGTCAACTTTTAAAGTTACCTGCCAAACTGGCGTAGTACATTTTTTTTCGGTACAGTCAGTTAAATATGGTTGAAGTATTAATTTTCTACTACTACTCTCTTACTAATTTTTCCGGATTTCATAAGAAAAATAAAATTGAAAAAAAAAACAAGTTAAGATTTGTAGCAACAGGAGCTGAAAAAAACCATCACAGGGTGTACATTTTCTCGAACACAAAAACAAGTCTATAATTTAAAAAATACATGACTTGATTTTTTTTTATATATTTTTTTGGTAACTATTATGATTTGGTCTATAACCCAATTCCGGCTTGACGTCGACTTACGGGATACTCTGTATATATATATATGCATAATATATAATATAATAAATATAATATATAATATAATAAATATAATATAAATAATTAATTTTTAGGGGTAATTAATAAACTTTAATATTTGTGGGAGGAATTTACATAAAATAGTTATTTAAATAGCCTTGTTAGAAAATATATATATTAGTTTAGAAAATTATTTATGTAATAAATTTATAATAACTTATAATTGTCTAATGGACCTTGGTGTGACGTTCGAACGTGCTAACATTGGAGGTTGCCCTCAGGGTGGAATTTTCTCTATGTTTCTTTAATTAGGTAATAAAGAATGGATAATATTTTTGTATTCCTCAACACAGAGTTGTTCTCTACACAAGACTGCGTTAACTGAACAACAATGTGATCAGAAACTCAGGTACAATCTGGAAGCAAAATTAATTAAATTAATTAAATTAAGCAACCTTTTTGATATACATATGTAGTTATGATATTTAGTAACGAAGCTGATCTCAATATCATTCCTCGTAAGACTCTTTTATTGCCGGTTTCACAGTCCAGGCTTAAGAGCTTAAGCCCACTCGGTTTGACAATTCTCAATAAGCAGAGGCTCAGTTAAACCGCAGATGGAAAACTTTAAGTTGTCAACATTGCGGTATTTATTAATTTTTCATGGAAAATTTCCATTGTGAGTCCCGATGAAGAAGAAGACATCAAAATAAAATATTTCTATCACTCCTTTCTTTAAACTGTGCGCAGTTTTTACCAGTCAGTCGAGCTTTTTATCTGCGAGTGTATCAGATGCAAAATCATCATAGCCGAATAGTTCGACAGCCCTAACAAAAAATGAAAATCAACGTCATACCATTTCTCGAAATATTGCTGGCGCCTTCTTATAATTTTTCCACGGGTCACACTTTGCGCTTTATATTATACATTTCTTCCTCGCTTATATCCTCTGCATCAGGTAAATAACTCATTTTTGTCTTGAACTGTTTGGTTTCTTCTTAAATCGTCAGATATAATAAACAGACAGATAAACAGACAGATAAATATGTTTTGTTGGAAAATTTCAATTTAGTTTTAAAGCATATCTTTTGAAATATATACGTTCGTTTAATAAACAAAATTATAATATTTAGGCAAAGTACATATTTAGCAATAATCTTCAAATGTGTTTCGCAATAATATATAAGGTCTAAGCCTTCGATATGACCGGATTAAGGTAATCTTGCCTTAAGCCAGTGATGTCACTTAAGCTTTGACTGTGAAACCGAAATATTTATTAAGCCTTGGCTTACGTCATCGCTGTGGCTTAAGCCTTGACTGTGAAACCGGCCAGTAGTATATTTTACTATAAAATGACTAAATCTAGTCGAATAGAAATAACAATAATTTTTTACAATAATCCTCATAATCTTCTAACTATTAAGCGGTTATTAGTTGGTGGGTCTTTCAACGTAATGAAATCGCTTACTACCTAACAAAAGTGAGAACAGAATTTTCATATATTCTGCAAATTGACCTTTTAGCAAGCTTAACGAAAAAAGCACTTTTAGTACAGTCAGTTGGAGTAGGGCAACAAAAATTCAATTTTCCACCCTGGGGGAGGGGGGGATATGCGCGGTCCGCCAAAGGTATCATAAATTATTTTGTTTTTGGTGAAAGAAGAACTTTAAGAACTTTTATTTTTAATGATTCAAAATCAAATTTATAAATGCAAGAAAAAAACACAACCGTTAAGAACTTTTATTTTTAATGATTTTAAAAACAACCGGTTGTTTTTTCTTCTTGTATTTATAAATCTGATTTAGAATCATTAAAAAAAAAAGTTCTTAAAGTTCTTCTTTCACCGTCATTGACCGATTCTAACAAGTGTAGGTTCGATTTCCGTCCGCGGGAAAAATAAATATTTTGTTTTCGTTTTTTTTATTTTATTTTGTTTTCGTTTTTTTTTTCTTCAACGGTTAATCCTACGACCAAAATGGCTGACACAAATTCGAAGAAACTAAACTCCCTACCTTTTTTTGGAAGTCTGATGAACATAGCTTCAAAAAATGTATACGTATAGTACCCCTTCTACAAGAGTGTTTCGTCCATGATGGTCCATAGAACGAAGGTGAGGGTAGTCACCTAATCAAACAAAAAATTGTACGGTCAAGGGGAACTGGGCACCTCAACCGTTTCAGAGTTACAGAGTGATTGAAAAAATATGCTAGTCTTGCACAAAATACCCTGTTACTTAAAAAGTACAAAGTGTACGGTCACTCTCCCCTTAGAAGAGGAATTTCGAATTTTTTTAACTTTTATAATGAATTTCACCTCTTTTTTTTACAAAAGGGTGCTTAAAATAGTTGTAGTACTGTGATATTTTTAATATTAACTTGAATCAAGGCCAACTCAACCGCACGCCCGTTGACAAGATTCCGCCTGTTCTGTTCTATTCGACCAAGAGGAACGAACTGACCTATGTATCTTCTCTGGGTTTCCCTGTTTCATACCTGATAGCTAAGCCTGCATCTGTATTTCGACGATTTCGATACTTAAGATATAGCAGCCTAGTTACCCAAATTCTTAACTGGAGCCGGCATTTATTACCTTCTAACAGATATTCCTAGCTAATGGCCTGAAAAACCCTAGTTCCCTTAACTTGGCTACAAACATCTGTGCTAATTCTTTCGAGCTATTGCCCGTACAGTAGAGAAGGTAATATATCCTCATATTGTCGTCGCCTTCAATCGTGTGCCTTTTTTAGAAACCGTCGCCAGATGGGATTTTTTTTACCATAATTCTTACATAGTTATGTTTTTTTTTATAAAAAGTGCAAATTGTGAACTCTTCTCTTTAATTTGACCTTTATACGTATGTGCTCACTGTAGCCGTGAAACAGTTATTAGCTTATAGCATTTGATTCTTTGATTTTTTCTGTAGGACAAGACTTGAATTGAAATTCCCCAGTCTTCTGTAAATTCACTTATTTTATTCAACAAAATGTATATATTATTTATGCAATAAGGAGTTCAATATAGTGATGCAAATTTAGTTATTTCTTATAACTACCTAATGACCAATAAAAACTAACTTACAAACCTCGCAATACAGTTAACTCTAAGTTCCACTCTTACAAAGATCTTTGTTTCCTTTTAAATTGTGTGGCGACCAGCAGCAATGTAGATGTAGCTATTTCACGTTTTGTGTGTTCTGTTTTTTTTTAATTTCTCCTTTCTTCTATATACGCGCCTCTTATCCTTCTGGACCAGTTTGAGCCTTCGGCTCGTTCGAAAATTAATCAGCTCAGAAAGTCACCAGGTTGGATCTCCGTTTCTCCGCCAATACCATGGACTTTTTCACTTTCATTTTTCACAGCTTTCACAGATTTTCTCCTTGATTTTACTTTATTTAACGATTCGTAGCTCTTTTTTAGATTCAATCCTTTCTCAAGGTTTACCTCACTAAACCCGTAATCGCAAACCAACTTTATAATTTGCTCAATGAGTCTTCTTCCACTCGAATACTATTTGCTTTTTTTTAATTCTTACAAACGAACATCCGCCTGCCTTCTATCTCGGCTACTTGTTCAAAAAGATCCAAATGTCTTCCGGAAATCTCGCTGCTCGGTGCTTCCTTTTCGAACTTAAAGTCGAACTTTACCACGCGGTTTCACTCCACTGCACATCAACCTAAGCCGCGAACCCACTGGCCTCCACACTGACTACCTACTAGCGGCCCACACAACATATTTCTTACTTGCCACTCCTTCACAAAATGCACATGTTAATCTATGCTAAGCTTTACAACGTAAACTATACTATATTAAAATTCTAACAATTCCATTCTGAAGCGACACAATTTTTATTCATACGACGCGCTGCTAACGCTAACTGCCTTACCTAACTATATATTCAATTACCTCAAACTTCACAACACTTTGACATTCTGGCCTTAAATCTATTACAAATAACCTCAGCCCTATTACAGGTTCGGTTGACATTTCTCCTGACAATTTCTTATTGACAGTTCGCAATCTATTTAATTCGGGAAATTGTTTTAATAATTTGTTTATAGTTAAAAATTTGTTCAAGTCTGTGTACATTTGATATGGCGTGAGCGAAGCCCCCATTTGTGCGATAACACAGTGCTACATACCATATGTGGTATAGCTTATAAACCCATGTTTAAATTCAATGAATCTTACCCTTCGAAGCTAGGCAAGCATTACATGTCGCACAATTCATGCTTGGGATTAATGTGTAATTACTAGTCTAGGCTGATTTAGTTATAACTTCTTTCTTTCTATTAATGTTCAATTTTGTTCATTTCTAGGTTACTGCAAGATATGTTCATGTGTTTATTTCTAGGTTACTGCAAAATATGTTTATGTTTTTATGTGTTTATTTCTAGGTTTCTACAAAATATGCTTCTTCTATCGCATCTAATGTGAGCATGCGCCTATGTGAGCATGGGGATCTCAAGGAGTGTTAAATTTCAGCGCTCCTTCGATCTCCCTGCGTATATGGACCGTGCTAGACAACTATTTATTCTACTTCCTTTCTACGCTAATCTTATCATATTTATAAAATACTCTACTCTCGTTACATTTTAAGTGATAATATTTTCAGGTTTACATGGAACGACATCGTCCGTTACATTCCCCCTTTACCTCGTTGGAGTTTCATTTACGGTAATGAAACTTCGACTTACTCCATTCTGTCTAGTATTTACGGAAATCCAGAGCAAGTCAGTGGCCCTTTACATTCCTATCTTACTCTGTCTAGTGAATGAACAGTAAACTGTTAAACTACGTTACTCCATCTCTACTACCCTTTCTAGGTTCCTGGTGAGCACCTATAGTGCTAAATCCATCAACCCATTGATCTATCAGCTCTGTTTTCATTCAAGTAATGGTGGACCACGGCTGCGTTGTACTGCATCATGTAAGGCCTCCTACGGGCTATACTTCGTCTAGGCCCTCCCAGCACCTGAGGTCCCACTCTAAGCTATTTTTAATTTCAAGTAAGGCAATCGAAATGACTAAAAAATGGCTAAAACCTGTCTACCCCTTTATAAATTCTGTTATTAAACTTCTATGATTTATTTGTGACTTCACACTATGAGGGTGGGCCAATAACTGCTGGACTACAAACCCTTCCTTTTTTCCTTTGTAACCCTAACTAGACTTTATCACGTCGAACTGCTCGGCTTTAAGTCACGAATGTGCCACCAACCGAGGTCTGTACCCCAAGTATCCCTTAATCTATACACGAGCTTTGACCTTTTATCGGACACCCTGCACTTAATAAACTTTGGTGCAAGTTTTGCGGAGAAGTGTTTACTGGCGTCGGATAGGATAAAATTCCGCTTAAAAACATCGTCGCCTACGTTAAATTCCTTATTCGAAACATGTCTATCAACATTTTTCTTGTTTCTTTTGTATGCCTTTTCGATCCGTCTATAAATATCGTGATATATATCCTGCAATCTATCGAGTTGTTGTTCACGTACTTCAAAAATGTGTGCGACTTCGCAGTCATTACACAATTTATGATCGGATCCAAATCCTAAATACTCTCTACCATAATTCAGATAGAATGGGCTGTACCCTGTAACCTCATTTACAGCAGTTCTTAGTGCGATGCTTATTCTTGCTACTTGTTGGTCCCATACCTCCCATACCTTATGGTTCTCTCTAATGTAAGATCTCAATGCTGCGCCAATGACCTTGTTCCAACGTTCTGTGAAATTGCTCTGAGGATGGTATTTGCAATTGAGCCAAAACTTACTGATGTCGTATTCTTTTAATAAATTTTAAATAGATTGCAGTGGAACTGTTTGCCATTATCCGTGATTATTACTTCCGGTACACCATATTCAAGGAAAACCCTTTCTTCCAAAATCTGTGTTACGTTCTTTGCTGTGGCGACTCGTAAGGGGAATATGCATACGTATTTTGTGAACCAGTCACATATCACCAGAAGGTGGGTGTTTCCTTTCGTTGATCTAGGGAATGGCCCCATCAAATCTAAGGCAATCATTTGCCAAGGTCTCACAGCACTGCGGAATTTTCCCATTAAACCAAAGGGCTTATGATTTGGACTCTTTGAAGCTAGACAAACTTCACACGACTTCACGTATCTCACCACAGCTTTAGAAACTCCAGGCCAATAATATCGAGCTAACACTCTCTGTTTCGTTTTATGTATCCCTAAGTGACCGGATCGCGGAGCGTCGTGACACTCACTTAAAACTGCAAGTCGAGAAGACTCCGGTACGACTCTCTTCCACTGGATCTCGGTGAAATTTGCTTTGACATCTTTAATAAATAGTTCCTCTTCCACCAATTTCCACCTGCTCATTTTCCTCGAATTGCTCCGTACTAGCTCCACCATTTCGTGATACCACTTATCGCTTACTGCTTGGATACTATCCAATAGCTCTACCGCAGGAATTCTTGACAGTGCGTCTGGCATTACGTTTTCTTTCCCCTTCACGAAATTTTCTTCAAAATCAAAGGACTGTAGTTTCACCACCCATATTGCCAACCTTCCAGATAAGTCTTGTTGCCTGAATAACCAAGTCAACGCGGAATGATCTTGTACTACCGAGAATCTGTAGCCTTCCAAATAACCACGAAATTAATTTCTCTACAGCGAATACGATACTTAAACACTCTTTCTCGGTAGTGGTGTAGTTGAGCTCTGCGCCTCTGAGTATGCGACTTGCATAAGCTATCGGTTGTTCTTCGTCTTCTTCGGATTTCTGAATTAACACCGCTCCAATTGCATGATTAGATTCATCGCACTGCACTACGAAAGGCCTGCTGAAGTCAGGATTAGACAGTACCGGGGATTCTACCAACTTTGATTTTAAATTCACAAACGCCTCTTCTGCTTCAGTTGTCCACGTTAGAACTTTTCGCCTAAGCTTTCCTTTGGTAAGGTCGTGCAAGGGAGCCACAACTGCAGCAAAATTAGGTACGAAGCGCCTATACCATGAAGCTAGACCAATCAACCTTTTCATTTCCGTGAAATTCTTCGGCTTAGGGAAATTTAACATTACCTCGACCTTCGCCGGATCCGTTCTCAAGCCCTTGCTATCTACTATAAATCCCAAATACTTTAATGCTGTCCTAGCGAATTGACATTTTTCGAAATTGACCGACAACTTGGCCTCTTCTAATCTATTCGCAACCCAATCAAGCACTTTCACATGTTCCTCAAATATTTCTGTAGCAACTGTAATATCACCTAAGTACGGGAACACTGCTTCCGAGTAACCAAATAGCCTATCCATCAGTTGCTGCAAGCTTGCCGCACTGTTACATAAACCGAAAGGCATTATTTTAAACTGATATCGACCGGGTACGCAGAACGCTGTCTTCTCCTTAGACTCTTCTGTCAAGGGTATCTGCCAGAAGGCATCTTTGAGATCAATCGTCGATAAATAGCGCGTTCTATTAAGTCTGGCCAAAACACCGTGGATGCAAGGAAGGGGGTATGCTGATCGTTTAGTTACTTTATTAAGTTTGCGACTGTCTATACATAATCTATCGGCCCCGTTTGCTTTTTTAACTAGCGCTACCGGTGAGCACCATGGCCAGAACGATGGTTCTATCACCCCCAGATTCAACATCCGTTGTATCTCTCTGACATACCTTTCTTGTATGGCTGGGGATACCTGGTAGCCCCTTTGCACAATCGGATCAGCATCCTCCGTGTCTATGTTGTGCTTCAGTAGGTGAGTTCTACCTAGCTATCCATTGCTCAAATTCTTGAAACGATCCGTGCTTGCACACAGCTTCAATGCTTGCCTTTCCGATAAAGTAGCAGCGCTCTTTAAACCACAATCTTCCTGAATCACAACTTCATTAACTTCCCATTTGCCAAGACGGTGCTGTACAGAGACTCGAAAGCTTTTCCAAAAATCTACTCCTAAGATTATGCCCTTGTTTATTGACGCGATAGCCATTATTTTCAGAATTTTTATTACCCCTTTGAACTTCACCGGAATATAAAATACCTTTGATACGTTATGACTAGTCGAATCGGCCGTAAAAATTGGTTGGCAGTCTTCCTTAACTGCTTGGAGATTAAGACTCTCTAATCATTCTATTCCTTGCTTTCCGACAATGCATATGGATGCTCCACTATCTAATAAAGCTACAACTTCTGCCCCCAATATACTTAATAAAATGTGTGAACGTCCGTCATTGGGATTGATTGTACATTTACTGCTCACTCTTAGTTGGTGGACTGAAGACGGCTTATTTCTGAAGCTGGTCCCGTCCTCTGCATCCCAGCTTCGTTGATGTTTTCCGTTCTCTCAGCGTTATGTATGCTCTGGTTTGCTTTCGTTGCTATCACATTTACTTGCCTTCGATCACATACATTTGCGTTCCTCGAGCGGTACTCATTACCCTGATTCCTGTCATGCCACTCGCGAGTATTATTAGGGACATTGTTTGTATTACTGACGACGTTTCTCCGCGGATGGTTTTCAATGTTTCTGTAAGTAGGATCGTTGTACTCCAGTCTGTTGCTCGCTTGCTGCCGCTGAAACTCATTAGAGTGATAGTTATGTCCTCTATAATTCCTATTGTAACTATCCGCACTAAACTTCTGCATTGTATCAGGCCCTTCATACATACGAGGTCTCCACTTATCACGACCGTAAAGATTAGCATTCACAGGCTTGGCTTGAAAAGAGCTTACATTTTCCTTTGCCTGAGCTTCACCCTCTTCAACTTTTCGGCAAGACTTCTCCAGTTCCTCTACAGATTTAAATTCAATGAGCGCTAAAGCACGCCCGTACGGGGGTAGAAGATTTCGCCTACTTGTTCTTACTCTTTCTTCTTCATTGGGCGGATGAGGCAAACGCATAAATAAATCTTCGATCACCGAAATATATTGCACAATATTTTCATTCTCCCTTTGCTTCCTCTCTTTTATGTGCATTAGTAGCTTTTCCACACTGTTCAGGTTCAAATTCCTCCAGGATTTTTTTTATAAATGTTTTGTAATTCATTAGCAGTTCGCGTCTTCTTCGGTACCACCTCAATGCGGACCCCTCCAATACATCAGCTAGTGACTCCAAGACTTCTACATCTGATACTCTTCTAGATCTGGCAAAATCGGCAACGCGCTGCAAAAATTCGGACGCAGGCTCTCTCGGACTGTCCCCCGAAAATTTAATAGGCCGTATGTACAGTTTTGGACTCGCTTGGCTACTACGTCGCCCTGAGCTAGGAACTAACAATGAAGTGCTCATCTCGTCCTCGCTATCTTCCAGACCCAACGAGCGTATTCTTGTGACAAAATTCGATCTATTTAAGCTTGAGCGTGCTCTGGCACCTCCTTCTTCACCTCCATCTTCTTGTCGACTGGTCTCACCTTCCACACTACCCATAGAGTCGTTGAAGTTTACACTACTCCTTGTTTTTTTATTCCTTAGACTTTCTCCTTTCCATATCTCGTACTCTGCTTTCTCAATTTTTCCTTTAAGTACCGAAATACTGGCCAACAAAATATCCTGCATTGCTTTAGACTCTTCATCCTCACCTACATCCACCCTATTTACTCGAATTTCGAGGTACTGCACTCGTACCATCAGTCTTTCCAGCATCACATTGTCATCGGTTTCAGCTTCTGTGCTTAATACGGCAAACCAACTATCAGCTTCCTTCAGATCTTCCTCGCAGGATAAATATGATTTAATCTGAAGCGCATTCCTGCCCTCCTTTCACTCTTTTGTTAATTTTTTCCGCCACCAATCGATTTTTCCCTTTCGGGTATAGTCCAAGGGTCTGACCCCTCTACATCGCATCTCATAAGCAATCTCGCGATCCGCAAAAAATTTGGCAATCTCGCCGAAGGACATCTTGAGTTGTACTGTAACTACGGGGTGATGAACGGCTTTATCACTAAACGATTCCGACTGCTAAATCAGGCGCTGCTGATCGCTCAGGTAGCTTTGCTCTGTAGTTCTCTTTCCATGCACTTACGTCACTCGTGCGCAACTGCCTTTGGATCTCTATTATAATTTCTTTATCGTTATTTCCTTACCCCCTTTTTTATCTTATGCACATGTAGATTGTAATTGTGACTGCATAAAATAAAATAATCGTAATTCTTTAAGCGCTCACGAATTCCATATTTACACGACTGACACTTTCATATATATATATACATACTGCCATAATTAGACTGCGTTCCGAATATTGTTGGCTGCTGCTATACTTGTGAACTTACACCGACCATGAACAGATGTAATGCGTACTTGTTTCTCTTTTATACCCGCTTTGTTTGAAGCTTAATTGTATGAATCCTGCTAATTTTATCCGGTTCGCAACGCCATTAAGAGCACCTGCATACATTGGCAAACTTTATGAGCTTCCGCATTTCAATTTGTTAGACTACTAAATTCAAATAGCTTGAATACAGATGCCCATCGATTCGCTTACTGGAGGCAGAAGTATACCTTACTCTCCATTACAACAACACTGACCCTTAGCCTAATGTTCTATCACGTTATACCACTTCTCTTACCATAGTTAAATAATTTTATTTCTTTGGGGAAAATTTAAGACCGCTCCTAATACCATATGCGGTGAAATATTCTCAGAATCTATGCAATTTACACCTAGCTGATAGGAAAACTATAAATCTAAGAAAGCAGTTGATCACGTAGACAATCTAAAACTCCGGCGAATATGTTATAGGAGGAGTCACACTCGACTCCAAGCCAATGCTTCATATGGTAACTGCCCAGGTGTACGTACCATAGGATGCCGAGCTTCCCGATTGTGGACGACGAAAATCCAAATATGTCCCTAATGGTTTGCACTGAGCGTTCGATGCTGCCTCAGCTGTGTGTTTCAGTCTACGGTAAACGAAAACTGAACTCGAGTTTAACATTCGACTTAGGTTACCACGATCTGCTTGTCCCGCCAAGTAATTTCATATTGAAGTAAGTTCATGCCCAGTTCCCATTTATTAATGACAGCTCACCCTGGATATAGTACATATATAGCGCCTAATTAACTTCAATGAACACGCATAAAAGAAAAGCAGGCAGTCAGACCTCTGAATACCTACGGCTAACGCGAGAGGTTTTTCGTTCTCACTTCGCCGATGACCTTATATGGTAGCTGCCTCGGTGTCAGAATTGACCGTACTAACGTTAGATAACCACACTTTAAATATAGTCTCAATGGCTCACCCCGGGTATTACCTACCCTGATATATCGGTAGAAATTTTTGGCAATTAGAAGTTTTATACGCTAGAATGCGTCACCAATACTAAACACTACACTGACAGAAAGCAAGGGATAAAAGAATGGCTTACGTATCTAATTCATTTAAAGCGGTTTCACGCGCAGAGGGTATATATGTAGTTACTCAAGGTACACTGCCTGTACCCCAGTATAACTACATCCACTTCGTTTACAACTAATAATGGACGCCTGATTAATGTCTATGCAATAACTTCCTATCACTATAAATCTAGACGGGTCGTTCCAGTCTACTCGTGGTGCATAGCTGTCTAATGCTCACGGTTTGTTAGTTTTTTTCTTTTTTCTTTTTTTTTTCTTTTTTAAGGATATTACTTGGTAGGTCCCCTGTTGATATCGCCAAACGCTTATATACTACAAAAGAACGAAATATCAATAACACTAAATCATCCCATAATTCCTCGCAGTGCGCCTACTCACAAAAGACCTCATATGTAGATGCTACCCTGGCAAATAGGCCTTGTTACCTAGGTTAATACCTTCTACCTTTTTTTTTATAAACAAAAAAACCAGGAGAAATCTTTCACTAAAACAAAGTGAATCTTTTCATGAATCTTATGCATTGACGTATTGGCATACATGACACCGTTTCAAAGGATTGCTTCCACCACCACATCCATAACCACTTAGTAGACTTTTTTGGTTATGAAACTTTCACACACTTTCCCAAATTATTACAGGTTTCAAATCTAGCCTACTGAGTTCTGAAAATTCGACCGGCAACTCCCAATTCAAGCTCTGCTTGACCATCAGAAAAAAAAGATCCCGGTTGAGCCCCCAAAATTATAGCATTTGATTCTTTGATTTTTTCTGTAGGACAAGACTTGAATTGAAATTCCCCAGTCTTCTGTAAATTCACTTATTTTATTCAACAAAATGTATATATTATTTATGCAATAAGGAGTTCAATATAGTTATTTCTTATAACTACCTAATGGCCAATAAAAACTAACTCACAAACCTCGCAATACAGTTAACTCTAAGTTCCACTCTTACAAAGATCTTTGTTTCCTTTTAAATTGTGTGGCGACCAGCAGCAATGTAGATGTAGCTATTTCACGTTTTGTTTGTTCTGTTTTTTAATTTCTCCTTTCTTCTGTATACGCGTCTCTTATCCTTCTGGACCAGTTTGAGCCTTCGGCTCGTTCGAAAATTAATCAGCTCAGAAGGTCACCAAATTGGATCTCCGTTTCTCCGCCAATACCATGGAATTTTTCACTTTCATTTTTCACAGCTTTCCGTCTTCTTTTCTGATTTTCTCTTTGATTTTACTTTATTTAACGATTCGTAGCTCTTTTTTAGATTCAATCCTTTCTCAAGGTTTACCTCACTAAACCCGTAATCGCAAACCAACTTTATAATTTGCTCAATGAGTCTTTTTCCACTCGAATACTATTTGCTTTTTTTTAATTCTTACAAACGAACATCCGCCTGCCTTCTATCTCGGCTACTTGTTCAAAAAGAACCAAATGTCTTCCGGAAATCTCGCTGCTCGGTGTTTCCTTTTCGAACTTAAAGTCGAACTTTACCACACGGTTTCACTCCACTGCACATCAACCTAAGACGCGAACCCACTGGCCTCCACACTGACTACCTAATAGAGGCCCACACAACATTTTTCTTACTTGCCACTCCTTCACAAAATGCACATGTTAATCTATGCTAAGCTTTACAACGTAAACTATACTATATTAAAATTCTAACAATTCCATTCTGAAGCGACACAATTTTTATTCATACGACGCGCTGCTAACGCTAACTGCCTTACCTAACCATATATTCAATTACCTCAAACTTCACAACACTTTGACATTCTGGCCTTAAATCTATTACAAATAACCTCAGCCCTATTACAGGTTCGGTTGACATTTCTCCTGACAATTTCTTATTGACAGTTCGCAATCTATTTAATTCGGGAAAGTGTTTTAATAATTTGTTTATAGTTAAAAATTTGTTCAAGTCTGTGTACATTTGATATGGCGTGAGCGAAGCCCCCATTTGTGCGATAACACAGTGCTACATACCATATGTGGTATAGCTTATAAACCCATGTTTAAATTCAATGAATCTTACCCTTCGAAGCTAGGCAAGCATCACATGTCGCACAATTCATGCTTGGGATTAATGTGTAATTACTAGTCTAGGCTGATTTAATTATAACCATCAGGTACATTTACAGTCTAAGACTATACAATCTTTAAGTGTAGCTAATTCAAGATCACCAATTTCTTTCTATTAATGTTCAATTTTGTTCATTTCTAGGTTACTGCAAAATATGTTCATGTGTTTATTTCTAGGTTACTGCAAAATATGTTTATGTTTTTATGTGTTTATTTCTAGGTTTCTACAAAATATGCTTCTTCTATCGCATCTAATGTGAGCATGCGCCTATGTGAGCATGGGGATCTCAAGGAGTGTTAAATTTCAGCGCTTCTTCGATCTCCCTGCGTATATGGACCGTGCTAGACAACTATTTATTCTACTTCCTTTCTACGCTAATCTTATCATAATTATAAAATACTCTACTCTCGTTATGTTTTAAGTGATAATATTTTCAGGTTTACATAGAACGACACCGTCCGTTACAAGCTCGTAGCCTATTCAGGCAAAATTGGATAATATTTTTTTTTTTCTAAATGACGGATTTTCAGTCAATAAGGGAACAAATGATCTTTAGTTAGGACCACCATAACTCTGGTCGAGCAGTTGTTGGAGATGCTATGGTGTTCTGCAGCTGAGCTCTGTAAATGACCGTATACCTCGCACTTTTTAAGATACAGGGTATGTTGTTAAAGACTAGCTTATTTTCTTAATCACCCTGTAACTCCGAAATTGTAGAGATGCCCCCACACCCCTCTTGTCTTAAAATTTTTTGTTTGACTAGGTGACTACTATCACCTCCGGGGCTATGGACCACAACAGCGAAACACCCTGTATAAGAGGTACTATACGTATAATTCTTTTCTTAGGAATGTTCACATTTCCGCGCTGTAACTCGTTACACATCAGACTTACAAAAACCGTGTTTATGTAAAAAATGTAGGGAATTTAGTCTTTAATCCAAGATGGCGGCCCGCTCAGACCCCTCCGCTAACGTGGTTTTTTCATCGAGGCGCGAACTAAATAAGATATATAAAATTCAGAGCTACACCACTTTTGTATGGCAAAGGACTTATTTGTTCCCTATTGGCAGAACTATTCGTGTAGACGAGGTAACCGCAAAAATGGAGCTATGTTTTGATTGCCTCAACTTTACAGAGAAAGAGTTGACAGCTGTTATTAAGAGTGACAAATGCTAGATCAAGGTATACACTCGTCTCACTGCCCGAATGTATCCTTAAGAAAATAGACAAAATTACAGAAAACAACTTCCTGAAATGCAGAATCTCCAAAGGACCTGCGCTACGAATAAACAATCCTTGAATTTCCAGATATCTCAGAACATAACATACATACTTGCCATCAGCGACTCATCACTAAATAACCAGGTACTCCATAAATACCTTTATACGCCAACCTACTTTTAAACGGTAGCTTCTTTACTATCAGTACTATCGTCTTTCTTTACACATTGAGAACGATGTTATGTACAGGGTCTTTAGTCTACGCAGACCAGTACATTGTAAAAGATAATACCAGGGAAAATCAGAGAGAATAGGGAAAACTAAGTTACAATGTCAAAATATAATACATTTTTGTTTTATTATTTTTTTATGAAAGAAAATTTTTCATTGTCCTGAATTTTCCTCATCATCATGTTCTGTATCATCAACATCATTAGCCCAATGTGAAAATATTCTCTCAATTTGAGTTGTTGAAGCAAGCTAGTTCATCAGCTGTTGGTCTAAGAATTACAATTGTGGGTGCGGTGAACCAATATAATAAAGGATTCATCTCACCCTTATCAAAAATATCCTTAAAAAATCCTATTGAACTCTCTAAGCATCCCCGCATTCGACTACTTTTGAATTAAGATGCTTAAAATGACAGTTGTTGACTTTCTCCATGAATTCACTTTGAAGTTTTTGCTGTCGTAAAATGGATGTAGATAAATTGCAGTCAACGGATAGATATTAAAAGCCGTCTTCTTCCTTTTTTTCCAATTCATCATTAAACCTTTCAGGTTATTCTAACTTTAACCAAAGATCCACGGCGTCAGCTAAAGAACAGTCTTTCATTTGGCAGGTATTTATTAAATGACACCTTCGGTAGTGCTGCCATTACTAAAATTATGAAACTAGGACGAGTTCGAAAGCCTCGGATTTGTTAGCATGAAACCCAGATAATGTTCCTTATTTTACTTACTAATGAAATGGGTTCAAATTGTAATACCGTTGTAAAGCCATGACCACAGTCAATAGATACAAACAAAAATCGAAACGATAAAAAAACATAAAAACAAACAAAGTTTGCTCGACCTCACGAAGAATTTGCAACGCAAGCAAATCCCATAATTCTTGATTGAGAAAATATACATACCTGAGGTCATTGCTTTACCATACTAATACATTGTAAATCATTCAGAAATTGTGTGATCAGAAATGCCGACACTACAATACTTATTTTTAATTATACATATTGCAATTCTGCAATAATCTCCCCTCTATAATTATTAAGAGACAATGATGCCTTTGTAAGCAATTTGTATAAATAAGCAGGTATTTATCTATATAATTCGGAGTTAATTTCAACTTTAATGAGTGGTTTTAATTCTCTAAAACATCGGCATACTCTTCCATCTTTAGCACATTGACATATTCTGACTACGAAAACAGCAGCATAATCTGCCATCCAAAATAAAACGGCATACTCTGCCTCTAATATAAATATCGGCATACTAGACCACAGCATTTATAAATTGGCACATCCAGCCATTATGGTTTTCAGCATTTATAAAAGGGATTACAAGAACAGCGGCTTCTTAGCCATTCATACTTTAAGTTCGGCAGCTCTCTGTCAGGTATAAATTAACTTTGTAACGTACCTGCCGCACAGTCGGGCTGGAGTAACAAAAAAAAAAAACGAAGCTCAGTTTTCGAGAGTCAAACCCCGGCAGCCAGCCAGCCACCGAAGACGGGCCGGTTCATCGTACTAAGTTCCTTTTCTTCTAAGGCTAGAGCGTTACTTGGTTTTAAGGTATACCAAGAAACTTGGGACCTGGACAGAACAACGCCTTAATTAGAATAAGCCTGCTAGTTGACGTATAACGAATTGGAAATTACGACACAAACATACATATACCAAGGTATCCATGTGTATCTATACATATATAAAAACAAAATATATATACATATTTCCAGGAAGAAAAGCTAAATGCTCAGGGTATTTTTGAGTAATAGACCCCTACGCATTGCACATTAATAAGATATATTTTCCACGCAGTGTAACTCTTCGGAAAAGTGGGAAATTCAGTATGTAAGCAACAGGGTACCAATTCATACACCCGGTAAGATAATCCTTAAGCACGAAGGGTTCGACAATATACTAAAAACATAGCTGTACGCATACTGCGTAATGCAATTACAACCAGGTTGAGTTCCAGTATATATATATATAAAAGCACATTTTTTTCACTCAGAGAAAGTTTACAAAAATAAATCTGGATTTGAATTGAACGCGTCAAATCCCTGGCATTCCCGAGGGTAATGGTTTTTTTCTCGTCGCCACTCGATCTCCCTGTATTCTTTTCTCATACCTGATCCTACCAAGCATTCCACTTACACATACTTACACACTTCTTTCATCTATATCCGCATTTCACTCATTCAGAGTTGCCTCTGTTGGCAGTAGAACCGATTACTACGTAGCTTTCAACTAATTACGATTGAGACTACTAATAGGCGGAACGGGATTACGAAATACAGTTTCACACTTCGTTTATAATAACTTGCTACAATCGCAATGACAGATCGTAACTTTGAGAACAAGTTGATGAGATTATACGCGGCATTTCTTCTTCTGTGTTTAAGTATTACGCGTCCAGATTCGATGAGTGCTATCAAAACCCTCGAGATTACTTCCCAAACCGTGAAACAGAAATCTATACATATGCGTTGTGAGTACGTTTTCTAAAATGTTCTATATTGGTACTTATGGAAAAGTGCCAAACATTGACTTTATATATGCTATAGAACCTAAACTACTATCCATACAGGAAAATAGTCTTCTAGTAATTTAAAGCATGGTTCCTTACCTTCCCAAAAGCTAGACTTCCTATATACCTTACTTAACAAAATAATAAAATAGTTTTGATTACAAAGTAACCTAATCATTTTACGCTCAATAGCTATCAGCTGAGTGATAATTTCATGTGCAGCCGGAGTCCGATTCTGTAGGCAGGTAAATTCGATACCATCAGCCAACGGCATCCCATGACGGCACAGCGACATTACAATGATTACTCAATTGAGAATTTTTGTTTGAGGAATCGTATTCATTTGGTTGACATACATTTTTTTGAATAATTTTGTTAGGAAGGGTATGAAAATTTTATTACGTTTGCAAAGATTAGATAGCAAGCTTAAGATTATCAGAATACCATTTTTCTGTATGAATAGTACTTTAGGGCGGAGGAGCTATTCAAATCAAACTTTTGTCAGTTTTACATAAAAACACTGGAAATATGTTTAGAATGTAAGGACCACGTTGGGCTTTGCATATGGTAGGGATGGCTTGAGAAGTATTCTCGAGGGTTTTGGTGCTATTCAACTACTGAATACAATACTAATGAATACAATTTTGGGAAATCTTAAACATTAGTTTATGATGCATGGCCGCTAGCTCTGCTACGGGCTGATGAATAAAATATTGTGGATTCCAAGCGTTGAGTAAGTCGGTGCTATTCTAGGGCGTCATTGCCTGGCCTCGACGACTGTCTATCACGAATCAGTCGCACTTTCGTCGCCGTGTCCGTGATGGGATCAGTATATGTCGGCTCATATTTGACTTCTTATTTGTTGTTGTACTTTTTCTCTTGCTTCGGGGACCTCGGTGTGCTGTAAAAGACCAAAAGGGAAGAGCAGTAATATTTAGAAAAATAAATATATATATTGGCGCTTATTTAATCTTAGATACTAAACCGTTTTCGCATCTACAACCACGTAATCGTCCCTACCTTCCCACAGCGTAACAACTTAGCAACCAAATCTAAAAATTTTCTTCACCAGGAACACCGTCAGAACATATGGTGAAGCAATCATATTACACCGTGTCTTTATTTATTTATTTACTATAAAATTAGTCCGTTTACAAAAAACAGAAAAACAGTAAAACAAAACAATGCCAATGAAATAAAAGAAGTCCCTCTTCCACTTACCAACAAAAATAAATCTTCTTAAAGTTAAAGGTACAATTTTATTTCTGTAGAAAGAAAACATATATTATGTCATATTAACTTAAGAAATTAAAAATAACTTATTACATTTTATACCATTTAGTCGCCCTCAGAACATCAAGGAAGCTGTTTTGAAGAGGGAAAAATTAAAAATCAACAAAATTATAATCTTTCCAGTTATATATTCCCTTGATGAGTTACGAAACCGTTTGTATGTTCAGTGAGTTTCTTTCTTTCGTCCCTTGTTGAGAAACTAGTGAAAACATTCTGTCTACGTTAGTATTATCAGCTAGTTTGCTAAAAAACACTGTATAATCTTGAATAACCCTGTATGCAAATGAGCATTCCATGTTTTTGAAATATTAAGCCAAAGTTGATTTGCCGTTAAAGCCGATCTTGGTCGCTCATATTTTGATTGAAAGTTTTTAAATTCACTCAGTCAATGTTTTATGATCAATTTCGATGTTCTTGTCTTGTAGACATAAATCAGTACTTCCAATCGCAGACCTTCGAGTATTCTCAGTTGTATGTATTACGCAAAACATCTAGTAAAACTGGAAAAATTTTGTAAACTTGCAATGCGCAGTGGAACAGCATGTTCTTAGTAGATTGCGCATGTCTACACTCCCACTTTTCGTTAAAAAATCCGATGTTTTCTTTTTTAAACGTAAGAATTAATTCTTTATTAAGTTATACCCATCCTATATCTTAAATATATATATATATATATTTTTTAACGAATGCAAAGGTTTTCTTTTTATATGGGTAATCGTTTTCCCTCGTGAAATGTCGCCAACTTGGTTACTTCCCGTATTTTAACGCTTTTATTTGCAGTTATTTTACTTACATGAATTGATACACTATAGTATTGAGATTTTACATTAATTAAGCTGGCGCGCGGAACACAATATACCTGCACTCAACGCAGATTACGCAAGCAACGGTCGTACTGTTTTCTTCGCTACTGAGTAAGGCTGACTGAGACGATAAGTGAGACCTTGAGAGTTGCGTTGTCGTCGAGCATAATTATTTGGATCCAAATTTTCGGAAAATTGTATTCTGTGATCCAAAAACGTATCCACTTATGTTTATGATATAACTGCCGCAATTACAATGATAACAATTTATGTTTTTCCTATGCAGTGGAAATCCCTGACAGGTTAGGATTTCTGATACTGACTTATTTTGACCCATCGAATGTGGTAATTCACCTTTTTTGCATCAAAAAATAAAACCTTCCCCAGTTGGCGCTTTAATATATATAACGATTTAAATTTAAACTCACTACATGCTGGAATAAATATATAGAAAATCCCATAATCTGTCTGTAACGCGAACAAATCCATGATCCTTTTTTTTTTAATGAAGAAATATTAAAAAAAAAAAGATAAGAAAAAATTAAAAAATTAAATTATATTAAAACCAGTAAGAAAGCTGGGAGCAATTCTTTCGATACTCGAAAAGAAATCCCGTATGTAATTTTGAACGGTCACCTCTCTAAAAATTTGATTGTTGAAACGGTTTTTCGCATATATTTCTAGAACGGTTCGTCGGACAGCAAACTAAGCCAGACTTATTATATAAGATATCATATGCTTAAAACTTTTCAGTACAAGAAAAACGTCTAGGAATAATCATTTTCACAGTATACACAAAAAATCTCAATTTTTGGAGGGCTCGATTCAGTCCATTTTAATGCTGCATCTTTTATCTTTATAAAAAATTCGTATACATAATTTTAGTTTTCTACTTTGACGCGCCGCTCTCAGGCAGTCTTCAAATATATAGCGTAAAGGGAATCTTTTTATGCCAACCTTAAGGCTGACGTAAGATTGACGCAATACAATGAAACGGAACGGAGAGAAAGGTCAAATTTACGCAGCAAAACTGAAGTAAATGCTAGCTGGTTACATTGGACGCATGGTTAATTTAAGTGAATGCGAAGTTTAACCCCAAACTGAGTCGAAGAAATATGGATAAAATTATCACACTCTGTTGAATTTGGAGTTTATAATAGAAAGGCTACGGGATGCAATAAAGTTGTCTTCTGAAACATGAAAAGGAATGGACTCACAACAGTTTTTTAAACCAACAAAAAAGAAAATACCAGTGTACGAATTATTGTTGATCTAATTGAACTCCCTCTTCAATGGTCCTATTTTGTCATTTTTTTCTTACTTTTCTCTCTCTTTATATTATCTATCGCAGGAGCGAGATATATAATCCGTTATCACAAATTTGAGGTATATATGTTCTGTTGCGTAAATTTCAGATTTTACCAAACTTGCCATGCGCGACTGTGGCTTTCTCCCTCCACTGTGCGCACATCCTGTTGAGAAGCATACATAGAAGACCGTTCTGACATTTGTCTCCATTCCATTGAATTGCGTTGTGTCCATTGTAATTCAGCCTTTACAAAGGAGTTACTCGACTTGTAATATTGTCGAACCCTTTTTTTTAAAACACAGTGTACAAAATCTGCTTTCTAAGTCACCGCACTCTCGAATGAGGATGGACTACCAATGCAATATATTTATTAGGCGCCGTATCGTAAAATTAGGTGGAAAAAAAGAACATTAAAATACAAATAAAAATAAGATAAAAATAAAAAATTGATATAATAATTAAAAAAAAAACGGGCAAGTGCGAGTCGGACCCGCGCACGAAAGGTTCCGTACCGTACCGTAATACTATGTACTTTTTATTTATTTTTTCAAATGAGAGTAGTAGTCGTGTGATAAAATAATGCTTTCATTTGAAAAAATAATAATAACGCTGTCACTTAAAAAAAAATGCATACGAAAGATAATAATAATAAATAAGAATGAAATGAGGAAAAAAAACGCCAAAAAAATCACGTTTCTTGTATGGGGGTTGTCTTTAATTTAATCTGATTTTTTGTTATTTGTTGTTATATCGCCAATAGAAATACACAGTCTTTCAAAATTTTAATTGTCTACCTATTACGGTTCATGAGATACAACCTAGTGACGGACGGACGGACAGCGAGGACTTAGTAATAGGGTTCCCGTTGTTACCATTTATCAACGGAACCCTAAAATAGAAATCCAAAGATCGAGAAGAAAAGTAGAACTTACAAATACAGAGCCCAAAGAAAAGAAGGAAAAGAATAAAGAAAAATACTAAAAATTAAAAAGAAGACATGTATGTATGTAAATTATAAATAAAATTAAAAATTACTTAAGAGGATGTAACAAGAATTTGTAGGTCTAAGAAATAATATCAATCATAATCTCATGTTCGGGGAAGTAGCAAGAGTAGATACATGAGCGCTTCGAAAACGTCTATAAATATAATGTATGACGTCGTTAAAGGCTACAGTAACTCTGAGTCTAGTCTGCTAAAAACAAGGCTCCCATTGTTAAAATGGGGACAATAAGAGTCAACGCCAATTTCCTACGAAACTCCACATACAGACAAATAGAGGAAATAGATAGATGATGACGACTACCATAAAATCTTACCATCAAAGCGCTGATGTAGTCGCCACATATACATTTAGAATTGAGTTGAATTCCTAAATTCTTAGCGGGCTTTTCATATTCAATCGTTCAATTATTCAACCGGACTGATGGCAAATCAGATATTTGGAGAACGCTTCTATTAGTTTAAGAGCCCGCAGTAAATTTTTGGTGTGAAATATAACCAAAAAATTTATGCATACGTATTAAGTTATAGGAAAGGCAATGTCAAAAACAATCGTCTGGCAGGAAATCTCCGCGGCCTAAGTGGGTAATAGTATGTTGAAAACACCCTTTTTTTTCAAAATTGAAATACTTATTATAACCACTTAATGCACGTCTTAAAAAACAGAGAGGTTTTCCTTGACCACAAATATGTAGGTCCAAGACGGTTTGCGCGCGGCTAACCCCTTGCCAGACGAAGTTAAAGTACTGAAAATTTCGGATTTTCCAATATTCTATATAACCACATGAAATTCGGCTCAGAAGCAGAGCTAATATCCCTGAGCACAAATATGCAGGTCCAAGACGGTTTGCGCGCGGCTAACCCCTTGCCAGACGAAGTTAAAGCACTGAAAATTTCGGATTTTTCAAGAAAAGAAACTTACGTCACAAAAGAGGCTAAGTGCTTTCTTTTTAAGACTAACGGCGATAATATGATTCGATAGGACATTGAAGAGCTAAAAAGTTCTCAAGAAGAGACAGATACTCGTATGATGTTGCATTTATTCTTTTTGCAGAGAGACAGCTCAGTTGTCATTAAGTCTACGGATACAGATGTACTGATAATAGTGCTTTATGGATCGAAGTTGGAGCTCTGTCTAAAAACACTCTTAGGTATATTGATGTTAATTTAATTTAGCAAGAATTGGGACAAACAATTTGCGCAGCTCTAACTGCATTTCACAGTTTTACAGGATGTGACTATACTCCACCCTTTTTCAAGAAAGGAAAAATGAAATCTTCTAAAATTTTGGAAAGTAGATCAGAATTGAAGTTGACATTTTGCCAAATTTTGAAACGAAGTAGAACTTAATGCAGAAGATTATAGGTACATTATTAGAAATTTTCGTCTGTAGTATATACCGGACGAAAGCAGTGATGGTTGACGAAGCCCGATATGAAATTTTTTACAAATCTTGCAAGCCTACATCAGAAAGAGTTTTTAGAAATATCCGAAATAAGTGATATTTTTTTGCAAAAGGTTCATGAGATTGACTGCTACATTCACACTAATATTTCTTGTTACCTTACATTTATCGTCTCACAAGCACAATCTCTACTTTACCTTTATACATATAGTGACTTCTCTGTGAACCTTTAGAGATGTCAGGAAACTGGTTATAATTTTGTTTATTATAGGTTTCGAAGGAAGTCTTCTACCCCCAAACAAAGCAGTTCCCTTGCAAGAAATATACAGAAACAATTATAAATATGTTGTATATGGAAGAATATGGTAAAAGATGAAGAAATTAAATTATCACCAACAGTAAGTGGTTGGGTGTTAGCAGAAAATAAATTAAAAATTAAATGGTTCGAGGGAAATTCTACATCGGAAGGACTGCAAGATACGGTACTCATTACCCTGATTCCTGTCATGCCACTCGCGAGTATTATTAGGGACATTGTTTGTATTACTGACGACGTTTCTCCGCGGATGGTTTTCAATGTTTCTGTAAGTAGGATCGTTGTACTCCAGTCTGTTGCTCGCTTGCTGCCGCTGAAACTCATTAGAGTGATAGTTATGTCCTCTATAATTCCTATTGTAACTATCCGCACTAAACTTCTGCATTGTATCAGGCCCTTCATACATACGAGGTCTCCACTTATCACGACCGTAAAGATTAGCATTCACAGGCTTGGCTTGAAAAGAGCTTACATTTTCCTTTGCCTGAGCTTCACCCTCTTCAACTTTTCGGCAAGACTTCTCCAGTTCCTCTACAGATTTAAATTCAATGAGCGCTAAAGCACGCACGTACGGGGGTAGAAGATTTCGCCTAATTGTTCTTACTCTTTCTTCTTCATTGGGCGAATGAGGCAAACGCATAAATAAATCTTCGATCACCGAAATATATTGCACAATATTTTCATTCTCCCTTTGCTTCCTCTCTTTTATGTGCATTAGTAGCTTTTCCACACTGTTCAGGTTCAAATTCCTCCAGGATTTTTTTTATAAATGTTTTGTAATTCATTAGCAGTTCGCGTCTTCTTCGGTACCACCTCAATGCGGACCCCTCCAATACATCAGCTAGTGACTCCAAGACTTCTACATCTGATACTCTTCTAGATCTGGCAAAATCGGCAACGCGCTGCAAAAATTCGGACGCAGGCTCTCTCGGACTGTCCCCCGAAAATTTAATAGGCCGTGTGTACAGTTTTGGACTCGCTTGGCTACTACGTCGCCCTGAGCTAGGAACTAACAATGAAGTGCTCATCTCGTCCTCGCTATCTTCCAGACCCAACGAGCGTATTCTTGTGACAAAATTCGATCTATTTAAGCTTGAGCGTGCTCTGGCACCTCCTTCTTCACCTCCATCTTCTTGTCGACTGGTCTCACCTTCCACACTACCCATAGAGTCGTTGAAGTTTACACTACTCCTTGTTTTTTTATTCCTTAGACTTTCTCCTTTCCATATCTCGTACTCTGCTTTCTCAATTTTTCCTTTAAGTACCGAAATACTGGCCAACAAAATATCCTGCATTGCTTTAGACTCTTCATCCTCACCTACATCCACCCTATTTACTCGAATTTCGAGGTACTGCACTCGTACCATCAGTCTTTCCAGCATCACATTGTCATCGGTTTCAGCTTCTGTGCTTAATACGGCAAACCAGCTATCAGCTTTCTTCAGATCTTCCTCGCAGGATAAATATGATTTAATCTGAAGCGCTTTCCTGCCCTCCTTTGACTCTTTTGTTAATTTTTTCCGCCACCAATCGATTTTTCCCTTTCGGGTATAGTCCAAGGGTCTGACCCCTCTACATCGCATCTCATATGCAATCTCGCGATCCGCAAAAAATTTGGCAATCTCGCCGAAGGACATCTTGAGTTGTACTGTAACTACGGGGTGATGAACGGCTTTATCACTAAACGATTCCGACTGCTAAATCAGGCGCTGCTGATCGCTCAGGTAGCTTTGCTCTGTAGTTCTCTTTCCATGCACTTACGTCACTCGTGCGCAACTGCCTTTGGATCTCTATTATAATTTCTTTATCGTTATTTCCTTACCCCCTTTTTTATCTTATGCACATGTAGATTGTAATTGTGACTGCATAAAATAAAATAATCGTAATTCTTTAAGCGCTCACGAATTCCATATTTACACGACTGACACTTTCATATATATATATACATACTGCCATAATTAGACTGCGTTCCGAATATTGTTGGCTGCTGCTATACTTGTGAACTTACACCGACCATGAACAGATGTAATGCGTACTTGTTTCTCTTTTATACCCGCTTTGTTTGAAGCTTAATTGTATGAATCCTGCTAATTTTATCCGGTTCGCAACGCCATTAAGAGCACCTGCATACATTGGCAAACTTTATGAGCTTCCGCATTTCAATTTGTTAGACTACTAAATTCAAATGAGCTTGAATACAGATGCCCATCGATTCGCTTACTGGAGGCAGAAGTATACCTTACTCTCCATTACAACAACACTGACCCTTAGCCTAATGTTTTATCACGTTATACCACTTCTCTTACCATAGTTAAATAATTTTAGTTCTTTGGGGAAAATTTAAGACCGCTCCTAATACCATATGCGGTGAAATATTCTCAGAATCTATGCAATTTACACCTAGCTGATAGGAAAACTATAAATCTAAGAAAGCAGTTGATCACGTAGACAATCTAAAACTCCGGCGAAGATGTTATAGGAGGAGCACACTCGACTCCAAGCCAATGCTTCATATGGTAACTGCCCAGGTGTACGTACCATAGGATGCCGAGCTTCCCGATTGTGGACGACGAAAATCCAAATATGTCCCTAATGGTTTGCACTGAGCGTTCGATGCTGCCTCAGCTGTTTCGCTGATATACACAAAATTTTACGCAATCGAAAATTTTAAACAAAACCAATAGCCTCCATATATTGCATACAACCTCTATCTTTAATAATGATTGCCAAAGAACTTAAGATGAGACCATTTAATGTATCCAGCTATAGCAAGACAGAAATATTTACACCTAACTAATCTATATATAGTAAATACGGAACGCAATAAGTATAGCTCACGCATCAAAACACTGCCATACGTCACTTGGTTCACTTCATTATAATCTTGACAATATGGCCATACTACTCATCAGAACAACAAAATAACATCAATTTGTGGTCTACGCGGTAACTCTTCTTACTTACAATAACACCGCTTGGGTAGCTTCAGCACCTGCACGTGATCTCGAATCAGCCAAACGCGCTATAATGTCGTTTACGATACTGCCACAATTACTTAAAAGAGCTCCTAATACCTAGGGCATGTGAAGGGTAAATTCATAAAGTAATCTTATAGTATTTGTGTTACTTCATGATCAAAGAAATGAAAGCTCGATGACAATTCATTTAGGATTCCAATTCAACAATAATAAGGGTTACATATGTGTTTCAGTCTACGGTAAACGAAAACTGAACTCGAGTTTAACATTCGACTTAGGTTACCACGATCTGCTTGTCCCGCCAACTAATTTCATATTGAAGTAAGTTCATGCCCAGTTCCCATTTATTAATGACAGCTCACCCTGGATATAGTACATATATAGCGCCTAATTAACTTCAATGAACACGCATAAAAGAAAAGCAGGCAGTCAGACCTCTGAATACCTACGGCTAACGCGAGAGGTTTTTCGTTCTCACTTCGCCGATGACCTTATATGGTAGCTGCCTCGGTGTCAGAATTGACCGTACTAACGTTAGATAACCACACTTTAAATATAGTCTCAATGGCTCACCCCGGGTATTACCTACCCTGATATATCGGTAGAAATTTTTGGCAATTAGAAGTTTTATACGCTAGAATGCGTCACCAATACTAAACACTACACTGACAGAAAGCAAGGGATAAAAGAATGGCTTACGTATCTAATTCATTTAAAGCGGTTTCACGCGCAGAGGGTATATATGTAGTTACTCAAGGTACACTGCCTGTACCCCAGTATAACTACATCCACTTCGTTTACAACTAATAATGGACGCCTGATTAATGTCTATGCAATAACTTCCTATCACTATAAATCTAGACGGGTCGTTCCAGTCTACTCGTGGTGCATAGCTGTCTAATGCTCACGGTTTGTTAGTTTTTTTCTTTTTTCTTTTTTTTTTCTTTTTTAAGGATATTACTTGGTAGGTCCCCTGTTGATATCGCCAAACGCTTATATACTACAAAAGAACGAAATATCAATAACACTAAATCATCCCATAATTCCTCGCAGTGCGCCTACTCACAAAAGACCTCATATGTAGATGCTACCCTGGCAAATAGGCCTTGTTACCTAGGTTAATACCTTCTACCTTTTTTTTTTATAAACAAAAAAACCAGGAGAAATCTTTCACTAAAACAAAGTGAATCTTTTCATGAATCTTATGCATTGACGTATTGGCATACATGACACCGTTTCAAAGGATTGCTTCCACCACCACACCCATAACCACTTAGTAGACTTTTTTGGTTATGAAACTTTCACACACTTTCCCAAATTATTACAGGTTTCAAATCTAGCCTACTGAGTTCTGAAAATTCGACCGGCAACTCCCAATTCAAGCTCTGCTTGACCATCAGAAAAAAAAGATCCCGGTTGAGCCCCCAAAATTATAGCATTTGATTCTTTGATTTTTTCTGTAGGACAAGACTTGAATTGAAATTCCCCAGTCTTCTGTAAATTCACTTATTTTATTCAACAAAATGTATATATTATTTATGCAATAAGGAGTTCAATATAACTACCTAATGGCCAATAAAAACTAACTCACAAACCTCGCAATACAGTTAACTCTAAGTTCCACTCTTACAAAGATCTTTGTTTCCTTTTAAATTGTGTGGCGACCAGCAGCAATGTAGATGTAGCTATTTCACGTTTTGTTTGTTCTGTTTTTTAATTTCTCCTTTCTTCTATATACGCGCCTCTTATCCGTCTGGACCAGTTTGAGCCTTCGGCTCGTTCGAAAATTAATCAGCTCAGAAGGTCACCAAATTGGATCTCCGTTTCTCCGCCAATACCATGGAATTTTTCACTTTCATTTTTCACAGCTTTCCGTCTTCTTTTCTGATTTTCTCTTTGATTTTACTTTATTTAACGATTCGTAGCTCTTTTTTAGATTCAATCCTTTCTCAAGGTTTACCTCACTAAACCCGTAATCGCAAACCAACTTTATAATTTGCTCAATGAGTCTTCTTCCACTCGAATACTATTTGCTTTTTTTTAATTCTTACAAACGAACATCCGCCTGCCTTCTATCTCGGCTACTTGTTCAAAAAGAACCAAATGTCTTCCGGAAATCTCGCTGCTCGGTGTTTCCTTTTCGAACTTAAAGTCGAACTTTACCACACGGTTTCACTCCACTGCACATCAACCTAAGACGCGAACCCACTGGCCTCCACACTGACTACCTAATAGCGGCCCACACAACATATTTCTTACTTGCCACTCCTTCACAAAATGCACATGTTAATCTATGCTAAGCTTTACAACGTAAACTATACTATATTAAAATTCTAACAATTCCATTCTGAAGCGACACAATTTTTATTCATACGACGCGCTGCTAACGCTAACTGCCTTACCTAACCATATATTCAATTACCTCAAACTTCACAACACTTTGACATTCTGGCCTTAAATCTATTACAAATAACCTCAGCCCTATTACAGGTTCGGTTGACATTTCTCCTGACAATTTCTTATTGACAGTTCGCAATCTATTTAATTCGGGAAAGTGTTTTAATAATTTGTTTATAGTTAAAAATTTGTTCAAGTCTGTGTACATTTGATATGGCGTGAGCGAAGCCCCCATTTGTGCGATAACACAGTGCTACATACCATATGTGGTATAGCTTATAAACCCATGTTTAAATTCAATGAATCTTACCCTTCGAAGCTAGGCAAGCATTACATGTCGCACAATTCATGCTTGGGATTAATGTGTAATTACTAGTCTAGGCTGATTTAATTATAACCATCAGGTACATTTACAGTCTAAGACTATACAATCTTTAAGTGTAGCTAATTCAAGATCACCAATTTCTTTCTATTAATGTTCAATTTTGTTCATTTCTAGGTTACTGCAAAATATGTTCATGTGTTTATTTCTAGGTTACTGCAAAATATGTTTATGTTTTTATGTGTTTATTTCTAGGTTTCTACAAAATATGCTTCTTCTATCGCATCTAATGTGAGCATGCGCCTATGTGAGCATGGGGATCTCAAGGAGTGTTAAATTTCAGCGCTTCTTCGATCTCCCTGCGTATATGGACCGTGCTAGACAACTATTTATTCTACTTCCTTTCTACGCTAATCTTATCATAATTATAAAATACTCTACTCTCGTTATGTTTTAAGTGATAATATTTTCAGGTTTACATAGAACGACACCGTCCGTTACAAGCTCGTAGCCTATTCAGGCAAAATTGGATAATATTTTTTTTTTTTCTAAATGACGTATTTTCAGTCAATAAGGGAACAAATGATCTTTAGTTAGGACCACCATAACTCTGGTCGAGCAGTTGTTGGAGATGCTATGGTGTTCTGCAGCTGAGCTCTGTAAATGACCGTATACCTCGCACTTTTTAAGATACAGGGTATGTTGTTAAAGACTAGCTTATTTTCTTAATCACCCTGTAACTCCGAAATTGTAGAGATACCCCCACACCCCTCTTGTCTTAAAATTTTTTGTTTGACTAGGTGACTACTATCACCTCCGGGGCTATGGACCACAACAGCGAAACACCCTGTATAAGAGGTACTATACGTATAATTCTTTTCTTAGGAATGTTCACATTTCCGCGCTGTAACTCGTTACACATCAGACTTACAAAAACCGTGTTTATGTAAAAAAATGTAGGGAATTTAGTCTTTAATCCAAGATGGCGGCCCGCTCAGACCCCTTCGCTAACGTGGTTTTTTCATCGAGGCGCGAACTAAATAAGATATATAAAATTCAGAGCTACACTACTTTTGAATGGCAAAGGACTTATTTGTTCCCTATTGGCAGAACTATTCGTGTAGACGAGGTAACCGCAAAAATGGAGCTATGTTTTGATTGCCTCAACTTTACAGAGAAAGAGTTGACAGCTGTTATTAAGAGTCACAAATGCTAGATCAAGGTATACACTCGTCTCACTGCCCGAATGTATCCTTAAGAAAATAGACAAAATTACAGAAAACAACTTCCTGAAATGCAGAATCTCCAAAGGACCTGCGCTACGAATAAACAATCCTTGAATTTCCAGATATCTCAGAACATAACATACATACTTGCCATCAGCGACTCATCACTAAATAACCAGGTACTCCATAAATACCTTTATTTGATTTGTTAGCATGAAACCCAGATAATGTTCCTTATTTTACTTACTAATGAAATGGGTTCAAATTGTAATACCGTTGTAAAGCCATGACCACAGTCAATAGATACAAACAAAAATCGAAACGATAAAAAAACATAAAAACAAACAAAGTTTGCTCGACCTCACGAAGAATTTGCAACGCAAGCAAATCCCATAATTCTTGATTGAGAAAATATACATACCTGAGGTCATTGCTTTACCATACTAATACATTGTAAATCATTCAGAAATTGTGTGATCAGAAATGCCGACACTACAATACTTATTTTTAATTATACATATTGCAATTCTGCAATAATCTCCCCTCTATAATTATTAAGAGACAATGATGCCTTTGTAAGCAATTTGTATAAATAAGCAGGTATTTATCTATATAATTCAGAGTTAATTTCAACTTTAATGAGTGGTTTTAATTCTCTAAAACATCGGCATACTCTTCCATCTTTAGCACATTGACATATTCTGACTACGAAAACAGCAGCATAATCTGCCATCCAAAATAAAACGGCATACTCTGCCTCTAATATAAATATCGGCATACTAGACCACAGCATTTATAAATTGGCACATCCAGCCATTATGGTTTTCAGCATTTATAAAAGGGATTACAAGAACAGCGGCTTCTTAGCCATTCATACTTTAAGTTCGGCAGCTCTCTGTCAGGTATAAATTAACTTTGTAACGTACCTGCCGCACAGTCGGGCTGGAGTAACAAAAAAAAAAAAAACGAAGCTCAGTTTTCGAGAGTCAAACACCGGCAGCCAGCCAGCCACCGAAGACGGGCCGGTTCATCGTACTAAGTTCCTTTTCTTCTAAGGCTAGAGCGTTACTTGGTTTTAAGGTATACCAAGAAACTTGGGACCTGGACAGAACAACGCCTTAATTAGAATAAGCCCGCTAGTTGACGTATAACGAATTGGAAATTACGACACAAACATACATATACCAAGGTATCCATGTGTATCTATACATATATAAAAACAAAATATATATATTTCCAGGAAGAAAAGCTAAATGCTCAGGGTATTTTTGAGTGATAGACCCCTACGCATTGCACATTAATAAGATATATTTTCCACGCAGTGTAACTCTTCGGAAAAGTGGGAAATTCAGTATGTAAGCAACAGGGTACCAATTCATACACCCGGTAAGATAATCCTTAAGCACGAAGGGTTCGACAATATACTAAAAACATAGCTGTACGCATACTGCGTAATGCAATTACAACCAGGTTGAGTTCCAGTATATATATATATAAAAGCACATTTTTTTCACTCAGAGAAAGTTTACAAAAGTAAATCTGGATTTGAATTGAACGCGTCAAATCCCTGGCATTCCCGAGGGTAATGGTTTTTTTCTCGTCGCCACTCGATCTCCCTGTATTCTTTTCTCATACCTGATCCTACCAAGCATTCCACTTACACATACTTACACACTTCTTTCATCTATATCCGCATTTCACTCATTCAGTGTTGCCTCTGTTGGCAGTAGAACCGATTACTACGTAGCTTTCAACTAATTACGATTGAGACTACTAATAGGCGGAACGGGATTACGAAATACAGTTTCACACTTCGTTTATAATAACTTGCTACAATCGCAATGACAGATCGTAACTTTGAGAACAAGTTGATGAGTTTATACGCGGCATTTCTTCTTCTGTGTTTAAGTATTACGCGTCCAGATTCGATGAGTGCTATCAAAACCCTCGAGATTACTTCCCAAACCGTGAAACAGAAATCTATACATATGCGTTGTGAGTACGTTTTCTAAAATGTTCTATATTGGTACTTATGGAAAAGTGCCAAACATTGACTTTATATATGCTATAGAACCTAAACTACTATCCATACAGGAAAATAGTCTTCTAGTAATTTAAAGCATGGTTCCTTACCTTCCCAAAAGCTAGACTTCCTATATACCTTACTTAACAAAATAATAAAATAGTTTTGATTACAAAGTAACCTAATCATTTTACGCTCAATAGCTATCAGCTGAGTGATAATTTCATGTGCAGCCGGAGTCCGATTCTGTAGGCAGGTAAATTCGATACCATCAGCCAACGGCATCCCATGACGGCACAGCGACATTACAATGATTACTCAATTGAGAATTTTTGTTTGAGGAATCGTATTCATTTGGTTGACATACATTTTTTTGAATAATTTTGTTAGGAAGGGTATGAAAATTTTATTACGTTTGCAAAGATTAGATAGCAAGCTTAAGATTATCAGAATACCATTTTTCTGTATGAATAGTACTTTAGGGCGGAGGAGCTATTCAAATCAAACTTTTGTCAGTTTTACATAAAAACACTGGAAATATGTTTAGAATGTAAGGACCACGTTGGGCTTTGCATATGGTAGGGATGGCTTGAGAAGTATTCTCGAGGGTTTTGGTGCTATTCAACTACTGAATACAATACTAATGAATACAATTTTGGGAAATCTTAAACATTAGTTTATGATGCATGGCCGCTAGCTCTGCTACGGGCTGATGAATAAAATATTGTGGATTCCAAGCGTTGAGTAAGTCGGTGCTATTCTAGGGCGTCATTGCCTGGCCTCGACGACTGTCTATCACGAATCAGTCGCACTTTCGTCGCCGTGTCCGTGATGGGATCAGTATATGTCGGCTCATATTTGACTTCTTATTTGTTGTTGTACTTTTTCTCTTGCTTCGGGGACCTCGGTGTGCTGTAAAAGACCAAAAGGGAAGAGCAGTAATATTTAGAAAAATAAATATATATATTGGCGCTTATTTAATCTTAGATACTAAACCGTTTTCGCATCTACAACCACGTAATCGTCCCTACCTTCCCACAGCGTAACAACTTAGCAACCAAATCTAAAAATTTTCTTCACCAGGAACACCGTCAGAACATATGGTGAAGCAATCATATTACACCGTGTCTTTATTTATTTATTTACTATAAAATTAGTCCGTTTACAAAAAACAGAAAAACAGTAAAACAAAACAATGCCAATGAAATAAAAGAAGTCCCTCTTCCACTTACCAACAAAAATAAATCTTCTTAAAGTTAAAGGTACAATTTTATTTCTGTAGAAAGAAAACATATATTATGTCATATTAACTTAAGAAATTAAAAATAACTTATTACATTTTATACCATTTAGTCGCCCTCAGAACATCAAGGAAGCTGTTTTGAAGAGGGAAAAATTAAAAATCAACAAAATTATAATCTTTCCAGTTATATATTCCCTTGATGAGTTACGAAACCGTTTGTATGTTCAGTGAGTTTCTTTCTTTCGTCCCTTGTTGAGAAACTAGTGAAAACATTCTGTCTACGTTAGTATTATCAGCTAGTTTGCTAAAAAACACTGTATAATCTTGAATAACCCTGTATGCAAATGAGCATTCCATGTTTTTGAAATATTAAGCCAAAGTTGATTTGCCGTTAAAGCCGATCTTGGTCGCTCATATTTTGATTGAAAGTTTTTAAATTCACTCAGTCAATGTTTTATGATCAATTTCGATGTTCTTGTCTTGTAGACATAAATCAGTACTTCCAATCGCAGACCTTCGAGTATTCTCAGTTGTATGTATTACGCAAAACATCTAGTAAAACTGGAAAAATTTTGTAAACTTGCAATGCGCAGTGGAACAGCATGTTCTTAGTAGATTGCGCATGTCTACACTCCCACTTTTCGTTAAAAAATCCGATGTTTTCTTTTTTAAACGTAAGAATTAATTCTTTATTAAGTTATACCCATCCTATATCTTAAATATATATATATATATATTTTTTAACGAATGCAAAGGTTTTCTTTTTATATGGGTAATCGTTTTCCCTCGTGAAATGTCGCCAACTTGGTTACTTCCCGTATTTGAACGCTTTTATTTGCAGTTATTTTACTTACATGAATTGATACACTATAGTATTGAGATTTTACATTAATTAAGCTGGCGCGCGGAACACAATATACCTGCACTCAACGCAGATTACGCAAGCAACGGTCGTACTGTTTTCTTCGCTACTGAGTAAGGCTGACTGAGACGATAAGTGAGACCTTGAGAGTTGCGTTGTCGTCGAGCATAATTATTTGGATCCAAATTTTCGGAAAATTGTATTCTGTGATCCAAAAACGTATCCACTTATGTTTATGATATAACTGCCGCAATTACAATGATAACAATTTATGTTTTTCCTATGCAGTGGAAATCCCTGACAGGTTAGGATTTCTGATACTGACTTATTTTGACCCATCGAATGTGGTAATTCCCCTTTTTTGCATCAAAAAATAAAACCTTCCCCAGTTGGCGCTTTAATATATATAACGATTTAAATTTAAACTCACTACATGCTGGAATAAATATATAGAAAATCCCATAATCTGTCTGTAACGCGAACAAATCCATGATCCTTTTTTTTTTAATGAAGAAATATTAAAAAAAAAAAGATAAGAAAAAATTAAAAAATTAAATTATATTAAAACCAGTAAGAAAGCTGGGAGCAATTCTTTCGATACTCGAAAAGAAATCCCGTATGTAATTTTGAACGGTCACCTCTCTAAAAATTTGATTGTTGAAACGGTTTTTCGCATATATTTCTAGAACGGTTCGTCGGACAGCAAACTAAGCCAGACTTATTATATAAGATATCATATGCTTAAAACTTTTCAGTACAAGAAAAACGTCTAGGAATAATCATTTTCACAGTATACACAAAAAATCTCAATTTTTGGAGGGCTCGATTCAGTCCATTTTAATGCTGCATCTTTTATCTTTATAAAAAATTCGTATACATAATTTTAGTTTTCTACTTTGACGCGCCGCTCTCAGGCAGTCTTCAAATATATAGCGTAAAGGGAATCTTTTTATGCCAACCTTAAGGCTGACGTAAGATTGACGCAATACAATGAAACGGAACGGAGAGAAAGGTCAAATTTACGCAGCAAAACTGAAGTAAATGCTAGCTGGTTACATTGGACGCATGGTTAATTTAAGTGAATGCGAAGTTTAACCCCAAACTGAGTCGAAGAAATATGGATAAAATTATCACACTCTGTTGAATTTGGAGTTTATAATAGAAAGGCTACGGGATGCAATAAAGTTGTCTTCTGAAACATGAAAAGGAATGGACTCACAACAGTTTTTTAAACCAACAAAAACGAAAATACCAGTGTACGAATTATTGTTGATCTAATTGAACTCCCTCTTCAATGGTCCTATTTTGTCATTTTTTTCTTACTTTTCTCTCTCTTATTTTATTAGGCACATAATTTGCACTGTTAACTATCGCAGGAGCGAGATATATAATCCGTTATCACAAATTTGAGGTATATCTGTTCTGTTGCGTAAATTTCAGATTTTACCAAACTTGCCATGCGCGACTGTGGCTTTCTCCCTCCACTGTGCGCACATCCTGTTGAGAAGCATACATAGAAGACCGTTCTGACATTTGTCTCCATTCCATTGAATTGCGTTGTGTCCATTGTAATTCAGCCTTTACAAAGGAGTTACTCGACTTGTAATATTGTCGAACCCTTTTTTTTAAAACACAGTGTACAAAAT
This sequence comes from Dioctria rufipes, assembly GCA_963924295.1. NCBI lineage: Eukaryota > Metazoa > Arthropoda > Insecta > Diptera > Asilidae > Dioctria > Dioctria rufipes. The sequence goes on from CAWUPM010000289.1 coordinate 840,007, forward strand.
CTGCTTTCTAAGTCACCGCACTCTCGAATGAGGATGGACTACCAATGCAATACATTTATTAGGCGCCGTATCGTAAAATTAGGTGGAAAAAAAGAACATTAAAATACAAATAAAAATAAGATAAAAATAAAAAATTGATATAATAATTAAAAAAAAAACGGGCAAGTGCGAGTCGGACCCGCGCACGAAAGGTTCCGTACCGTACCGTAATACTATGTACTTTTTATTTATTTTTTCAAATGAGAGTAGTAGTCGTGTGATAAAATAATGCTTTCATTTGAAAAAATAATAATAACGCTGTCACTTAAAAAAAAATGCATACGAAAGATAATAATAATAAATAAGAATGAAATGAGGAAAAAAACGCCAAAAAAATCACGTTTCTTGTATGGGGGTTGTCTTTAATTTAATCTGATTTTTTGTTATTTGTTGTTATATCGCCAATAGAAATACACAGTCTTTCAAAATTTTAATTGTCTACCTATTACGGTTCATGAGATACAACCTAGTGACGGACGGACGGACAGCGAGGACTTAGTAATAGGGTTCCCGTTGTTACCATTTATCAACGGAACCCTAAAATAGAAATCCAAAGATCGAGAAGAAAAGTAGAACTTACAAATACAGAGCCCAAAGAAAAGAAGGAAAAGAATAAAGAAAAATACTAAAAATTAAAAAGAAGACATGTATGTATGTAAATTATAAATAAAATTAAAAATTACTTAAGAGGATGTAACAAGAATTTGTAGGTCTAAGAAATAATATCAATCATAATCTCTGATTTGGTTGGCAAAAGTTAAGCTGGAACCCATGCGCTGAATCAAATTTAGAAGAGAGTTTCATGTTCGGGCAAATTGGACGCAATAAGAGCGTTCACCGTACTTAGATGTACATCTCGGGACAAGAAGCTGAAGACTTTTTTCGAGTGCAAGAACTGTAGGCTTTCGAAAAGATATTCAGGGGATTTAGTATAAATTAAGCTATGAAGGAAAGTAAGTTTCCGGCGAGTCAAACAGGTCTCTCCCAGTAGGGACGTAGCAAGAGTAGATACATGAGCGCTTCGAAAACGTCTATAAATATAATGTATGAGGTCGTTAAAGGCTACAGTAACTCTTCCTGGAAAAATTGAGTCTAGTCTGCTAAAAACAAGGCTCCCATAATTAAAGTGGGGAGAATAAGAGTCATCGCCAATTTCCTACGAAACTCCACAGACAAACAAATAGAGGAAATAGATAGATGATGACGACTACAATAAAATCTCACCATCAAGGCGTTGATGTCGCCACAAATACATTTAGAATTGAGTTGAATTCCTAAATTCTTAGCGGGCTTTTCATATTCAATCGTTCAATTATTCAACCGGACTGATGGCAAATCAGATATTTGGAGAACGCTTCTATGTACCGGAAGACAGTAAGTCTTGTTTCGTTTACGCGCACGTACGCAAGTGCACAGAAGCGCTATTCATAACAAAAGTGAGGTCATTTATATAAGGAGAGAAGAAAATAAGACCTAGGACCGAAACCTTGGGGAACACCAGCGAAAAAAGCAACGATTCGAAAGGAGAGCAAAAATTAACCTAACGGCCGATGAGGAGAAGCCATACCTTGTATCAAGTTTGCAAATCAACTTGCGGTGACTCACCGAAACAAAGGCCTTACTGAAGTCGAGAATAACCAGTATTACTAAATCATCATTGTCAAGAGCTTTGTGGATATCCGATTTGACCTTTGCCAATTGAGAACCGTGACCTGGGCGAAATGCTGATCGCCAGACTAACAATACGGTTACCTGCAGAGCCTGATGACTGATCCTTCCCATCTAAACACCTCCGATGGAACCTCCCAGCTTAATTCACGGAGAACCCACCCCAGTGGCCTCTAAGCAGACCTAAGCCCTGAATTTCTTGGCTTCATCGCGCATCCCATGCTGATGTCTCGTGCTATTTCCTGGAAGATGAGGACCTACAACAGAAAGAAAATTGGAGGAGGCAGCATCAGTAAGAAAACCACTAACCACTAAACCGAACTAACCCTTAAGGGGTGGGAAACAGGCCTAGCTAGTTGCAATAACGAGACCCTAACCACTAACCACAAATAGCATATAATAATAACTGTATTACATCCACCTTAAAGGCCACGCAGGAGCGACGAGATTGCTTAACGCCGGTACAGCTGACCGGAAAATGCCTTGTTTTTTTACTCGTTGATCCCGTTGAGATCACAAGTTGAAATTTCATTATGTTTTAGTGGATAATATAACGTACAAAATCAAAAGTACGCCATCCACCATAATCAAGGATAAATTATAAAATCCTTATCCTTCTTCGCGTATATTTTTAAGTTTCTGTTTTGCATAGATAGCTTGAAATCCTCTCTTTCAAATGAACCATACTTCACTGTCCTAGCATAAATAGAAAAATATATATGAATTTTTAAAAAGACCAGGACAGCATTTTGCGTAATACGCATTGTAGAAGAAAAATTTTTAATTTATATCTTTGTTTTCAGAAACCCTCCAAGTATGTAAAATTTCAACAAATTTAATGATGGTCGTGTCACACATGTTGCCTATTTGATTTGGAATGACCCAGTAATCACTGAAATCTGTAAGTGCTGCAGCCTTATATATTTATCCCTCGCCTGCCAAAGACATGTCCAGCAGTTTGTCGCTACATACCAGTTCCTTTAAACTATTTAGAAAAACGCTGGAATGAACCAAAGATGAGTATTTGGATTTGACAGTAGAATTGCCCACTCAAAACCTCCTCCAGTCATATTCGCCTTTAGTTTCAGCTCAAATTGAGGTGTCAGGTACTATAGTATATGATAATGCTATTCCTTAATCGCAGGAAAATCCTCTTTTCCGTTGGGTGCAGGCTTTGCATTTTGCTATTCCCACAAATAAAAATACTACATTAAGTTGAAGTTGCGGGCCTTATAAAGAAAGTTAGAAACCCCTAGCTGAAAATAAAGAAACACAAGTAATTTCAAAATCCTGAGCCGGGAACCGTCCGATGTTGTGGCCATGGCTGCTTTGCTGTTTAACAAAGCGCACTTTGATTTGAGAACTTTCAAATTTAGCCATGGCAAGAAAAAGCTGCTATGGGACTTTCGGCGGCCAAAGACTGCTTTATTGCTTTTCAACGACTGTATGTGTGAACTGTCAAAAGTTTATTATGGTAATGAATTACGTATTTTTCTACATAAATTATAACGGACGATTAGGAATATTTTGTCTTCATCGCTCATGCTTATTTAAGAAGCTTTAAACTCGGTATTATTATCTAGTACACTGAAAAAAATGAATTAGAATACTTGTCTAACGTACTTTAGCTAAATCTCAAATGCACATTTTACCTAAAGAAGTGAGGTATTTAACTATTAATTTAGGTGTAACAAATAACAGTTTTAGGTAAATCGACTATCTTTGATTGGCTGAATATAAAATACCATCACATTAGATGCATTTGAGCAAATTCACATATATTTCAGAAATATCACCAACATTTTTAGATTGGTTTAACCAGTTGACATCTCGCCTAAAACATTAGTCAATATCGCTGCAATATTTAAGAGAAACGAAATGGACGAATATCCACATTTAAAGATTCTACGAAGCAAAAAATGTACGTACTTACTCAAATAAGCAGAATTTAACGGAGTTTATGTCTTGCAGTGTTAATACACTTTTAAAAATCTGAAAAGATGAAAACTGTGTACAGTTTCCATATATATATTAGTACGGACTTCAGGGAATAATAGATAATTTGCCTTTGAGATTTGGCAAATTATTAAGAACTATCTAATATTGTAGTGCTTATGCTTAACTCTCTCTAAGGCGTAAAGGGAGAAGCAGAGGTTATTAGTGTTTGCTTAGAAGTTCATGCATGCGGTTCAGTGCGGAATTAAAAAGTTTGAGTGATTTAATTTTCAAAACTGAAAAAGGTTTTTTAAATGGAAAATACTAACGATAGCGCGATTATTATAAATTTAAGCGAAGCAGTCAACTTGGATGAAACTGTAAACAACCTTTTAATAATATGGAAACTTGTGACTTTAATGAGGGATTTTGAAAGTAAGTGTATATAAAAATAAGAAATAAATAAACATGAAAATTTTTAACAACATATTAATAAATTAAAGAAAACTCAACTGAATTATATGTTGAAAAGAGTGCGAAATAAGTTTTAAAGTACATAACTGTCGGTGTATAAATTTTTTAAATATTTTTAAATGTTAGAATCATCTTTTTTTAACAGGAAATATCGTCCGTAATGTAGAATAATTAATTAGTAAATGATTTGAAATATTAAAGGATCTAAAGTATTGCATTGTTATGAACGTAAGCCACAAAACCCTCAGAAAATATTTTGGTTTTAGGGCATAAATGCACCGTTTGCAATTAAAGGCTGTATAATTTGGCAACGTTGCATTATATATTAAAGGTTCGTATAGTGTTATTGTTTTGTAATATTTTTTGAGGAGAGTAAATAGTAAAAATATTACGAACATCTCAATATCGCATTTTCTACAGAAAAGGGAATAGACACTGAAGTTTTTAAGAACTTAACGGCCGAGGATATAACGAAACTCATACCCGAGGAAAATTTTGGTACGCGCATTAAATTTCGTACACATTTGTTTGAATGGCGATTCAGGAAAGTAAGTCTATTGAAGTTATTCGGATAATTTATGTATAACTGATTGTAATTAACGTACCAACAACTGAGAGCTTGTGTGTAACAAGCACAATAGAAGATTGGGTAACAGATTCCAAATCATTGACGGTCAACACCTCTACAATTTTGGTTCCTCCACAAAAATTCGGAATTTGGGTAAGCAATATGCCACTGCTGTTCATGTTAAACTTTTTTCAATTTACCTAAATTTCCATGGGTTTCAGAATTTACAAACACAACTTGAGAGAACTGCTTACGGAAAATATATTCTAAATGAGTATGAAGAACAAAACACTTTAAGTAACCGAAATCGACAATATATCGTTCAAAAGATATGCGAGTACTGGATAAATAATGGTGAACAATTAACACAAAAATCATGTGTAAATGCGGCTTGCGATATCAAGAAATTATTTCCTACTGAAGATGAGGTTTTCTCCAAAATTTCTAATAGTATGCATTATATTTAAAAATATTATACCGATATTTAGAAAACTTATATTGGAGGAAAGGGCCAAAGGGGAAAATTAGTTGAGAAATATTACAGGTTATGTAAAAAGTACAGAAAGGCTGGATTATTGCAAAGTAGATGCAAGCTCAAAAGAAAAATTAGTGACGTCTCTGATCCAAATTTGAAATGTTCTTGTGATGCGACATCTGAAACACTTGCAATTTGACACTATATTTATAAATATTATCATGAATTCTTGCTTTAATACAGAAGATCCTAATGAGGTTCAGACCAATTCATATTATGAATGGTTAAAGAACAACGTTTATCCCGAAATTTTGGTAATAGAGAGGTGGAATCTTACATTTGAACGCCGTAGAAGAGAAATATTAAAAAAGAAAGTAGATATTTTCCAAGATTGGCCAATATTGAAGCAAAAAATTGCAGTAACCTTGGTATTGTTCACCGATGACATAATTTTGTTAATTTTCCTAATTGTTATTTGTTATTTAGATTGAATTAGATTTCGAGCGATTGTATCCTTCGAAAAACCTATTATTATTTGCGAAGTGGGATCTTTTCTGCCAACAAATTAGGAAGATATAAAAAACTGAAAATAAAGACCCGAATAGTAAGAAACTTCTTGCACATTTAGATGATATCGACTTATCTCTTAGTAAGGCATACATTTTAACGATCAGACATGATATTATGTATATATTTATTTACAGATACCAAGAATTACATAATAACAATTCTTTTAAACTCAATACTAATACCTCAAGTAATAAAATTAAAAGAGAACAAGAGACAATGGAAGCCTTCAATACTGGATGCACAAAATGCTATATCTCTTCATGTAACACTAAGTCTTTTCAAAATAAATTCTATTTATGTTGAAAGTTGTTAATTATATGTATTTTAGGATTCAGCATTCATCCAAACGGCCGTGAACATTAAAAATAATGAATATCTAGCCAAGAATATTACAGTTCAGCCAACAATACTAGTTACAGGAACGGACATAAAAAACCTGAAACATTTTTATGTAATTTTGAACGACATTCTGTATGATGTAGATAGCTTCTATATTCTACTATATTTGGAGTACGACAAGCAATGTCAGCAGGTTTGGGAATTTATTGAAGAGTTCTTTTCTGAAAATGAGTCCAAAACAAAAAATTCCACGGTAACTGCATTATTATCTAATTTAAAACAATTAGTAAATTTGCTTAGTTAACATAAAATAGTCTTTCATAATTCTTGTTACAAATAAAAAATAATAAAATGGAGGAGGAAAAATTTAGGTGCTTCTTATGTAATATAGTTTTCAGCAACGTTAATAGTTATATTTCTCATTTAAAGTTAGTCCACAAATTATCAAGCACTTCAGTTTTTAAATGTTTGGAATGCTTTCAGACATTTCAATCTATTTACTCTTTTAAAAGACACTTGGTGAATCAATATAAAAATACATTTGAAAGGAAGGAGTCTGGAAGTACTGAAGTAGCATGTAAAAATTCTCCAAAACAAATAGATGATATCAAAATTTCGCAAAAAGTTCCAACAGAATTAGTATATGATTTCATTTCACCCGATATTGATAATAATGTTCAGTCAGAAAAGGTTCTTGATACTTCTAATATATTACATTTGTTGGAAATATGTCTCTTAGTAGAAACACTGCTACTGAAATTATAACAAGCGTAAAAACTGAAATTTTGATTCCAATGGTTAAACTAATAGAGCATCAATTGAAACGTGATCGTAAGAATGAGAATGTTGCCAATTTAATCCTTATGTTAAAGAATTTCGAGAGCTATTTTAAATGTTTGTGTACAGAACATAAGCTGAAGAAATGTTTACAACAAAATGATATTTTTACGGATCCCACAGAATTTTTAATTAATGATTCAATTACAATTAATAATGTGAACAGTAAGGCAGGAGCTCAAAAAGGAACTTTACTTCCTCTAAAAGATAATTTTAGACGATATTTTGAGTTACCGCACGTAATAAATATAATGCTTTCAAATTTAAAAAATCTAAATCTTAGGAATGACATTACGAATGTATGTCAAGGTTCTGCCTGGAAAAAGAAGGTTATAAAATTTGAAGGAAAAACCTTGATCCCCTATATATTATACCAGGATGATTTCGAAGTCAATAATCCGTTAGGTTCCAAAAGCAGTGTCCATAAAACTTCTGCCTTTTATATGTCATTTCCTTTATTAGATGCTGAAAGCTCTTCAAAGTTAGAAAATATTGTTGTATGCTGCTTAACAAAATCCTCAAATCTGCAGTTCGGTAACACAAGTAATTTTCGCCCTTTATGTTCAGAGCTCCGGTATTTAGAGGAAACAGGTTTAACAGTTAATTTAGGCGAAAAGGTTGAAAAGATTTGCTTAATTTTAGCTGCAACTGCGGGTGATAACTTAGGGCAAAATACAATTCTAGGCTTTACAAAATCTTTTTCTGCAAATCACTTCTGTCAGTTATGCAAGGAAAATAAGTACAACATGCAAAGTCAAACAGAAGAAAATACAGATCTATTAAGAACTCATGAAAATTATTTGGTGGACATTAATGAAGCAGATATTTTCAGTACTGGTATAAAGGAAATTTGTTCCTTTTGTTGTATAGAATCTTTCAATGTTATAGAGTGTGTCTCTGTCGACATAATGCATGATCTCCTAGAAGGTATCTGCCACTATGAATTAGCCCACATTTTGAATTATTTTATCTATACGAAACAATATTTCAGTTTACTAAATCTGAATAATATTAAAGGTCAATTCAGTTATTTCCACAATGATAGCAGTAATTTAAATGTCGAAATTAAAACGATACATTTAAAAAAAGGAAAATTTAAAATGTCAGCAAGTGAAATCCTGTGTTTTTTGCATTATCTTCCAATTATGGTAGGCATGTTTGTTTAAAGAAACAATTCAGTGTGGAAATTGCTTATACTTTTGATAAAATTAGTAGAATTTAGTTTTCGCCCATCATTTCACCCAGAGACATTGCGTGAATTTAAAATTATAATAAAAGAACATCATGAGCTCTATTTAAAACTCTTCGATGTCCATTTGTTACCTAAGCGTCACTTTATATTACACTATCCCCGAGTAATTGAGAAACTGGAGCCGATAAGACGTCTATGGACTATGCGTTTTGAAGCCAAGCATAAAAAGCTCAAATCGTATGCTTATATTACTACTTCAAGAAAAAACATAAATTTAACACTTGCTACCAAATTGCAGTTTAACTTTGCCTTTCAGTTGCATAAAAAATGTAAATTTGCTGAAAATATAGATCAAGATTTTTCTTATACCGTAGATTTGACAAATAAAATAAGTTGTAATGATATTCTTTTACCTGAAATCTATGAACTTAAAAATGTAAGATGTAAGAGAGAAGTAAGATTAAACAACGTTCTGTATAAGGAAGGAGATGTTTTAATTGTTAGTTATACGGAAGTAGTAAATCTTTATTTAATTAAATATATAATTTTATGTAATAATACAATTTATTTTGTCGTAAGCCCAATTTATAAAAAGAATTTTGATACTCACTACCATGCTTACAATGTCACAATAAAAGATAATCTTTTATTAGGAATTATAAAATCTTGTGCTGTATGACATTCGCTTTACAACTTTACTACTCTGCCAAAAAAAAACATGTTCATAAAATGTAAACCTCTACTTTTCTAATATATATTTGGAAGATAGAAAAACTAATATTAAATTTTATTGCAATACTTTCTGTGAAAAATTTCTTTAAAAAAATAATTTTGTACTTTAAGCTATAAGTTGAATTTTTAATTAAATTATAATTTGTGCTTATAAAACCTGCATTTTATTAGAATATACTTATATATAAATTCACACAAGTACATAGAAATTTTAGATAAGCTGTCTACTTAAACAGATAAGTCGTCTAAACACCTAAGGAGATTCTACTGATTTTATGCTTGGAGATTTTAGGTAAGCTGTCTATTTAAATAGATAAGTCGTCTTTACCATTTAAAATATTCTACTATTTTTATAGTTGCGAAGTTTAGGTAAATTGTCTACTACAATTGAAAATCGGCCTAAACCCCTTAGGAATTTCGACTGTTTCTACTGTTAAAAAGTTTGGGTAAATTGTCTACTTAAATACATAAATTGTCTAAACCTTTTAGAAAACTCTACTGGTTTTATAGGGGAAACCGACCTAATTCGCATTTGATACAATGCCTAAAGACATTAATAAGCTGAAAATCAATCATTTTTTTAGATGTCACACCTACTTTTTTAGTGGATTACGCAAAAGTTTTCTTTCAGTGTAGCAAGGAAATGGTAACAGACTTTCCCATTTTAAAGAAATTGACAGCCGCACACCCACATAAATGTTACCATGGCTGCTTCATAGGCAGCGTGGATATTCTGCCATACGCTGTCATGCAATCTGAGTCAGGCTGGCGTCGAGTCGAGTCTAAATAAAATGTTACAGTTCCATACAACTTTTAGCGCTGGTCGGATCGTGAGCATAGTTTTTACTAATGATTTTGCTAGTGTAGTGCGGAGTTCACCGAACAAAAAGGGGGGTTCCCTCTTTATAAACTAGATGGCATCACAAATTCTCCAGATATCTAACTAGGCAATTTAATGCACAAGGCATTAGGTGACTGGTATTATTTTGACGTATCCTATTACTATGCAATTTGCATTATTTTTATTATTATTTTTTTATTGTTTGAAAAGTTAAATTGGTTTAAAATGTAAAAAAGAATTACCCATTTTCCCCAAATTCACATACGTCAAAATTTTACCGGCGATTTTAATGCAAAATATTTCGAGATCTTGGCAGTAATATTGAACATATTGCATTCCGTATACTTTTAGCAAGCTACCTTAGGTCACCCTAGGAAAATAAGATGTGAGTCCCAAAAAGAAGAAGGCCGATTTGGGAAAAAGAAAAACCTGGTCCCATTTTCGGGATCTTGTGTCCGGTCTGAAGATGAAAAGGTTGTCTGAATAAAGAGAAGAGTTGCTGAGAAAGCTTTCCAAAAAATAAAATCGCTCGGAAGAATAATAAAGAAGTAAGAAATTAAAGGTTCTCCCAGAAATCGCTTTGGAAGAGAGAAAGAAGAGCCCCGAGGCGGAGATTTAGATACAGAGAAGCCTCAAATAAGACAGAAAACAAGTTTAGCTTCCTGCAAGGCGGTCCTGTCTTTTTGCGACTTGCGGACATATTTAGTGATGGGAGCAAAACAGAGATCCAAGAGGAGGAGGATAAGCGAAAGAAAAGTACTTATATCGAAATTAAGAATTTTTTATCCTTCGAATTTTCATCAGGGCAACCTATCAAAGAAACTCTTGAAGAAACAAATTGAAGTTAAGAAATTTTTTTCTTTTTTTTTTTATTTTATTTTAACCGTAAAATTTTCACCGGCACGACAGTAGAAAAGACACCTTTGAGGAGACAAATTGAAGTTAAGAATTTGGGCACGGTCACAGCACGCGCCTTCGGGCCGAGGAGCTCGCTCGTTCCTGGGTGGCCTCCTAGTTAGTTGTTGAAATGAAATGAAATGTATCCCAAAAATTGTCATTAATTTATTTTATAGCGATAAGCTACCAATCCTTTTTTTTTATTTTGTGGACTTAACTATGAATTAGACTTTGTACCTAATAGATTTCGCATTATTTTATTTATTACAGGGAACTTAGAATAACAAACTGTAATGTGGATTTATTCTGTTTCATAAATTTTGTTATATTAACACAAACACAATAACAATTATACAATAGTAACTCTCACATGGATTTGTTTAATATTAGGTTAAACTAGATTTAACATATCGAGCTTGGAGTGCTTATTCAAAAACTTCGTATATTTTTTTCTTTTATTATGTGGAACTTATCGTTATAAACTTCAATGTGAAATTATTGTGTTAAATTAAAAAGAAATATAGAAACTTAACAGAGAATCCCCTTCTAAGAACGGGCAACTTTAGTTAGTTCATAATTAACATTATTTCACACTTGTAAAGTATGCAATAAAATATAGTCATATTATTGGAATAGAACAAATACGTTCTGCAAATGAGCGATTCAATTTATTAAAAATAGATGGCTCAATAGTAAATGAGAACAGCCTGAAGGTTATGGACATGCAAGTCAACGATAATAAAATGGAATAGAATTGCCGCCGAAGTTATAAGAAAAAGTATTCATTTATCCAAAATGGAAATACTTCAAAAAATGTATGTAATGTATACGTATAGTACACACAAAAATTAAATTTTTAATTAATTGGCTTCTAAAATTTTAAAACCCGGATATTATAGTAAACCCCGTCCGGACGCTCCACAAACTAGGACAAATCCGGGGAAACCTGGACGAATGGCAGCCCTTTGGGTCAAATATTTTTATTGTTTCTATTAAATTCTTGTTCAAAAAGAAGTTTTGTAATAGATAGTTTAAGTTTTTCAAATTTCTATCAGCAGCACAAAGCTTCATGGATTATTATTATTATTATTTTTTTCTTTGGGCATCTTCACAGACAGCCAAGGGCTGTAATTATTATAACAATCTCTATATTAGATCCAACACGTTTCACACGGTAATTTCACATGATGCCTTCCTTTATAAATTATGGCCATTTTCAAGTCTGATTGCTTAAATTCTTTTTGAATAGAAATTACCAGGTCCTTATCCACGACTTGCCAGCAAGTTTGCTGTATTGCTGTTGCATGTAATATGCCAAACTAAATGATTACATAGCTTCCCATCTTCATCATAATAATAGCGTTGTCTGAAACTACTGCATAAAAGTCTATAGAATATGTGACTTTTGCAATATCTATTGAATCGTATACTATATCAAGCAACTTTTAGGCATTTTCTACTCAGCCGAAAGATCCCATGCGTTAATAAATGCTTGTTATTCACTGTCATTGTGGATAATTGCAACAACAGTCTTACTATTGCTGGATGAGTTTTCCCATCCATCAATTAATAACATGGACAATTCACATATGTTTTATAGAGAAGAGTTGAGGATAATAATTTTCTGGTTGGTATTTTCTCGTGATAGCCAGGTCGAGTCTTAAGGATGAATTTTATGAAATACTGCGAATCTACCACATTTAGCGGAAGACTGCATCCGTATATAAATTTTGCTAGTGCATCATTAATGTCCTCCTATTCTTTCAGTGACAATTTATCCATATATGCAGATATCTTCGTACTTTTTCTCTTGTGGCCGGATGAAGATGACCATCTATTTCTTAAAGGAGATGATGAATGGAAAGATGATGTGGATGATAATTGGATACGGCTTACATTTAATGAACTAAGTGAAGATACAGAAGATTTAGAGGGAGGAATTATCTTAGAAGAAAAGTGCTGGGCACGTTTTTGGGACGAAATCACAACTGTTCGAAGAAAGCTGTCTTCTTTTTCTGATCACATCGGCACATTCATTTGATCTTACTTTTGGATCTTAGGTATTAAGTTTCGTAATAAAAAAAAGTACTTTAAATTGATAATATTATATTAAACTTACTACAGTGTTATCCTTCTCAACAACGAATATATCTTGATAAACAAGATTAGTAAGGGTATGCATTTCAATGGCATTGTCATCTATATTAAATAAAATTGTGTCGGCATCAATACTAATTGCTGGTAACTTACACACATTTCTAGAAGCATGTGGAAGTGAATGATTTAGTTTAAATATATCCGGAGAAATGGAGAAATTTCATTTTATGTCTATAGTTAAATTTATTACCATATTTAATCTTAAAGATATACTTCAAATTCAAAATAATTTTTTGAAAATATTTCCGACTAAAGATTATCCTCATAATTTTAACGCAACTCACTACTTTTGTTATTGCTGTAGTTAGCCCATATAGTAAATCCAGAAAACTCCCCGAATCCCAAATACTAAACTGAAATTCACATATTATTGCCACGAAAATTAAGAGGGCGTTGAATGCTGCCCGAATAATTCCCTTCTTTTTCTTTGTTTTTTGAAATTCAGGCCAAACTCCAATCGTCCATAAAATTAGTTTGGGAAACTTAAATAATCGTCTTGATGTAGAATACGTCGTCCTATGAAACTTTGCAGCGCCATTATTTGCCCTTAAATTGCGAGCCTTCTGCTGGACATGAACCCAATTAAAGAACTATATATTCCGAAGTTAGGAAAGTTTTAAAATTTATTAAATCTCGTTATCATTTCTCTTGCTAAATTAGGAGCAAAATTGCAACCAACTCCGTAGCGGCGGGAATTTGCGTTTTGCTCTTCTTCTTATTTTTTTCCGAAGCAGTCTTTCCCCTCCACCACCTCTTTCCCTCTTCCATTCCTTATAGTTATTCCACCATTGTGATTGTTTTTAGAAAAATGATACACCCCGCCATCGCCCAACCTTTCGAACTTAATCGTGATTCATAACGCAACCATTTAATTGTCAATGTTACGTAAGTTGTGGCTGTTGTGTAACGGGTGGGGGTGAGATAGAAGCGCTGGAAGTTGATGGGGGTGGGGGGAGGAAGTGGTTAAAATAGGTAATTTTCCTTAATTGACGTATTATTATGCAGAGAAATTAGGGATAATGAAAGCGTTCCGGACGAAGGGCATGATACTGTAATTATGTGAAATGGTTATGCCTGCGATTAAAAGTTCATGGCGGCAGACATTTGAATTGCTGTTCGGTAGTTTGCTTGGTTACCCAAAATGTCCTTTTTGTGTGGAGGTGACTCCTTCCTGGAAATCAATTCTATTAGTTTTATTCAAAAAATTTTTTATGGAAAACTCATTGCTATTTTTTACTATGTTGTTTCTTTTCATGGTAAATTGATTGGAAAAAACTATTCTTTTCTTATCTGAGGTGTACGTCTCTTTTATGTCACAGTAGAGACGACCATTTTCAAACCAAAAAATTTTTGAGTTTCGCACTCACTTATTCAAAATATATAAACCTTGCATTCTCCATTCTTCCAATGTCAAAAAAGATTGCATCTATATTCCGGGTAGAAAATTTGTAACAACACATCCTCACTTGGTACAATGTTTCAACTATTGTAAAAGTATGGTACTGAACTTGTAACTTTATGATTCAAAGAGAAATTACTATAAGGAACATGCTGTATTAAACTATTTTGAAAAAAGTGCATAATATACTTTTTAGAATTGTTTTTATTTAGGCGGGTAACTTGGACATAACGACGAAGTCTTCGTTTTTTTTTTCCTGGAATAGTTTTAAATTCCTTTTAATCACTAGTGAACCACCGAGATATGTAGGCAGAGTAGTTGGATGAATGCGAAGTATTTCGTCCAATTTCGAACAGTGTTTCGGTCATAAGGCTTAATTATAGCAAAGCGGATGGGATAATTTGGGCTACATCGTGGTTCGGCCATTGTATATGGTCAACAAAGAATGATAATATAACGTCGAATTCAGGTCGCATATTTTAGAAATCGTTGATTAGAACCAGCCCATATTTTAAGGACACATCCATTTAATTCAGACATTTTCGAGGTGTACGAGTTTCTTCATAGTAGTGTAATGGATCTAGAAAATGCGGTATTATTTATACCTCTCGGTGCAGCCTACCCCGACAGAACAAACCACGACATACCTGGTCATAATTAAATAGCACGACATTTCAGTAGAATCAATCCTGGTAGAATTGACGATGAATCTAATCCCATCTATCATTTCAGGCTTCATCGAGTTAATGTGGACAATAAACATGAGCGAGTTACTTCAAAATATTGGAGGGATCTGATATCCGGACTCAATAAAATCAGTTTTAAAGATAAGAGACGGAGTGTAATGAGCCGCCATTACCTCTTTAAGATGAGATTATCTTCGTAATCTCCAGAATTCTATTAAATCAGAAATTCTGAAAGATATAAAACTCATTCCTCAAATTATCGCCAGAGTAAAGGGTTTTCCAATAAGAGGTGTTATTTTGATATTCAAAGAAAAATGCCATTTTTTGAGATAAATGATCGGATCTTTATTTCATTATAAAGAGGAAGGTATGCCGTTAATAATGGAAAATAACATCAGCCAAATGACCACCACGACCACGCCTACAGGACCATATCCTTTTCATGAAATTTTCCATAACCAAGTCGCAAAGTGGCTGCCCTATGTCCTCGTTAGCCTCACGAATTCCATCTTTGAGGTCTTGAATCGACGCTGGGCTGTTGGCGTAGACCTTCTCTTTCACGTGGCCCCAAAGGAAAAAGTCGCAAGGTATTAAGTCACAAGATCTCGGTGGCCAATTGTGATCACCTCTTCGAGAGATAACACGGTCCGGAAACTTTTCCCGTAAAAGATCAATGGTTTCTTTGCTTGTATGGCACGTAGCGCCGTCTTGTTGAAAATAAACGTTGTCCAGATCAATACCATCCAATTCCGTCCATAAAAAATCATTTATCATCTGTCGATAGCGCAATCCATTCACCGTAACTATTGCTCCAGCCTCATTTTCGAAAAAGTAAGGTCCAATGACCCCGCGGGACCATAAACCGCACCAAACAGTCACACGTTGAGGATAGAGAGGCTTTCCAACAATAACTCTTGGGTTTTCCGAGCCCCAGATGCGACAATTTTGCTTGTTGACGAAGCCATCGAGGTGGAAATGGGCCTCATCACTCAAGATGAGTTTTCGATGGAATTCCGGATCATTTTCATGGACCCAATCAGCAAAGACTCGACGTTGTTGATGATCGGCCGGCTTGAGTTCTTGTGTTAACTGAACTTTATAAGCCTTAATACCCAAATCTTTATGCAAAATACGGTGTAATGACGTTTGTGGAATGCCTAATTCCAAAGAACGACGAGGAATGGGCAAACCTGAGTTTTCTTCAACACTTTCGGCTACAGCAGCAATATTCTCGGCTGTTCTTAAGCGACGTGCACGGGTTTTATTCTTCACATCACTAACTTGTCCCGACAGCTCGAATTTTTCTACCAATTTCTGTATTGCAGTCCGACATGGTGCTTCACGACGACCCAAAAATGTTCGAGTTTTACGAACCGTCTCTGCCACATTTTCACCATTTTTATAGTGAATTTTAATAATTTCAAAGCGTTGTTGAATCGTGTATCGTTCCATTTTTCTTAATAGCGTAGTTTCTACTTGTCAAATGTTAAAGCTCCAAAGGTGACATCTACCGAAATAGCGGGCTAATTAAAATAACACCTCTTATTGGAAAACCCTTTAAAAGTGCAGCGTCATATTTCTAGCTGAATTATGTTGACTGCCCGCATTGGAACACCTTTCCACTAGCACGAGACCAAAATCTCAACCTCAGCTTTGTTGTGCAATGTTCACAAGCTTTTGTGGGTCAACCCGTTTACGCAAGTAAACATAAGCAATACATCGGGCGATGACCGCTACGTAAATAAGTCCGGTTAAATTTTCCCCTATATGGCTATGTATGAAGCTAGAACTAATGCAATGGCGCGCGGTTCTTGCTGCATATGGTTTAAATAATAAGAATGGGCATTTCCCGTCTTTTGAGTTTCCCCTCCTAAAATGTATGATAATCGATATGCATCGATCAAGAAAAAAATAACAAATAAATGAAAATGGATAAAAAGCCGGTGGTTCGTGAGTTCAGGTGGTTAATTAAGACTTATAGCTGTGAATAGGAGAGTCCCCCGACCAACGGTAAGGCCTCTTATTCCGGATTTAAAAGAAAGTTTATATAAAGGGTTTTATAAAAAGAATAAAAATTTAAATAAAGAAGTTCAATTTAAAGAAAATTAAAAGACTTGCAAGGTAAAAAAAAAACGTTTGATCAGGACAGGTGAACTTCTAAAAAAGAAAAGCACTCCCTGTCCTTTGTTGCAAATAAATAAGAAGATTGGCAACAGCAGTCATAATGAAAAGAAAAAGCACTAAAAACAAACTCCGAGATAGGACATAAAATCGACCATCCATTTCCACTGCGTCGAAAAATCTGACTTGTTGAGACTTCGAGGAGTACAGTACAAAAATCAAAGCGAAAGTGTTTGAAGAGGTCCATTTTAGGTGAGCAATGGTGTAAAATCTCTTGCGTTTGCTTGAAACCAATTAAAAGCAGTGAGGATTATAAAAATTGAATTTCGTTTAAATGAAGAGCTCATAATGGGCCATCACCTCTTCCCTAAAAAACCGGTTTGCAGACTGCATCAAGAATACTCGTGTGGAATGGTCAAATAAGTGTCTTACATTAAACGTTAGTGTATTAATTATATATAAGATGATGAGACAAAGAAGATCATTTTTTTTATTTTTTCAACGTTTTATGTAATAAGTTCGCTGATACATTTGAGCGTGTGGGGAGGGGACGTTCATGAAATTATATTGGTACTTTTGAGATTTCAAATTATGTTCTTCATAATTTTTTATAAAGAACAGTTAGGCAAAGCTACCTAGAGCAAAATATCGATCCGCTTAGCTATAGGGTCACCTTTTACAACAGGTTAACTTTTATTGCCATTTAACAACAATTTGTGACGAAACTACCCCCGCCCCGTACGTTCTATCTTACTAAATGCAAAAATTTTTCCACATCCAAGAGGGTTATATAACGAAGCATCTTCCCAGCACTGGTCACCAACGGATATGTAAGTATAGATTACTTGTTTTATTTTTCCATATAGAACGTTTACTAGAGCCAAGGGATTCTGTCAAGGAATCTCTCCGCTTATTTTCTAAAGAAAAACTGATATTACATCAATAAAGTTTTGACAATTTGGATTGGACAATTGTGATACGACAGACTAAGTTTAACGTAATAGATAATTTCCAGCGAGGGTAGTATCATTTGTGAGAAATGTAAATGGAGGATGTGTAAAACAAATTTGCAATTCTGTCAACAAATTTTCGTAGTTTTTCTTTTTTAATAACTTTATGAAATGCCAAATCGCCACTTCAATTACCAGAGGAACCGTTCCTGTCTTCCAGTTTTCTAATTATTCCACAAACGTTAAAATTCCCAACAGAAAAAAGTGCATTGGTATACTTATTTGTTAAGGAGATATTAACATAAATGGATTTTACGAAAAAGAGCCACATATTTTTTCTAGTTCGAATTACTCTTTTAGCATACTACCTGAAGAAATCGGAACAGGAAAAACTTACTGGAGTATTACTTGACTTTTTTTTACATAGTTCGTTTCTTTTTTTTTTGTATGAACAGGCTCTAGCAAATCGCCATTTTGACGAAAGGTTTTTTTCTCTTGAACTTGCTTTAACTAAAAGCGCTACTTGAGCCAAAGAAGACGAAATGAGAGCAGCGTTTATATTTATTTCAGTCATTTAATTATATTCCTCTTTTGAAATGAAGAAACCGAAGGCAAATTAAATCAGGAAAAGAAAACAACAAATTTTATGCAAACAGCATCAAATAAACGACTAACAACAACTAACGGCATATTGGATAAAAATTTAACTCAGTCGCGAATTGTATTAGTGTGCTGTGTTTGTATTTATTTCTACATAGCAGTAATGAAAACGTGACAATTTGAATGGGGAGATCATTTATAATCGAAATTTTTATCTACAATAAACAAATCGTTAGCGCCCCTTTGTTAGAAAAAAACAAAAATATATAGGGCCTGCCATTGAAAAGAAAAAATCTTCTGACTTTTGTCAAATAAACAAATCGTATAAGATTAGGATTAGACATCCATGCATAAAATTAAAAGTTATTTTGATTTTTGTATGCCCATCCGTCAGTCCGTTCTGCCATCTATCCGTCCTCACAATAACTCGAGAAAGCATGTACTTATGGAGACGAAATATTGCTCATAGACCTTTAAAAAAAAATTTAAACTAAGTTCGAAAATGCGACAAACCGGGTGACTTCTTCGTAGGATTGCCATACAAAAGTATCGTTTTTCACTACATATTTGGATACTACCTGAGAGCTCGTCACCATATAGAGCTTAAATTTTGTACACAGTATTGTCATAAAAATGGTAAATGTAATTTAAAAATAGACTAAATCGGACTATCTCTTATTAGTGTTGCCATATTAAAACTTAAGATTTTTACGTATACTGTGAAAACGATCAGTTCTAGATGGTTTTAATGTACTGAAAATTTCTTCAAAATATGAAATCCTATGAAATTGGTTATAATCATTTTCCTGTCCATTATAGAAAATATACAGGAAAAACCACTTCAAAAATCAAAATTGCACTGACGGGCGACCATACGAAATGATATGCGAGTATTCATCTAGTCTTGGGGATCATAAGAATTGCTCTAAGACCAATTCCTGCTCTTTTACTTGTTTTAAGTATATTCTCTTGGTTAAAAAATTACTATCCCCTGGAATTTCAGCAACATTGCTCCGGTCAATTAATCACGTTACATTAATAGCTTAATACCTTTAATTTCACAAATCATTGAACTGCATACATCGGTACACTTCAAGCTTCCGACACATCACAATTCTAAATATATAAGATTT
Organism: Dioctria rufipes; assembly: GCA_963924295.1. Classification (NCBI taxonomy): domain Eukaryota; kingdom Metazoa; phylum Arthropoda; class Insecta; order Diptera; family Asilidae; genus Dioctria; species Dioctria rufipes. Next base: position 859,620 of record CAWUPM010000289.1, read on the forward strand.
ATTAAAATCTGTAAATTTCACAAAGTTTCGCTGAGCTCCCGGAACTCTGAAATTTCAGAAACGTCAAAGCAAGTTCAACACAGTCTAGTCCGACTATATTCGCACGATATCCCGCTTCGTTATTAGTTATTTATTCAATGGAAAATAGCTAGCCATATGAATTGGCTTATCTTATAAATACCTGTGGAGAGATGAGGGATTAAGTCGAATTCAATTAGTCTGGTTCAATGCATGCACGGTAGGTGAATTCGGTGCTTTTTTTTTATCATATAAAATCTTCAAAGAAAATGTTTGCCTACAATAAACCCTGCGAGAATCCAAAAGCCATTTTTAAGAGCACATATATTAATTCTCGACTTCCTACTTTTTTCACTCATGGTTCGAAATGTATCCTAGATCAAAGATATTGATTTCTTCTTTTGTGGTTTGGTAGGAGGCCTTTTGAATTGTAAGATATTTTATTGCGTGTTGTTATTAACACACTTGCCATGAATTATAAGCAGTTTTGGATGAAATTAAGTTCATCATTGATTGTTGGAAATGTACGTGCTCACAATATATAAAAGCTCAGAGCTTTTATAGTTCAGTGAACAATAAGAAAATTCTAAAATTCCCTAACAACTTAAATATTTGCCCTAGCAGACCTTGCATTTTATATAATGCAGATGCATATAAAATGCATACAGTAAGTAGTTAGAATTAAGTCAACTGGTAGTAAAAATGGTTATGTTTAGCTTGAAAATATTCTTCATTTGCCATTCTTCCCGCCGATTATACTGAAAATTCAGACTAGATAATACTGTTTTAAAGCTTAAGATACCAGATTGCCCATCCTAATTACGTAAATTTTCGTATTTTCAATCCCATATGGTAGTAACAAAAATTTTCTGTTAAATGCCAAAAAGTTCTATTTCATGACTCCTCTTATTTTGTTCAGAGTCACAGAAAATGTACACATAATGGTTAAATTTTCGATTTTTCACCCACTGCTCCTGGTATATATGTAAATATGTACTTTCCACCCAAATTCACATATTTTTCTAAAGAAGGCCTAATGGCTATACACAGAGGTTGTGGCAAGAATCCCGTGTTGTGTTTATACCGAAGGTTAGATTACTCGACTGCCAAAGCGTATAGACCTATAACCTTGACTTCTTTCTTACTTAAAACCCTAAAACGCACGTGCGAGTGGCAGCTGAGGTGTTCCATTCCCAGAAACAGACTATCAAAGCATCAGCATCCGTACTTAAAGGGAAAGTCCGTAGAAGCGGCCATCCACGAGGTGATCCAAACAATTGAAAAGGGCTTCACCTTTAAACCATCTACGCTGGCTGTTTTCATAGATATATAAGGCGCCTTTAATAACGTTCTTCTGAATAGGTTCACGGAAATGATAACAAAACATGGAGTGAACCGATCTCTAAAAAATTGGATTGCACACATGTTGTATAATAGAACTGTCTTTGCCGCTAGGCGGGGCAAGCAGAGCTAAAACGGTTTACATGCGCACCCCTCAAGGTGGTGTGTTATCACCTCTTTTATGGGTGCGCATCATGGACAATCTCTTGCTAATACTCAACCGTATGGGGTACAAAGCAGTGTGTCACGCGGACGACTTTACAATCTTAGTCACCGGGAGATATGAACCCATACTCTGTGGACTGATGCAAAGCGCGATGCGCTAGGCCACCGACTGCGATCTGAGTATCAATCCACGGAAAACCGACCTATGCCTCTTCACCATGAGAAGGAATATCATAAGCTTAAACTTGCCCTTGATTGGCTCCAGCACTTGGAGTTAAAGGAGAGGGTGAAATACCTAGGTATTATATTAGATAATAGCTTAACCTGGAAACCAGACCTCCGAGACAGAGCGAACAAAGCTCTTAGAGTTTTCGCAATGTGTCGCAGAGCGGTAGGGAAGGAGTGGGGACTCAAACCGCGGACGCTCCAATGGATATACACTAGCATCGTTCAACCCATGTTAACATACGGTTTGGTGGTGTGGTGGAAAGCAAAGGACTTCGCCAATCATTGTCACATATTTGAGAAGGGTCAAAGCGGCACTTTTAATACCACTAGTGCTCTTGCTCTGGAGGTTATCCCCAACATACACCCGGTGCAAATACATATTAAGGAGAGGGTATCGACTACAGCGCTAAGACTGCATCTCCAACCTTGACTGGCTTCATACATAAACAAAAGTTCTACATGAATCCATTTATGAATTTGTGCTGTCCATCGCACCTGGCATCGACAGGAACAGCGACCACCTCCTCGAGACCACGCTGCAAAGAAATTTTGAATCTAGAATTCCATTCAGAACAGAATATATTGAATTTGCCATGCACCTTGAAAACTATGCCACGGTTTTCCAGGAAGAAGTCGAGGCCATCCTTGAAGTGGGAAGGTACCTCCTCAACTGAAACGCTGAGAATAAGCAGATAGACATCTTCTCACAAAGCCAAGCAGCTCTCAAGTTTTGTCTTAACCCTTTATAACCTCCAAAATATTAATGGAATGAAAAACCACCCTGAACTCCCTTTCTCGAAATAACTGGGTGATAGTGCAATGAGTGCCGGGGCACAGCAATATCAGCGGGAAGGAAAGGGCGGACGCGCTTGCTTATGTTGGTGCAGCTTCAGAGGAGCCTGCCTCTACAGCCTAGATTGCACCAAAACACCTTGCCTCAATCATTTCAAGCTGGGTGACTCCCACACAGTTGCCTTTGGTTGGAAGATCCCTCGGATAGAACAACAAAGGAACTGTGGGGAAAACAAAACCCAAGTCAAACGAATAAGCTCCTCGGACTTAAATAGCCAACTTTGAGGATTCTGGTGTCCGTTTTCACTAGGAACTCCTCTCTTAGTTGTCACCTTCACAGGATGAAACTTATTGATGATTCTACATGCACGGTTGCGGAGAAGAGTCCGAACCAATGACCCGCTTTCTTTGTCATTGACCGGCACTCTCAGGAATACGTAACAGTATTCTTGGCTCGTACTTCCTGGACGAGTTACACGATGCCGGCAAAGAGGGCTGGGCGCCAATACCGAAATTTATAGGAGCGTCCGATTGGGACCTATAAGCGAGCGCTCATGGGTCTGGACGCGGAACAATGGACCTTGACTTGGCCTACGTTCGGGGAATCTTTCGTGGTTCCAAACCTCCGTTTGAATCAACCAATCAAAGAAGGCTTGCAATAAATATAAAGTAAAACTACAGGTGCTTACCAGTTCTAACAGCTGCTTTAATTATGGAGTCATCTTTACCCGCAAGCCACCAAATATTTGGAAAATACCTGAAAATTCTACACGAAACAACTTGAGTGACAAATACGCCCTAGTTTGTGCATGGAAACGATAACCAAATGCCCTCTATGAATTACACTTTGACGAACCAATTTTCAATATTATTTTCGCATAATGTTGAATAGATTTCTCGATAAATGTGAATTATACTTAGTTTTAGATTACGCTTCTTACTTGGTTTATTGGAAGAAAGTTTCTGTTACATGTATTTCCAGCGAAACAGAAACTTCAAGGCGGGATCAATACAATCGATTTTCGTGCCTAATTGCCATTACAAAACTACGAAACTTTCCTGTAAAAAAATATAGTGTTTGACGAGCTGTTGCTACATTGTGCCATCTTGTTGAAAATAAACATTGCATAAGTCAATGCTGTGATCATAAAATATATGTTATCTATCTGATAGCTTTTGCCATTCACTATAATAGTGGAGAGCATTCTTGAGTCAACTCGAAAAATTTCTCATGATTACTTTATCTTCGCATGTTCACAAAAAAAAAAACAAAAAACAAAAAAAGGAAAACTTGGATACAAATTTTGAAAAGTGTAAATGGTGAAATTTTGTAAAACTATTTACAAATGAAGTGATGGCTCATTTATTCTCTTCCACATTCTGTCAAATCTCAGCTAAATATATAAACCCATCTGATCTAAAAAAGATTTTTACTAATACGTGGCCGTGAGGGTGAAATTATGAGTTAAACTGAGTAAAATGTCACCCTCATGAAGGAATTGTAACACACCATATTCACCGAAAAGTAACAGTAAACTGTACATGTACTCAACTTTGTAAAATTACATTCCTTCGTAACTTGCTGTTTTACTCACTACTTATAATTATATTGAAAATTATTTGTGTAATATTACACAGGTTTTACAGATTGTGGTTCATATTTTTTTCCGTTCTTGATTCCAATATTCATGTCTGTCAGATAGCTAAAGTCCGTTTAAATACGTACATTGCTTAGTCTGATGTTTTCTGCATTAGTTCGCATATTTTATGAACCAAGCTATTTATTAAATTAAATGCTATCATTATATTTCTGAATGATTATTAACAATAAATTTGATTTTCTGTTCTAGTCATATTGATAACAAAATACATTTTCGAATGGAAAATGCACATACATATGTAAAAGTGATTGCAATTTATTTGTCATATAAATTATAATTCAAATTATTGATCGAAACATATACATACACACACAAATATTTCTTGAATAACATTAATTTCCTGCGCACAAGAAATTTCGAGGAATTCAATTTTAATTACAAAAATGTTTTCAATAATGTTATATATGAACTTGCAGTGCTGAGAATCTGAAAATTAAATTAAAAAGTCGATAACCAAAATGTCTAAATTCTATATATGTAGGTATATATTTACCATTCCATAAGCTGGAAGGGACGGTTGAAAAAAGGGAACTCTTACTCCAGTTCCTTTAGTTGCTCGCAGAATTATCAATAAAATCATTTTTCGCACGCGTATGTCGTATTTATACCACTCAGAAAAGTATCCAACTTCTGCTACCTTGCGACTCTAAAATGATGATCGTAAAAACTCAAGTATTTGTAAATTAGAAGTTTTAAAAAAAAAAAAAAGATTTAACTCACGCTTTCTAAAAGATAATTTCCTCCGGCACAGTAAACATACAGTTGAGCTAATACTGCCGTATTATAGCTAACGTACAACATTGCATCGACTCCAGAAGACTTTTAGAGAAACAAACAAAAAAAACCTCTAAAATTAATTTCAAAAAATTTAATAAACGTAATAAAATAAAATTTTCTTTTATTTTGTGAATTTAAGTACTTGTTGAAGATTAACAATATTTTACTGCTTTATGAAATATTCTTAAGAAGGAACCCAAAGCAAGTTCGAAACTCGATTTTGAAAATGTGCATAGCTTTTCACTCTATTCTAGGATTTTTTCATGAGTTTACAACCTTTTTGCACTTTTGTATCATTACAAACCAAGTGTGTACGTTGGATGTGTAGGCGGAGGGGGATTAGTGGAAGTTGATAAGGCTAATTTTTCGCTCTATTTTCCTTTATAATTAGAGTATAATTGAAATTTGTTGGAAATGTGATTTGAGCTGTTTCCAGGCCGTTGCCTCTTGTAATTCTTGTCTAGTCTTGCCGAATTTTTCTTTTCGAAAATATTCGGTATTCGAAATTATACTTTGAAATTTTCTTTAGTGAGTTTTTACACTTTATATTTTTGATATTGATACCGGATTCAGTGAACTATATGACATTTTGTTGTGTCTTTGGAAAGACGACGGAAGTAAGGTCACAAAATATCAAAATTAAAAACACAAAAAGAATAATTTAGAAAGGCGAAGAAAAACGTTTACTTCTTATAGGTCAAGATCCTGCAAAGTAGAAGAGTTTTGCGTGTATATTAATAAATAAACAACAGGGTGGTCAATTTTAATTTACAATTTTTGAAAAAAAAAACGTTTTTTTTCTCAACCCATTATGCATGGGTAATATTGTTATTCAAGTTATTTTTATGGATTAAAGTTGGAAAGAACAAGTTATGGAATTTAGGAGTCTGTAGATCTCCCCCTCCGTTGCTTAGCCTCTATAGAGAAGATAACACTGCGTGGATATAGTATTACCTACATAAATTTCTCATATGCCAAATGAATGTGTCGGACTATCGACTAGTGTATTGGTTATTATTGGGGCTTACTGGATTGAATTAGCAGGGCATTAATAAACACTGAGTCGTTTTAAATCTTTTGTTTTCTTACCAGCAGTAAATTTGGCGAAAAGAACATTCCACGATAAATCTTCTTCTACCAAATCAAAGTTGGTTTTCAAGAGTAGTTTAGTAAAAATGATCCCGGTTATTTTGAGACTTACATTTGGGTAATAAAGACTTCTAATAATTTTGTTATTTATTTTCTTAAATCAATATTTTTTTAAACAATATTCTAGGTGTATTAATTAAAGTTTACTTTTTTCCTCACTTTTTTGTTCTGCATGGCAGTCTAATTTTTATTGCTTATTTTCAAAATTTATGCACATACAACGAAACAAGTTAAAGAAATCGATTCTTGTATTAAAGACCACTTACCAAAATCAAATTTATGGAACTGATACAAAGTATCATAGAAGCTGATGCAAAATGTGCTAAAGTAATAACCGTAATAAATGAACTAAATTCTTTGCAAAGCTCAATGATTTCGACATGTTTTTTGATAAGTTCCCTTAGCTGATTGTAGCAAATTTGATTTTCTTCCTCTGTTGCAAAATCTGAAATAGAAAAGAAAAAAACGGGAAAAAAACTAACTTTGCTAAAAATGATAGAAGTATTTAAAAAATAAAAGTATGTAATAGTTTACCGTTCAAATTATTTAGAATATTTTTCAATTCACATTGAATTATTTTAAAAGCAGATGCTAAGTGGCAACAAAATCCCATAAAGCAACTATCAACACCACTAAATCCAAATACTGTGACTACACCGGAATAAGAGAGGATCGCATATAGTATCGGATACTTTGGATATTTTGTGTATGAATCAGGAACTCTGTAAATGTAAGAAAAACAAATAACAAATTTAAGTAAATTCTATTGAAATATATTAGATCACTTTGCACTTACACTATAAGAAAAGGCAAGGCATTCGTTAAATTTCTTCCTTGACTATAATCCAAAATGTTTGTGACTATTGGTCTTAGGAAAAAAACGAAGTTCGTGGAATTTCCAGCCATAAGTACCAGGAAAGAGAAAATCGCTGCAATTGATGCTAAATCCTGCATCTTTTGACGTTTTTCGATGTTTGTATCTGTAGGGTGAAGAATTTAGTTTAGATAAAAAGCTCAGGTTGGAAGTTAATGTGTTTTTTTTCAAATATTTTCCAGCGGTATGTATTCGTTATACTCAATTTATGAAATAAGATAAAGTAAATTAATGACTGTAAATCTTCGTATCTGATTTGAAGATATTTACTTTTGACAGAATACTCTACATAACCGCGGATAATCTACATGTAAATTACCAAAGGCTATACAGTTTACTTATCCAGTAGACAGTTCTTAGGTTATTCCCACATATAAGATCATCAAATCGAAATATCCAACCTCGCAAGTTCCAAAAACAAGATCCCCAAACCCAAAATCTCCAAACACAAGATCCCTTAACTGGAAATGTCAAATCATCAAATCGAAATATCCAACCTCGCAAGTTCCAAAAACAAGATCCCCAAACCCAAAATCTCCAAACACAAGATCCCTTAACTGGAAATGTCAAGGAAAAATCATGAGGAAAGTTCAACATTTCTAAAATCCAAAGCACACAGTATTCAGAATTCTTGAATCTGGGTTTAATTCTTTCCGGTCTATTGGATATGAGTATTGCCATGTCGCAATTCTCCTACATACTATTTTCTATCACTAGTAGATGTCACAAATGTCGAAAATGTTGGAGTTAACGTCTAGTTGACATACCGGTACAATTGCTCATTTCCCCATAAATGGGGAATTTATTTAGTTTTCCAATTTTCCATTATTTTCCAAATTTTGTATACATCGCTTCTTCTACTATTTTACCAGTTTTGAGTTTTTCACTTCTATCGATTTCGTCGATTCTGGATTTTGACATTCTGACTTTTCTGTTAATCCGTCTTCAATACATATATTGAATTTAATAAATTTAATTTTTCCACACTTGGAATTATTTCGAACAATGGCGTCATCAGTGGTTTACTCTTCCTTGCTTTATTTTTAGCTCTTTATTAATGCCTTCCAACTTTAATGCTAATGCACCATACAAATTCCCATGTATCCAAAAAATTACATGAAATTCTTAGTACTGGAATTTATCATGTATTCGAAATACCAGTTAAGTGGCCAAAATCCCATAATTCCAAATTTCTTTATTCTCGGAATTCCCACTCAAAAACTAACAAAACCCCCTTCTTATAAAAATTGAAACGAAACACGTGATTTTGTTTCTGTTGAATTTTGGCTAAAAAGTTATAAAATTATGGAAACAGGAAAATTTTTGAAATAATGGAGTTTCAGGAAAGAATTTGAATTTTCACGTGTGATCTACTTTTGAAGAGTAAATTAACTACAAATTAATAAAGTATCTAGAAACTAATCATCTCATCAACGATCGCCACTATGGCTTCCGAGCTGGACGCTCATCTAGAGACCTTCTGAATTTTTTGCGGAACTTTGAAACCGTAGCCTTCATAATATGGTGAGTCCAAAATCGTTACCGTAGATATTTCAAGGCCCTTGATTGAGTCTGGCATCAGCTCTTTTAGCAAAACTTAAAGCATTTGGTCTCTTCCCTCCTCTTCTATTATAGATTGAAAGTTTCTTATCCAGTCGCCTAATACGAGTTTTATTAAATGGCGTGTCATCTAAACCTCACCCTATAAATGCCGGTCTACACCAAGGCTCTGTTATCTCTCCATCTCACTTCTTAATTTTCATTAATGATCTGCTTTCTCGTACTTTCAATCCCATGCATAGTTTCGCGGATGACAATACGCTTGATTTAGCTTACTCCTTTGACACTCTTGCGAACTCCAGAAGGAATGCCGCATTTGTTAAACTAGATTGAATGATTTGATCATTGAATAACGATCTTGCCAATATCCTCGCTGGATCAAAGCGAATCGCATCGAATTCAATGCGTCTAAATCCCAAAGCTGTCTTTAAATCAAGATCACAATAATAATTTTTCCACTCCCGTTTCTTTTGATGGAGCACTGATTTACGATACACCAGTAAGTTAAGGTGGACAGATCACATATTTTGTTTTGCCAAAGAAGCATAGGAATGTCTCGGATTTCCGAAAAGACGTAAGAAATATTTCAGCCCTATAAGCCTAGCGCTCCTATACAAGTCCTACATCAGACCTACAATGGAATAAAATTCCCATATCTGGGCCGGGGCTGGTCGCACATCCTTAGATTCATTCGATATGGAGCAAAAGAGAGTCTTCAAGCTCATTGGCAATTTGACAATAAGTTTTAATATAGACTAACTCGAGGACCGCCGCAATGTTGGATGTCTTTCACTTCTTTATAGCTATGGTTAATTTTCCGATGAAATATCTAGTCTGATCTCTTGTAGAATGATTCCTGCACGCAATACTCACGCTGCAAACTGCGCACATATTTATACCCTTCAAATTACCTTCGACCGTACAATAAAATTGCGTGATGCTTTTTTATTCTGAACTGTGCGAATGTCGAACAGTCTGCCATCTTCTGTCTTTCCTCTGGCATACGGTCTGTGAAAGCTTAAGAGTGACATACATCATCAGCTCTGCTGCTCTCCTCACATTTCCTAATTCCTTTCCCTATCTCCTGCCTGCCAGGCTGTGCTTTGAATCATAGGGCATCCCCTGAGCTTGGCTTAACTGTTAAGTAGGCGAACTATCAAAATCACACAAGTGGCGCATGGGGTCAGCAGTGACCCCAATTCCTGTCTAGAAATTTATGTAAATCACAAAATATTCAAAAACAAGAACGATGCAGTTCGATACCTATATCTTATTGCTTTAACAAAAACTGAGAAATAAATAATTTCTCTTTAAGTTAACACAAAATTAAAGTAACAGTTATTTTAGATTATGTACATACTAAGAACTTCTTGCCAATCTTTATAGAAAAGTAACAAAATAAAAGCACTATTCGTAGTAGAGTAAAAAAGCTACACATTTACGCAAAACCACCATAATCTCAACATATGTTTTATATATTTTCGCTAGAACTCATCCGAAAATATTATAAAATTTCGAAATTTCCAAAGATATACCTAACAAGACTTACCTCACGACAAAAATTACGTAAGTGGGTGCATGGGGCTACACTACATTATAATACAAAAGCATGCGTACGTTGTACATTGCAGTCGCCCGAGTACGACGATTTTCAAAATAATGTTTTAAGATGAAAAGCTACTGGAAAACTCAAGTTTGAGAGAGAATGCGTTCTACACTCTTTCGCTGTTAAAATTGCTCTGACCCCATGCGCCTACTTAAGGGTTAATAATATAAAAAAATTAAAAAACAAAAATTCAGATTATGTATTGTACTGAGGGATCTTGTGCCTGGTAATTTTTTGCTTGGGACTACGAGCTGGGCGGTTTATTCTTGAAAATTTTAGTTTGGGATTTTTCAACATTTATTGATCGTGTTCCATTATACAAAATTTTTCCTCAATCTTAGCAGCAATGTGTGTAAACCTGTTCGAAAGTGTTTTTTTTAAACATATGATTTAAAACGTTTCACTTATCAGCAATTTTTTTTTATTGAATATGTAATTGGAAAGAGTTCATTGAATCACAAACCACATGGTGCCCAAAAAATATATCGCCCCACGCTCTTTTTCACCAAATATCTGACAGACCTATGTATATACTTAGGACTACACAGAAACTGCATAACACAACATTTCTAAAATTAGTCATAAAATCTATCAAGCAGGCTCTTGGTTCATATACCCGCTGGAACAACTTTCTCGAACATTCCGAAATTAATTCTCTCAATCACAACAACTAGATATTTTAAATGTAAAAACTGAGATAAAGTAACTTATTTTGGTGATGCCATTTTTTTCTAAAATCAAATTTTTTTTTTACTTTTTTTTTTTTTACAAAATCGTTCAATACAAAATTTCTCCGTAATTACCATAGAAATGCACCCAATCGAGGGATTAGTCACAATGTCATTAAAGCAAAAGTTTGCAAATTTTTGGATTTTCATTAAATCAGTTATAAACATTCGAAGATCTGCTACTCAACTATTCAACAACTTTAGCGTAATAATTACCTGTCAAAAGTATTGCCTTTAATCTTACAACCAAGTTCTTAAACTTTTTCCGATTGACGAATAAAATCACCAACTTGAGTAATGTTACCAATTTCGTTGTTGACGGGCACAATGCATCCAGAGCCAAAGTTAAATGATGCCGATTATGCACAGCAAATATAGTTTCTCCAAATGCACCAATAGAAAGGACTATCACATGAAGAGTAATTCTGACGATCAGGAAAAATGTCACGTTCCTTTCCGGCCAAAAACCAAGATAGGACAATGTAAATTTTGGTATTACCATAAAAGTCTTCTCTATTGGTGTACTTTTTGAAAGAAATGCGAGCTTCATTTTGTAGAATGATAATGAGTAAATTTTGCAAGACACAAAGAAACTGTATACTCAAAAATGCACAAAGTAAGTAGATTTACATCTGCCTATTTCATACTGTGGACACTTTTATAACTCATTTCAACTGAGAAAAACTTTCGAAATTTGTAAACTGTTTGAAAAAAAATAGGAAGAAGAAAGGACATCGAACACAGTAATTAAAAATTTTTGAAACCGTTTAAGGACATTATTGGAGGTTGTTAAACACAGGGAGTTAACGTGTAATTATGAAAAATATAAAAATGAACATGTTTTCTTGATTTACGTAAACTAAAAGTTTCCAAGTTTTCTTTACTTGTCTCAGGGAAAAGTTGTGCAATGTTTTCTTTAATTGAAGGTTACACAACTTCTTTTGTGGTATACGAGGAAAACGCATAATTTACTGCACGCCGGATGTACGGGTGAAAATTATGCTACGAGAAAATTTTAGTTCATTATGGAGCTCAATCAATAAAGAATACTGTCGCCCTTAAATTTGATTGCATTAAGTTGAATCTTTTAAACTAGAATCTAGCGAGGAAATTTTAGACCTTTTTCTCTAGAGAACTGAAATTTTTGCAAATTAGCTTAAGCCGTGTTCATCGATATTTAATGCAGATAATGAATTTTCATGGAGTGATCATTGGGCATTCCTTGAAAATGGTTTGCATTCTAGATATCATCAGCGACATGTATTTAATAAAATAAAAATTTGGGCAAGATGATTGCTAGACCTATCATTGTACAAATGTAAGATCTTTTTATCAGATGAAGCATATACTCAGCGACATTTGATTATTCTCATTTCAGTAGTTTTCATTTCTTTACTTATATTTTGTCTGTTTGAGAAAGTGGAAGAAATGTGGTGTTTACATTGTAAAAATGAAAAGTTGTTGAAGTAGCTTTTATTAAAGTTGAAGTTGAATATTAGTGGAATGTACTGTGGATTGACGTTAACGAAACGTGAAATTGGGGAGATTATCGGCCTGGCCGAAAAGAACTTATAGAATAAAGAAATCATGAAAAGAATATAATATATCGTTGGCAAGGTAATATCTTTCTTAAGGGGTACAACTACATAGTCTGACTGCCCAAATATAAGATGATTTTTGGGAATTTATTGACTGAAAAGTATTGCATCAAATGTTTTGAAATTGTAAAAGCATATTTGTGTATAAAATATGTATATCCCACCTCAAAAAAAAAAAAAAAAATCTCTCCCACTGCTGTATTGATTGTGGCCTGGAGAATGCCTGAAAACTTAAAATCCAAAACGTCTGTTAAACTCGAATGTATTGTCTGTGCCATGACATAGGCTTGTAAAAAAAATTAAAAACAAACAAAATGCCGGAGTTTTGAAGAAAATGTCCGCTTAAAAACACACCTATGTCTTATCTGTTATTCCAGGCAAGGTACGAAAGATTTGACAGGAATATACCTATATATATACATATATATATATATATATATATATATATCTTCATACCCAGAGACTGAACAATAACTCAGGTACGGCCCTTTAGTTTACGCACGTTTCTGATCGAGAAGCAGCTGCTCTTGAGAAAGCTGTTGTGCAAAGCTATTTGAGATACGACAGTTCGTATGACCACATTGCTTGAGCTTGTACGAATTTCTTAATGATTTAATAAGAGAAAGGATCAGTCATAAAAGTTAGAATTAACCTGACGAGTTCAAGAAATGCATAATATCCCTCATGTTTGACCGAAAATCGTAAATTTGTTGAAGACGAAGTTACCTAAGGTTCGAAGTCTGACCGTGAATAGTGCCGAACATAGAAATTGGTTAAGGATTTCCTTTTTACTTGCTTCTCCACATTTTGGAAGTATATCAGATAAATAGTTCTCTTAATAGTCCAGTACTTTCAGGATTTCGGAGAAAGTCCAACCAAGCTAAAAATTGATATACACTTACCATTCAGCTCTCCCAATAAGGTGTAAAAAGTCGCCGGAATTCGGTTGTCCACATAAATTGTGACAGCCCAAAAACGAGGAAAAAATTACCTCTTTTCGGTGTTTTGCGAATATCTTTGTTCCTGTCGGTCTTACGGCTGTAAGGTATATGAAAAAGAAAAAGCGGGAAACACTCTACAAAAAAATTGTCATTAAGTTTATTGATAACACTAATAGTTTTCCAATATAAATTTTGTATATAAATATCAATTTAATTGAATGTCATGATCGAAATCGAGGTTTCGTTGCGGTATCTTCTCCTTTTGACATTTTTATAGACATCCGGGTATAAATAATAGTACAGAACATAACATAGATCAGGTCAACTCAAGAATGCACACACCCACACAAAGCCATGCACACATCCTCAAGCAGGAACAAAACATAGATCAGGGGTGTTTTTGTTTTTGTTTCGGTGTTAACCCTCAAGTCATGGCACTCGTGACTCTAGAAGCTGTCACTTTCTGTTTTTGTTTGCTTCTTGGGTTAACCCCGGGTTAACCCTAGCTGCTCCTGCTCTTGACTAGGAGCACTGCGGTTCTTCTTTTGAAATGTCAAAGAAAGAAGAAGAGGTTAAGAAAAAGTTTGGGATTGGTACTTTTGACGTTTATTGCTTCCTTTGCGCAAAAACACGAACCTGGCACTTCGGAGCTAACAGCTTTTTGACATGGTCCTGACGTGCCGCTGGATGAACCAGGAGTCACGTTCCGGAGGCAAAAACAAAAACCCGCCAGGTTAACCAAAACCCTCGAGAATACTTCACAAGCCATGAAACAGACAATATAAAATATATGCAGTGCTCTTATGTAAAACTGACAAAAGTTTGATTTGAATAGCTTCTCTGCCCTAAACTACTATTCATACGGAAAAATGTATTATGTTAATCAAGCTTGCTTTCTTATCTTCCGAACCGTAATAAAATGTTCATACCTTTCTTAACAAAATTATTAAAAATATTTATCAGAATCAAATGACTACGATTCCTCAAACAAAACCTCTCATTGTATATGCCGCTGTGCCGTCTTGGCATGCCGTAGCCTGATGATATCGACTCTAGTTATCCCTATAGATCCGGACTCCGGCTGCACATACGCACATGCATTTAAAACTAAGCTGAGAGATATTGAGCGTAAAATGGTAAGGTTACTTTGTAATCAAAACTATTTAATTATTTTGTTAAGTAAGGTATATATGAAGTGAAGCCTTTGGGATGGTAAGGAAGCAAGCTGTAAATTACAAGAAGCCTATTTTCCTGTATGGATAGTTTAGGCTGTATAGCATATATAAAGTCAATTTTTGGCACTTTTCCAAAGCATCAATATAGAACATTTGAGAAAACGGACTCACAACGCATACATATAGATTTCTGTTTCATTATGAAGTATTCTCGAGGGTTTTGGGTAAACTCAAGATTATACACACACAAGCACATCCACACATCCGCAAGCAGGAACAAAACATACAACAGGTCAACTCGAGATAGCACACACACAAACATACATACATGGTTTGAGGCACCATATAAACTCCAAACCGCGCAGCCAACCCTTTAATTGCATATGCATCTGTCACACAAATACTGAGTACAAATTTAAGAAATGTAGTAGTAGTATTTATATGTTGTTAAATTACTTCAATTATCTTCAATTGCAGCACACAACGATATTCTTCATTTTGTTAACTTTAATAGGATAATTAGCAGTTTAACATAATTGAGATACTGCTCCAGCAATATTATTACCTCCCAAATATTTACTTATCAGCAATACAACTTTAAATTATTAACTCATAATGCATTTTGGTCCCAATTCCTGCTCAAAAGGAAACAAATGGAAAAAAGTAAAATTTTGGTAGTGCATACGCTGGCCATAGGATTCAGGGCAATATATATACATTGGTTTTTAACTCGAAGCACCTGTACTAAAATAAAATAACAAACAAATAATCAAAACTACATGGATTGCTTATATCGAATTTTAAGCCCATGCGAGCCGACTTGTTTCGATGTGGAAAGTAGTTTGAATATCCGAAAAGAAGTTGGTGATACACAGCCCTGCTCCCTCGACAGTCGTATACTTCAGTGCTTCGAGAACAAGTAGGACGGTGGGTGTCAACCACCGAGTAGATAATAAAATTATAAAATTAAAAAATTAATAAAATTAAAAAATTACTTAATTAAAAAATTTAAAATATGAAAATAGGAAATGTAAAATTATATCGGAAGTCGTTATTAACTAGTCTTAAAAAAAAAATGGAAGACCTGGACCAAAAGAACATATTAGAATGAAGGATTTTTTGTGGGGAATCCATGTTGCGTATCAGAACAGCAGCCACAGCTAAGTACCAATATTTTTGTATTGCATTATTTAATTCTATTGTAGGGGTAAGGAGGTATTGGGGCACTTTGGCCTGGGAACCAAAACTGGTTTTGGTGTGAGGTCATTAAATATGAAAAAGGCTTGTAATGAGTTGCTAGTTGTATGTTATTGATGTGGGGTGATTGTTAGTTGTCATTACATATGCACATGTTGAATAATGAGTAGTTAATCGTATGTTGATAGATGATTTATTGCTGGGTAATTATTTGAGTGAGGTGCACACCTGGTAGCTGTGTTCAGTGACATCACGCTGTGCTGCTAGAGGTAAGCGGCGGGCTGAAATGATCACAGATCTGTTGTGGAGGTAGCAAGAATGTGAAATATGCAAATGAGGCGCAGGCTTGAAAGTAATTAAATTTGCCGACCGGTAGCGTCACAAGCTTAAGAATGCGCATGTCATGGAAACAAGCTTTCATTCGGGAATGGTGAAGTAAACGACGGGGCTGCTGACCTTGAGTATTGTTAAACGAGATGAAATGACGGGGAGTGGAAATAAACTAATAAAACTGGAAGTAATTGCTTTATTGTTTTATTTAATTATTGGCTTATTGGTTTTCCTTAACAACGTCATAGGCGTAATGCATCTCTAGAAATAGTACTAGTGAAGAGCTTTAATCTGATCGTTTTCTTTTAAAACCATATGGAACAACTGTAGTCTTGCAGGAATCGTCGTTTCTCCGATCTAGGCCGATAATGTCCGGCGGATAGCATTGGAGAGGACAGGAATGTTTTCACTTTGGTCTGGTTGTAAAGTTATATTTTTGATGGTTTCGAAGGTTATAATTTGAGAGGTGTTATAATTCAAACAAAGACCTTTTACTTTGCAGACTGTTTGCACTGAAATATCCTTGTGCTAAAGATGTTATAAGCGTAAATTTTTGGGCCTCCGCTGACAAATTCTGTAATATAGTTGCCAGTGCCATAGCATTCTAGTTCATCGGTCATATCTCATACAAGTTGGCCAGTTTCCAGTTCAACTTCATCATTTCGGCTCACATAAATTACAGAGTCTGTGTCATAATACAGTACTCTTTCAAGCATTTCAAGGTAGCTGTACTTGAGGCGCGCTTGACACGTCGTATAAACTGCAATGCAAACATTAACGATTTTTAAATAGTCTGCGACCTGATATCTATGCTCCCAATTTACTATGAGGGTATCTTCATTGACTGGTTAAATATCACAAATTATAACAGCCGGATTAGTGAACATAGAATAAACTTCTTCCGTTCTGTTAGCTATACTTATTTTAGGTTGATTTTCTTGTTGAACAAATTTACCCCAAAAGGAATTCAGTATTAATTTGGCTAGCGATCATAATCTGGGATTATTACCAATCTCCACAAAATCTAATTTTACACCTTCCTTTTCGAAAAAGTCTTGAATATACTTTAACTTGTTTTCCTCGGTCTGATAATTAATTGGCCATCAGGATGCTTGTTGCTTCATTTTTATAAATTTATTCATTATATTCGTGAAAATCCCTGCGCTGGATGTTACAGTATCGTATTGCTCTATTCCATAACTCCATATTTCATAAATTTTAAGATTTCGGTAGCCTTTTTCCAGAGATTTTCTGACTTCGTCAACCACCCATATACCCAACAATACCCTTTCACTGTCATTATGGCTGCAGTCCTCAACTTACTTTTTAGTTTTTCTGGAAGCATAACATAAGGTAAACATTAATTTACTGTTTTGCTTAATAGGTAAAACCGGGTGAAATAAGTTGAGTTGAGCTTTTTAAGATCTACTTTTGAGCAATTTTCATGACCAATGTAAAGTTTTGGATGGCTAATAGGAAACTTCCCGTACTTGCACACCCATGGATATAAGGAACACACATCTATGTATTTAATTTTTTCATCGGATTTGGACTTATAATACGTAAAAACGTTTCCTGTTCTTCCACCATATCTTGGGTTTAATGGAATATTGGCTATCAGAAGATGATCAATCAACTTTTCTATTTTTTTATTAATTTTCTTTTCTAAAAGAAATTCACATTCCCACATTTCAATTAGTTCATAGCAAAGTGCTCGTAATCTTTCTGTTTTAGAGACTGTTACTTCATGCCGTCTGTTTAAAGAATCATTAACCCTTTCGGTCCGATTTATGAAATAAATACGCTGAAAATCTGTTGTGCGGTTTGCTAGCTTATTTGGGCTTAACGATCATTTCTACAAAAAAATTAAAATTAATCCGTCTTCTTAAAACTGATTTTTGAGTTGTTGCCGTACGGCTACAAATTCTCTTAAGGGAGTAAAATAATACTATTTCTTATACATTTGTAATCCTTTATATAAAGTTGTATAAATAATTTCAATGTAACATATAAAAAGCAAAATAACACAAAAATAAACATTTTTCCTTTTTTAGATCACAAATTTTGTATTCCTACATATGTGCTTTTCTTTTTATAACAAGCTAAATAATACTATAACACAATGCGAAAATGGTAGATACATATTAATATTGCAGTTAATTATTTGTTCAAAACTATAAAACTATAAAGGCACTCACAATAAACACAACTATAATTTAAAAGTACTGAGTCAATTTTGCTTGGTATGAAAACCAATGAAACAGTTTTTAGTTGCAGTAGGTTGGCACAAATGAACGTCACATTTGGTACAAGTTATACGGCTGAATCCAGTGCAATTTTCTAATTTGCAACGTCCCCTTTTTTGCGTATGTGCAGGCCAGTGGTCAACACAATCATATCGTATAGCAGTAACTGGCCGTTTTTCATGTAAAGATGGTTGTTTTGGTAACAAATCTTCAGTATCGCTATTCAAATTTGGCGGAATGGCGCGAGGTCTTCCCCGTTTTCGATTTCCAATTGTAGCTGCTGAATAAATTAAGCCTTCTGCAACTTCATTGCGAAAATTCAGCAGATCTAGTTGGTTACGCTTATCCAAACCCATTTGCTTTGCGTCTCGAGTGTACTCTAACCAGGCGTTACAAACAGCTAAATCTATCATATGGTCAAACAATTTCAGAGTCCATTTATTACTTCTGATCGAAATTCGGTAAAGGGAAATGAGGAAGTCAACTTTGTCGACACCGCCCATGTGCTTATTATATTGAAATACTAGCTCAGGGCGCTGTATTTCAATTTTCTTCTTCTGTTCAAAGCTAAACCTGTACACAGAAGAGACCGGCATAGATCCATAAATTGTGGACGCCATTTGCACTAATCCACTATCCAACCACCTTAACACATATATACCACTAGAACAATCAATCCTGTAATCGAAAGATCCTCTGCCTAATTTTTTTAATTCCTTTTCGGACTTCATAAGGTTTCCAGCACCACCAGTTCTATTACTGCGTAATGTGCCCGATGAATAAATACCAAGAGATTTTAGGCGCTGGAGTAATGAAACTCGTAAAATAATTGTCGAACATGACCTTATGTCCGATGTTATGTGGGACATTTTCTACAAGTCTTAAGACTATGTCTGCGCAGAATCCCATATTTTCCGAGCCAATAGGTGTTCCTTTTCCCTGATATACTTCGATGTCATGAACTATTCCGCTGGAACTACAAAGAACAAAAACTTTGATACCCCACTTATTCGGTTTTTTTGGCATGTATTGCTTCAGAGCAGTCTTCCCTTTAAAAGGTATCATCATTTCGTCGACGCAAAGGAACTCTTCTTTTTGCATATCAAGGCACTTTTTCTGAATCACATTAATTATCGGACGAACTTTCCAGAGTTTATCGTTTGAGTTTTCTTCACTCGTAAAATGTAAATTATTTCTAATTAAGTGAAAACGATTCCGTGACATAGTTTTTGCAATCCCAGGTATTTCTGTAGACTTCCTACAATACATATTTGCTCTCGGGAAATCGCAAATTCCCATTAGAAGTTCCATACCAATCAATTTACGTATATCTGATGATCCGATGTTTAATACTTTCCCAGTAGTAGATAGTGCGTACTTGTTTGTCTCCTCAGCTATTTGATTTAATAGTTCTTCAGGAAAATATTGCAAAAAGTATTCTAGTGAGTTTTTCATATTTGCCACTAATATATTTCTTCCCTGGAAAGGTACCTCAGGCATATCCCACTCTTTTTTTCTCCAAGAATATAAATTTTTTCGATTTTTTCAGTACCTTTTATAGATATATCCGGTATAATCTCGCTTCCTTCCTCATTTGTGACCTCTTCCTGTTCAGCATCTAATGGGTTATTGTTGGCGGTTGAATCAATTACGCCATCCTCCAAATCATGTCTTGTTAGCTCTCTAAGAACATTTTCTATTGCAGCGCCATCGTCATCGTCTTCAATATCAGAGGTATCAAAGCCATGAAACGCCTCTAAAATCTCAAATTCAGTTCGAAGTCTTCGGTGCCTTTCTGCTGTGATTAGTTTAAAAGCACAAGTAAACAAATATATAATTAATGTTAATAATCGAAAACAATGTTACATAACACACAAACTAAAATTCTTGTGGAAACTAAGTGAACTTATTTATATGTTGCCGTCTGGCAACACATTTCTTTCATGAGAAATAGATACACAAAGTCGAATTGTTGCCGATCGGCAACATAAGATTTTGAAAAATTACTATGTTACGGAAAGTGAATAAAAGTGCTTAATTTATCCACGTGTTATATTTAAGGCTTTTGTTAGCACAAAAAAAGAATTTACAAGTTAATTATACGCTGATTTAAAAGAAAAATAGATTTCTATTTAAATGCTTACCAGACGGTAATGGCATATTCAATGAGAGACCTGATTACACATCCACTTCACAGAAAAATCTACGTTCAACTGAGTGCTCGTAATTTTTATTGTGTAGAACGATACATAAAGAATGATTCTTAGAAATTTAATGCTAGAGAAATTCAAAGAAGTGTTTTGCACAAATCATTAAATAAATGTTGCCATACGGCAACAAAAAGACCGAAAGGGTTAATGTCATCGTATATAGATTGATCGCTGTTATACCTCAAACATTTAGAATGCCCATGAAAATAGCAACCGTGGAACTCAAACACCTCTTTTTTTCCATAAAATATCCATCAACTTTAGCTCCTTTAACTCCACTTCTTTTTGTTTAGCCGCGTGCAAGATGTTAATTTTTCGTTTAGATTCCTCCCATAACAGCCAAAGTATAGCTATTTCGGATTGATTGTCAGAATTTCGATATCCTCGCTTTGGTATTATTCTAATAGTCTCTGATTTAAGGAAATTACGACGAAAAACAAGGTTACAAGCAGAAGCAATTGTAGTTGCCTCCTGAAACGGACACACGTTGCACTCTTTCAGCATTAGTTCTCTAAATTTTAAACAAGCTTCTGTTAGTATTTGTACGTCACTGACACAATATTCAACCAATTCCCTTTGTAAGTTAAAGTAATCATCCTTATGTTCTTCATACCACTTTAAAAACAATTTACGGTCTTCTTCTTTCATTTCATCAGCACTATAATACTTGACATTCGGTAATTTTCCGGTGTAGTTTTGATTCTCAATGGTGTTAAACAAATCAGGGAAATATCCTTTTTTTTAAATTGCTGGTAAATCAAATGCTTTAGGTAATTTCGAGAGTGGTATTGGAAAGTAGTTTGACGAATCAAAGAATTTTAAATTCTCAAGTTTCATTAGAATTATTTTTGTTCCTCTCATTATCAATCGTGGGGTTTTGTCGGTGTTTTGAAGTATGTAATGTAAAATAACTGGTGGTCAAACGCTTTGCCATTATGCACTAGTTACAGGTAATCAATTAGTTCGATACTTATGTATAATACCTGTAAAAGAATGTGAAAGCACAAGAATATTTCAGTACATAGAATACGGTCCTATTGAAAAAACGTTTATCGAAAGTATTTCTATAAAAATAACTAATCACCATCGTGAGTTAATTGATTTCAAGCGAAGCTATACTCCGACATATATAATGCTCCATTTTAAAAGAAAATAATCTATAAGTACTCATACAACAACCAATTTAACATAGTGTGAAGTTAGTAGCATTTTGTATAGCTTCGAAAATGAATTCATATTACACGCGTTATTACTTAATACAAAGTGGTGGTGCCATATCAGATATCGGAGAGTTATATCGAACACCTCTTATTTACCAGCGTGGAAAAGCCATTGGGAGCTTCTTCAGTGGACTATTGCGATATCTACCACCTTTGGTGGCATCAGGCGCGAAAGCTATAAAACAGCAGGCAGTGAAAACTGGAAAAGCGATAATAGAAGAGGTAAGAACTAAACCGATTAGAGATATTTTAAAAGAGCAAGGAGAGGTTGCAGCTCAAGAATTAGCTCAAAAAGTTATAAATAAACTATTTAATAGCATGGAGGGTGCAGGAATAAATAATCGCTTGGGTTTAAAAAGGCCCAAGCAATTTACAACGCTACAGTTAAAGTCATTTTCTAAGCGTAAGAAATGTTCAAAGTCGAAGAAATCGATTAAAAAATCAAAATCATCTTCTCCTTCGGGAAAAGCTGTGAAAGTTAAGCGGAAATTAGGCAGTCGTGTTTTAGATATATTCGATAAATAGACGTGATGTCTTCATACAAGGAATGCATGAAATCGGAATTAGATATTTTTTCTACACCACCCATCAAAGCAATATATTAAAAACTGAGGAAGTATCTTATAAACCTATAGTTTCACTAGATAATTCATCTGTTTTAGAATTTATATCGTTAGGACACGGTGATACATACCGTGATTTATCAAGCATTTATCATCGACTAAAAGTACAAGTAGTTAAATTAAAAGATGGTAAAGAAGAATTATATACTGGTAATGAAATAATTACAATTAAAAGAGCTGACGGCAAAGAGGAAGAAATTGAAGCTGACCCAATTGGAGTTGTTAATAATGTGATATACCCTCTTTTTCGACAATGTACAATACATTTAAATGGGAAACCAATTGCTCAAATAGATAACAATTACCAATACAGAGTTTACATTGAAAACTTGCTAAATTATGGAAAAGATGCTGCATCGACTCACTTGGAATCCATTGAATGGTATATCCATGAACGTAACATGGAAGTTATAGATTTAAATGAACGGTATCTTAAAAGATCGAAATTGTTTTCAAAAAGTGATATGGTGGAGTTAATGGATAAAATACATGGAGATATGTTTAATCAAGGCAAGCTCTTGATTTACGGTGTAGATCTATGTGTTGTGCTATCACTCGAGAAACCATAATTCTATCTCCTTTCTAAAGATGATGACACCTCACCTCGAATTAAAATATTGGAGGCGACAATGTACATGAATCATGTGACTGTTAATCCGAATATTATGCTGGCACATGAGACCGTTCTGCTACGCACAAATGCTGTATACCCATACAAACGTTAATACTTATACTTTACCTACAAATACATTCACATTATCAATAGACAATGTCGTTATAGGGCAATTACCGAATTTTCTCATTTTTGGTATGGAGTGGACGTCTCTGTATAATCATTTAAAAGACTTGAAGGTCAAAGTGGAAATTAATGCCACAAAGAGGCAAGATGAACTTAAAACTTTATATAAGATTCCAGTAGGACGAGGTAGTACGCAGTTACAATTCAGCGAACTTATCAGACTTTTCGAAATGTTCGACTTCTTCAATATTGTAATGTTCCACAATAACAACGCATCTAAAAGTGTAGAGGAATACTATCAAGCTTACCTTGAAAAATGCAAGCACAAAAATGTTGTCAAGTTATCCGACAACGACTTTTTCATTCCGGCAAGAATATCCAATGTACATATAAACTATTCTAGATTGTTTTACGAAATACATTTACTTTGCAAGATTTTTGATGTTTCTTGTTAGAAGTTTTGTAAACTCTAATATAAATAAAATTATAATTAAAATATAAGACTTGCTTTTATTTTATAATCCCATTTATTAACATGTATATATATATATTTACACAATTTTGAACAGCACAACGAATAACAGGTTGATTCTTGTGAATTTTACAAAAAATAGTAAAGTTAGCTAGATCGTCAAGCTACCTTATTTCCGCTTCTGGTAAGAATTTTTTCACAAAATTGGTCTTGAATCCACCTTTCAAGTATATAGTAGAATTGCGGAAATTTTCAAATATATCCACTAAGTTATTGTAATTAACATCTCCATCCTCCATCCATTTAAGTTGTCTACGTCGTACAGGTTTTGCTTTTGAGCACTTGGGGAAAGCTCCTGGCGCAGGTGAGGGGCGGCCAAATGGTACACCATTGGGATAATTGCACCATGGGATAAAACTTATATTTCTTTTGCAAAATAATTTCCTCTATTACTATATACAAACTGAATATCTAAAACCACTATACTCATGTTGCAGTGTTGCACATAACCAATTAAATAAAAACCTTGAAAACTAAATGCTTTATATATATTTTCTACGTAATCGTTTGTAATTAATAGATGAATTATTACACATTCGAAAGCGATATTGCTATACAACTTTCTAAAATAAAAATGGTACACCCGTTCTGTATAAAAATCGAGTGCCTTCTTTGAGGAAGCTCAGTTTAAGAATATTATTGTACAGGTTAAAATATTACTTTCAGCAGTTTTAAAATGTATGTGAATAAGTGTAAAGTGAGATCTTTAAAAAAGCTAAAGCTTTTAAAGACAACGATATTTTACACACTTAACAATGTTAAAGGAAACTTAAAGCCGATTCTATCCACAATGAATATGGAGAAAAAGAAAAAAATATAAGAAATTGAGCGTTTTGGCCCGAAGATAATGTTGGAACTGGAGAAGTACGTGCGGTTTCTTCCATCACACTACAGTGAATTTCAGAGGACATTTTGGATACCAATTCTACAAGGAAAAATTTGTTTGTCTCCAACGATGGAGAATTAAAATTTAGCCAAAAAGTTGATATACAACATGTGGATAAAGTTGATGCAGATCTTAGTGGTTATAGTGAATAATGTAATAAAAAATAACAGTTTTACTTAGTAAATTTATAGTTCTCTCTCTACATTTACTTATTTTAATAAATACAAACACACTTAAAACTTTCGCACTCTTTTAATTCCTTTATCACTTTCCGAATTGACTGGATTGTTGTTGTTGATAAATATATAACATGCAAACATGTCGAAAGCTGCCTGAATTGGTCTTGTAGTGGGTAAGTCCAATATCTCTGAAATCGGTCGATTTTTGACGTGTAGATCAGGCCCATTAAAGTTCTCGTAGCACAGATATTTTAATAGTAAAATGTTACTCAACATCTGTACTACGGATAAGTATGCATTAATATCCTCTACCACCACATCCCCCATGACCTGATGGTCAGGAACTGATAATAAATTCTTCTTTAACGATGGGTGCATTTCTACCCCTGTAAACTGCACTCTGGCACGACGATCCCGAACGATGACTAAAAGGGCAAACTCGTTTAAAGAATAAATTTCCTGCATTTTTACTTGTTTTGTATATTTGTAATTTTTTAAAAAAAAAACTTTTATGCACTTTTTATAAATACTCTGGATTGCCACTTAGAACTAATTTTCTACCAAATAATTTTCCGCTCTTAAACAGTAAAAATCTTATTAAATGCAATAAAGTAATTATAGCTTTAGTCGGTTTCGCTTAATTATTCTTAGAGTGAATGTAAGATAAAAAATCTTGTTTAATGCAACAAAGTGATTATAGCTTAAGTTAGGATTTGCACTTAATTATTCTTAGAGTGAATGTATTTTCATGTAAACAGGGCTTTACGCAGTACTGAGTAGGATTTGCCTTGAAAGTTCAACATTGGATGTTACTAGCATACGGGTTTTCCAATGAGAGGTGTTATTTTAATTAGCCCGCTATTTCGATAGATGTCACTTTTGGAGCTGTCATTTTTTTAACATTTGACATTCGCCATTAATAAAAATGGAACGATAAACAATTGAACAATACATTCAAATTATTAAAATTCACTATAAAAATGGTGAAAATGTGGCAGAGACGGTTCGTAAAACTCAAACATTTTTGGGTCGTGGTGAAGCACCTTGTCGGACCGCAATACAGAAATTGGTAGAAAAAGTCGAGTGATGTGAAGAATAAAACACATGCACGTCGCTCAAGTACAGCCGGGAATATTGCTGCTGTAACCGAAAGTGTTGAAGAAAACCCAGGTTTGTCCATTCCTCGTCGTTCTTTGGAATTGGGCATTCCACAAACGTCATTACATCGTATTTTGCATAAAGATGTGGGTCTTAAGGCTTCTAAAGTTCAGTTAACACAAGAACTCAAGCCGGCCGATCATCAACAACATCGAGTCTTTGCTGATTGGGTCCTTGAAATGCATGAAAATGATCCGCAATTCAATCGAAAACTCATCTTGAGTGATGAGGCCCATTTCCACCTCGATGGCTTCGTCAACAAGCAAAATTGTCGCATCTGGGGCTCGGAAAACCCAAGAGTTATTGTTGAAAAGCCTCTCTATCCTCAACGTGTGACTGTTTGGTGCGGTTAAGGTCGCGCGGGCTCATTGGACCTTACTTTTTCGAAAATGAGGCTGGAGCAACAGTTACGTTGAATGGATTGGGCTATCGACAGATGATTAATGATTTTTTATGGCCGGAATTGGATGGTATTGATCTGGACAACGTTTACTTTCAACAAGACGGCGCTACGTACCATACAAGCAACGAAACCATTGATCATTTACGGGAAAAGTTTCCGGACCGTGTTATCTCTCGAAGAGGTGATCACAATTGGCCACCGAGATCTTGTGACTTAACACCTTGCGACTTTTTCCTTTGGGGCCAGGTGAAAGAGAAGGTCTACGCCAACAGTCCAGCGTCGATTCAAGACCTCTAAGATGGAATTCGTGAGGCTGTCGAGGACATAGGGCAACCACTTTGCGATTTGGTTATGGAACATTTCATGAAAAGGATATGGTCCTGTAGGCATGGTCGTGGTGGTCATTTGGCTGATGTTATTTTCCACTATTAACGGCATACCTTCCTCTTTATAATGAAATAAAGACCCGATCATTTATCTTAAAAAATGGCATTTCTCTTCGAATATCAAAATAACACCTCTCATTGGTATTTCCCCTCCCTTGTTGTACAATATAATTGCGTGAACGTTTATATAAAAGGAAATACAGTCGCTGAGATTTTCAATTTAAAACTATTTATTAAATAAAATAAGTCACAATGTCAGAGTATTTCACCACAACTAAGGGCAATTCTACCATGGTTAAACGGTTTAACCTACGCGGTCGGAAATTAAAGTTTAAAACTAATCCTGTTGTAGTAAAAAAAGTAACTACGCACTCGTTGGAAAACGTTTCGGGGAAGATTATGTCGGTATAACGTTTTGCTGGAAAAGTTTCGGAGAGCGCGGTCCCGAATGGATGAAGCCTGCTTCCAATGTAAAAATGGAGGATGTGTGGGAGATGATTGCAAAAATTTTTCAAAGCAACTCATCAGGTAACAACTTTTTAACCTTATATTTAAACAGAAAGATTATATTCTTTGTTAATTTAGGGCTAGCAACGGATAGCTTCTGCCTACAGTTAACATCGGTTCGATTAGCACATGGAAAAGGAAGAGAATACGGTAGAAAATACAACACTTTTGATGAGGAGTGTTTGAAGCGAAAAGGCATTGTACAGATAAAAAATAATGATAGCCATTGTTTGTTTCGAGCGTTAGATGTGGCAATTGCACATGCAAAAAAGGATGGTAAATACATCAGCATCCGAAAAGACGTTGGAAAAATTCAACTTCAACAAGCAAAGGAATTGACGGAAAAATGCCGGGCACCTAATGGCGGAGCAGGTGTTGTTGAGCTGCAAAAAATCCAGGATTATTTGCCCGATTTTAAAACTGTTGTTTATCAATATGGGACAAAAGATCGTGACGTTGTATTTGAAGGCTCCAGTGAAGGACCACATCTAAATTTTTTGTATCACAAAGGACATTACAACGTTACAAAATCCTTGACTGTTGCCTTTTGTTGTAGTTTTTTGGGAGTATTTTCACCAACCTTTTAACACTAAAAATTCTCACCGATGTGAAAAATCCTGCCCCTGCCCAATAAACATTTTTGCAACTAATTAGTTGCAAGAATTATATTTTTATTTTATAAGGGTTGTATAACAGCTACACGAAAACTAAAATGTTTTATAGAGGTACCGCTTTTTCCTATTGAGTTCCGGTGCTAAATTGTTTTATAATGTAGCACTGAGAACGCTTTCCGAACTTCTTATAAAACAGTTTTGCTCCGGAAACTAATTTATTCTATAAGTATTTTATAATATTTCGAAACAAATCCTTGAAAGGCCTTTTAAAACAATTTAGCTTCCGGAGCAATTTAGTTGTCGGAGAGTTTTATAAACATATCACAAAATTAAATTAGAACACTTATAAAACCATTTGGTTGCGACTTGAATTGAGCATGGGATCTCCTTTTATAAAACTCGAAAGCTGTATTTTACCTTTTATGACAACTTTATAAAAAAATGGAAGCTTTACATTGGTATTAAATTTAACAAAAACCGTTCGTCACAAATCCCAATTAACCTGTGTAAAACTAAGTACTGGAGTATGCACTTTGACATTTCCGATCCTGAAGATTTAACACGAACCTAAAATGTTTTATAAGAGCTGTAATATGAGGTGAAAACATTCGCCCATTTTATAAAAATTGAATAAATTGAAGCGAGCAACATTTAAGCATTTAACTTTTTCATTTACTGACACGCAAAATAAACACGCGAATAAAATAAAAAAAAAAAATTCATGATTTCACTTTTAATTTTTAATTTTTTTAAACGATTTGGAACTTAACATTAAAAATTTATTTAATAATAAATATTTATTTAAGTTCATTTATTTTTAGAATTTACTAGGCGCGTTGTATTTTTTCGAGCTAGAAGTATAACTTTTACAATAAAATTAAAGTTGCATGATATTTTATTCCAATATTAATCGAAAATTAATGTTTACGCATTACGCATATAAGTATTCCAAACAAAATTATGTTGGATGACAGTCTGAAATCATAAATTATATTTCCTGCTCACACATTTTTGAAGGAATTTTGTAATACATTTTTCATAAAGAAAAAATAAGACAACAATAGATCCATATATATACATATAAGTTTTAACAAATAACTGCAGGAAAGAAGTTTTCACAACTCCTATAAAATATCTCCACAACCAAGTTGTAGATACAAGTGGCTTTATAAGTGTTTCAAACACTTTCTCGCAGACTGCTAAAACGTTTTATTATTGCTTTATAAATTAGCTTCCACAACCCTTATACAGTGTGACCAATTAGCTCTATAAGAGTTTTTTTAAAGCTCGTACAACATTTTTAACAACAAGCTTATAAAACAGTGTGTTTTATAAAGAGTTGTGAGAGGTTTTCCGTGGCTATAATAAAGTATAAATTGTTCATTGGGTGTTGTCAGCATACCCCTGTATGTAACAACAGATCTTTCAGTGTATTATGTGAAAGTTGCAATCGAAATTTTAGAGGACAACACTGCTTTGATAACCATAAATTCAAGTTTCTTAGGAAAGGGTAGTCTTTGCGCGAAAGTGAAAACATGTAAAAACTCTTTAAAGACATACAGTGCAAATAAAGAACACAGGTGCGGAGAAGTTTTTTGTAAAATTTGTGAAAAAAATGTGTTGTCAGACAATTTGTGCTACATTAGACGCGCTGAAAAACTGCTTCCTATAACAGATGTTTTATTTATATTTTATGTTTTGGAAACACAACAAGAAGAAAC
The DNA here is from genome assembly GCA_963924295.1 of Dioctria rufipes. Classification (NCBI taxonomy): domain Eukaryota; kingdom Metazoa; phylum Arthropoda; class Insecta; order Diptera; family Asilidae; genus Dioctria; species Dioctria rufipes. The sequence goes on from CAWUPM010000289.1 coordinate 889,184, forward strand.
AATATCTGAAAAATTTGTTAACGGAGTAAAACTTGGTGGAGTTAATAAATATGAACCAAACTTGTGCGTATTTAATCAAAGATGTGATAAGTGCATTAATGAAACTAAATTAGTGTTTTGCCAAACGTGTGGTTTTAGAACTGTAACTTACAAAGGTAATGTAATCGAAAAAATTGTATAACATTTATTAGAAATTAGAAAAAAATTTAAAAATTTAATAGTGATAGCGCATAACGGTCCAGCGTTTGACCGCCAGTTTATTTTACATTACATACTTCAAAACACCGACAAAACCCCACAATTGATAATGATAGGAACAAAGATAATTCTAATGAGACTTGAGAATTTAAAATGCCTTGATTCTTTAAACTACTTTCCAATGCCACTCTCAAAATTACCTAAAGCATTTGATTTACCAGCAATTTTTAAAAAAGGATATTTCCCTCATTTGTTTAACACCATTGAGAATCAAAACTACACCGGAAAATTACCGAATGTCAAGTATTATAATGCTGATGAAATGAAAGAAGAAGACCGTAAATTGTTTTTAAAGTGGTATGAAGAACATAAGGATGATTACTTTAACTTACAAAGGCAATTGGTTGAATATTGTGTCAGTGACGTACAAATACTAACAGAAGCTTGTTAAAAATTTAAAGAACTAATGCTGAAAGAGTGCAACGTGTGTCCGTTTCAGGAGGCAACTACAATTGCTTCTGCTTGTAGCTTTGTTTTTCGTCGTAATTTCCTTAAATCAGAGACTATTGGAATAATACCAAAGCGAGGATATCGAAATTCTAACAATCAATCCGAAATAGCTATACTTTGGCTGTTATGGGAGGAATCTAAACGAAAAATTAACATCTTGCACGCGGCTAAACAAAAAGAAGTGGAGTTAAAGGAGCTAAAGTTGATGGATATTTTATGGAAAAAAAGAGGTGTTTGAGTTCCACGGTTGCTATTTTCATGGGCATTCTAAATGTTTGAGGTATAACAGCGATCAATCTATATACGATGACATTAATGATTCTTTAAACAGACGGCATGAAGTAACAGTCTCTAAAACAGAAAGATTACGAGCACTTTGCTATGAACTAATTGAAATGTGGGAATGTGAATTTCTTTTAGAAAAGAAAAATAATAAAAAAATAGAAAAGTTGACTGATAGCCAATATTCCATTAAACCCAAGAGATGCCTTCTATGGTGGAAGAACAGGAAACACGTATTATAAGCGGTCTATGAGAAAGTCAACCTAAAACAAGTATAGTTGACAAAAAGGAAGAACTTTGTTCCATGTTCACTAATCCGACTGTTATAATTTGTCATATTTTACCAGTCAATAAAGATACCCTCATAGTAAATTGTGAGCATAGTAATCAGGCCGCAGACTAGTTTGAAACCGTTAACGTTTGTATTGCAGCTTATACGACTTGTCAAGCGCGCCTCAAATTGTACAGCTACCTTGAAATGCTTGGTGAAAGAGTACTGTATTATGACACAGACTCCGTAATTTTTGTAAGCTGAGATGAAGAATTTGAACCGGAAACTGGCCAATTTGTTGGAGATATGAACGATGAACTAGAACGCTATGGTTCTGGCAGCTATGCTACAGAATTTGTCAGCGGAGGACCACAAAATTATGCTTATAACATCTTTAGCACAAAGGAAAGTTCAATGCAAACAGTCTGCAAATTTTGAATTATAACACCATCCAAATTATAAACTTCGAAACCATCAAAAATATGACTTTACACCCAGACGAAAGTGAAAACATTCCCGTCCTCTCCAATGCTATCCACCGGATACAAGAACGCCTGATAGTCACCACAAATTTAATCACTTTCAATCCGGCGCCTCATTTGCATATTGCACATTCGTACTACCTCCACAACAAGATCTTTGATTATTTCAGCCCACCGCTTACCTCTAGCAGCGCAGCGTGACGTCACTGAACACAGCTACCAGGTGTGCACCTGACTCAAATAATTACCCAGCAATAAATCATCTATCAACATACAATTAACTACTAATTACTCAAGATTTGCATATATAATGACAACCAACAATTACCCCACATCAATAACATACAATTAACAACTCATTACACGCCTTTTGCATATTTAATGAACTCACACCAAAACCGGTTTTGGTTCCCAGGCCAAAGTGCCCCAATACCAACTGGGGTACATATTTATAGTGTCAATCAGCCCTTCTCGTTGCAAATTATAAGTTGTAATTTGAGATTTGTTCACTCAAAGAAATAATATTATAATAGATAAATTTGCAGATTTTCTTGTTCTTGGAGTATTAGTAGTCGATATGTTGGTTGCTGAAGATAGTAATAGTGTGGAATAAATTACCGTGATATCTCTTAAAAAAAAAAAAAAAAAAAAACAATTACGTGACGCCCAAAAAAATGAATAAAGGAGGAAAAAGTGGTCTCCCCAAGTTAAATGAAGCAAAACCACGACTTTCCTCCCCTACAGCTAGCGGCAAAAAGTAAATACTGTAACATTTTTGGCGCCCAATAAAGTAGAAAATTGTGCCTAACGTAAAGTCAAGACCATAACAAAAGGAAACGGGTACAAACAACTTCTCAAATTTTCACGTGTATCAAACTGTTTTTTTTTTGTAGAGTAAAGTGAACCGCTGGAAAATTATGATCTGTGTAGGAGAGGGTAAAAAAGATTAAAATTGTGGTTGCCCACGATGTTGAGAAAAACGTCCCAGGAGTGAATCATAAATCAGGAATAACAGAAAAATTTTCACCTGTTGCCGTCATTCGTTTGTGTTCTGTGGTGCAAGGTTTATACTTCCTTACTTTTTTTGTGGGACAATCCTTCAGCATAACTGACAATTTGCATTACGGTAACTGAATTGCATTCCAGTAACAGTGCAGTACTTACATATATACGTGTAGGGCATCTCAAAGCAATCGGGTCCAAAGTTATGTAGTGCTAGGAATAAATGATTTAAGCAGGGCCAAAATTATATTAAAGGGGAAAATTTATCTGAGATATTCTATTGTTCGTATTATTGACGATTCGAAAATTGAGCGGAAGCATATTACATGAATGGATGATTCAGTTTGTTATATTTGTCGTAGTAGAGTCGCTTAGTATTTTTCAGTGATTTGGCGTGTAACTGAATTATTTCCCTTTCCAAAAAGCCCTTTTATTATGCGTATGAATGCTGGCCTACGCCACGTCGTTTTGGTTCATTGTGCTTAAGGTTCGAGAAATAACTAAAGAAGCGTCGTAGTACTAAGTCGTACTTATGACATAGAAATTGACTGATTGATTTGCCAATATATACATATGTTAGCTTGCAATTGTTGTATAAAATGCAATCTGAAGTCGTGTACTGAACAGGTGCTTAAAGGTAAAGCAAAATTATAAAGTAATTCATATTTTAAGGTAATAATTTTTATCTCCGCTCCAAATCGCAAAGTGGTCAAAAAGCGATTGCGGGTATCCAGTTAAATGAACAGCCTTAATAGCTTAATTATCCGAACATCCCAAGTAAATGACATTCATGTGGTGTATACCAAGGGTAGGAGATATCAAAATAAACAACAACAAAAACTATCACACCATATCTAAAGCCGCAATTTAATCGTCATACTTGCGCGGAAAGAGTTTAGCTAATTAAATTCCAACGGCGGCATTCGATCAACGAATGGTGTATGATAGTATACGAACTGCATTCTAAGTGATTGGTAAGAAGGAAGGATTATCCGTATTTAGTGAAGTACTTGCAGCGCCCTCACACACATTTTGAGTGGAGGATAGTATCAACTTTTACTATTTGAATAAATAGAAATAAGCTTATAAATCCTTTTGGCTGCTAATGCGAAGCTCATCAAATTATATCTTCGGATTATATTATTACATATATTTTCTTTTGTACACATTTTATTTATATACTCATTTTCTTTATATTTAATCCAAATAAGTAATAATGATATTGTATTATTATTACTTATTTGGATTAAATTTTTTTTTAGTAATTGAGATTATAAATCCTTTTTGGATGCTCATACGTAGCGCAATATATTAGTACTACATATTTAAATTATAAATCGTTTTGGTTGCTCATGTGGAGCATATGATATTACTATTACATGTTAAGATTATAAAACCTTTTGATTGGTCACGCGGAGTATACTACATGGACGTCGTTCTAATCCTAAAACTTTCCATTAATATCATATGTATCTTACCATAATTATTGCAAGGGCTGTTGTGTTCTTTACAAACTATATTAGACCGCCTGGCTGATGGGCACGGTGCCCTCCCATAGGAGAAACAAAAAAAAAAAATTTGTTTGTAAGACTTTTTTTTTGGTTTGCTTATACACACTTTTCGTTTAATTGCTCATGGAGCGAGCAAAGATTAATAGATAAGTAATCTGCATTAATTAGGATAGTGCGTAGGGTATATTAAAAAAAAATTCTTCTTTTGTTGCATAGGACATCTTGAGAAATTTGGAGTAGATGAGGCATGTAGGTCCGATCTAACCAAGCTTTTAAATAGTGCTATTAGAATTATCAGGTACTAGGTATTAAGATTGAATGAATTTCAGCATATAAAATTTCGTGTATGTTTAGGCGGATTAAATTTTCTCTTGTGTTATCAATGAATTCGCGATAGCTTTTCGTAAGCTTCAGCAAACTTGTAAATGAAGAACAATCACAAAGTCTCGCTATAGCCATTTAGTTTTTTTTCCTACTAAATACTCTCGTGATTATTGAGTGAGGGGGTCTTTAAAGGTAATTAATTGGGAACGAATAATTTGTTGAGTCGGATACCCCTTTTTATGTTTTATAACCATACGATAGATGTTAACTATAACGTTGTTTCTATAAATTTAAATTTCGTAATCTAATTTTGGGAATAAGGGTGATCTATTCTTTGGCATCAAGAGCCTAGATGATTACTTATTTCGTATTTAAAGTTCTATCCGTTCTCAATAATATAGTAGTTCTTTTGAGGTTGATCAAACCCAAGGTGGAATTTATCAAATTTGTTTTTTTTTTAATGGAGGGGAACCGCCTTCCGCAAGATGAGTTAAGCTACTAGCTAGTTGGACGAGGCTTACAAACGGAATCAGTTGATGAAATGCGCAAGGGCTTGAGAGGGGCCTTCAAAGCAGAAAAACAGGGAGATAATTTAAAAGCCGATAAATACCTTTTTTCTTTCGAGCAAGATGCAGAAGCAGTAAAGGGCAAGATTGTGGACCCCAACACACTTATCGAGAATTTTTCTGGGGAAGCTTCCAGTGGTAGCTATGCCAAGATAGTATCAAAGATTAACTGGGCATTAGATAGGATTAAGCGAGTGAGAATATTGAAGCAGGAAGAAGCAGCTACCAAGTATAAGTTAAAGAACAAACTTATTTCTGCCCTAGGGCCAATACAAACTAAGGTAGAGGTGGACGGGTCCGGCTAGTCAGCCAAAGAAAGCGAGGATATTCAGAACTGTACAATTTCGGGGAAAGCAGTTAATTACATCGGGGGTCATAAGTGAAACCTGCAATGTACAGGAGAACAAGGTTAGTCTCTCAGTTCGTTTTTGGAAAGAGTTATCGAGCTACGCGAAGCCAGGGGCATCTCCGAAGCTCAACTGTTTTGTTCTGCCTTGGACTTGTTTAATGGTCGAGATCTAATTTGCTATAGGGCAAAAAAAGTCAATTTCAAATCTTGGTCTCATTTGATGAGGCACTTGCGTAACGCGTTCCTGCCCCTCGGTTATGATGACCGTTTAACTGAGGATATTGAAAATCGTATCCAAGGTAAAGATGAGTCCACCGGGACATACATAGCGATAATGAGTAGTTTGTTTTCACATTTAACGGAACCAATGAGCGAAGAGTAACAGATGAGAATTCTGAAACGGAACATAAGTCCTTTCCACCAAACTCAGCTAGGCTGGAGTGAAATCAGTAGTGTAGCGGACTTGGTCAGCATGGGAAGGAGGCTTGAAGCGGTGCGTGCTTCGGTCTAGGCCTTTTTCCCCCTCCCTCTAGGTGACACACAAACCTGTTGGAACCCGATATTGCGTATGTTTCATACACAAATCCACATGTATCAGCTATTTCAAACCAACCTAGGACGGACTCCATATATAAATGTTATAACTGCCAAAGGGAAAGTTATACATCCCGGTTTTGTTGGCAACCTCGGCGCTGTTTCGGATGAAATGCGGTGGGAGTTACTCACCCTCACTCTCCGGGAAGAGTGTAACGAGCTCAGTAGTAGGCGGCATTCTGAGCTCTCGAAGTCTCAACAGAGCCGCAGCGTTGAAAAGAATATTTAGGTTTTGCGGAGTAGATCGAAACAATTCTTTCTAATTAGCTATGCTGGATTATCTTCACTCGAGTGAAGAATGATGAGAGGCCGTATTTAGAAATTTCCGATGACTGGACTGCTCGACTCAGGTGCTTCTAGAATGGTAGTCGGAAAAATCGGTTGCGATAAATTACAGGCTATGAATACAAAGTGGAGTACATCTGTCGATTGTTCGGCGACGCTCGCGAACGGAGACAAAGTTGAGATCTTGGGTACAGAAAATTTACCTATTGAACTGAAGGGCATAATAAAGGTACAAAAGGTGTTCAATGGTCCCTCGCTGCCTCATGCAATCATGCTAGGCTCCAATTCTTTTCTTAGAAAGCCAACGTAACTATCATTGTTACTCAAACGTTTGAGAAACACTTGGAAATTTTGACAGAAGTATTTCAACACTTATGTACAAGAAGTAGGTTTCATAATTAACTACGACTCGTGGAGTGAAAAGTGTGAGCAATCTTTCCAAGCTATTAAAGGAAAATTGGTAAGTGACCCAATTTTATCGTGCCCTAACTTCGATCTGCCCTTCATTGTGCATACAGATGCTTCTGGTTTTGGAATAGGCGCGGTCCTGATGCAAAAGAAAGAGGATGAAGAAAGAGTTATCGCAAACCTAAGCCGATCCTTGAATCGTTCCGAAAGAAACTATTCGGCGACAGAGTGAGACTGTCTCGCCGTCCTATGGGCAGTAGAGAAACTGAGGCCATATTTGGAAGGGTATAATTCCGTAGACAGCATGGACCATGCGTCGCTGGTTTGGCCAAACTAATTAAAATACCCGTACGGACGCGTCGCCAGAAGATCTGTTAAAATGCAGGGGCATGACTTTGCAATTGTACACCGAAAAGGCAAGGAACACGCTGCCTATACCCAGATAACGTAATCAAGAAATTAATCTAGTTATATAAATAATGATTATGAAGAGCATATTATAAAAACTAATCTAATGTATCAGTGAATTTCTTTATAGGTAATTTAATTAACTTGAATATCTAAATATATTAAAATCATTGCAATATTACTTTATACTTAAATCTATTAGTGAAACGTTGCCGAATCAGCTTCTCTCTACCATCCTCTTTAGTTGCGAATACGAATAAAACCTATTAAATGCTATTATTTAAGTGATTCTGCAGATTCTAATACAACTTAGTGTATTTAATCCTACCATAGCACAATCATTGTTCGATTACATGTTGCTGGACACAAAGTTCAGTGATCATGCATAATCACTTGCATTGCAAGAAATCAGATCAAAACATTTAATTTATTTGTTATTTGTTTATTTATTTTTATTACTTATTGAGTCTGCAACTTAAAATACAATGAATATATACAAATCTATCAATTGTGCACTTAAGGTCGACGCACTGAGGATACATTTGCAATTATTGTTATCAACAACGAATCTGCTAGAATCTCTGAATAGAGCTCTAGATCGACACGATGCGAGAGATAACATTTTAACCGTAAAATAATTTGATCGTTCCAGTTGAGCTGGTAGAAGAAGGTAGAGAACTAGCAGTGTGGCTTTTAAATTTTAGTATCATCCGAATTTTAGTCAGTTAGCAGTATAAATATATATGTGTCCAAATGCGGATACAGTTTGTGCAATTATAATTAAATAATTATTAAACCTAGAAAAAGAAATTTAGTGTTTCAATAAAATTTCCAGTTAAAATTCCTATCTTCATTCAAATTTAATCATACACTCTCCCTGACTTCCGTTCAAGGGCAGACACTATAATTTATTCAGTCCATACAACTCTAAGTATCAGCCCTATCGAGAATTGGTATAGTAAAATGCTACACCAAGTAGGAGTGAGTCCATCTTCATTTCCAGACTGGTGAGTCAAGCAGCGAAAATTATGAAAACATGTTAGAGTATAATATCCTTCCTTATCCGTCGAATCCGATCATTGGAAAGAGGTAATCGCAAAGAAAGCCGACGAGAAATTTTATACGAGGCACATGAAAAGCCGACGGCGGGTCACTGTGGTATACAAAACACCTACGACCGCCTTCAAAGATTTAACGAAATACGTATGTACGTATTGTTTGACGTGCCAAGCGGTTAAACCAGAGTTGCGTAAGCCTGCAGGAGGCATGCAAGTCGTCCCTGGAAAACTTTATGTATCGATTTAATAGGCCCGCTTCTTAATACTAGCCACGGTTACACTTTTATTCTGACAGTGGTTGATCAGTTCAGTAAGTTCATTCTCCTTTTTCCTTTGAGGTCAGGTATGGCAAAGCCAGTAACGCGGAATAACGAGGACCGTGTGTAGAGCGCATCACCACACACACACCATTAAATTAAAATTAAGTAAATCATACAAGACACCCATAAGGTGATTCACTGCAGTACATGCAGACAGAATAAAACAAAAAAAGAATATTGATCAAGCAAAACACCCATAAGGTGATTCACAGCATTCTTTTGTATATGCTGAATGCCATACAAAATGTGAAAATAAAACAAAAGCTATGTCCACCTGTTTATGGACAAGCGAAGTGCATTAAGCACATATGAGTGTCATGTATCAATGAATACACGACGGCAAAGCTTTACGCTATGCCTTTGCTTTGCAATAAGAAAATCAAAACCAATAGCATATGGTACGATAGAGTAAACGATCAATGAAAAGATTACATTGTAGCTTTCTTTGTTTACTTCTACCTGGCTGAAACTTTGGGTAATGCCCGCTGTGCATTATTTGCATGCACAGCAATTATGATCAATAATTGAATATAACAATGGCTGAAGGTGTGTGATTAGTTGAAATTATAGAAATAAGTAATGTAAGCAATTTTCATAATGTATAAATTCAGTGTAATTATATGAAATAAATCAGAGTTTTTATTGAACTCCACGGGTGCGTATCTATTCTATTTGAGATCCTAACTGAGACCTCAATAGCTCCAACATGGCTGCACCTAAAGGTAATTGGGCTCTCTAGCTCTACCTTTTTTTTTATTTATCAGGCTATACTAACAGCCCTATAGCTCCCACTTGGAATAGTCGCTTGGCTAGCCGAGAGCTTCATCGCTCCTATCTGTCAAGCACACTTTTTCACAGCGCCTTAGGAAGCACTTGGACAGTGTAAAAGAAGACTTTAACATTTTTTTATTTTCATTGTCAGATTTGAGCAATAAAGGAACAAGTTTTCTACATGGCGACCCTGCGGCCCACGAACCGGCAAGCACCCGCAAGTTGACACGGTGATGAACCAGTGGAAGCAGTTAAAAAAACCTATTAAAGAAGCTTTAGCAGCAGACTCCACCTCCGGACCAAAACCCATCAGTATTGAGAAATATAGGAGAAGGAATAACCTTCTGCCACGGCAAAAACAACACGAAGTGGAAATACCAGCGCCAGCCAAACGTAAGAATAGAGCTGGACAAGAAGCGAAAATTAGAGCCGAGCTAAAAGAGTACAAGCGATTACTGGCGATATCCACAGGAGTGCATAAAATCGAATTTGAAAAAAAAAAAATTAAAGAGCTAAAAATAAAAAGAAACAATTACAAAAAAAAATAAAAATAAGAATATAAAAAAAAATAATTATAAATCAAACAAAAATATTCTAATGTAATAAACAATTTTTTTGTATATCGTAAAATATTTTTTTTTTTTTCATATAAAAAAAAAATTTACTCTTCACTACATATTTCTCTTTTCGATTTGGTTTAGTTTCTCATTGCAATCACTATTGCAACTAATTTAAATTTTAAAATGGGTAAAAAGGCTTCAAAGCAAACGGCTGAAGAAGTTATAATAAATAACAATGCGGATTCTACGAACAAAAATATAGCTCAAAATAATAGAAATCTTTCTGATCTGGAATTAATACTAATTGTATTGGGAATCGTTGTCATGACTGCATGGATGTTATGGAGATCAACATAATTACTCCAGAGACATATACGAAAGCAAACAACTGCAAACAACGTATAAAACTCCAAGATTCAAATAATGAGCATTAGAGAATTAGTGTCTCAAATAAAAAATATCATCGAGAATTTCAAGAAAACCCCAAATAGGAAATATACTTCGGCACACATACGGATAAAAACAACCGAAGTAGAAGAGATAAAAGATTGCTTTATTACCAAGTATAAAGAATTGTCAAACATAAGCAAAGATCTAGCCGTCAAAGAGAAAGAAGATTTTGACCAGATATACAAGACTGTGACTGAAATTTTGCGAAAAAAAGCTAGCGATACTCTAGACGAAATCATGGACAAATTTGATATATCTACGGCGATATAAAAGTCATACCGGAATTCACCCGAGAGTACAAAAATTAAGATAAATTTCTAAATCTAGTACAATTTCTGCATGACGATCTAGCGGAAGAAACACAAAAGAAAAAATTGATTAACTTTGTTTTAAAAACACGTCTATCATCCACAGTACGGAACAAGTTATGTGCTCTTGCAGTTCCTACTGACTTCACGACATTACAAAAGAATTTACGTGAAATGTTTAAACTAAAGAAAACGCCGCTTAGTATACACTCACAATTATCACGAGTGACACAATCCAATAAAAACGTCAATGATTTTGCAACAAAAATCGAAAGTCTAGTTGCTCAACTAAACACCTTACAAGTAACTGAGCAAGGTGAAACCAATCGACCACTGATCGTAAAACTGAATGATCAATTAGATTTGAATGCATTTAAGAATGGTTTGAACGAACCACTCAAAACAACAGCCCTCGCATCAAGGCCCAAGACTCTAGTTGAAGCAATGTTATTGTGAATTGTTGTGCTGTCAAGTCGAGTTTTCGTTCGTGTCCACTTTTAATTTTTAATTTCTTTATTTACTCGGTGTTCTGTGCATCTGTTTTGTGTTTGTTCTATTCATTTCTATTATTTTGAACCGTTTCTCCGTGTTTTTGTCCGATCCGGACTAATTTTCAGTTGCGTAGTTTATTTTCGGATCACGCCGTGTTTGTCTCCTCGATTTGTTCGACGGGAGTGATTAAAGTCTTTCTGGGGTAATTTCTCCTTATTTTTTATTTTATTTTTTTTCTCTTCTCTGTGTAGTTTCTGCATATGGGTGCATGCTGTGCACCTGTAAAATTTCTTTTTAAAATTTTTTTTTCCCATTTTCGCTGTTTTCTTTTACCTGAATTTGGTTTGAAGGGCTGACGTTGCCTCGATTAGGTACATATGTATATACAAGATCTGACTCTTCATGCCACCTATCTGTGAATGATTCAAAACTAATCCACAAAACTATTTTTTATTGCTAATAACTTAGTCTTGACGCAACCCCCCTCGTCACGAAGTCTCCAATCAGTATTGTTGTTCTAAAATCCCTGGACAACCATAACACTTCAGCCACGCGCCACGCACAATTATTTTTACATCTTGGACTGCAATTTATTAAGCTTTGCTTTACACAAATCTTGTACTGGAACCTTTCTCGATTTTTTTTTTTTTTTTTTTATTTATTTCTTGCATGTAGATCTGAAGCATGGATGGTTGCTGTTTTAATAGTTGTCAGTTAACTGATAGTAATCTTGCTCTAATCAAGTGCCAAGGAATTTGTGGCAGATCTTTTCATTATGCTTGCGTGGGCTTCTCCAATTTTAGCCGCCTCTCTGCTAAGTCACTGCTTGAGTTTTCTAACATATTCTCCTACTTTTGCTCTGAATGTAAGGAAATTTCGTTATCTCATATTTTAATGGCAGTAAAATGTAATAATGGTCAATTGCAGGAATTACTAAACAACACCGACAACCTGACCAATAATATAAATTCTCTCAAAGTGATGCAAACAGTACAATCCTCCGACTTTTCATCTATTTCTCAGGTTCTTGATGAGCTGTCTTGTAAAGTCGATAAACTAACTACGGCTTCAAACAATTCGAACAATTCTGCCTCTCTGCATCATAGGCTTGATGCACTTGAATCCAAATTGGATTGCTTACTCGACTGTTTAAAGGATGGCAAATCAAAGTCTTCAGATTCTGATTTGCGTAAGTTTGCAGAATCATTCGGCAGGAACTTCATGGATGTTTCCACACATTTAAGACACTACAAAGAGTTGTCGTTAAGTTTAAACAATCACTTGAACGACCTTAAGACATATATTAATGATATTCCTAGCTCTATTGAGAACTTGTTCGGTCAGGAATCCGTTTCCTCCCCACTACAAACGAAACTTACCACTATTTCCGACGATCTCGCTGCTACAAGGGTGATAATGAGTGATATTGCAGATGAAATCAGAACACAATCTGATCTTCGCACAAGTATTCCAGCTAATAATTTTAATCTTCCTTCTTCCGCTTCAAGCTTAAGAAGTGAACTCATAGCAGCCCAAAATGCAATCGCCATCTCGGACACTAATTTTAGTAGCCAAAAATCCCTTCCGACAACGTCCTCTGCAGGTGGTCAGACGGAGTTATCTGTAGGTAAGAATGCTGTCCGGGCTTCGCACGTGCCGCTTCCGTTGGCCAAATCTTCCGAACTTGACTTGGGTTTTAATAGGAATGCTCTTATTCCTGTGGAGCATTCCAAGCAAACCCGTAAACAAAGCATCCGTAAAAACCGATCCCGGAAACGTGCAATTGCAACTGAAAGGAGGGAGCCTTCCACAGTTGCGAATGGCACTGCATCTCAGTCCTCTTTAGGAAATGGTATTGGGGCCTCTTTGAGAACGATACCTAAACCTTCGAATGTTTTCGTCACCCGTCTCTGTCCAGAAACGATGTGCGAGGACATATCGAAGTATTTAAAGTCCAAAAATATTGCGCCTGATGGTATTTCTTGTCGAAAAATCAGTAAAAGCTCTAAACCGGTTGCATCCTTTCTCCTAACTGTCTCAGCAGATATGCAAGACAAGTTATTAGACCCCTTACTTTGGCCTCCTGGCACTTTTACTAAATTATTTGTACCTTCTGAGTGCCTACCTAGAAATAAAGCTAAAATAAATAACGTTGTTCCAAAAAACTGAAGTCGCTTTCCCTTTACTATCAAAATGTAAGGGGGATTCGGACAAAAACCGCACATATCTTCAAATCCTCTGTCGCGGCTTGCTTCGATATAGTGGCTTTCACTGAAACTTGGCTGCATCATGGTATTCGCGATGCTGAAATCCTTGATAATTCTTATCGAACTTTTAGAAGAGATAGACATACTGTTTCGGAGGCTCGTGGCGGTGGCGTACTTCTCGCGTGTAAAAATAAGTTCAATTGCAGCAAAATTGAACTTCCTTGTTTCTCCAACACCCTCGATATTGAGCTCATAGCTCTTAAGCTATCTCTCCTAAAATATGACTTATACATAGTTTGTTGCTACATTCCCCCAGACTCCATAAATATTGTTGATGACAAAGGTCAAAATATTTACGACCTACTTATTGACCTACCTATTGACGAATTACTACTTATTGGTGATTTTAACTTACCCAATATACAATGGGTACTTAATGAAGATGACGATGACTATCTTCCACTTAATAACTTGACAACAAGGGAATCACGTTTCCTTGACACTATTTCATCTCTTGGTCTAAGCCAAATCAGTAATGTTAAGAATGACATGGGTAGGCAGCTAGACCTGGTATTTTCTACTGACGCTGGGAACTTATTAGTTGAACCTAGCTCAGTTATAATGTCTACTCTTGACAAATATCACCCCCCTCTACTAATTACATATTGCCATGAAACCGAAAATCTCGCAAATTGTGACGAAACACAATACTTTTTCAATTTTAGAAAAGCTGACTTTTCAGAACTTTCTAGTAGACTTACCTCTATTGATTTCAACACATTGCTGTCTTGCAATAGTGTTGATGAAGATGTTTCTAAGTTTTACATAATTCTTTTCGATTTATTCGCTTCTCATGTTCCCCGTGAGCGTCAGCGGATCTCTAAAACATCACCGCCATGGTTCAATAAAGAACTGAAACGCCTTAAAAATAAAAAGAATAAACTGTGGAAAAGATATTTGCGGGACAAGGACATTATAAGCCACAGCAACTTCCTCACATCCTATAATGAGTTCAATGAACTTTCCTCTTCACTCTATGATGAGTATATTCAAAGTATGCATGTGAAATTATTTAGTGATCCACGTAACTTTTTTAGGTTTATTAATATGAAAAAAAAAAACCGACAACTACCCCAATAACATGAAGTACAAAGATACTACTAGTGATGATTCGTCTGAAATTTGCAATATGTTTGCTTCATTTTTTGAAAATGCATTTTCCTCTTCAAATTTCCAACCTCGTAATAGTAACTTTAATTATATGAACGACTCTCATAAAGTTTCATTCACTATCCCTACAATTACACATGAGGATATACTTGATCATATTAATGGGCTTCCAAATGACTTCACAACGGGTCCCGATGGGATTCCTCCAGCCTTTCTGAAGTCATGTTGCCTCTCCCTAGTAGCCCCGCTGAGAATTATTTTCCAAAAATCGCTCGATAGTGGTTGTTTTCCGCAGCTATGGAAAAATTCTTTCATCATACCTATCCACAAAACAGGTAGTAAAAATGATATATCTAACTATAGGCCTATTACGAAATTATCATGCATGCCCAAATTATTTGAATCAATCATTTACTCTCAGCTATCGTTTTCCTGTAAGAATTTGCTTTCTTCAAACCAACATGGGTTTATTTCGGGCAGGTCTACAACCACCAACTTATTAGAATTCATCTCGGATACTAATGGCGGGTTTGCAAAAGGCTTCCAGACAGATTGTATCTATACTGACTTTAGTAAAGCTTTCGACAAGTTATCTCACTCCGTGATATTGTTTAAAATGGAAAAGTATGGGTTTCCCCTAACATTCCTAAAATGGACGGAGTCATATTTAGATAACAGAACATACCAAATCAATTTCCGCCATTCCCTCTCTGGAGTCTTGAAAGCTTCGTCCGGCGTACCTCAAGGGAGTCACCTGGGCCCGTTGCTCTTTATTCTATCTATTGACGACATTGTATCTGTTGTAAAGCACTGCAAAGTCTTGATTTATGCTGACGATATTAAACTTTTCGCTCAGATTAAATCTTTTAACGATTGTAAACTTGTACAGAGTGACCTCCACAAATTTTACGACTGGTGCAAACGCAATAATTTGGTACTCAATATCGACAAATGTGAGGTTATGACTTTCCACAGGAATCTGAAACCAATCACTTATGATTATGAATTCTCGAATTCCTCGATTCGCCGTGTTAGTTCTGTTTGTGACTTAGGTGTCAAATGTGACCAAAGATTGAATTTCGTCTCCCATATTAACTTCATGGTATCAAAGAGTAGTTCTATGTTGGGCTTTATAAAACGTTGGTCTCGAGAGTTCTCGAATCCCACCATTACATTGCATTTGTACACTTGCTTTGTGAGACCCCTTCTTGAATACGCTAGCCAGGTCTGGTCTCCATTTTACGGTATACACATCGACCGTATCGAGTCTGTTCAGCGGGACTTCCTACGATTTGCTCTCAGGCCCCTACCCTGGAATAATTCATTAATTCTTCCACTCTATAAGGATCGCTTGAAGCTTTTAAATATGCACTCGCTAGAGAAACGTCGTATGGTTGCCGATATAACGTTTGTGCATCAACTCTTAAACGGGAATATTGATTCTCCATTTTTACTTAACAAAATCTCTTTCCGTGATAGTAGGCACAATTTAAGAAGGCTACCTTTGTTGCATGTTAACTCCTCAAGGTCTAAATTTACCAAGTATGAACCTATTAATCGCATGTGTATTACTGTTAATAATATGGCTGAGCATTTTGTTCTCGACGTTTCTAAGCATGTTTTAAAAAAACGTCTATATAATATTTAATCTATTCTGTTTAATGTTTTGTGCATGTAATTTCATCTGGTGTTTGGGTTTATGTTTTGTGTAACATACTAATACTAACACCGACTAAGTGATGAATCGCATGTATTGTTGAGACGTTTATTTATTAAACGTGTCCATGCAGCGAGCTTGTGTTAAGCTGGTTCTGATAGTCATTTTAAAATACAAATCGCATCGGAAGTAGAAGTACCGGACAAAGAGGCAAATGTATTTTATTATAATAAATACAATGCCAAAAAAAATTTCAACAAACAAACCTATGTTCGCCATAAATATCATCAGGATACAGCTAGGAGTAACCACCAAAAGGGATACCTAAAAAATGCAAAAGATCCTAGGAAATCGTATCAGTATCACAGATCACAAAATGGTAATAGACAATCAACAAATGCCAATGAGCATAGAAGGCCAATGCACAAAAGAATAAATATAACCCAGTCGGGAAACGAGCAAAATCCCGAAGTGGATTGCTCGGGGGAAATAAATCAAATAAGCAAATAAAAATTTATAAGCTTAATAACCATTTAACAAATTACATAACATTATGTACAAATATATCAATCGGCAAGAAAACATTCCTAATAGATACAGGAGCCGATATTTCCATATTAAAAATAGGTGCATTGAAAGAAATACAAGGAATTCTAAAGCATAAAAAATGCA
Source organism: Dioctria rufipes (assembly GCA_963924295.1). Taxonomy (NCBI): domain Eukaryota; kingdom Metazoa; phylum Arthropoda; class Insecta; order Diptera; family Asilidae; genus Dioctria; species Dioctria rufipes. The sequence continues at coordinate 906,039 of CAWUPM010000289.1, forward strand.
AAATAACAGGTATCACCCAATCAGAATTGTATTCTCTAGGCACATTGTCAGCCTTAATAATAATAGAAGACCAAGAAATTCCGCAAGAATTTCACATCGTTGATGAAAGCTTTCCAATTCTAACCAATGGAATTTTAGAAAGAGATTTTCTAGTAAACAATTTATGCAGAATTGATTACGATAATTTCACTATTCTTTGAAGATGTCAATTACATATTGCCCATGTATACACAATTACCTGATTCAAAGCAAAAAAGAATCCCACCTAGAACTGAAATAATACAAACAATAAATGCTAACATTAAAGAAGATAGCATAGTTCTAAATGAACAAATACAGGAAGGAATTTTCATAGCAAATTCCATTATCCTTGCCAAAGGCATCGCGCACATAAAAATTCTGAACACATTAGATAGAGAAATAACAGTAGATAATTTTGAACCAAAATTAAAGCCACTCCAAAGTTATTATATATTAAAAGCTAATCTCAAGCATAACAACAAAGAAAGATTTAGTAATCTTCTCAAAGAATTAAGTATAGAGAATTTGGATCAATATGCAACCAATTTCACACTTAACATCTGCAAAGACTTCTTAGACATTTTTTATTTATCTGGCGATATATTAACAGTAAATAAATTTTACACCCAAAAAATATCCACGATAGACAAAAATCCAGTTTACACCAAAAATTATAGACTGCCTCATACCCAAATAGAGGAAATAAACAGTCAAGTTGAAAAACTTCTTAACGAAGACATAATAGAACCATCTATTTGTCCATATAATTCTGCACTGCTGATTGTTCCAAAAAAACCAGAGAATGATATAAAAAAATGACGTCTTGTAGTTGACTTTAGACAGTTACACTAGATCTCACAAGTTCTTTCCACCAAATAGAACTAGACAAAAAATCTAGGCCACTAACGGCATTTTCAAGTAACAATTCAAAAGACTGCCTTTTGGATTAAAAATTTCAACTAATAGTTTTCAACGAATGCTCTCAATAGCTTTGTCTGGATTAGACTCTGAAGAATTCTTGTACGTGGATGACATTATAATTTTTGGATATAGTTTAAAACATCACAATCAAAATTTGGTAAAAACCTTTAATAAACTGAGAAGATGTAACTTAAAATTAAATCCACAAAAATGTAAATTTTTGCAAACCGAAGTAACATATTTAGGTCATTTAATAACAAAAGAAGGCATTAGGACAGATCCAAAGGAATTCGTTTGTTCTACGCTAAAGTGCAAGTTCTTGTACTTGAACTCTTGTCGTAGTATTGATATGGCACTGGTTCATAGACCAATACCTTTAATGCAAGGGTTCTTATACCGTTCCATTATTGGATTGACGAAGTACACTGCCTATAATTAGCGCAGTGTATTAGATAGAGACGACGTACAATAAAACTACAATTCTGTAATGAAAATCAAAACTTAATGAGAGCTTCATTTTTCGTTAACGGCTTTTTAAATGCTCAATTAGCTGATTGTTGCAAATAAGCAGTTAATTGTATATTTTCGTTAGCGCTGGAAGTAATTTCCAGACGTAATTTAATACTGATAAAATTTATTTGTGCAAAACAATACTGATATTTCCAAAACGTGTGAATTGAACTTATTTACAATTTATGGAGTTTTTCATAATTGCTTATCGTACAAACTTATTGTGAAACACTAAATTGAAGAAATACAAGAATGCAAGCAATTAAACAATTTATGTTACCACTAAATAAGTAAGAAAAAAATTATATAGAAATAATTGAATGAAAATTAAATGCATTGTTGTATGTTATGTATCTATTCCCTGAACAAACCGTAAGACTGACAACAACGATGATGTTCACAAAACACCGAAAAAAGGTAAATTTTTCCCCGTTTTTAGGCTGTCACAATTAATGCGGACAACCGAATTCCGGGGACTTGTTATACCTCATTTGGAGAGCGGAAAGTAAGTGTATACACAATTTTTAGCTTGAGTTATGCGGCGCAAAAGTGGCTGCTAAATTGACTTACCATGTTGTAAGAGATATGAAACTGAATAGTCAAAATTTTTTTATAATTGGACTGATTCAAAAATCGTTCTCGCGTGCATTAATTCAGAGTCTTCTATATTTCACACTTTCCATTCAGAAGCAAACGAATACAGAGCAATGACAAACTATGAAATCCAGTGAAAATCCCACAGAACTGGTATCCCGTGGAATACCCCTAGAGAAATTGAAGAACTGCAACATTTTGTTTTACGGCCGACCATTTTTACATGGCTCAGAACGGATTAGGCCATCTAACTATTCCAAAGTGGACACTCATGTGGAAAAGAAAAAATCTAAGATTATGTTAACCGCCTCAAGCGAATACTCACCATTCAGCAGTGCCATCAAACCCGAAAATTCCATAAAGAGGCTGCAGCGAATAATGGCATACATTCCAAGATTTATTTAAAATGCACAGCCGAAGAATCAACATAAAAGGAGCGAGTTTTCAGTAAGCATTCAGGAATTAAATGAAGCGCTTGTGATAATCTTAAAAGATGTATAGAAGGAATGCTTCATGGATAATATCAATCAACTAAAGCCAACTGAAGAAATAGTAATTCCTTAAACAGCGTCAAACTATTCATTGACGAGGAAGGTACGATACGAGTAGAAGGAAGACTAGAACACTCAAATCTATCATATGAGTCAAAATATCCAATATTGCTGCCTTGTGCTCACCCAGTCACCAAGTTACTAATGACAGACATTCATAACAGCAACCTCCACGCTGGCCCACGAACTTTACTGGCACTTACACGACAAAGATTTTGGCTAATCAGGGTGAAGACTATTACCTGATCGTATTCGTTGTAACATGGTCAAGCCCAAGCTCATGACTCAGTTAATGGGAAATCTCCCCGCAGCCAGAGTTCAATCCGCTGGACCATTTATGAATTCCGGAGTGCACTCTTGCGGCCAAATTTGGACACAGTTCAAATAAGAACGAAAGGGCCTCAAAAATCATATATCGCAGTATTCTGCTGTTTCGCTACAAAGGCATCGTATCAAGAAGTGTTGAGCTATCTGATCACAGAAGGATTTCTCGGGGTACTTAAGCGGTTTATAGCGAGACAAGGGCATTGTCTGAACTTATGTTGTGACAATGCCACAAACTTCGTGGGAGCCAGAAATCAGCTGAGTCAGCTTCAGGACATCGTACACTCAAATCAATCACGGAAAAGGTATTGATTTCCATTTCAACCCACCACGCTCCCCACATTTTGGTTGATTATGGGAAGCCGCAGTAGAACCAGCCAAATCCCCATTTTGCAAGAGTGTCGCTGCAGCTTCTTTGATATATGAAGAGTTAACTACACATACATCTGAGATCGAAGCAATAACGAAATCAAGGCCAATAACCCCGTTATCATCCAACGCGAATGATCTGATAGCATTAACACCCGGACAATTTCTCGTGGGTGAGCCCTTGACTTCAAGAAATGACCCACAGTAAAGTACACAATAAGTTGGTCCAACCAGAAGATGGAAAATGGTTTCGCATATAAGTCACAAATTCAGGCGTCGATGGTCTAACGAATACCTATGTAAGCTGCAACAAAGACACAAATGGGAGCAGCAAGCCGTAATCGTTCGCCCTTAAAACCTTGCCAGTAGATGATGAAGATGAAATACAAGCGAATCAAACACGCGAAAGGTTTCCAAGAAGCAGAAATGACAAAAATTAAGAGGATGGAGGTCCAGGACCTGCCAAAATGTCCCGATGTTCAGCAAACTCTACACTCACTACGCTTTTATTCTTGTGTCTCATATTGCCGATTCTGGGAAATACACTAGGTGAAATATCTCCGTTTAAATCCCAGACGGGCATCTATTTCGAAAACTTAGGCTCTATCCATTTCAGCATTAGTAATGGCATCAACAAACTACAAAGGATCTGTAATATCTCAACAGACACATTCTACTGCTCACTGATTCTGAAGCAATTCACGATCCTACAGAATGAATTGATCAGCAATAACGAACTACTTCTATCAAATCCAAGGAAACGTACTTGTAGAATCCCATTGGATATAGTAGTAATATGGCCAGGTCCCTGTTTGGAGTCCTTGAATCTGACTATGCAGAAAAGATGGGCTCTACTATTAACAATATAAGAAACAACGAGGATTATTTGGTGTTTTTAATAAAAAATCAAACATCCCTATTTGATTCTACTGCCAACATTTTGAAGAAGTACGATGAAATTATCAGGCACAAGTCCAATAACGTAGATTTTCGGATAAGTCAAATAATCAATAGTATCAACAATATCATAGAAGAGCTTCATCAACAAACAGTAGTACAGCTATTTATGTCATCAGTTATACAGTTATCGTTAATTACATAAGCTTGCCGATGCGTACAAGCTACTATGCTAGACGTAATCATAGACAAACATCACGGCTAGTGGCAATCAATAACACTTCCATGACTATCAAACCTTCGGCTGATTTCATAGCAATTAACCTGCATCGAGACCAACACTACCCGCTTAGTGAACACGAATTAGACACATGTGAAACTATGGAAAAAGCTGCTTATTTATGTAAACAAAAACATCCTATATACAGAAAGGGAGCCAACATCAGCGCCTGTGAAGTGAGTTTCATAAACCAGATAATACCTTCACTGAACTGTCAAGTAATGCAGTTTGAAAACAGTCCCAAGTAGATACAATTATTTAATCCCAACCAATGGATTCACTCATTAAAAGAAAAAATATATACATAAATGTAAATTGTGCAATAAAGCAAGATCTCATTACTATTCAAGCCCACTATGTCTACCCGAGCACGACGCGAACATAACTTCTGCCAACGGAAAGTTTGCGGGATCTCATTTCATCAAAGCTCCTGAAGAAAATGCAGCACAGTACTAGACATTATCAAGCTCACTCGGATAAGCTCAAAAAATTAAGCGAGGGTATTGCCGAACTACGAAGAAACCAACATTTACCTGACGAAGTCAAGCTAGTCGATTTTCGTCATTTCACCATGGGCTACTGCTTAATATACAAGTGGGCCTAACAAAAATACAGCAAGTCTGGACTGAGCAAAACTACACCCACAAGGAGTTCTGGAGAACCTTTTACAATTAGCATCCGTGATGAGGAAGTTTGAATAAGCTGTTAAACGCGGGGAAAATGTGCAGGCAGCAGAGACATAATATACATACATACAACAATGGATTTAATTTCCATATAATTTGTTCTTACTTATTTAGACGAAATACAAAATGCTCAATTTCTTGCATTCTTGCATTTCTGCGATTTAAATTTCTACAATAATTTTGTATAGCCAGAAATTTAAAAAAATCTATAGATTTTAATTAAGTTCAATTACTTGCTTTGCAAATAGCAACATTGTTTTGCACAAATAAATTTTAGCAGTACCAAATTACGTCTGGAAATTATTTCCAGCGGGAATGAAAATGTATAATCAATTGCCTATTTTCAACAATCAGCAAATTGATTATATAAAAAGCCGATAATGAATAATAAAAAGATCATTAAGTTTTTAATTTGAAGAGAAATTTATGGTGTTATTTAACGTCGTCTGTACTTCATATACTCCGCTAATTAGAGGCAGTATAATCCAGAGCATAAAGCAGTTCAACAGTGTAACGGTCCAAGAACCCTTGCACAATTCGTCAAGGTACTCGTCCATGAACTTGTGCCATATCTACCCTACAACAAGAGTCCAAGTACAAGAACTTGTACTCGAGCGGAGAACAAAAGAGTTCCTTCGCTATACAAATATTGGTGGTGGATGCTTAATTGCCGTGCAGAAGCGCTTCGTTCCAATTGTTTGAAAATTGTACCCATTATATTTGCATTCCACCGCAAAGTACACTAAACATACACGAGGAAATTATAGATACCATTTCTGTTGTTTCTCAAAAGACCAAACCTAATTCAAAAATCATTCTGTTAGGAGATTCGAATGTTCCCTCAATTGAATGGAATTTAGAACCAAATACTCTTTTTATAAAGAATATCAGAAGCGTAAACAAAATATCCTCAACTCTGTTAGATGATATGTTTTTTGGGTCCCTAGAACAGCACAATTCGCACACAGATATAAGCAATAGATTACTCGACCTGGTATGGTTCAATCTCAGTAGCGCTGACATAAAAATAGAACGTTCCGTAACACCTATCTCAAAAATAGAACCCCGTCATCCACCACTTGATATTTCTGTAAAATTTAAGAAGTTACGATTTGTTCATGAGAACGTCATCATAACCCTAGTAACGACAATTTCGATCTCCTCACGTTTTCCACACTATACTGCAAAAATATTGGACGGAATGCCAATATTTACCCAAAAAATTTCAACACAGAACGATGTTTTTACTTGTTCCGAAGTTTTACTCTATTCTATTTTGCCATTCCTAGGAAAATCTAGCGAATTTCCATAGACATTTTATATAAGATAAGAATTAGAAAAACAGTGGACAATTTTGAACTATATTTAAAATTTTTCTTTGATTTGTCCATAATTTTTGGAAGAATTCCGTATATGAAAATAGATGGAGAAAGTGTGGACATACTGCAGAAAAAGTAGAAATTGAAATCTTCACTTTGTCCAAAGAAATCTCCATAATGTTTCCTTGATTGGAAAAACATCGGACAACTATGGGACACAATTTTTGGTGAATTTACCGTTGTTTTTATTTTATCAACTTTTTCCTTTTTATTTGTTGGAAAAAATGTGGATTAACAGTGGAACTGAAAAATCTGGACATGCTATGGATATTCTTCAGAATAAATCTGCACTATATCCAGGCTGTATCCAATCAAATTGCAATGTAACTGAAAAATTTGGACATTGAAATTTTTCAGAATGAATCTCTACTACATCCAGCTTTTATACAATGAAATTGCAATGTTTTTATTTCTAGGAAAAACTGCTTAGGGTTTTGCTATGGAACTGAATGGTGTTGTGAAATCACATGCATTTAGTGTTGCGTTCTCGTAAAAACAATGGTAAGAAAATTGCTTTTTATTTAATACTATATATATATATATATATATATAGTGATAAAATTTAATAATGTAGGGACTTTTTCGAAAATGAGCCCATTTTGTGTCTAAAGTTCCTCGATTATAATTGTATTCAGGGAAGTAGTGAAGCTCTTCATTTTGCGTCGCCAATCTATTAGCCATCGTTTAAGAACGTGGCCTTCGCCAGGGTCTATTAATAAAGCATTTTTGTATTGTATTTTATTATATTTTATTGTATTGTATCTAGAAGTTTTTTCCCTTCAATCTTCTGCAAGGCAACAGTGGTAAACTGAGCTTTGTCTCGTCAATTAATCAGGCTATCAGCATAATTTTTATCGACCATGAATCATTTGTCCATTATTTTATTTCTAGCACAGTTTTGAATCAGAAACTGCACCATTATACTCTAACCAGTTCACATAGTATGTACAAAGGACAAACCCGTAGTTCGTGGACAATGAATTTTATTTATTTAATGCCTTTTTATAATCTCACTAATAACAAATAGAAACATCCCTGATACCAGGACTGCACTTTGGGAGTGTTCCTGTGCTCACATATTTGACCACTTGTTTTTCTTTTTTTTTTAGATCGGATTAATTTTTTCATCTTTTAAGCATTGTTATTATTCAACCACGGTCAGTGTTAATAACTAACCCGATACGAGAGTCTCTTATAAATTTATAAATTCAGTTGGGGTATTTGTCTAAGTAATTTGTTTATATTTCATAAAGTATATTATGGTAAATGCACTACTTTTTAGTTTCTTCACAAGTGCTTTAATTTGACTCTTATAAACTTAGAAAGGCTTGAAATTCTCAAGCATTATTATATCATCAGTGTATAGCCAACAAAGCGAAGTATATTGAACCCACACAAAAAAATAAAATTATTATACCACCGATGTTAACCCGCATAATTTTTAATCAGTTTTCTAAAAATAAAATTCAAAATATTTGCAAATTACTACCAACATCTTTATCATCATATTCTATTAGAACTAATCTATTTCCTATACAGAACGTCTTCTCAATATATATTCTCATCAAGTATAGTGCTTCATAAATTAATGTCGACTATCGTCGTCGTCGTAGAAGGTCAAATAGGTTTTTTTCCCACCTCTGATGTTTGTATAAATTTATCTTATACCGGATGTTGAACACCATAAAGCGCCTGATAGTCTGAAAAAGTTCCTCTTATGCTGGAAGCTTCTTGTTTACTCTGGGGACCAATCGAAAGGTAAAAGCATGTTCTTCCATATAAAGAAGTCACCATAACATAAAATCGTTATCTACCCATCTCTATCTAACTTCTACATTCTATAATATATTTTAACAAGTGAAAGTTTTTCCAAGTTGTACTATTCACAGGAATATCAGTTAGTGAAAGCTATTAATCCCTAACTTACCTGGTAGAAAAGAATAGAAGCACAACAAAAACCATTCAAATGAGCATGAACTAGAGTTCTACCAAAGTTGCTTCATATGCATGTAATCTGTATTCTGATGTGATCCATAGCAAATAATTATGAGAATAAAATATTTGTAAGAATTTGAATTACGAATTAATTTCAAATTTGGTACAATTTTATAGGAAGGGAGTTTTACTTTTCAACTGGAAGGGTTTGTTGGAGTGAACTTTGTGCATTTTAATTAATTTTCAATCGACTTTCTCTTCACAAAGTGTTATGGCTCGGAAATACCTAAAATCAGATCCGCCTAAAGTCGTATGAAACCATTTATTTACTGCTGCAATTTTTCCATAATCGTATTCGCTCGCTTTTGAAATCCCGCGGGTTAAATAAAATTCTAAATTAGAGTGCAGTGGAGTTCGAAGTAAACTGCGAAAAAGAATCCCGCGGCAGATTGGGGAGCGCTGGAAAAATAGAAAAGAGGAAAGCGATCCACAGTTTCCTTCTTCTAGTTTTGGCTCTGAAAGGGATAAGAAGTGTCTAATCGCGGGAAAAGTAATATATCTGGTTTTCTTTTTTTTTTTGGTAGCAGTATTTCCTCGTTTGGAGAATCTTTCCTTTTTGGAATAATAGCTGATTACGCACAAGTGCATAATAAACGGAATAAAGCTAAGTATCATTTTTATTTACGTGAAAATTTTCATACGCACTCCTCTGGGGTAGAAAAAGAGTGTACCGATCCTAGCATAATCTAATCTTGTTTTTTTGTTTGGGAATTACGGCAATGAGGTGGTAGATCGTAAATCTATAGATCACTCGAGTTTCTTGATTCTCAATGAACACCTGTTCGAGGGTAGAGGAAAACAAGGAAAAATCAAGTGGCGCCCATATACCCCACGAGGGACCGCACGCCGTCTCCACTGAGCACGTAACATATTTTGGCGCCCAACGTGGGGCCTAATTGAATAGAAAGTACTAAAAAGTCGGAATATTAAGAAAGATATGAAATACATTATAATTCGAATCTAATTTTTACATTTTGCTCATCCCTGCCATTGTCGAATTTTAAATATCTATTTCATTGGAAGGAATTTCCATAAATTCCATTGGGTTAAGCGGTACACTCGAATAGTTAAGGAAGGTACGTAATTCGTTCCCGTTCTGTCACATGTAGCGGCACTGGCTGTTAACAGTATTCGTCAACAAGAAGTACTATTGGAAACGGCTAGCGGAAAGAATTTTGTTTGGGTACGATATACTTTTGTCTTACGCAATTCAAAATGAGGAAATTTAAATAAATAAATCCTTTCCGTGTGTGAACAAAATTTTGGTGGCGGAATTTAGTTATATATCGGGCTGGAGCCTCTTTTAGTAAGAAACGTTTTTTTTGTTCCTTTACACAAGTATACAGGCATAAGTACGAGGGATAAACAGTTTCTTCTTTTTCTTTTAATTTAAATTTTTCTTGTTTTGGTACACATCACTACTGCTGAAGTGTGGAAATAATTTCAGCAGGAGCTTCGCATGCTCCGTGCAGCACAATAAGTGATCATCGAAGCATATGAAGCATATATCTGAGAAGCTCTAACAATTATATCAATTGCAGCAGGGAAGGAGATCTTCAAAAGTGATCAATATAATTGAAGTCGATGAACTTAGAACAAATATTTGCTTGCATTTTTTTTTTTTCTTACCAGAAGTTTGATTGTAATCGATGAAGTTTAGTATGTCAACCAGGTGATCTTCGAAAAATTTTTAATTTGTGTGATAAGTGGTTTCTGTGCGAGTAGTACACTTGCATGTGATGACATGTATGAATAAAACTAAATATTTTTCAGGTAACAATATATTACGAGTGTCTTAGATCATAAGTCTTAAATTTTATGCCTTGTGTAATTGAATACACTTTGGAAATTTTTCTTTGAAAAGCGTATAGTTCTTGCAGTATCATATAAAGACTAAAGTAGGAAATAATGCCATTCATGGTAAGGTTAATCTATTCAGAAAATTAGATAGTAAACTTAGTGGAATCTGAGAAAAAGGATAAAACCATATTTGAATTCGTTTTATGGTAGTATAAAATCGGTCGCACCTGTTATTACACAAACAAGGGAGTAACTAGATTGTTAGAACGGTGATCAACTGGATGTATTTCCTCTTAAGATATGTACCTCCCATATAATTTGAGCACGTGACTAAGAAACTTTCTGCACCCATTGAATTATCCTCCATCATGTGGAAGTTGTTCTTGTTGCTTATTTTGCGAGTGGGTACATAGTGATTGGTTTTATTTCCGCAGAAGTTCCGCATATTCTAGTGCTAGTTAAAGGTGATTCGGAAATTTGCAACAGAATTTTCCCCCCAGATTGGATTGGATTAATTAAAGTTAATTTGGGAAGAAATAAGAAGAAAATTCTAGTGTTAGTTATAAGTGATTTAGTTTTGGAAATTCGCAATAGAATTTTCCGTAAAATATTGCTCTAAATATTTTTTTTTTGTTTGGGCTGAACTGAAGAAAGGCAATTTTAATCAGCTAATAGTTTTAAGTTAAATCTTAGGTTAACAATTTTGCTGCAATTTTTCCATAATCGTATTCGCTCGCTTTTGAAATCCCGCGGGTTAAATAAAATTCTAAATTAGAGTGCAGTGGAGTTCGAAGTAAACTACGAAAAAGAATCCCGCGGAAGATGGGGGAGCGCTGGAAAAATAGAAAAGCGGAAAGCGAGCCACAGTTTCCTTCTTCTAGTTTTGGTTCTGAAAGTGATAAGAAGTGTCTAATCGTGGGAAAAGTAATATATCTGGTTTTCTTTTTTTTTTTTTTGGTAGCAGTATTTCCTCGTTTGGAGAATCTTTCCTTTTTGGAATAATAGCTGATCACGCACAAGTGCATAATAAACGGAATAAAGCTAAGTATAATTTTATTTACGTGAAAATTTTCATACGCACTCCTCTGGGGTAGAAAAAGAGTGTACCGATCCTAGCATAATCTAATCTTTTTTTTTTTGTTTGGGAATTACGGCAATGAGGTGGTAGATCGTAAATCTATAGATCACTCGAGTTTCTTGATTCTCAGTGAACACCTGTTCGAGGGTAGAGGAAAACAAGGAAAAATCAAGTGCCGCCCATATACCCCACGAGGGACCGCACGCCGTCTCCACTGAGCACGTATTATTTCACGCAGTACCGAAGCTTTGTAGGAGTTGATATCAGTTTCATATTATGTATACTACTGCTACAACTACTAACAAATTCGGCACGGTGAACTTCTTGGACGTTTAGTTTAATATAGTGTAAGCGTTGATAACCTTTATGTCCTTACTTCTATCTTTTCTTACCCTAGATGAAATCATAGGGTATACCATTCCGTTTGTAACGCACAGAAATAATGATGGTAGAGCAAAATGGATTGGATACCCACGCAGAATATTAAAAGTTACTTTGAGTTTTACATGTCCGTCTGTCCAACCGTCCGTCTGTCTATGTGTTTGTCTGTCTCTCTGTCTGGCTGTGTGTCTGTCTGTCTGTCTATCTGTGCGCACGATAACTCGAGAACGCGTATACTTAAAGAGCTGAAATTTTGTACACGGACTTAAAATAAATAAATAAAATAAGATCGAAAATTGTACAAATCTGACAATTCCTTCGTGGGGTTGCCATACAAAAATTTCGTGTTCCACTATATATTTGGACATTGCCTGAGAGCGCGTCGACATAGAGAGCTCACATTTGGTACATAGTATTTTAATAGCAAAAAATGAAATAAATCGGGCAATCCCTTCTTAGTGTTGCCATATAAATTTTTTGAATTTTTACGTATACTGTGAAAACGATCAGTCCTAGAGAGTTCTAGTGTACTTGTTTTGCAATGTAGCTGCAATCGATAACTACAGCTATATTACGGCATTTAGGTGGACAGTGTAGTTTCTAAGCTTTACCAACAGGTAGCGCGTAGCCAACTTCGTTTAATTGACTTTCTCGCGAGTCAATTTGACAGTCGCGATCGCGGTGTTTTGTTGTGAAAGTTTCGTGTCGTTTGTGTCGTTTTTCTCGGAAAATTATGGATTAATTATCCAGGTAAGTGTGTTTTATCATTATTTAAGTGTTTATCTTTAATTATTGTGAGTTCCAGCATGAACAATTTGCAAGAAATATCGAAATTATGCAAAATTGTTCATGTTGGCAAAGTGATTTTTGAAATGTCAACAATGGCATAAATTGTTGCATTTCATTAATTATAATGTATGTGCGGGTTGCAATTCTTTATGTTTTGCATATGTAAACATATTTGCATGTTTTGCAAATGTTTATTATGCAGAGCATATGAATTTTGCACAAAAATTGCAATAATTGAATTTGCATGTTTTTGTTGTTGTACTGCCAAGAAATTGGTTTCTTGGCAGTTTTGCATGTAATTTGCTTGTTCATGTAGTTTTTTGTATACTACTTTGTTTAATTAGAGTTATTTTAAATTAATATCTGTTTATCTTTTTCATTTCAGATACGTTCCTGATATGGAGGATGTACCTGCAGCTGTTGGTGTAGGACTCTGGAAAATCCGAGGGAAGTAATAAATATTGAATGGATTTGTTTTAATGTTTTATTATTATTTCAGGTGTGCTCAACAGTACTGAAAAGTTCTTTAGACTGTGAAATACTATAAAATAGGTTATACTCATTTTTACTGTCCGACGAACCGTTTTAGAAATATATACGAAAAACCACTTTACATCATAATTGCGTAGAGATGTGAAAATATAATATTATATATATATATTATATATTCATCTCGGGTATCATAATAATTTATCTTAGACAAATTGTAGCTATTTTACTTGTTTTCTCTATTTGTATTCTCCTGTCTTCTCCATATCTCACATAACTAAATAACTTTCTTGAGAAATCATTTCTGAATTCACTAGAAACAAATCAGCAGCTGAATGTAAACAACGAAAATCGTAACTAAATGTGAAAGGTTGCTATTCAGTAGTTCAACGTCAGCGCTCCTCAGCGCAGTGGGAAATCTCGCCCAAGAGGAACTGTTAAAAGTCGGCTGCGTCTGACGCCAAGAGTGCTCGCACAGTGTTTCGACTGAAATTTTTGGAATGCGTATTCCTCATAATTAGATATGAGGCAATCTGCATCTGTATTACAGAAGTCCATACACAAAAGCAACCCTCTTATTACCAAAACCCTTTTATTAACATATGTATATTGTCAAAGCCCCAATATTTTCGTAGTAATTCCGAACAGTTTTATTCCGTTAATAGCAACCCTGCCTAGCCGTTAAAAAAACATGTTATATTTTCTATTTTCAATACAAGTTTCGCTGCATATTGTCACAGTCAGCTTCAGTTTTTCTGTTCAGCGCATTCGTACATTAAGGTGGCCCAAAATTGCATGGATTTGCTTTAAAATGTCTGAATGCTTCAGAATTTGAAAGCAATGTAATTTGTGCGCAAACTTTGAGCTGGTTTGGGCTTTCAGGAAAAGAGTTTCAACATTTTCTTTCATATTTTTTTTAAAAAATATTTTTTCTTCATTCTTTTTTGATTATTTAAGGAAGCTCAGTCATAAAGTTATTGTTGTGAAAGGCGTTTTAGAAAAAACAAATTTTCTATTTTTTATAAATTTTTTAAAATGCAAATTCGCACCGGAACTACAATTTTTTTGTAACGAAAAGTGGCGCACACTATAACTTAGTGTACAGTTGATTATCTTTATAGCAAGTATAACTTAAGTGGGTCAAGTAGTCTGTAAACTGTTTTCAAAGTGCGATTATCAAAAGTTATAATTGCCTATAGAAGATGAGGAGTAGCTAAAATGTGATGACAGCTTGGAATGTTTTCGAAAATTAATAGACCAGGAGATAGTGGTTATTGGATATTTTTAAAGCAGATCGCAAAGGCAGTGACGAAGAAATATTGGACGTTCTTGAAAGTAATGCTTCTACCAAAAAGGTACCAACCCGAGAAAATGCGAACCTTGCGATGAAAGTTATGCACAAATTATTACGAACACTTGAATTAAGCAACCAAAAACACTAGATTTTGTCTAAGGTGAATACGCGTATGTAATTTGGTATAATCCCTCACCAATGCAACTTTTATTGTTGAAATGGGATTTCTAGAACGTTTCGTCGGACAATAAAAATTATTATAACCAATTTTATATGATTTGTTATTCAGAAGAACTTTTCAGTACAATACATACATCTACGACTGATCATTTTCTCAATAAACGGAAATATCCTAAATTTTTATGTGGCAACACCAGGTAGGGCTGCCCGATTTAGTTCATTTATAAAATTATATTTGCTATTTTTATAAAAACGTCGTGGACAAAATAATTTCAGCTCTCTACATTGACGCGTTGTCAGACAATATCCAAAAATATAGTAAAAAAACGACATATTTCTATGGCAAGTCTACGAAGGAATTGCCAGACAATTTCGACCCTAACCCGGGGATTACACGAGTCAGTAAAACTGACACTGACAGCATTTGACACTAACACAGTGTCGTGTAAGCCCCTACTAGCTACTCTTTTATACCGTCTAGTCTGTACTGACAAGATTTCTGACCAGACAGGCGGAAATTGAAAATAAAAGGTAGATGCTAGTGGAAATTTGTGTTTATATTTCTACTCTTTTCTTTCTTTTGAGTGGGAAATGACTGAAAAGATTTTGACATACCCTTTGATCTTTATTTTGAAGAGAAAAATGAGGGGTTAAGGAAGAAATCGGTAGATATGCATAACAGGAATGTCTGCACCGCTCGACGACATTTTATTATGAACTGACTAGTCCATTGATCGAACGCAAATCGTAATTTGTCAGTAAAATTCACAGACAAAATCAGGACTCTTCGACAGCTTTATTGACTCGTGTAATAGTCGCGTACATTTATAATATCCTTAAAAGGCCGTGTGTATAACTTCAGCTCTCTAAGTGAATGCCTTCTCGAATTATCGTGAGGACAGTCAGATGCACATGCAAAAATCAAAATAACTTTGGTTGTCCAATCAATTTTGTTCCACCATCATTATGTGTTACAAACGGAATGACAAACTTAGTATACTTATGATTTCGGTTGGGGTATATAAAAACATAGTTTTACGCAAAGAACTATATGCGGATAAAGTCCAAAGAACAAAAAAAAAAGATTTCAGATTATTTTATGGGATCTTTACGTGGATTTTTTCCCCTATGTACATCAGTATTTAGGTGCTCGATTTGCTAAAAAAATATTTTGTTTCCGCCATTGTTCTTGAATAAAAGTTTGTTTTTGAAAATTTGTGTTATTTTTTCAATTTAAATATAAGCTGCTACTCTATAATAAATAGTTCGTTTGTTGAATCTCAAATCGCGAACTTTTTATAATAGCGTATCTTGTGCTTGTAATCGGCTATCGCTTACAAGTTTTTATTCGAAGATTTTTATACTAGCACATTTTATGTTTATAATCATGCTAATGGTTATAAGCAATACCGGGTTAAAACACAATAATTTCGGACCTTGTTAATGTGGTCTTGTACTGGGACTACTATTTGCCTTTGCTGAGAGTTTATAGGGTATGCTCGTTACGCTTCAAAATTAATTCCTATATTGTGATTCCTCGATTAACGCATCGATAGGCTCTGAAATCGCGTATTTCGAGACGAACTTACAGGAGTTTTTGGATAAATAATATGGAAGGAAGCGTATCTGTATCCCATTATCTAAATGTGACGCCTGAAAAACGACGAAATTTCGATGAGACGAATTATTATTACTTGAGTACAGCCCAAAAACAACACAAATTTATTTGATTATAATCGAAACAGTATTTGCCAAGGAACGACTTTGCGACACTGCAGAATTTATATATGTATGTAAAGTCGCAAACACTGCACAGCGAATTGTTGACCGTTTTTAGTTTCCTCTCCAAAATAACGCATCCACTTCATTGAAAAGGGATCCACGTCGGAAAGGTGTGAATATGACAGTCTTCATTTATAGCTGTGTTTTCTCTGCGAGTTTTCGTGAAATTTTTCTTCAGAACTTTTATGTGCTATTAGTGGCCCATATCAGTCCAAAAAAGTTGGATCGATTTGGTTCTCTGTACCGCTAACCATTTTTATGAGCCCAGATCATTTTTTCTGAGGAACTTTTACGCATAGTTTTTATAATTTGAATGTGGCAGTTTGTTATTGTTACAGAAATTGGGGGTAGAATTTATTTTACTACTACCACACGCAATTTCTTGAAAATTAACTGAGCCGGAGAAGTGCTTTAAAAGTTCTTTTGAAGCGCCTTTGCGCTGTGCTTCAGTTTCATAGAAATTTTAGTATTTCATATCCGCAAATGTTCAGCTTCGTTATAATAGCTTTAAGAACACCTTGCGGGTAGCGAATTGGAATATATCTACACGATTGCTCTACCTACAGTGTCAGTCGAAAATTGTTACCAGTGTTGCTTTGAATTTCAGAAAATCAAAGTTTGACGAAACAAGTGCGCTCTGAAGTAGCAAATATGAAGCACAGGTTGGAACGTAACGCAATTTTATTTGCAGGCGAAATTCTGCCGTTCTTTGAAGTAGATGCGGTTTGGGACCGCTTAAGTTTACGGCTTATTGAAAACATATCTAAGTATAGTTGAGCAAACTTATTTTTAACACCACTTTGTTGCATGTCGAATTAGTCTAGTCACCTTGAAGCTGCTAATATGTTCAGGGTTCTTTCCTTCAATCTATAGGTCCATTAACCATCTAATATCATGAGTGCATTTGACATCCCTTTTGTAATTGGTACACAAGATAAAGGGCACTCTTCTAAGTCACTGTTTTCATCTTAATCGCAGTTTTCCCTGTGTAATTCAACGAGACCTTTATTTTAGTAAGTTCAGGTTTGAGAAAATCTAGTCACTTGGCGGTGTCAGTCGTAGCGGTCTGTTGGATGCCATGTTCTTCTCACTGCTGTTCATCGTAAATGTGTAAAATTATGTATCCATAAACAAATGCGATATCGCGTAAAACTGAAATAAACACGTAAATCGCAAAAAGCTATTTAAAATGAAAATCGCATCAAAGTAAGATCGTGTAAATCGAGACCGCGTAAACCGTGGGATTGATTACTTGATTACTGTATCAGTCGGCAGTTTTCAGTTCTATTTCAATTAAGTTTAGTTTTGGGTTTTACACAACTATAATATTTCATAATAATTCTTCCAGAGCTACATATGTCATCCTCCAAAGGGAAAGCTATAAAAACATTCCAATAAATAGCGCAATCTTTTAAATGCAGAAACTGATTACAGCTGCTTTGTATTTAAACTGTTTTGTGCGAATCGATTCAAAATGCCGGTATTGTTTGGTTAACAGGATAAAATGAAATATGTTAATGTGTGTACTTCTAATTATCAACAGCTCAAATTTAAAATCAGATTTTATAGTAATACTATAATGATTTTGAAATTCCCTTTTTTTTTCTATGCAAACATACTATACAGGGTGCCACGAATATAGCAGGGTGAAGTAAGCCTACCGCTTGCAACTCTACAACTATCCAAAACTTTTTATCCTCCCCCCCCCCACATCATCTTCACAATTTCGGAGTGTTGATAAATTTTTTTTTATTTTTTTCAAAATACACGTCATCAAAATTAGTTTCTCATATTGAATTAAGACGCCTCCTCTCGAATTCTGATAAAACCTGATTTTTGAACACAAATACCTACTGCATGCGTCTATATTCTTTAAATTGTAGTAAATAAAAACTAATAAACTAATAATCTTTTTAAAACAAGGTGTTTACCAGATTAGCTAAATTTCAATAATTTTCAAGTTGTGATACAGCGTTCAAAAATTAATAAAATTAAATCGAAAGCACATATATCTGTAAAGTAGAATGCTGTTGAAAAATTGTTGGAAACATTTCTTTAATATTCTGCTTTATTTCCATAAAAAGCGTTCTCGACCATAACACCTTTGTTGAGAATATTTCCGACACTTAATTTATTTACTGTTACAGGTTATTACATACAACCCCGATAGCGGGCGAAATATTCATGATATTTATTAATTATAAGTTTTTTTAATTCAGTGAATATTATTGCATTTGATACATATTCAGAAAATGGATGTTTAAATATACGCACATATTACAAAACATATATAAGGTATTTGGTAATTAAGTAGGATAGAATATGCCCATGGATTCTTTGGAGTGACCTGATCACACTTTTGTTTTAGCCACTCCTTACTCCTTCCATCTCAAATTTACATTCGAATATTTTTTGTTATTCAAAGAAAGTCTAGTCTAAGTCCCTTCGAGGATATAGAACGATAAAACTTGTTCCAAAGAGGACCTTTCATCCTTTCTAATGTTATCCAATAAGTTAGTTTTTTTCTCAAATGTATCCTTTTAAACAAAAACAGAGTTATCTCAATAGCTGCTTCGTTCTAAAGTTGTTAATATTTTCTTAATTTATGCGGAAAGTTTAATTTCCCGAATAATTATTTTTCTATGTTACCTCTTCTTGCAAAATGCATATTTCTACTCTGAAAATCAAACTTTTTTACTTTTCAAATAACATACAAATATTAATAACTTTTGAACGGAAACACATATTCCGGTAATTTTTTTCCCTAAAAGGACTGCCAAGTGGTTACATTTGAAAAGAAATAAAACGAAAAACATTATGTCCTTGGTGCAAAAATTTTACAAGATTAAGGATAACACAAAAATGTGTATGCAAGTTTTTCAAGAATTGAAATTTTAGGCTCTATACGTATAGTATTTGGCCACATATTGTAATATGTTGGATATCGTTAAAAAGGAACAGGATCTTCTTTCGAATAAGTTTTCAAGTTTGATCCTCCAATATCCATGAGGGGACTTATTAGATTTAAGTAACTTCATTTCCTTTGGAAAACTAACAATTTTCAAACGTAAATTTGATAGGGAAGGAAAGATTTGAAGGGGGAGGGAGAAGCAAAAATGTGGTCAGGACACTCCAAAGAATTTAATGGCGTACTACATCCTCCTTAATTACCAAAAACCCGGTATAAACAAAAATAATATTGGCAGTCATACATAAAACCTGCTTTTCCACCGTACTGTTTTCATGTCATATGCGAAAAATATATATTTTGGAGTATGTATTTCAGGAAATCTGTTGTATATTATCACCGTATGATGTTTCCTATCCCCACCCCAGCTATAAAAACCTAAAATATAATTCACCTTTATACAACATGCATTAAACAAGGTCGCGAATTTTCTACTTACACTTCTTGAGTTTTAAACTCCATTCATTTTCTTTCTATAATCGTGGAGCAAAATAGAAGTTCATCAAATGGTGACATTCCAGGTTGTACAGCGTCATCAATAAAAAATTCATGCACCGAAAAGAAAGCATCTCTTAGGTTTGAAGTGGAGGAGGAGTCTCTTAAAAATTTTATGTAAGAAGAAGAAGAATTATAGATATAAGACATTTTTTGGAAGAAATTAAACGATTTGGTGAACTTTCTTCTATGTTTGGGTGTAGTACATTTAACAATTTAGTTCACATAAACGAAATCATTAATGGCTTTAGCAGTAAGACTGTGTTAAAACGTAATAGAGGGTGAGAGCTAGTCTCGTTCGTGGGAGGGAGTGGCGGTTTTTAATGGACAACTCAGTCATACAATTCAAATATAAAACTTTTATTAATAAAATACTTCAAGTATTATAAATTCGTTTGCTTACACTAATATCACAATAATTCATTTATTAAAAGAAATTCAGAACAACTAAAACTAACCTACAAACTACTATAAAATTCAATAAAAACTTCAAGTAACAAAGATAAAAATAAAAGTAATAAAAAAAATAATAAAAAACGACAAATTAAAATTCAAATTAAAATTCAATAAGCTCCCGCTCAGGCGCTGCCAATTTTCTCCTCGTTCTGAAAAAGGGAGAGAAGACTAGAATTATTATCTGTCATAAAAACACAGAAAAGGGGAAAATATTAATGCTGCTAGTGCGTGAGGGCACAAGGGCAGCAAAATGATTCTATAGAAAAATCGATTACTTAGATTGTCAGTTTTCTGCGCGTGCGCAGAAGTGTAGCAATATGCTACTACAAAGAAGAAGAAGAGCAGATTAATCTCTGCAGCAGAATTATTCTTCTGTAAATATGAGCAGGAGATGTAGCAGATTATTCTCTGCAGCAGAATTATTCTTCTGCGTAAATATGAGCAGGAGATGTAGCAGATTATTCTCTGCAGCAGAATTATTCTTCTGCGTGAATGTGAGCAGGAGATGTTTGCAGATTATTCTCTGCGCAGAATTAAACTTCTGCTTAGGTGTGGGATGGATTTTTTGGAAATGATAGGAGTTTCAGATTATTCTCTGAAATATAGAATTAATCTTCTATAATGAGGTTGGGAATATTCTTGTATTTAGATTAATCTATAAACCAGATGAGCTCTGGACCAAGAATGATTTTCTGCTGCGGCTCGTCGGCTTTATATAGCCGCCGCATCCAGTTATGAGATGTCGCCTCTCGGTGTTGCAATAGCAACGATTGATGCGATGTCTGAACGTACCTCATACAGCTGATTGACGTAATGTCAATTGCTGTCATCGATAAATGTAGGAGGAATGTATGTTTAAGGTAAGTTGATGAAATTTTTTATAAAATTTGTTAAAAATAATAATAATTTGATATATTTTAGGCGTTTTATCTCTTCGTTGGAGTCTTTGGACGACGCTAGGTCAAAGGAAGGAACTTCCCAACATTCAGATAAGTGCTTTTTTGGTGATTTTATTTAGAATTTGGTTCTTTGTGGTTCCTTTGTTTTTTTCTTTTTAGGAATGTATTTACATCGGGGAAGTCAACACGTCGGTGGACTGAACATCCTCCCGCCTCAAAAAAGGGAAAGAAAAAATTGTAGTGTTTTGAGTAATAAACTTACGTTTTGTTGATGAATGATGTGTAGTTTGTCCTTTTTTCTTTTCATTTTTAGCGTAACTCCTCCCGGGATGTCCCACTTATAATATACCTTGGCGTTTCGGATTTTGTCCCAAGGAGTTTGTGTTGTGTCCAATAATTTTGTTATAATGGGTGTAGTGACAATTTTTCCTATTAAATCTCTAGGAATTCCCAGATTGAGCTCAGTAGGTTTCATACAGATTGCTGACTGCCTTTGAGTTGGTGTTTGAGGATTAGGTGGCAGATCTGCAAATTGTGCTGGTGGATCTATTACGAGATCCATTAATTGGATGGGTTGTGAAGCGATGGTCTCCAGCGGTGGTAGTTTGCTGTTGCTCACCGTTTTTACAGCTGTAGTAGGAGTGACAATCGTGCTAACTGGTCCTGTTTCACTGATAGATATCAATGACTCCATGTCTTCTGGCAGACTTGGTAATGCCGTCGATGTTGAAGGTTTTCCTTTCATCCTCTGTGGTAATATTGAGGCATGAGTTTCTAGGCTGCGTTTCCTTGGCCTTGGTTTTACTCTTGGTCTGTTGTCGCTCGCAGTATACAGCTCTGGCATGCTCAATGGAGTGGAACGTGATGCTGTAGGAAGCCTTGGCCGAGTTTGTACCCGAACTTCTGGCCGGTACTCTCTTTACCTCGGTTTAAATTTGAGGCTATCTTGATTTTCCGATTCCCTTAGCAACTTTTTGATTTCAGGTGATGCCAGTCTTGCCTCAAATGGCCTTGCCTTCCTCTTAATAGGCGAGGAATGTACGGGTGGTGGTCGTACGATCGCTGATCGGGGTCTGCGTTCCTTTTTCGGTGTTGGTGGCAGTGGACTCACCGGCTTGATTGGCTTATGAGGTGCCAAAAGTTCCGGAGGTGTAGGTGTGAGGCCTACATCTACTGAGTCTAAAGACTCTGAATTAAATATCTCCAGTAACTCCTCCATACTGATTAAAGCAAATAATAAAAAAAATAAAAAAAAATAAAAAATAATAAAAAATAAAAACGAAACTGAAACTACTGCCCGCACTTGTCACTGTTCAAAACTGAAGTAATTTTTGGCAGGTTTCGGAATCGTTTATATTTGAATATAACGGGTGTTTTGAAAGTTTGTACTGCCACAGAGTACTAGACTTTGGTAGGGATAATAAATGATTGTCAGGAGATGAGTTGGTGAAGGGGAGAGGATAGTTATTTGAAATAGGAGGGATGAGAGTATTTAATTCATTTCTATTATTGGATGAGGAGGAAAGAGCTCTGATATATTTTGCTTCAGTTCGTATTACTGGGGGAATACTATTCTCTTCCATTACTGATGCAGAATGAGAGATAGTTTTTGGATGATCGTGATGCCATCTATTGGTGAGAGGCTTAGTTTCTCTGTGATCTAGTTCAGTTTTTATTTTATTATATTGTAAAGTTGCTGACACTGAACGAGATGGCGATACTCTTATTTCATTTTTCCATTTTGTGTTGATGGTGGAAAGAGTTGTTAACGTATAGTGCTTCTTTGCTTCACTTGGTGTATTTCTCCAGTTTTTTCTCTGAGCAATGTGGTGTAGAGGTGTATTATGATTCTTGGTGGACACATATTCATATTTTGCGGGGGGGTAGGAGTTTTCTTGTATGAACTTGATGTTTTGGTGAACATATTGGTGTGGTGGAGTATTCCCAAACTCTCTTTAGTTTCTTATCCGACTTAGGGTTTGTCGTAGTATAGGTGGATAGCACAGTCGTCGTCGTGCTTTTTACTTCTGGTACTCCTCCGACCAGAATCCAGCCCAGTTCGGTGTTTTGAGCTGTAGGTGTATTGCTAGATCCTCTTCTAATTCCATTTTTAATGATGGCGGCATAGATGTTTGCTCCGAGAAGAACATCGATTTCTCCTGGAACTGAGAACGTAGGATCTGCAAGCGGGAGATTGTTTATGTGTTTCCAATTTGACACTTCTATTGTCTGTGTTGGAAGCAGATCGGTGATTTTTCGGATTATGAGCATGTTGCTCGCTATTTTAAAATTGTTTTGTAGAGAATTAATTGTGACTGTGGTCTGCTGTACAGCTGTATTAGTGGGAGTTGAACCAAGTCCAATTAATTCTTGGGTGGTTGGAGAACCTTTAAGCTGTAAGAGTTTACAGGCTTTTTCGGTCATAATAGACACTTGAGATCCAGAGTCTATTAATGCTCGGAATGTCATTGTGATTCCGGATGGTGAGGTGACATTTATCAGAGCTGTAGAGAGGAGAGCTCTTTTCATATTGGCGGTTAGAAAATTTTGAACTTGTTGTTCGTCATTTCTACAAGCTAAGGGTGTGCTTGGTTCAGTTTCTATACTAGAATTTTGGGTGGATTGATTAGGTGATTCTGTCACCGAATCATTTTGCTCATAGTGGAGCAATGTGTTGTGACTTTTGTTACAATGGTAACACCTTTTATTGCTTGTGCAATTTAAGGTTAGGTGGTTGCCTTTTAATACTTTCGGCAGTATCATGATTTGTGGTTGGGAGAGACAATAATTTTTTTAATTGCACGTTGACTAGAATTCGCTTATTTGAATAGCGTTCCTTGAGCAGTTGCCAAGCTGGTTTATAGTTTGCGTCGCATATTTCATAATGCCTGAGCAATTTTTCAGCTTCTCCTACTAGATTTGTTTTTAAGAAATACAATTTGTCAACGTCTCTTAAATTATTGTTGTTGTGTATTACTGAGTTAAATAAATCATGAAATGAGATCCATGTAGAATATTCACCATTGAATGTCGGCAGCTTGATTCTAGGAAGTCTTTCGCTATTGCATGACATTGTGCTAGCAGAATTTGTCTGTGTGTAAGGTGGATTGCTGACAGATGGTGTTGGTGTTAATCTGTCTATGTCTTCTTCCATGCTTGCTGCTTTCTCAATGTAATATTCCTGTACTTCGCTAAATATTTCTTTGGTAAAATATTCTAGTTGGAGATCTTGTGTTGTCACTCTCCTTTGTATAGACCTATGTCGAGTTTGGAATTCTTTCGAATACTCGGTGAACGTTTGTAGGCGTTTTTCTGTCGATTTGACAGTTTTCTTTTTTCCTTCTCTTTGGTGCCTTTTAAATAATTCTTCCATTAAATCTTTGACTTCTTTTTGGGACTGTACCAACTCTGCCACAGAGTCAATGGTTTCGTCACCAACGTCAGATGAAATGGATTCGCCATTTTTCGGCATTTCTAATCGAGAAGCTTGAATTATGTGATATTAAGCAATATTTCAATTTTATATTTGACTGACTGAGTTATCCGGACTTGAAGGGCCAATGTGAGAGCTAGTCTCGTTCGTGGGAGGGAGTGCCGGTTTTTAATGGACAACTCAGTCATACAATTCAAATATAAAACTTTTATTAATAAAATACTTCAAGTATTATAAATTCGTTTGCTTACACTAATATCACAATAATTCATTTATTAAAAGAAATTCAGAACAACTAAAACTAACCTACAAACTACTATAAAATTCAATAAAAACTTCAAGTAACAAAGATAAAAATAAAAGTAATAAAAAAAATAATAAAAAACGACAAATTAAAATTAAAATTCAAATTCAATAAGCTCCCGCTCAGGCGCTGCCAATTTTCTCCTCGTTCTGAAAAAGGGAGAGAAGACTAGAATTATTATCTGTCATAAAAACACAGAAAAGGGGAAAATATTAATGCTGCTAGTGCGTGAGGGCACAAGGGCAGCAAAATGATTCTATAGAAAAATCGATTACTTAGATTGTCAGTTTTCTGCGCAGATTAATCTCTGCAGCAGAATTATTCTTCTGTAAATATGAGCAGGAGATGTAGCAGATTATTCTCTGCAGCAGAATTATTCTTCTGCGTAAATATGAGCAGGAGATGTAGCAGATTATTCTCTGCAGCAGAATTATTCTTCTGCGTGAATGTGAGCAGGAGATGTTTGCAGATTATTCTCTGCGCAGAATTAAACTTCTGCTTAGGTGTGGGATGGATTTTTTGGAAATGATAGGAGTTTCAGATTATTATTTACATGGAGCGAGTGGAGAGAAAAACTCCTCAAAGCATTTCCGGTGGAACGCGATTATGCCAAGCTGCTTCAGGAAATGATTCAGCGAAACAAACGTGGAGATGCATCCATCCTGGAATATTTTTACGACAAATTATCTTTATTGAACTCGTGTGAAATTTATGGCCGAAAAGCCGTTTCATGTTTAATTTCAGGTATACATGATTCAAGTATTCAGGCTGCGGCGAAGGTAGGCGATTATGACGTCACCGACAATTTGTTGCGATTTCTGAAAGCTTTAAATGACAACCAACGTGAGGAAAGAGCTGAAAAGTTGTTAAGAAAACCAGTGTGCAATTTTCATTCGACGTTCGCATACATCGCCATTTAAACACTCAACGAGAATGGCAAATGCCAGCAACAGCTCGCGAAAATGCTATAATTGTGGAGAACGCGGACATATGTCATTTTCCTGTCCTAGAAAGAATAACAGCTCTAATCCCAATGAACGGAATAAAGACTCATCAATGTCATGGAAGAGTGGAAACACCAAGCAGGTTATGTTAACCGAAACAACTAAACAGTCAGGTATGAAATATTTTATGGATGTAAAATTGAATGACATTCTCGTTCCTGCTTTTATTGATTTGGGGTCCGATTTCAACATTATTACTGAAAATACCTTCGTAAAACTAAACTGCGAGTTAGGTAAGGGGCACAAAATTATAAAAGGTTTTGGGGGTGGTTCGTTACGAACATTAGGAGAATTAAAGAACGTAAGAGTCCAACTCGATCAGGCATCACCTCTCTGCGATTTCGATGTGGTAGGAAACAACTATCAAGATATTCCTGTCATCATAGGGCAGCCTTTCACAGAAAAGCCTCACATTCGAATATTCAAAGATGATAAGTTGTTGCGTGTCTACGAACAATTTGATTTAGTTCTACCTCAAACTGTAGTTGATTTGCCACCGATCTCAATACCAATATGGGTTAACGAAGCAGTGGTAGTGTGCGTTTAAAAGAATATTCAGAATATTGTATTCCAAGATGTGTAGTGAAAAGCGGTAACACTCATAAATGTATTATTCCTGTAATCAATACTTCAAACCTTGATCTTGTCATTAAACCAAAGTTTCCCATAGCTAGAGGACGACAATGCTTAGCAGAAAACAATAAATCCGCTAATATTCTGAAGATTGGCCAAGTAAAAGAATCATTCCCCCTTGGTTCAAAAATCTTCAACATCGGCTCGTCGTTGACAACAAAAGATAAAGAACAGGTTATCTCTCTATTAAATGAAAAGCGGCACTGCTTTTCAACTACCATGCAGGACATTGGTTGTACCTCAGTTGCTGAGCTTGAAATTACGCTTCTTGATGATAAACCCATCACTTATCGTCCTTATCGTATGAGCTTAGAGCAAAGAAATAAAGTTCGGTCTATTGTCGATAATTTACTTGAAAATGAAATTATTAGGGATTCTGTTTCTCCATTCGCTTCACCAGTTCTACTCGTTAAGAAAAAGAATGGTGAGGAGCGATTATGTATCGACTATAGAAAGTTGAACACTAAGATTAAACAGGATCGATTTCCTCTCCCTCGGATGGACGACCAACTAGACCAGTTACAGGGTTATAAATACTTCACAGCCTTAGACATGGCATCAGGTTACTATCAGATTCCGGTCAAGGAAGAATCGAGAGCCAAGACCTCATTCATAACCCCCGACGGCCAATATGAGTTCAATCGAATGCCGTTCGGAATTAGCACCGCACCTGGAGTTTTCCAGAGAATGGTAAATAAAATACTGGGCCCTTTAAGAAATACTGTCGCTTTGGCGTATTTGGACGATATTTTGATTCCTTCGATTGATTTCAAGGATGGTTTGCGACGTCTGTACAAGGTCCTCAACGTCGTCAGTAAAGCTAATTTAACGCTGAACCCCAGCAAATGTCACTTTTTCGAGACTAGAATCTCTTATTTGGGTTTTGAGATAACGATGAATGGAATACAACCTGGGTTAGCAAAAATTAAAAGTGTGACACAGTTTCCAGCTCCGAAGAATGTCCATCAAATTCGACAATTCACTGGTTTAACCGGATTTTTCCGACATTTTATAAAGGATTATGCTATGCTGATAAAACCTCTTACAAAACTAACCAGGAAAGATTCAAAGTGGTGTTGGGGTGAAGAGCAGATGCGAGCCTTTGAATTACTGAAGCAACTATTAACTGAAAGACCCGTACTTGCGATTTTTAATCCGAATGCGCCTACTGAAATACACACCGATGCAAGCCAGATCGGTTTGGCTGGAATCCTTTTGCAAAAGCAAGATGATGGTAAACTGAAACCAGTTGCCTACTATAGCCGACAAACTACCCTGTTTTTTATATTATTCCTCACTGAGTATTGTAGCGTACTCACTCCTCTATTTAATTTCAGGAGGGACAGAGATAGAGACAGTCGACGGGACCAGAGGACACCTACTATAATCTTGACTGTAAATAAATTTAATTAAAAGTTATTAAAGTTTTTGTTTTGTCATTGAAAAGAAGCCCATGATAAAAACTTCAGAAGTGGGATCTCACTCTGGCCAGTCGTGCGTTGTCTTTGTCTGTCCTTCAACAAACGGAATTTATTAGTTGAACATAGCATGCGTATTGTGAGTGACATTCAGTTCAGTTGTTTCAGCGAACGAGAATTCTGAAAATTTTGGTATTTATTTTAGTTTAGTGGTTAACAAAAATATTAAATAATTCTTGCTATTAGTAAGCTAAGTACTTGGTTTGAAAGCATCTAACATGACGGCGCCTAACAATTGGCTTGTTGAATCAATTCAACCTGTGGCCAAGAGGGCAAGAGTAATCATTGATCCAACAGATGAATTCTCCGACGTGTCTACGATTCCTCCTACTGATTTATCCGTGAGGTCTACGCTGTCTGACATGGCAGAATTAATGAACCAATTAGCTACGAACGTACATGCGATGGGTACTGCCCGTCATCAAGGGAGAGCCGGTGCCGACGCTATTCCTTCATTTTACCCGAACGATAAGGATATCGATATGCAACGATGGTTGATAAAAGTTGGAGAATTGAAGCAAATTCACAACTGGGACGACGTCACAACAGCGTATTATGCAACAAGTCGGCTTAGGGGCTACGCCCTTACATGGTACAAAAGCTTGCCAAGTGTAAAATTTACATGGAGCGAGTGGAGAGAAAAACTCCTCAAAGCATTTCCGGTGGAACGCGATTATACCAAGCTGCTCATGGAAATGCATCCATCCTGGAATATTTTTACGACAAATTATCTTTATTGAACTCGTGTGAAATTTATGGCCGAAAAGCCGTTTCATGTTTAATTTCAGGTATACATGATTCAAGTATTCAGGCTGCGGCGAAGGTAGGCGATTATGACGTCACCGACAATTTGTTGCGATTTCTGAAAACTTTAAATGACAACCAACGTGAGGAAAGAGCTGAAAAGTTGTTAAGAAAACCAGTGTGCAAATTCATTCGACGTTCGCATACATCGCCATTTAAACACTCAACGAGAATGGCAAATGCCAGCAACAGCTCGCGAAAATGCTATAATTGTGGAGAACGCGGACATATGTCATTTTCCTGTCCTAGAAAGAGTAACAGCTCTAATCCCAATGAACGGAATAAAGACTCATCAATGTCATGGAAGAGTGGAAACACCAAGCAGGTTATGTTAACCGAAACAACTAAACAGTCAGGTATGAAATATTTTATGGATGTAAAATTGAATGACATTCTCGTTCCTGCTTTTATTGATTTGGGGTCCGATTGCAACATTATTACTGAAAATACCTTCGTAAAACTAAACTGCGAGTTAGGTAAGGGGCACAAAATTATAAAAGGTTTTGGGGGTGGTTCGTTACGAACATTAGGAGAATTAAAGAACGTAAGAGTCCAACTCGATCAGGCATCACCTCTCTGCGATTTCGATGTGGTAGGAAACAACTATCAAGATATTCCTGTCATCATAGGGCAGCCTTTCGCAGAAAAGCCTCACATTCGAATATTCAAAGATGATAAGTTGTTGCGTGTCTACGAACAATTTGATTTAGTTCTACCTCAAACTGTAGTTGATTTGCCACCGATCTCAATACCAATATGGGTTAACGAAGCAGTGGTTATTCCTGCAAAGCATGCTACCAATGTTGTTTGTCGTACCGAATATCAGGGTGATATTTACATAGATTCTAGTGTGCGTTTAAAAGAATATTCAGAATATTGTATTCCAAGATGTGTAGTGAAAAGCGGTAACACTCATAAATGTATTATTCCTGTAATCAATACTTCAAACCTTGATCTTGTCATTAAACCAAAGTTTCCCATAGCTAGAGGACGACAATGCTTAGCAGAAAACAATAAATCCGCTAATATTCTGAAGATTGGCCAAGTAAAAGAATCATTCCCCCTTGGTTCAAAAATCTTCAACATCGGCTCGTCGTTGACAACAAAAGATAAAGAACAGGTTATCTCTCTATTAAATGAAAAGCGGCACTGCTTTTCAACTACCATGCAGGACATTGGTTGTACCTCAGTTGCTGAGCTTGAAATTACGCTTCTTGATGAAAAACCCATCACTTATCGTCCTTATCGTATGAGCTTAGAGCAAAGAAATAAAGTTCGGTCTATTGTCGATAATTTACTTGAAAATGAAATTGTTAGGGATTCTGTTTCTCCATTCGCTTCACCAGTTCTACTCGTTAAGAAAAAGAATGGTGAGGAGCGATTATGTATCGACTATAGAAAGTTGAACACTAAGATTAAACAGGATCGATTTCCTCTCCCCCGGATGGACGACCAACTAGACCAGTTACAGGGTTATAAATACTTCACAGCCTTAGACATGGCATCAGGTTACTATCAGATTCCGGTCAAGGAAGAATCGAGAGCTAAGACCTCATTCATAACCCCCGACGGCCAATATGAGTTCAATCGAATGCCGTTCGGAATTAGCACCGCACCTGGAGTTTTCCAGAGAATGGTAAATAAAATACTGGGCCCTTTAAGAAATACTGTCGCTTTGGCGTATTTGGACGATATTTTGATTCCTTCGATTGATTTCAAGGATGGTTTGCGACGTCTGTACAAGGTCCTCAACGTCGTCAGTAAAGCTAATTTAACGCTGAACCCCAGCAAATGTCACTTTTTCGAGACTAGAATCTCTTATTTGGGTTTTGAGATAACGATGAATGGAATACAACCTGGGTTAGCAAAAATTAAAAGTGTGACACAGTTTCCAGTTCCGAAGAATGTCCTTCAAATTCGTCAATTCACTGGTTTAACCGGATTTTTCCGACATTTTATAAAGGATTATGCTACGCTGATAAAACCTCTTACAAAACTAACCAGGAAAGATTCAAAGTGGTGTTGGGGTGAAGAGCAAATGCGAGCCTTCGAATTACTGAAGCAACTATTAACTGAAAGACCCGTACTTGCGATTTTTAATCCGAATGCGCCTACTGAAATACACACCGATGCAAGCCAGATCGGTTTAGCTGGAATCCTTTTGCAAAAGCAAGATGATGGTAAACTGAAACCAGTTGCCTACTATAGCCGACAAACTACGAATGCCGAACAGAAATATCATTCTTATGAATTGGAGTGTCTGGCTGTGGTGGAGTCTCTGAGGAAATTTCGTATTTATCTTTTAGATTCTGAATTTAAAGTAGTCACCGATTGCAACGCGATAAAATCGGCAGCGAACAAACGAGATCTAGTTCCACGAATCGCACGTTGGTGGCTTTCGTTGCAAGAATTTCGTTTCATAGTTGAGCACCGACCAGGGAAAAAATGCAGCACGTAGATGCGATGAGCAGAAATCCTGTCTATGATTCTCCACCGGAAGAAGCAGACTACACACCGCTTCGAATAGAACAAGCAGACTGGGTGCTTGCTGGTCAACTTAGTGATGAAAAGATTAAACTGATTCAAGAAATATTGCTAGGGAAGCCGTCTACGAATTACGAACACTCTGTCCATAGGGATTATTGTTTGGAGCGGCACCGAGTATACAGGAAAACAAGTACAGGTAAACAATGGATTATTCCTAAGGCTATGCGGAGGCAAGTTGTACATGCTTGTCACGACGATTTTGGCCATTTTGGTATGGACAAGACATTGAATAAAATATGCGAGACGTATTGGTTTCCGAAGATGCGGGAGTATGTTGCTCGCTACATAAGCGCATGTATTCCATGCATCTTTCATAAAAAGCCCAGAGGTAAGCAAGAGGGTTTACTTAATCCAATTGTAAAAGTGAAAGTTCCGTTTCACACCATTCATATGGACCATTTAGGCCCATTTAAAAGAAGTTCGAGTGGCAAACAATACATTATCGTAGCCGTTGAATCATTTACAAAGTTCGCATTAATGAGGGCTGTCAAAGACACGAAAACGATGCCCGTGCTCAAGTTTTTTGACGACATCGTCGAATATTTTGGCGTGCCAAATCGGATAATTACTGATCGAGGTACATGCTATACCTCCCATCTCTTCCGAAAGTATTGTGACGAAAAAGGAGTGCAACATATAATGAATGCGGTGGCTACCGCAAGAGCCAACGGGCAAGTAGAGAAGTTTAATTCGACGATTTTGTCTGCATTAGCAACATCAACGAACGACGATAGCCACTGGGACAAAAAGATTCAACAGGTTCAATTCGCTATTAATAACTCCGTTCATAGCGTTACCAAGAGGACACCAAGTGAACTTCTCTTTGGTTACAGACCAAGAGCGCCAGCTGATGCACAGCTATCAGTGGAAGGTCAGCTTGAACGACCACACCTTAAAAACGTAGCTCAAACTAGAGAGGATGTAGCAGTAAGAGTAGACCAAAACCAGATGGCACAGAAGGAACGATACAACAAGCGGAGAATTCCTGCAAAGCAGTACAAGGTTGGAGATCTTGTCGTCGTCAAAAAGACGATAGGCTCGGATGGACAAAGTAGAAAGCTAACACCACCTTACAAAGGACCGTTTGAAGTTAAAAAAGTACTCTTAAATGACCGGTACGTTATAGCAGCATTAACGGGAGCCCTACGAAGCAAAAGAGGGGCATTTGAAAACGTGGAAGCCGCGGACCATCTAAAGCCGTACATCATGCCAGACGAGACAGATTCGGGGACGGATGAAGAGGAAGACATGAATTGGGAGCATGAGGATAAAGGAGTTGATCCCAGTAGCGAAATCGAGGACGATTTAGGTGTCAGGACGGCCGAGTTGTTATAATCTAATATAACGTAACTCTAGTAGGCTACATTAGATCTATCAAATTATCGAAGCTAGTGACAGTACGGCAGTAGTCGTCTAAAATTCTAGCAGAACGGAGGTGACAGGACGATGGGGTCTGTGCTGGTAAATTAGGTGAGGTTTAATGTTGCTTGTTGCTTGTAGCTTGTAGTTAGTAATTGTTGTGTTTGCTTGGATGGGAAGGCGCTGAGAAGGATGAGGGCAGTCTGGTGAATTTGGAGTGAGGTGCGGGATAGGGTGCGAGTTCGTTCCGTACTCATGGCGTTCATGTTCGTACATGTTTGTTTTCAATGCAGACGCCTGGCTACTCCTTCGTCCCAGTGCGCACGCCTGTATATTTCGCCGACCACCTCGGCGTTGAGTTCGTTCTCCACGTCCATGCCATTTCCCATGTGTATATGTGTGTTTGCGTTTGTGATGTGTTTTTTATATTATTCCTCACTGAGTATTGTAGCGTACTCACTCCTCTATTTAATTTCAGGAGGGACAGAGATAGAGACAGTCGACGGGCCCAGAAGACACCTACTATAATCTTGACTGTAAATAAATTTAATTAAAAGTTATTAAAGTTTTTGTTTTGTCATTGAAAAGAAGCCCATGATAAAAATAGTGAGCAATTAGAAATAAAACGATTAAAAAAATATCCAAACTAGAGTCCGAAGATGACAACGTAAATTTGTTTATAAAAGGCAGGAATTTGTAAATGCGGGTTATTTATAGACAAGCATATTATGTGAATTTAGCTTCTCCTGATGGTATTATAGGAATTAACATACATCCTGATAATTTATGTTTCCCCTTACCATACGATATCCCCAGCGGTGTTAGAAATTCCGTGATTTATGATGAAATGTCAGTTTGTAAAAATTATTTCATGAGAACGGCACTGATTTTTCTGATTCAAATGCAAATGAAGCTTAATACTTTATATTTTTGATAAAACAGAATACGGCAATACCGAATGAAAGTTTTTTTTTATTAATAATAATATTTAAAAAATAGTATAACTTCTACTAAAATTGGGGATCCGTAAA
Organism: Dioctria rufipes; assembly: GCA_963924295.1. Lineage (NCBI taxonomy): Eukaryota > Metazoa > Arthropoda > Insecta > Diptera > Asilidae > Dioctria > Dioctria rufipes. The sequence goes on from CAWUPM010000289.1 coordinate 939,770, forward strand.
TGAATATACAGACACAAAAATTTTGAAGTTTCTCAATAGTAAATAATATTATTAAAAAAAAACATATAAAAAAGCCAGAA